>JBAMNC010001099.1:1482500-2082500 GCA_037902135.1 Cetoscarus ocellatus
ACCCAAGGGCAATTTGGAGTCACCAATTAACCTAACCTTCACTCATTCATAAAAGGCCTTCTTGAATGAGTATGAATGTAAATTTTGCACCATCTGCAGCCCGACTCACATGGACACTTCAACTTTTTGCAAATCTGCCCCGGCTTCATTTTTTACCCCGGCATAATGTCATTTTTTATCATATTAGATCCCAAGGTAAAAATGTAATTTTCATGGGCCAGCTTTTTCCACTGTTGCATCATTTACTTGATCACACAAAATAATCCTTTTTAAGATTTCACCAAAATGTCCCTTGTTTGTGTAATTCACAGCCGTCTAAAACTTTAGGCCAGTAGGTGCCAGCGCAGGGAATATAGAATAATCCTTCTTACTGCTTGTGCAATTCTTCAGCAAAATACTTCAATCGAATTCATTGTGTTGACCTGAAAATTTCTTTGGGAATCCATCAAAGACAATAGAAACATTCACTATATTGCATTTGGGACCTCTGGGCTACCTTACATAAACTCTTTGTTTTCTTTCCTGCAGATGCTGCAGATTCAAAGAGTCTCAAATTTGCAAACCCAGAAGTTTCAAAATTTCTTTTCAGTGGGACTCTTTGGGAAAATATATAAGTGGATATTTCTGACTTAAAACAATGAATTATAGTCCTTGTGGTCAACTTATGTGAGAATAAACTCGGACCACATTTGACCTTTGACATGGGAAAACCACAGCGAGCTGGATGACCGCTGAAAGCCCTTATCTGGTCCTATGTTTGATCAGAGAAGTTCCAGCTCTGTCTTCAGAGGTGAGACCACATTTTGTCACATATTTGACAAAAATTACTTGATTTGTATTTTACATTTAATTTGTTATTTAAATGTTTTAACACGAGCGGCATGGTAGTGCAGCAGGTAGTGCATGTGCCTCACAGCAAGAAGGCTGTCGGTTCAATGCCCAGCAGGGCCTTTATGTGTGAAGTTCGCATGTTCTCCCTGTGCATGCATGGGTTCTCTTCAGGTTCTCTCCTCCCACAGTCCAAAAACATGCCCATTAGGTTGACTGGTGACTCCAAATTGCCCTTAGGTATGAGTGTGAGAGTGAATGGTTGTCTATCTCTCTATGTGGCCCTGGGATTGGCTGGCAACTGGTTCAGGGTGTCTTGCCTCTGATCCAATGAAGCTGGGATAGGCTCCCTGCGACTCTGAGAGGGGTGTAGAAAATTAATGACTGAATGAATGTTTTAACACATTCACTGGCCACTTTATTAAATGCAACATTCAACTGCTGCAAATGGTTCTTCAGTCACTCACATGGCAGCAACTCAATACTTTCAGATGTCAAATTTTAGATATGTCAACTGAAGTCAACATTTCATTGAGGAAGCAGGGGCGCTGCCAGAAATTTTGGGCCCCTTGAAAAGACACCAGATCCCAAACCAGCTCTGCATGTTCTCTCTCAAACCAAGCCTCTGTAAAGAAAACTGATGATTAAATATGATGATATATATTTTCTAATGGATCACTGACGGATGCAGCCGCTTCTATTTTCCATTTCCAATCGAGTTTAAGGCACTGGGAGTCCCCCCCTCCCCCTCCCCCACCACATCATCATCATGACGTCATATCTGCACCAACAAACTAAGTGATGTCATGATGATGATTAGCCACAGGTGTGGATGCTTCGTATTTAAGACATCCTGCCCTCTTTCACAAACTGTTTGCCTGATGAAGGTCTTAGACCAAAATGTTGCAAATACATGAATTTCTTGCAAGTTAGACAGTGTGCAGTAGTCTATCTTCTCGTTTAAATGGACTTTTTTTTCCAACGCACCTGTCTCTTGGATTAGATGTGCAAAGTACTTTCATAATTTGATTTAAGTTGAATAAAAGAAATAAAATTGATGCAGCCCTTTTCCCTCCCCTTTGGAAGCACTCAGATCTGAGGGGGCAAGGAGGCTTTGGGAGGTGATGATAATGAGCTCTGTGCTGATTAGCTGCCAAAACGATGCCCGATGGGAGGGTGGAGAAGGGGTAACAGCCTGTGGGGCTGACTTTTAAAACAGTTTTGACTTTTGCCAGTGACAAGCAGAGAACACATGTAGGTGGAGGCTGTATAGCTATGACATAATAAACCCCAGGAAATACAAACATAAAAGATTCAAAACTTGTGCAGATTATACAGTTTTTTGCTCTGTAACCTGTTTCTTCCACGGACCAAAAATTCTAACATGCTATTTGGTATACAGGAAAATGCTTAAACAAAACTGGCATCCTGTAATAAATGGTCAAAAGGGGTTATTTTTATGCAAAAGATGACTAAATATTATTATTTTTTGGCAATTAAAAACAGAAAAAGGTCGATTTTTTATGTGAAGATGCACAGACATCTCTCGAGGTCAATGGCAAATGGTTGATAAACTGATATGCAATATATACTGATAATATAGTATTTTGGGGAGTTCCTGACAGTCGTGGGTCAGACTTTTAATAGTCTTGTGATATTTTCTTTATTCAAAAAACAACAAACTTTGTTAATCTAGAATATTAAAGTACTTAATGGCTAACTCTTTTAGATAAAAACAACAGTGCTACGCCCCCCTTCAACGAAGTCTAGTGTATTTCTGGTGTTGAGCTCCTCTGTGATCGATTTGTCATCCTGCGTAGCTGTGACGACACCTCTCCGGCAAACTCCCGCTGCCTCCGTGAAGCTTCCTGAGGGACTCATGTGGCTCATCAGAAAACTGGCTGTAAAACAGAAAAAGGAGGAATAACGTTTTACAGCAGCCTGACCGAAGGAGCCTCAGCCTCTGTCCTTCAAAATGAGTGAGGACGCGGACTCCCCTCCGGAGAGGGAAATGAAAGTGAGCGCTGTTATTTACATGTTGACAGATTAGCATGTGGAAGCTAATGTTTGCTAGCTCTGCGTCAATGCGTTTTAATGGCTTCTGGTTAGCTTAGTCGGCTAAGTAAATAGCATGTTAGGTTTCGTTTTCTGTGAAGTAAAACTAAACTCGAAAACATTTTCACAATCCTGTCAGCACCAGACAATAAAGCAAGCGTAACATCCATATATATTAATTAAAGGTGTATCTTTAAACTTCTTTTTTCTTAGAGGCAGCTTTTGTTAGCTTATTAGCACGACAGTGCGCGTAATGTCTCTCTTTGAAAGCTTATGTTTACTTTTTTTGTAAGGCGTGAAGTGTTTGTATAATTTAATTTACCACCTTAACATCACAATACTTGTGCTCAATGAATTATAAGGTAACATTAAAACGACGACGTACTTCCTGATGAGAAGCATGTTGTATGTCAACAAAGTTAACTTGCTCGACATATTCTGAACGTTACCCTCCACGGTTTTCTTACCAACTGATGAATGTAAAACAGATTTTTGACGTAAAATAGTGAATCCTAATTTGGATTACATACTGTGAATAGGAGCCGTGCTTTAAACAAGTTAAAACAGCTACAGTTTGGTTGTTTTAGGTAAACACTAGAGAATAATAATTTGGGATGCATGTTGCTTTTTTGCCCTGTACTGCTGTAACACACGAATTTCCCACCTGGTGATAGTAAAGCGTTATATTACCTCTCATTATATTATTGCATCGTCGACCTTAAAGGAAATGATTTCATTAGTGAGTTATCAGTGCCCTTATCAATTCCTTCCAGTCTGTCCTGCATACCTTCAAATCAAGGACATCATACTCTCATCAGAGGCAGTCAGCAGAAATGACAACATTAATGTCAGAAATGTTATCATAGCAGACAGGAGATAGAAGTGGTCAAAGCTGTGACCTAACTTTTGACCAAAAACACTCTTTCACAATGTTTAGTGGGCTGAAAAACCAGCAAATTGCAGAACATTCAATGCAGCGCAACCATAAATGTTAGGAGTGATGAGTTTGATATTGTTGCCACTGAAAACCTACTTCTCCTGAACAGAAAATCCCCATGAACTAATAAGAGAACCACTAAAGAATCGAATTGAGAGGAAGAATTTATAACAGCACTGTTAACAATAAAATCATATCAATTTCCATCCCTAGTCACTTTGGACAAATGTTGCTAAATGAAATTGCAAAATTGTAACAATGTGACATTATTGACAAGAATCTGGTGATAGCATACCTGTGGTGATACATGGGTGACAATAAGATTTATCACCATACATTAAGATACTTAAAACTGCTAATTCATCCAAAAAAACTTAAATGTTTTTAATAGCTTTAAGAACTGAAAATATTGTCTGCATGGAAAAATCCAGTTTCCAATCCGTATTATTTGTAAAAAATAAAAAAATAAAACGTGGTCCTTGCAGCATGAGGATGAACATAATTGTCTTTCCCAGTCAGGAATTATTAAGATAAATGTGACAGAGTGATAAAGAGTGTAATGACTGAATGCCTGCTGACAACCAGCAGTCAGAGGATGCCCTAAAATACAAAACAAATATTCAAAACTTTTACAAATCAATGAAAAACTAAATATCTTGATGCTGTACTAACTATATCAGTACAGTGTTGTATGGCAAAATATTGCATGATATTAATGCATTGGTATTGTCTCACAGGCATAGAGAGCATAAACTTCTGCAAAGGCTTTTCCAACATTGTTGGGCAAGTTATTGTCAACAATGTGGCAGACTGCCCTATCTCGCAAGGTTGACAATTCCTTTAAAAGAATTCTTGGTTCAGCATCCATATTCGGATCACCACCAAAATTTACTCACTTCTTTCTTGTTTGTGTGCCATGACCAGCATTCACTGAAAATTTCGTCCAAACTCTTCCATAACCTTTTGAGAAATCATGTTCACAAACTAACAATCAAATGATCTAACTGACAAATGCCAGCAAAAACATACCCACCTTGGTGGAGATAATGATAATAATAACAATAATAGCTAGAATAATAATAATGATTATGGTAATAGCCTAATTCATAAGAAACCTTCAAAATACATTTTTACCAAATGCTTTGACTTAAAAGCAAAAGTTGCTGACAAAGTTGACCCAACTGTAATAAAAAACAAAACATAATTAGGTCCATTTTAAGAACCAGAAACATGAAATAAGGCCCAGTCAACCAGGGATGTAAAATGGTGTTATAATAAAAAGACAAGTCAGAGTGTCCTCTATGGTCAGTTTCTGCCATATGTGCAAGACATACAGAAAAATAAAAGTTTCTCCATGCTTTGGCGTAACACGAACGTACATTTAAAAGTCACAAGAAACAAAAGGCTCAATGATATTAATATATCATTGAGACTTGAATTGTATTACATGTATCCTCAAAAATATTTGAGGATACATAGTTTAGGACATGCGTCAGTGTTTTTTGTCAAGATTCTGTGTTTTAGTGCTCTTAATGTAATGATGTCTTTGTTTTGAACTCTAATAAGCACTTAGAATTGCTTTATGCATGAATGGTGCTCCATATGCGAAGGTGTCTTGCCTTACCTGTTATATGCAAGAAATGAAAAGTTTCAAGAATTCACATCTGGGCAGATTCATAGGCAGCGAAAAACTGTATCATCAGTTGAAGGACTTGTGGTTTTGTACTCATTTCACAGACTTTGGAGCAGCTTCTGTCATGCAGACCTCTCTGGTCTTTTAGCTGTTGTTTTCTCATCAGACACATGTTACTTTGGTTTGTTTGCATGTGCATTACATTTCCACTATATCAGTTAAAAAGCCTATTTCTGTATTAGATTCTCCAATTTGGGGTAAAAGTGGGTCAAGTTTATTTTTAGGGTTATGATGCATCATGCCCTGTTCCACATTTACATCTGAATTTAACACAGGTAGTCATTAAACATGAATGTGTCTTTTTGTTGAGGGATCATTTGTGTGTCAGGTCAAGCTGTAAAAGTGTGCAGCATGCTGTAGCAGATGTTTCCAGTACTTTTGTGTTTTTTTTCTCTAAGAGAGGTACGTTTGGCTGGTCTACCTCAAGTCCTTGTTTCCTTTTTACAGGATTTTCAGTTTCGTCAGATGAAGAAGGCAAGAGTTTTTAACCCCACAGAGGAACTGCCAAAGGAAAGATCCAATCTTCTCGCCATTTCAAACAAATACGGTCTTACATTCGTGGGCTATGACAAAACATTCAAAGTGTACCTCACTGCCGACATTTTGGCAGCCGACGGAAATGACGGAAACTCCAATGATATCGGTAAAATTTTTCATCCATTCACATGTGCATGACGTTTCCATGTAATTGACTGTGACTAAGAGTGCATCAAGCTTGATTGCCATTCATGTCTCTTCCTCACCATTTACCCTCATTTTCCTTTTTGTTCTAGTCGAGGGGATCGCAGCGTTGGCAGAGGTGACTGTTGATCTGTCTCTGCACCACTTGGCTCTCAGTAGTGATGAACTCACGCTGTCGGTGTGCGGCATGACTGAGAGTGAGGGTTTGTCCCTCACCTTCTATGATGTCCGAACTTTCATAAACAAGGTAAATGCCTCAGAAAGTTTTTTCAGTTTTAAAGTGTGGAAGACTAATTAGTCTGAATTAAGGTTCTACTCCTTTTAAAGTCAGTGGAGGTTTTGAGTTATACTTTTGATTATTGTCCAGTATTTATAAAATACATTTTAAAAGATAACAGCCACCACCCCGAAAATGAATGTTCATAGTCCATACTCCTTTAAGCTTGAATTGAAATTAGACGGACCTTATTTGGGCAGAAGCATTAAGATATGCTTTTGCCCAAGATGCTGCCTCATTAAGGCTCTTGACCCCCAGATATGTCTTCAAATCAGTCTGCTGAAATCGTGATTCAGGGTGTCACTGGTATAAAAACCTCAGTCATGGTATCTCCCAGCAGTTAAAAGGTTTGACAGTCTTCCTGCAAGATGATTTCAGGGTTCCCAGGTGTCATGGAAAACCTGGAAGATGATTGACCAATTTTCCAGTCATGGAAAACATGGAAAATTAGAGAAAAAAAATTAAATGTCCTGTAAAAGCTTGAATTGATCTGATAAATTATCATCCCTCTGCTTCTCTCTGCCTTGTTAGTGAACGCAAATGGATTAAACAATTTGTGCATAGCCTGCATGTCTGTTCTTAGCTGTTAAAATTGAGCTGCAGATTTTCCCTGCCTCTAGCTGGCACAGTGGCCCACGTGACACTACCAGCCAATCGAATTTGCATGTTCCCACAGAGCAGTCCCCCTACCCAGTGTTTCCATATGACTTTGTCACTAGATTTAGCAACTTTTCTGACTCCAGTAAGGACATATTTTTCCCCAAATAAGCACCATAAACTAGCCACTTTCAGTTCAAGGGTGTTGAAAATGTCCTGGAAAAGTCCTGGAAAATAATTTCTAAAAAAGAGTGGGAACCCTGGCATAGCCTACGTGTTTATTCTTAGCTGTTAAAATTACCCCAAAATTACCATACCCAGTGTTTCCATATGACTTTGTCACTAGATTTAGTAACTTTTCTGACCCCAGTAAGGACTTATTTTCCCCAAAGATGGCCTAAAACTAGCAACTTTGAGCTCAGGAATGTTGCTGTACTGTATGTATATGGAATGAGAAGTTTTTATCTCTTCTCTCTGTCTCCTCTGTTGAGTGACAGACACGTCCTGGAAAAGTCCTGGAAAATAAATTCTAGAAAAGAGTGGGTGCCCTGGATTTCCATGGTGTTCTGTAAGGTCCACAATATGCAGTTTCTCTGCAGCTGTCTGGCTCTTTCGCTGCGTTTCCACAAAGCAATCCGGTTCTCTTCAGTTCAGCATGGTACATTTACAGGTCTTTCCTCTGCTGGATCAGGAGAAAATGTCCCCAAATAAATGGACCCATGCCATCCCACTTTTGGCACCCCTCTGCAGGGTTGCCATGCGTACCAAACTGAGCCTAAATGGTGGAGCTAAAAGCACTGCAGTCTGTTGATTGGTTCCAAAAATCGTCACTTCTCATGGGACAGCAGCGAAAAACGAAAATCTCGCCATGTCCAAGTAAGCCGTGGATTTAGGGTGACTTGTCATCTGCTGTTGTTGTTAAGAATGTCCCCACGAAACAATGTTCCACACATGCTGTACCGAGTGTTGCAACACAGTGGATGCACTAAAATACAAAACAAATACTCAAAACTTTTACAAATCATTGAAAAACTAAATATCTTGATGCTGTACTAACTATATCAATGCAATGTTGTGCCGCAAAATATTGCAGTATATTAATGCACTGGTATTGTCTCACAGGCACAGAGAGCACAAACTTCTGCAGAGGCTTTTCCAACGTTGTTGGGGAAGTAATTGTCAAAAATGTGGCAAACTGCCTTATCTTGCAAGTTTGACAAATCCTTAAAAAAAGAAATCGGATCTCCATCAAAATCTTATCGCTTCTTCCTTGTTCCATGACCAGCACTCCCTGAAAATGTCATGAAAATCCATTGAGAACTTATTAAGTTATTAGTGAATACATGGAGAACTGCTCTATCTCGTAATGTTAACAGATACTTAAAAAATAAAACCCTGGTTTAGCATCTTTGTTCGGATCACCATACAAAGAAGGCAAATATTTTAAAGTGGGAAAAAATCCTGTAGAAAAACAGCCTTTTCATTTACACTATCATTCTCTTTGGTTTACTTATTTAATACTACACCACCATTTTATTCAAATGGGTTTTTATGGCTTTAAAATGGAGAAAATTGGTTATAAAGTGTCACTGCCAGTTTTTTCTAAAACACACGTAATCATGGTATGTGTATTAGAGTTTATACTGGTATATTGGTTTCACTGGTGTGTAGAACACAACCAGCATTCCAGATAAAATCAAAAGCACATCTTGTACTTAAGCTTTTATGGTAATTAATTTAACCATAAAGTCTCTACATAGATGTGATCTAACACAATACACTTCAATCTGCCCTCAGGGAAAGTAGTCTTGGACTCCAGCCTGAACCACTTGATAAAAACCAATTGATACAAACCACAACCTCCATGTAAACAGAGAAGAGGGAGGCACAGCAGTTTTAGCATTTAGGTACTTTAAACACCAAAATATGTCTTTGATTATTACCAAAAAACTGTTTTTCAAGTGAAACTGAGAGCAAATAGCCAGTTTAATTCTTCTACAACCATTGAATTGCCAGATTTTTCAGATTTATTTGTTAAAACTGCTGATGGATAAATCATTGTTCATTTGCTGTATTTTTATTTTCCTCTTTTTTAGGGAATTCCAGACAAGTTGCCATTTGCATCACTGATACCATCAGCTCCCCCTGGTACTTTGGTGCTGGACCTGAAGTGGAATCCAGCTCAGGCGTCCATGTTGGCCGTCTGTCTCTCTGACGGCAGTCTGATGATCGTGGATGTTACCGACAGCGCCAAAGTAACAGCTGAGTTACCTGCTGCTAATGGCATCACCTGCAGTGAGTGAGACTTTAACACAATATCTGAGATTACCTGTGCAGTTTCTCTGAAATACGGCTCAAATGTTTGATGTGTATTTTGTTTGAAACAGTTTGTTGGAGTCCAAAAGGAAAACAAGTGGCTGCTGGAAAAATGGACGCCACTGTCAGCCAGTATACACCAGTAAGTGAACCCGGTTAACCCTCATCAATATTGATTTTGTTTGTCTCTCTGACTGGTAAAATGTTGAATAACTGACAAGAAAAAAGACCCCAAATAGACATTATCAGAGTAACTACAAACACGGTGAAAGACATCTCAAACAAACAACACCATGTGCTTTATTTAACCGGGAAAAGGAACTTGTTGAGATTAAAAAGTGTCGTGTCAAAAGTGTCTTGGCCGAGACAGCAGCACAGTTTAAGTTTCAGCAAACAGCCAAACATACAACTAAATGAATACAAAAACCCAAATACACAACAGATTATTGACAAGATGGAAAATGAGAAAATATGTATTTGTCAAAACATCTGCAGCCAGCAGCAGCAAAAGTAAGTGCTGTTTTTGCTTTTAAATTGGACAGTAATGCTGTTAACTCAGGAAAATATCAGCAGTCAAAATGAAATAGATATTCAACAAAAAGTCTTTCATGCTGGAGGTAAAGAGCTGTCTTAAAACAAACCATCACTGTATTCATCTGAGCATAGACTATCTTTCCACTTGCCAATCACCAAATGATGGTGCTGATGGTGAATTAATGTTTGGAACAAAACATGCCACTCAAAATCAACTATATTTCAAGGTAGCTGCTGCTTCTTTCTTCTACTCCTCTGCTTTCTGCATGTTGGAACTGTCAGGGCACAGACTGATTCACACAATGATACACTGAAGAAGACTCACAGGATATTTGCTTCCCTGCTGCAATTAGTTTGCTGTGATCTTTCATTGAGTAATGACTGATCTTTGATACCATGTTACAGCCACACTTAAAAATAAGACTAAAAATGATCCTTGTATTTTCTGATATTATGAACTCTTACATGTTCCCAGACTCATCAATTATATTTGAAAAACCTTAAATCTATGCAAAAACTTCAAATTTTAAAGTTTGAAAAAAGTTGTAAATGTACAACAAGTTTTGAGATTAGGCCTGTAGGTATATTACAGCTAGTTGATCAGAAGGAAGCAATACTCAATGAAGCATTTGCCCATGTATCATGCCTGCAGTTTAGGGGCCTGATCAAATTGTACTTTTTACTTGGACTGAGTTAATTGACTATACTTGTGGTTTCAGACCAAAATCCACAAGTTTCCTCTTGCAGCCCACTTGAAAATGACACTTCTTGGGAGTGCTGGGAAGAAAACAATAACAAATGTTATACCAAATCCCTACAAGAACTATAACTCACAGGGTTAGTGACTGAAAGAATTACATTTTCTCCATAATATGTGACCTTTTAAACTTGAAACTTCAGGATTTTGTTTCTCAAAAAAATCACAATTTTATAATATCAAAAATACTGATTTTTTGTTTTAAACTCACAGATCCTTTTCTATTTCTTTAGAGCGGTCCTAATGCTCGATCAGATGGATCATTAAAGTAATTTTGCTCCTTTGGAGTGCCTGGGAAATTCAAAAAATGGCATCAGCTACCACCACAGAGCTTGAAATAAATTGCATTTTTTTATTTGGATTGTAAGTTTTGCAGATAAATCTTACTTACATCAATAAAAAACAAACATTTTAAACCTGTGTCTTAAACTTTGACCTGTGTAACCTTTTTACTGAGGTTCGCATAAAAGGTGTTCAGTAAATGACTTTAATATAGGCTAGATTACAGAAGACATTAGAAGTGACTACAGAGCCTAAGGTGTACCAAACAATCAAGAAGCACTCGGACACAATGTCTGCACTAAAGGATTTCTCCTCATATTCAGTTATTGTTTGTTGAAAGGAAAAATAGCACAATAATAACAACTCAAAATCATTTACAACGTTAATAGAATTTTTTACCCGGGTAATTGAAATAAAAAATAATAAACAAAAAAGGCCTTTCACTCAGTTTAAGTATTTCAACTTTAGGGTGGGTCAAAGTTTACAGTGATGCACTGATGCCACACCCCTCACCACTGGCATCAGCAAGAGTCCTTACAGTTTTACTATTACAAAACAATCCCTGAAGTGTATCTTATACACATCAGTCAAGTTAACAGATTAATTCCTTTGTAATGATGCATGTAAGTATAATATTTTATTTTTTATGAATCATTCTCATAATTATTGTGAGGGGTTGTAAAAGTAAAAACTACACGTACAGTATCATATTTAGCGTATTAGATGCATTAAACTTCACTTATATATATTAATCAGAAACATTTAATCACAGAAGTAGCCCTCCACATGCTCTCAGGCTCAGAAATGTGAATGACCCCTGCTTCAAACTTTGCTCTGACCTCTTTTAGTTCAGACTAAGCGTGATACCATAAAGTTCTTTGAATTATACTGAATTCACATAATGCTCTTGACTACTAAATTTGTTTTGGTATACATTGGTGATGTGGCTTTCTTAAATGTATATTTACATACTGTGTTGTAGCTTTATATCTGCAGCTATTTGTATTTGAGTTATACTGAACCCACACTCTTCATTTAAAGGCCTTATTTTGGACAAGAAATAAAAATTAGTGATGGCCATAAACTCTGGCAAAAAAAAAAAACAGTTTCTGTCCTCATCCAGAAGTTGTTTTATTGCCAGTTAAAAAAGGAAATAATTCAATAATAATAATCAAGATTTTCCTCTTTTAAAAAAGGCTCTAGAACAGAAGAAAGTGATTCCATGTCCGGATTTCTACACTTCTGAAGACCCTGTCAAAGGTAGGGGGAAAAGCCCTCTTAAAGCAATCCACATATGCTTTTCTTTTATTGATTTCATATATTGCAAACAATGCAAATGCTTAATGTGAGTGTACATCACTGTTTGCAGATCCTTTTCCCATGCTAATGTCTCTCCTCCCTGTTGTCTCTCATAGTTCTGGATGTGCTGTGGTTGAAAACATTCACGTTTGCAGTGGTGTACGCTGCTGCCGATGGCTCTCTAGAGACTCCCCCTGAGCTTGTGTTGATCTCCATCCCTGTGAGTACGCCCTACATACAAACATGCACTCAACTCACAGGATGGCTTTAGGATTTCTGTCAGGTTGCAGCCTTCTTTCCATTTGCCTGAGTAAATGCTTCTGATCATGTATTTATTACAGCCTAACAAACAAAACATGAATGACTTGTATCAGCAGCAAACAATCAGAACATTAAATCCTCTTGGCACACCTTTGAAGGTCAAATGTATTTTGGTGGTAAAATGTTGTTTAGCAGATTTTCTGAAGTTCAAACAATCAGAGATTAGTCCAGACACAAGCTTGAAAACAGGTTCTCACTTGGTGTAAATAAAGCAGGTAGACTCATAGAGCTCTATTCATGCATATCTCCATTAGTGCAGAAGGCAAGATTAAACATAACATAAAGAGCATTAAGTGATAAGTCTTTTAGCAAAATCTAGAAATTAAATTGCCCCTATAAAGGAAAAAATATGACCTTTACAGAAAAACACATTTTAATTAAATATATGAGTAAAAGGTTTAAAAGAATGCAGTTATATCAAAGTAAAAGACCAATTAAATGTTAAAAGTCAAAGTTAAGCCATTAATTGGATCTTTATGTGTATCAAGTAGTTAGTAAAATAGATTAGTTTGTGAAAATAAAAGCAAAATATTTAATATCCTACTAAAGCTAAGTATTTCTATTCTGTCATTTCAGCCACACACAGGCACTCAGAGAAATTAGTTTTTGTCTCTCTTGGTCCTGATGCTTCATAAGGAGTAGTATTTAAAATGTAAGATATAAAACTATCTTTAAATTTAGTGCAAAAGAAAACGTCAAAGTGACATTAAAGTGATAGAGGAAGTGTAAAAAAGCAGCCAGCATTAGCTGATCTACTTTTATTTATAGCATGCAGCTCATATAAATAGTATGACAGCTTACATGGTGCAAATACTACCCAAGATGCACCATTGTATGTGCGCCTGTGTCAACCTAAAGTTAGAGCTGTGGTTATAGTTCGAGTTCTTTGTTGTGGGTTTTATTCAGCTTCTAACTGCAAAAGAAGCACATCAGTGTGTTTACTTTCTGTCAGTGGGATCCTACTTTTATACTCACATCAGACATGAAAAGTATGTTAATGTGAGAAAATGTAACCCCTTATTATTCTTGTGTTTTGTAGAAGAAGGATGAAAAAGTGGAGACAAAGTATTTGAACTTCAGTGACACCGTGTACGGCAGCTGCACCGAGCGGCAGCATCACTACTTCCTCAGTCATGTGGAGGACTGGTAAGAATCAGTACCACATACAAGCACCGAAAAGCATTGTTGCTTTTAATAATAAATGTGTTTTTTACTTATAGTATACATTTGTAGATGAGGCTTCAGTTTATGATGTGTTTTTCTTAACTTTCTGTCTGTCTTGGAGAGGGTTGTTGATAGACTTCAGTAAAGCAGCTGAAGGACAGATTTTAACCAAGACTGCACCCAGTTAGAACTCGAGAAGCAAATAATATCAATGTACCAGTATATTCCAATATTTTATGGGGCAGTATATTTTATTAATTATCACAACATTTATAGAATTTTGATGTTTTAGTGCAGCCTCTGGCTGGATATGTAGCCTCTTTACTCTCCCTTTATCTCCCTTGCCATTATATCTCTCACTGGGATGCACAATGTTGAAGGGAACATGCTTTGTAAATATAACACTGATTAGAAACTGCATTTATTATGCATGCAATACTGTGGACAGGGTTCCCATACGTCCTGTAAAACCTGTAAAACCTGGCCAATTTTCCAGTCATAAAAAACATATGGAAAATGAGGGAAAAAAAAGTCAACTGTCCTAGAAAGTTTTTTATCTACCTTGTTAGTGAACAAAAATCAGACATAGGAAATGAAGTGAAAATGTATTTGGTAACTAAGGCACACTTTGCCATAAAATATGAGTAGATAAAATAATGCAAGTTAAGAAATAAAATATAAAAACTCAAAACAGTGGTGACAAAAAGAAATGATAAAAAATGGCAAAATAAAATGTTGGCTACTTAAACCGTAATTTAACTAAATATATTTATAAAACAGCAGAGTAAAGAAATATTAAAAAGTATAAACTATACATTTATTATAGTGAGACACTACATAAAAGCCAGACTAAAAAGATAGCTAGGTGAAAATGTCCTGGAAAAGTCCTGGAAAACGATTTCTGGGAAATCTGGGAACCCTGTGTGGACTTGTAGCGCTGCAAAAAAAATAAATAAATAAAAAGGCTAGTGAAAAGAAATGTAAAGTATTGCCCTGGTTATCCAAGCATTTTCATTATGAAATCCAGAGAGAATGTATGTTGAGTATTGAAGCATATATACCGATATTTAAATATTCTTCTCCATAGAAACATACATCTTCACACAAATATTCCTAAAAATTGAGTTTGAAGGGAAATCCCTCAAATATAATATAAATGTATATAAACTCATGGAAAAAGGTTTCTGGACACCCTATGATTTTGTAGTATTGCATGAAGACTCACTCTTAAGTCTCCAAGTGCACCTTCTTTTGGTCCAGTCACAGCCAAAACACTAAGCAAATCATAAAAAGCCATTCAAAACTTCAGGTTGATTGGCTTCATAGAAATACATCAGAAATTTTGAGTATTACATCATTTTGTTACCACTGATCAGCTAATGACGAAGGTCATGCTTTTTATTGAAGACTCTATTTCCGTCTCTGTGCTTTTTGTTTATATAAAGCAGCAACTTTAAAAGTTCTTCAGAGACAAAAACGACTAAAACAAGACACCAAATGCAGGAAACACTTCTGAAGATCCAGATTCTCAGCCAGGAAGGTACAGCTGCTGCCAGAAGGCCAGAAAGTGCAGATGCAGTCCCTCAGCTGTTGGATCCACAGCGGAAATACAGACAGACCAACAGCTTGGAAAAAAAATGGGTGCTTCTGCCTCCTGTCTGACATGATTTTTGACTTCTTTGTGATTTTTTTCTGTTGGCTGCATCTGATTAGGGCGTGATGTCCATGTTTGGCAAAGCATGCAGAAGAAATTGGAAAGAAGTTGATTAGCAAAGATTTCTGATGTTGATTCCTTCAGGGAGTTGTTACAGTTTCTCAACTAGAGTTGATTTTCTATTCCCATCTCTAGTAAAGGATTTATATTGTATTCATCTACATTGTTGTAATTTTTCTGCTTTTGCGTTTTTATTTCATCCAGGGATCTCGTGTTTGCGGCATCAGCCGCCTCCATTGAAGTCAGCGTCATCTCCAGACAAGATGACAAGGTACCTAAATAACTTAAAATCAAACAGCTGTGGATATAAATAGACGTTAGTGTCATGTCATTGTAAATTCAAGTTTTGTTGAGTCATAAGTCCAGAATTTGACTTGATTTAATCTGAGCTGCGACTGATCTGATGCTCTGTATTTTTCAGAACAACACATTTCAGTCTGATCTTCTGAAAAAGCTTTGATTCACGCTTTGTTGGGATGCTCACTGTTTGTTGTTACTAAACACAAAATGTCAAACTTTGATGAAGACAGCAGAGATTTGTCCTTTTTTAGATCTGGGAGCTCTGGATCCTTGAAGATGCGAGTCGGGCTGAACTTCCCGTGACCGAGACAAACGAAGACACCCTTCCCCTCGGCTTAGCCATAGACTTCACCAGCCAGCAGGAAATCCACATCAGTGAGTGATTCTGCCTCTCTGTTTGCTTCTTTCTTTTTTTCTCTGCTCTGACCAGAAATGTTGCAACGCTTAGCTAATGTTTGCTGTGAAAAATAAAGCAATTGTGCCCCATTATCCAGGACTCAGAGAACCGTTAATGGGACTTTAACTGCTTTTTAAGCATTTTGAGAGAGGGACAAATGGTTTTTATGGCCATTAACTCATTTTAATGTTGTTATACTCATACAAAACAATAAGAGAAGTCACTTTCATTAGTGTAAAACCATTTTAGGGCATTTTAGCTCTTTTTATCCCAGTCTATAATTTACTGCCTTTACACTCCGAGATTTAATAATGTATGATAAATAAGTTACATATTGCCCATATTTGCAACCATAGTTTTCACAATAAGATGCTCCAAATAATCAATACAACTCAAGAGGAGTAAGACCTTGAGCGTCCCAAACTTTTTTGAAACAACTTGTCAACATCCAGTTCAAAATAAAGTTTATAATATTTATCATGTTGCCTTGTGCTATTTTCATTCAGATAGGGGTGCTACCATTTTGCATAGTATTGCAGTCAGTTACTGTACTCTTTAAAGAAAAGCTGGGAAACATTATTTTGGTTGATTACTTCTCCCCGTTATATAAATTGATATTGTATTTCATATCATTGAAAGCCTGATTGATCACCTCTACAACAAGGTACAACTTGTGAGGATCATGCATGCTTGGATTAACCAACACAGCTAAACATCTGGGTAGCGCCCCCAAAAAAGTGCCAAAGCCCCCTGCAACTGGAAGGTTGTGGCAGCATTATTTGGTGTCAGTACCATTTCCAAACTTAGGACCAAATTCTGAGACAGATGAAGCCAAAGATAGACTGCGAAGTAGGCATCTCGGAAAGACAACACCCAAGGAGACCAGTTCCTCACCCCTGCTTTGCTGATAAACCGTGGGTTTTCTTCTAGAGGAAGAGGTGTGCGCTGCGTTCCATGAATGCATCATCCCTACAAGTTGTACTTTGTTGTAAAGGTGACTAATCAGGCTTTCCAACAATGCAAATACAATACTAGTTGATATTATTAAAGGGGAGACATAATCAACCAAAATAATGGACTTGGTAAATGATTAATGGACTTGAGCTTATATAGCACCTTTCTAAGATTTTACACTGCAGCTCACATCTACACATTCACACCCATTCACGCCATTTCATGTCTGTTTACATGCCACTGACACTGCTGTGAGAACAAATTGGGGTTAAGTGTCTTGCCCAAAGACACATTGTCATGTGACAACCTTGAACCTGCAACCTTCTGATAATAATGTTAGTTGAGTATATAAATGTACTTAATGCCCAAGCTGTTAGAAATTTTGCGATCTGCATAGAAGTGAAAAGTCATGAAATTACATACTTTATTCAGTCTTTATTCCCATTTCACGTTTATTCACATTTGTTTTTCAACCTCTGTGTGAGAGTGTTGGGCAATAGAAAGCAATAAAAAATATGAAGTTATTAAGAACAGATTTTCAATACTTAAATACTTGTCAGTACTACATATTTAAACTGTACAGCCTTTGCTAATTTGACAGTATTTAAAAAGTACCAGAATTTTAAAGGAACCGTCAGATCTGTATTTGAGATTCAACCCAAAGCTGCAGCAAGAAACAGAAAGCAGCAGTGGTCATTTCAGATTCACACAATGACCTGAATAAATGAATGAATGCTGATGTTTCTGGAGTACTTTCAGGGTCTCATACAGATGCAAGAGTTGGGTTAATGCTTCTACAAACACAGAGAGCAGAGATGGTAACAGTAATCATATTGTAAAAATATATCTGCAAAAATAAAGAGCAAAGCTTCCCCTTGCTGTTAAAGTTGAACTGGGGAAAAGCTTTTTGTTATGCCGCCTCCACCATTTGAAACACGATACAGACAGAACTGAAAATGGCAGAACTAGTTTCACTCTCCAGGCAGCGAGAATCCTATGAACAATGCCTGTGTTTTTAATTGTTACTTTCCTCCTCAAATTGTTGATTTTTACATATTTATTGGTTGTAATGTATTGCCTGACCTTTTTTCTTGAGTTTGTATTTATGTTTGACATGTGCTGCTGACCTTTTGGCCAGGTCACCCTTGTAAATGAGATCCTGATCTCAATGGGACTTATCTGGTTAAATGAAGGTTAGAAAAAAAGAAGTTGGCAAAAAAAAAAGCCAAATTTTTGTGACAACAAACAACAGCAAAAACATCAATATTGGGTGCCTCAGGCAAGGGATATAGGAGACTGGAAAAAGTGAAACTGCAATATATTTTCTCTCTGTGATATGTACAAACCCAAATTCCAAGGAAGATAGAACGTTGTGTAAGAGGTAAAAACAAACAAAATAAAATGATTTGCAAAAACTTTTCGATCTATATTCAGTTAAATACACTGCAAAGACAAGATATGTAATGTTCTAACTTATCAACTTATTGTTTTTTGCAAATATTCACTCCCTTTGAATATGTTTTTGTTACCGTTTATCTCTCTGTTTGTACATCCATTTGTTATTAATCCTCATTCACACTTGCAAAAACAGCCCTGATAGACATCATCCTGTGTGACCACCTCAAACCAGAAACAGAGACTTGACAGGATTAAAAAAGACAAGCGCTGCTGCAGGAGAAGTTTATTTGACTGCAGGAGGAGTAACACATCCTTAAATATGCATCTGGACATTGGAAGTGTTTTTCCACTGAGCTTCATCAAAGTTCTGTTGTACATCTGCTCATTTTGCACCCATTGAGCTGCATCGTGCTGCTGTTGGATACGGAGCTGAAACACTGCAGCTTTCTTGCTCTGGTGTAATTGTTGAGCACATAGTGACGCTGCTTCAAATTCCCTTTTGAGTGCCACAGTGCCCCTTTGACTCTTGATTTGCTTTTAACATGTTTCACTGAAGCGAGGATATAATTTAAAAAAATTATGAAGTATAATATATAATATAACATAAATAGAACAGTGATTATTGCGTAGATTTCTGCCCTGCTGCTGTCTTATGAGCACTGACTTCCACTGCATATTTTTGGCATCGTGTTCTGCCTACCACTTCTTCTCCCCTGCAGGGAGGAGCAAGTGTGAAAGATAATGTCAGGGTTTTATTTTAGGTTAATGCTGTAAATATTAGTGTTATAGTTTTACTTAGATTCTACTTGCCTTAGATTATGTTAGTGTTGAAAATCATATTTTTTGTTGAGATTCTATTTTTAGGTTAATGCTGTAAATGTTTTCCTATTATTTTTGTTAGATTTGATTTATATTCTACTAGCCTTAGACTATGGTAGTTGTAAATATCCTTTTTCAGTATTTTTACCACCTATTTATTTCTTTTGTATTTCTTTATGGCTAATACCGGGACCTCAGTAACTAGTTTTTTTCTTTTCTCATGTAAGTGTGGACTGAAATGACAAATAAAACTCCTTTGAATCAGGGAATTTACCCGAGTGCATTACCCGAACATGATCCTGATATTATCAGGGTTGCATGTGTGACAAAGACTCAGGATAACTCAAAAAGTTCATTCAGTGGATTCAATGAATGTTCAGGGAAGGTTGGTCATGGCATACAGAGGATGTTATTGTATTTCGTTGGTGATCCGATTAAAGATGTGGATCCAGGAAGTTTTTCAAGGATTTCTCCATTACATGACGGGGCAGTTTTCCACATTTTTCATAATAAGTCTCCCAACAATGTTGGAAATGCCATGGTGACTGTTTCTGCTCTATTTTACTGTATTCTCAACATTAATCAAACAGACTAAAATCTGTGTTCAGCTGGTTTTGATGATATTCACCTCTGTACACCCTTAGTTTAATTGCAGTTTATTCTGCTGTGGGCTTCCAGTTTTTTTGCATTGATGTCGACAAGGTGCTGATGTTGTTAAAAACTTCATTAGTGTTGGTTTAAGTTTAAAGTTTTAGCTTCGTAACAGCAGTAGTTATCAGCTTGTTTTTATGGAAATTTATGCACAAAAAACTTAATTCTGATTAATGAATCACTGATTCCAATTATAAAGACTTTTTCCTCCCTTTCTTATTCTAATCCTGTAGCGTTATGTCTGTCTTGTGCCTCACTGCATCATTTTGTCTGGGTTCCAATTCGAAGTGAAACTCCTCCACAATCAGATGATCCTATATCCATCAGGCTTCTTTGTGCATACAGCATCCACTGCAGTGCTCTATCTCAGCGTGTGTAAAGAATAGTGATAAGCTACCGTCTCAGTACACTGTTGTATCTTAAATGGCCAAGTCTGCCAGACATTCACGTAGAGCTGCTGCCGCTGTCTAGTCACATCTCTTCTAAGAACCCCCCCTCGCCCCCACACCCCCACCCTGGCAAGAGAAAAACCTGCAATTTGAGCAACATTTTGACATGATTGTGGAGTGATCAAAACCTTTTATCCGAAGAGAGACATTAGATAGGGAAAGAGAAAGGAGGGAGTTATCTATGTAGACAAAAAAAGAAAGAAAGAAACGCACTCATTAAAATGGCTCAGACAAGCTCGAGGACCACAACAAACAACAAAGCCCAGACAATCCTGTAGCTGAATGCTGATGAGGTTTACCGTGTGCCTCTCCCGTCTGTTCATCCTCTATCTCGTCGCTTCTCACTTTCTCTCAAACTTTAGATTCAGAACTGAAGTGAAAACTCAACTTTAGACTCTGGATTGGAGATGGGAAATTTATCAAGTTTTAAGATTTATCAACAGATTTTCAAGAGACAGATGTTGCACAATGTTGCCCCACAATGTAGCACACAAAATATAGTTTGCACGACAGTTTCTATGCATTTCCTATGACTTCATCTGGCCATTTGAGGGGGCAATGCTAAATGAGTTCATTTGGAGAAAAGAAATACATCCAAGTCTAATGCTTAGTTTAATGTGAGAAACACAATAAGAGTGTTTAGTCCAGATGTGGAATTATGTCTTAATTTAAAAGTCTAATGTCACTTATACATGTTTGATAACAAGGCAACAATATGGAAGTCTTAAACACCCAATATTCATGTCTAGAGGTTCCCCAATCAATCAGGAGCCAGTCATTATTGGCCCATTTTCAGCAAAGATGCATAACCAGTTTATTAACCACAGCTTCAACCTGCGGTTAATACTCTGTTGTCTTTGGCAAATTGAAGTACAGCAGCTTCAGCTGTTGACTTTGCATAAGCTCTGTCAACACTTCTGTATCCGCTGCTGCAGCTCAGTCATCCACTCGAAGCAATTATGTTGAAATCTGGGTTGACATCTGTGTTAATGCCAGCAGGATAAGAGCTAGTTAGCTAACCAAATTAGATGATGTAACTTTACCTAACATTCATTTTCTGTCCTGTGGTAAAAAGACAACTACTATCAGTTGAGTCATTTAACCCTTTAATGCCTTTTGTATAATATTTGATACCTCTATCTGATCAATATGATAAACAAATTACTAAAAAAAACCCATCTGAATTCAATCAGATAAATGATAAAAATGCCCTAAAATGGATTATCAGTTGCCAAAAACACCTCATGTATCAAATGAGATACTAAAAATATATATGTTTAATTTTATGGAAATTTGGAGGGTTTTTTTAGGGTTTCAGTAGAAAGTGAAATAAACATTTCAGCTCCAAAAAATTAGAAATTTGTGGCTACAGTTTGTGTTTTCAGGCATCAAAGGGTTAAGAAGCTGCAACTAAAATGACTACAACTAAGACCAAAAGTCTAATTGTGATCAATATAATCAGATCTTCTTACTTAAAAATGATCCGTGATCAGCTGTGATAAATATTTTTAAAAACACTTTTCCAAGCATCCCTATTGTTTTTTTTTTTTTTTTTTTTTGAAAGGGTTAGTGCTTAACAATGGGTAAGATAAGTAAAAAAACAGACATTTCAGATATGCTATATCATAGCCAAAGGCTAATTCTGTCCATTGTCCCTGCTTGCTAATAAACAAATGAAACCTATGTAACTAAACAGTGTCTTATAAATACAATCTCAAAAATCAATAGAAACAGTCTTACAAAGAGCAGGTTTTTAATTTAATTGCCAAAAATTGAAGTGAAACTCCTTCACACTGTCAATTCCATTACAAGTTGGCAACATCATTGCAAGTTGACAGGTCTGTCCACAGTTTTAAATGTGCCAATGGATTTGTGAAATTTAGATAATGCTGTCTATGTCTCTGTCTTTTATAAAAACTTTGACTGAAGTCCATAAAGTGTCTCCACCTTGACTTGAGTAATCATCTAAGGTTTATTTATTACCTTTAAACACTGTGATATCAAGCAATGTTTAGCCCCAGTATAGAGAAATATTACAAACATTTTTGTACAGTTTACACTTAATAAAGGAGCCATTTTTGAATATCAAATACTGTAAAATACCAAATAAACGCAGAGTTCCAAGTAATCGCCGAGTCCCAAATAAACGCAGGGTGTAGCAGCACATTTTGACAAATAAACGCCTGCTCCAAATAAACGCAGAGTCCAATTTATTAGGCACATCCTACGAGCTACGGTCGAAGTTACAGAACACACCTGCAAACGCTGAGCTACCAGCTGATAGTTGACGCTTGAAAAGTGATTTATTCAAAAAGAAACATGATCAGACTATACCTAATCAGTCCACATGGTTTATTTGTCTAACAGGACATCCTGTCAGCTCACTTCTCCTCCCTCTGTATGTCAACAAATGCACGTTGGTGTGAGGCGCTCTGTTTTACAACAGTGCAGTTACACTCAACGACCGCTATGTCTAGGGCACTAGAGAGCAGAAAGCCGGAATCTTACATACTAGGGCTTTAAAAATTCAAAGAAGAAGACGTTGTTACTGCCGCTGCATGTTATTTGCCCTTAACTAACGTAAGGAGGCCAGTCACATCAGTTACCGGTACATTGCTGCTGATCGCCATGGCCCCGGTACAGCAGGAAAAAAAAGTAAGACCTTAACTTAACTAGTTTCTTACCAGTATTAAGAGTGTTTAGAGAGTGCTGAGTTGAGAGAAGACAAAAGTATAGCTATGGTACTGCCTGTCTTGGCCAGGACATTTAACTCTATTTTTAATCTCAATGAGGCTCTTCTGGTTAAATAAAGTTCATAATAATTAAAAAAAAAAAGTAATCTTGCCTTGAAAATGTAAAGGGGATATTCATACTGGTGTAAATAAATAATATGATTGCCATATTTTTTCATTTTTTGCTAAGCAAGGTTTTTTGTGAGAAAGGAATTAAACGCCTCTTCCAAATAGACGCCTGGTCTCAAATAAATGCCTGATCTGCTCACGCCCCGGCTATTATTTGGTATTTTACGGTACTAAAAATTGCCTTGAAAATGTTCCTGGATCCACATCGAAGTTCAGATCACGACCTAAATTGAACAGACAAACGCAGGCAAAAACATAATCTTCTTTGCGGAGGTGAATATTGCTGTGCTTATAATACTGTTATATACCATGATATGTTGTATTGTCACCCCTGTAATGTGATATATATCATATCTAGATTTTGCAAATGCACACCCCTTACAGATGGATGGACAGGTAGACGGACAGAATGATAGATACTTTATTTATCCTGAAGGGAATTTCAGAAATCTGTTTTTTCTTGTATTCATTAGTAAAGTTATTGGCTTGGATATATGTCAACAGTAAAACACAAATTCTCTGTCAGAAGCATACACACAGTGCATGAGATGAATATACAGTAGATGCAAAAGAGAAAGTAATAGTCAAAGAGGTGAGTCAGCAGTAATTTATCACACGCTGACATGCGCCGCTGCTGCTTTCATCCCCTGATGACACTGAAAGTTATACTGGAGGAAAACTTTAAGATATGACACACGCACACTGAGAGGGAAGACAAAAGGACAAAGTGTTCAGGAAGTGGACTTTTTTGTCTTTTGACAAATCTCAAAATGACTAGTATCATCTCTGACTAATGCATCTTTAATTTGGGGTGTGAGTACTCGGCGTAGTCATTTAAATGCCGCTTCAGACTGCCATTTCTGTCTGCAGCCCACAGCGCACTGCGTGATTTTAGGAAGTGGGTGTGAAGAGCAGGGATGAGTTTGGGGGGGGGGGGGGTTGGCAGGAAGAGGGATGCGATGGACTGTGTTTTACTGAGTGATGCATCTTAGAGGGCTGTCTTTGTACATGACTACAGTGTGTCTTTATCCCCTGAACACTGGGTACTTATTTTGAAACACTGGAGGCAGAGTGAGCTAAGGTCAATGAGAAAAGTGGTGCTGCAAACATGCAGCGTTTGTGCTTAAATGCCTCAAACACTCAGTAAATTTATGCAATATAGAGCGCCATTATGATTAAGTGAGCATAGCAAGCAGACAACACTTAACTATTAATTGTTTCCCTTGTGCTGGGGTGTGATTTGGAAGCTCCGAGCTGTGCAGAACGCTAAATAATTTCTCACAATAATCTGTGATTGTGTTATGAGATTGTACATGAATGTGGCTCCTAATTAATAAACTGAAGATCAAATTTCCTACCACAGAGCTAGAGAGACTTGTCATGGCTTTATGATGCATAAAAGGTTGCTAAAAGTGCTGCAAGGAAAGAGAATAATAATAAATAGGGATGAATGATGCTGGATTTATTAGCGATATATCCAATATTTTCAACTTGATTGTTGCTGATATGATGATATTAAAGCCAGTATTTTTGGTCGACAAGCCTCCATCTGACTAAATTTTACCTGATCCTTTGACAGTCTGTTTCTTTTAGAAATGGATGTGACGCAAGAAAAAAAACATAGGTGTATGTGTGTATACAAATATGTATATATTTATATATATATATTATATTTATATCCTTACCACCATCAACAACTTTCTTGTCAGAAGAATTCACTATGACAATATCAATATTGAAAAATTAATTAATTTTTTGTTTTTATTTATTTTTTTGTTCTGTTTTGTTTTGGGTTTTGTCCCTTTTTTGCTGTTGCTTACTTGATAAGAATATCTACCTCCCCAGTTTTGCTTTACATCAGCCACAAACTATTGAAACCTTTCCAGTTTGTATATGTCTGTACTTTGTCTGTCTGTAACTACTAACTACTCTTTTATTTTATTTTTCTCTCTCTGTTGTCTCTCTTGTATCACTGTTAATGTTACTATTTCACAAATAAAATAAAAAATAAAAATAACACATTATTCTTTAATAAATAGCACATTTGATTAATTTAAGTTGACATTTAGTGATGGTACATTTGTACACTTTGCCAAATTGCAGCCAACATATGGGATATTTATGGGCCAATTCTTACAGCTTAAGTATCAGCTATAAATATCTGCATCAACGTTTATATCTTCTGATACCAGTAATCATCATTTTAGGCAATTACCTGTTGATATTGATAATGTTTGGATAACATCATGCATCCTTAACAATTAATAGTGTTAAAGTTTTTTATGGATCTTTATAATGCAAAAAAATAACTCAAATATTCAATAATAATAATGATAATAAATAACTCAATATTCATCATGGGAACTCAAGCAACTTAATGACAGTACAACATGAGTAAAAACCAAAAAACCCAATGATAACTGTAAGAAATTTAATATAGAAAGAGCATTAAAAGAGATATCAGCAATAGAGGAGGTCAAAATTGTGACTTTGCACAAATTTAAGTAGGCGGCCACACCAGCAGCTTGCAGGAGAATTGATCGATGCAGCACTGAACAGCAAGAGTGTCATGTGTTTGACGTTGTTGCCTACTGAAAGCCTGTGTAGGCCATCTTTTATGAACACAGACATTCAGCAGGAACCAACCTTGTAATTGTTAAAATATTGAATCGATAAGTAGAATTGCTAATGACATTGGTATCAATAATATAAAATAAAAAGCACTAGACAGTAGGTTTAAACAATAAACAAGATTAAAGTTAAATGGAGATAAGGGTGCCAAAAGGGAGAAATCAATTGCATTAATGACAGAGTAAAGGAAAATAAATGCTGTAAAAGCAAAATATTCAAGAATGATTCTCGCACCTTGTTGAATCTATGCCATGAAGAATTAAGACATTTTAAGGGCATCCTGATACTATTAAAGTGTACCTAATTAAGTGGAGAGTTGGAGTAAATATAGAAGTTATATTGCACCAATAATGGAAACCAGCTGTTAAAACTAAAACAGCAATAGAATGGCAATGAAAAGAGAAAAAGAGGAAATACTGATGAAATAAGATGTAAACGAAATAACACTGTATTAAGTTGCAAAATGTATAAAGAAAAGGAAATCAACACATTAAAGTCGTGAAAAAACATAAAGACCATAAACTGAATTAGAGTAAGTAATGCCAAATAAAAGAAATGTAAAGAAAAATACATTTTAAGGGCTAAAAGCAACAAAAAAAGAGATATAAACATTCTAAATAAAAGCAGAATAAGATGAAAGCGAAGAGTCAGAGATAAGATAAAATGATTAAGTAAGAAGGAAAGAAAATGGTAACATGAAAAAGTCAACATTATTTCAAGTGAGTCACAGGAGGTAATCAAGGCTGCTAGCGCTGCGTGTTTGTTGAGAAGGAGAACATTTGACTCAAGAGTTATGCCTCACCATAAAAGACTTCAGTCTTTCTCTGACTAATTCTTTTGTTTGTGTCCCGTCTGTCCACCTTCTCACAGCTGATGAGAAGAGCCTGCCCCCAGCGCCCGTTATGCTGATGCTCTCCACCGAGGGACTGCTCTGCCCCTTCGCTCTGCTCAATCTCAATCCAGGAGTCAAGCAGCTGGTCACAGCCCCCGAAATACTTCCTTTAGAGGGGGAGCGACTGCCCAAACCAGGTAAGAAAGCCTCTCGATTAAAAAGGTATGGAATTTAACATGTTCAGGGCAATGGTCCACAAGATGCACAGAGAGCCTCCATGTGGCCACAGAGGAGAAAACAGAATTTTAATCTTACAGAATTTTAGATAAATCACACACAGATCATCAATGAACAAACATTTCACATCTGATTACAGTTCACTGAAGCCTTGTCTGTTAGAAAGAAAAACAACAACATGCAAATAAACTTACAACAAAAGCTATTTACATGTAGTAAAGCAAGCCTCCCTGGTCCCTGGGGGGCGCCAGAGGACTTCAGGCAAGTTGTGGTGTGAGACTATAAAATAATCTGCTTGGTTAACTTATGCAATACGCGGGGGTGTGCACTGCAAACTGGTATAATTGAGAGAATCCATCAAAGTTTGAGACTTTGCCATAGGAGGTTTTTGCTTGGAAGCAAAAGAAATTAACGTCACAGAAAAAAATGAATGGAACAACAGTTTTTCCAGTAAAGTAGAGGGGAGCATAATGATAAAAAAGTATTGGAAATGAGTCTGTTTATCAAAAAATTAAAAACTGTAAGTGCTCTGAGAGCACAAACCAACTCCAAGGCATTTCCAACATTGTCGGGTGAGTTATGGTAAAAAATGTGGAAAATGTTTCTGATCTCACACTGCGAAGAGATCCTTGAAAATATTCCTGAATCCACGTGCAGATTCAGATTATCACCAAAGTGTAATCACTTCCTTCTTGTCCCATGACCAACATTACTTAAAAAAAAATTTTCAAACTCCTGGGATGCATGATTTTGGATTTTTGTCAATAACCAATATGCCAATATTTTGAAACTTATTTTGTCCTATACCGATATTGATGCCCATATCAGTGCCATCATATAGAAATGACTGAATGCAATTATTTTCAAATAACACCTATGAATTATATAAATTCATTTTCAACAGTAACAGTAAAATCAAAACTAAAACCCTGATGTACTTACCTGCTGACAGAAAACCCACCCTCTTTTGGGAGATTTTACTCTAAATTTAAGACTAATACGCCAAAAATTCCACGATCTTGATATAAATATACAATCCTAAAATATTATCGAGAAATATTGTCAGAAATTTTCATTTCTCCTGATACAGATACTTGGCTTTAAATTATTTATTTGCCAACACTGATGACATACTTGTGAATATAGTGCACCCCTAGAAAAAATCATGAATAAGGTTAATGATGAGACATAATGCAGATGTTTAGAATAGGTTATTTAAATTGTGCATTTTTTTTCAAACCTTATGTCTTTATTATGGTTTGGGGGGGCATAGCAGGCCTCATGTTCATTCAGGGGAGGCTCGGTCTCTCATCATGCCTTGTGTTGCACGGGGCAGTTCAGGTTACACAGGTGGAGCTGTTCCCCTGTAACAGTCTAAAACAGTCTCATTGTGTTGCAATTTTTGGCCTCAAGAGCTGTAGATTTCTTTTCACAAGTTTTGAAGCTGAGTCACGCCGTCATCTTCATATGAAGCCCACAAAGTCTGCTGGTGTTTAATTGTACTTGTGATAGGATCTGCCTCTCCTAATAAGAATGTGATTTTAGATGCTGAAAATAATCTTTGTCTCTCCCTCCTGATGCTGAGCTCTGGTGAAGTGTTTTAATCCAATAATAATTTGTTTTCCTGTTTCCTTGCACTGTTTACTTGCATTTATTGAATGAGACCAGCTGTTTGGTTAAAGATGGACTGACTAGACTGTGAGATGCTTAATTTTTGATGTAGTGACCTTTTCAGCCCCATCAAACTGATTTCAGAGGCTTGGCTACATTTGTAAATATCAAGAAAAGAGTCTGCGAGTGTCTAAGCGTTTCAGATAAAGATTTTTCTTTCAAAGGCTAATCCAGTTGTTTCTTCAGTTAGCAGCCTCCGCTTGTAAATGAATGGTCCAACAGTATAAGGAGGTTTAAGTAACTGTTTTTGTTTACAGGATCTGTGACAACACAAGCTCCCGTAGCCGCTGCCCCCGTCCCATCTGCCCCAGCCTCGTTCCCAAACCTCGGCCTTACTCCAGCAGCTGTCTCCACTCCTCCGCCTGCTGCCGCCTCCTTCTCCGCTGCCCCGTTCGGCATCGGTTCCACAGCTCCAGTATCGTCATCCAGCTTCACTTTTTCAGTCCCAACTACGAGCTCCATCTCTGTGCCAGCATTCTCCCTCGGGGCGCCTACGGTGTTCAGCTCAGGACCCTCGAGCTTCTCCTTCACCTCCAAACCCCCCTCTGAAACTCCCTCAGCCCCCTCTGCGTTTTCTTTCGCACCACCCATCAAACCCGCAGCGGTGGCGGCTCCAGCTCCAGCTCCAAGTCCTGCTCCAGCCCCGGCTCCTGTTCAGACTTCAACTCCTGCTTCAGCTCCAACACCGCAGAGTATTGCTGCTCCCTCTCCACCAACCGTGAAACTAAATCTAAACGGGAGGTGAGTCATTAGTTTTGACCCATCGCAGTCAATTCTATAAAAGACGAAATAAGATTCATGAAAGATTTTTTGCCTTTAGGTCTAAGATAGGACAGTGGCTATAGTTAAAAATAGAAGAGACTTGTTCATTGAGCTTAAATGGCATCCCAGTTAACACACACACACACACACACACACACACACATATACACATATATATTCTGGCTAGAGCTATACCTCAGTGTCTTGTCACTGCATGCTGATAAACAGCGTGTATCTCAATATTTTCTGGTTGTAATTATACCAGAATTCTGCTTGTTTATATGATACTAGTTAGATACTTTCAAGAATGACAGACAAACTACTACACATTCTCTAAATTGCTCAAAACATAAAAAACTAACATGACACGCCAGACAAGCAATTAACTATATGCTACACTGGACATATTTCTCTAGTTGTCCGGATAACAGCCCATAGAAAGTGCTTGAAGAGGGCAGAGCCTTTCAAATTCTAATCTTGATTGGATGATTGCTCTGTCAATCACATTCTTCACTGGCCAATTGGATGTTGAAGTAAGTGGGTGCTTTTGGCGGGGTGTAAAGTATAAAACGTGAGCCAAAACACGAGTAAACTCTTCCAAAACAGGAGCAAAAATATCTTTCAGTCGAGAAGAGTTCACAGTGTTATCCTTTGTTCTTAATAAAATGTAAATGTGTTTAATATAAACTAAATTGGACATTTTAATAAAAGCATGAATATTTTAGAAATCTCTCAAAAACTTATTTAAAACATTAAGTGTTCTTGGACATTTATTTTGAACAGGAATGAGGAATTTCAAACTGAATTCACCTTTTTATACCCAAATTTGAGCTGCTCACTGGGCTTCTCTGAGAAGCCAGAAATGAATCAAGATTAACATATAACCAATAAAACTAATTTTTCTGTTCAGAATGTAAGTAAATAGCTATAATTTGACATAATAATGTGCTTTACTATTTTTCTGTTTCTTTTTTTGTAAAACAGTAAATTAAAAAATTCATGGATAATAATCATAGTTAAATTTTAGCATAAAAAGTCTCACTTCAGTGAAAGAGCTTCTACGTACTGGTGTATTAACCATTAAAGAAACATAAAATGGGATTTTGGTAATTACTAATGCTGTTAATTTAGAGCAGCTGTGGCATAAACATTGAGTTGTACATTTATTAAGCACTATATATATTTTTTGTTAGCTGACACTGCATAAAAAAGCTATAAAGCAACAAAACCAACATTGTTGCTCATCTTGACATATCCAAAATTGTGTTTAGAAAAATCTTCTAGCCCCTGAACATTGATTATCCTTAAATGAATTCAGTTTGTGTACATTTTTTATGAAGACTGTAACATCATGTAATAAAACCATTTTGACAGGGGGTGAAATAGATCCAGAAACTAAAAGTACAAATTGCCAAGTGCAGAAAGTGGACATTTTTGCTCCTGGTTGCTTAGAGAGAAATAAAACTGGATAGAAAATAAAGATTTAGGAATTTCAAAATATGCTAAGAGACATGTAATCACACTGAAAAGGCCTTGTGCAGCAATACAGGCAAAATGAGTGCCAAACTAAGTGAAAATGTATCCTTTTTGGTTAGGGCTGGGCAATATATTGCTTAAATCAATTAATTTGAATTATTTTCTGCAGAACATGTAAAAATCAAGATATTTTTTCTTGACTTACTCCAAGCATAGCTTGTTGCAATATTTGAAAATATAAATACTGAAAATTTACTGTTTTCATGATAGTAGGCCCTGTCAGGTTTTGCACAAGCACTTTAGGCTTATATTTGTATTTTAAATGAGATTAAATTTGATCAGAGAGTTTTATGTTAATATACTGAGAAAATAGCTCATCTTTCAGTGTTGTTGTACACAAACCTGCCTACGTTTTATCTAAATAATCAACATTTCATGACACGCTGTAAGAGAGAAATTCTGTTTAGTTTGGGAATATATTTAGGCAACATAAAGGCAAAATTTCATTCATGTCATTTTTGTGTCACTTAGAGTTGTTTGTATTTTTTTATTTATTTTTTTTTTTAGAGGGAAAAAAATGATTAAAATCGCAAATCAAATGTTGTGGAAAAAACATCTGGGATTTTATTTATAGGCCATATCGCCCAGCCCCACTTTTGGGCAAAAATATACATTGTGTTGCAATGGGTTTACTTTAAAAGATGCTTTTTGAATAAAAAGATGAATGAAAGGAAAATTTTCCATTTCATTTAAACAGTAAAGACTGGTTATCATGTCAATAAGCAGTTTGTGGTTCTTACTGTGAGCATTTGAAAATATATCAGTGTTTAGTTTAAAAAAAAAAAAACACTCTGTTAGACATTGTCTGTACGTGATGTAAAGTGTTGAAAGGAACTCTGTTGTGTCTTCATTGAAGGTTTTCAGCTGTTGAGGCTCTTGCAGCAGCGCCGCAGCCATTCTCCTTCAACTCCTCGCTCCCCAAACCAGTCGTCCCCAGTAGCCTGCCTGCGCCACAGCCAACAGTAACGAAACCTCCTGCTGTAATGGGTAAGGAAGTCCTGCCACTACTCATCATCTGTCATTCTCTGAACGTGTGATTCTTGTTTTCTGCTTAAGCAAATGGAATTCAGGGTTGTTATTTTGTTATTGCAGCTCCAGTGCGTCCCGTTCAAACCAGCACGCCACCTGCAACCATCCAGAAACCTGCTCCTGCTGCCCAGACTCGTGTGCAAACTCCTCAGGTACTGCTGTTTGTTTAGTAATGTTTTGTTTATGGAATAAGTAGACCTGAAACAGTGTTATTCTGCTGATATTTTCGACTTCCCTTAATTACAGTGTTTTGGCATGAGTGATATAACAGCAGCACTCCCAAAGCAACTTATAAAAAATCTGTGTTAATGAATAGATAAATGAAATGATTGATGTTTTTTGGTTTATTATCACCCTGTACTTTGTGCAGGGGCCCTGCAAAGCTTGGAAACCATTGGAATATAATAATGAGTCACAATTTTCACTGTACTGAATAAAATTTTATATTCTTCAGTTTTTAGGGAATGAAGTAGAGTTTTAATTGATACCAATGCCATTATGAATTCTGCTTTCCAATCCAATTCTTTAATGATTCCCTTATCTATTCCTGTTGGGACAAAGTTGGCCTCAAGAAGTTTTTAGTGACAACAATTTTAAACACATGGCACTCCTGATATTTAATGCCATGCTGTGTAGATAATTGCTTTGATTGCACAGAGCCTTTATTTTCACCTCAACTTCAAAATTTTGTTATCAGTAGCTTTGTTGGTGCACTACTTTGTTTAACGATGGCTAACAGAGGGTTTTGATGTGCAGAAGTGTACGTAAGACAAAGCATAAGAGCCAAGAAAAAATGAAAGACCTGTACAACAGACCCCCCCCAGCAGATGAACCCAGACAACAGCCTGACAGTTTTGTTTAAGTTAAACATCTGAAGAACCAACAAGAACGCAGACAGCACAGCAGGTCATAATGTTCAGCAAGACAGCATCAGACATTGCTTTGCGTTTTCATCATCTTCTCTTTCACTTGACTATAAAATATTCTGTTTTGAAATTTGTTTGTCTAAAGTGATTAAAATCCTTATATGTTAAAGACAGCTATTACTCTGTCGTGTTTTTAGGGGGGTTAGAAATTTTGGGCAGCTGATGGCGCCAATAAGAGGAGAAGAAGATGTCTGGATGCTGCTGACATTTTTGTCTTGTTCATAGAAGGAGACGTGTAAAACCCACTAAGAGGCATATCAAACTAAAGAAAGCAGAGTATGAGCTCTTTCATGTTGCCATCGCCTTACCAAGCATCCGGTCTGCTAGATTTGCCATCTGTAATTTGGCAGACTCATTTTGCAAAGCTGGACCACTCGAGCTTGGTCTGAAAGGCACTGACCAATCAGTGTCCTTCTGAGAAAGAGCAGGTCAGATCAGGTCAACTCTGTTATCATCTATCAGTTCAGCGGGCCAATGGGCTTAAACTGGCCACAGTATATTGTTAGGACATCATACTGGTAGGTTTATTTTAGGGCCGCAGGGGGCCTGAGCCCTTTAAAGAAGCTACTGGTGCTGTTAAGAGGAGTCCTGATGTTGTGGACTTATTGTCTTGTGCATAGAAGTACTCAATCACAAGGAGGAGACATATAAAACATAGTAAAAGGCATATAAAACTTGAAAAAAATCGTGGTATGGGCTCTTAGAAGAGGAAAATAAAGTGGGAAAAAAAGATAAAATTAAGAAAATTATCTGCTTTAAAACTCTACTGCCAGTTGTTGCCGTGAACAACGGTGATTCCTCTGTGAACTGAAACCAACTATCATTCACAGAGATCAGGTCAGGACAGAGGAAATCAGTTTTTTTTTCGTTCAAACTTTGTTTATTAAATGTTTTAGTCATCATACTTCTGTTTATTTTGTGTAATGTTGACAGTATTTGAAGTATTGTGTTGTTGATTTTTTCAGTATTTGTTGCAGGTGATGACTGTAGCTTCTGTTTCTCACCTCACCACAGGCAGCTGTTAGCATGAAGGCTCTGGAGAAGCAGCTTCAGCAGAAGAAGGACTCTGATCCCATCATGGCTGGTATACTGGAAGAGGTGAGACGGACCATTCACTCTGGTGTACTCAGTGTAGTTTTTACTCTGTGAAACTTGTGAAATAAGCTAGGTAGAACATTTATACGAAGTACGGATGACTGTGTTGAAACAGTAGTCTTCTTTCACCTTTTAGTGCAGTTTATTTTAAACCTAAATGAAATTTTAAAAAAGAAAAAAAAGTACAAGTGAATCAAGAACAAAATAATGAAATTAAAATAAATCGCAAAATCATAATACAATATCAATATACATCATACTTCCAAGTACCCATGTCTATATAAATAGATTTATATACATATGTTAATGTTTGTAAATACTCACAACTGTTCATTGTGTATGTGTACCCATCTATTCACATTGGCTCTTAATAAGGCTTTATACAAATCAATCACCATGTTTCAATGGATGTATGAAGAAAAGCAACTTATTTGACCCTACCAGTTGTCCAAGATTCATCGTTCTCTTCTTTGCCTTTACACTGTTAAACAATCTTTTACCTTTTATATGTGCTGTTACATATATCAAAATTTCCACTTATGCACATTCATACACATACACAAGGCTAAACTTGTGAATTACATTCATACACTAACACATACTTGTGTACAAAAATACACTTACAAATAAGTTCCAACATATGCCTTTGTCGATCTATCTATCTATCTATCTATCTATCTATCTTTTTGATTAAGACAGGCAGGTGTTTTGCACTTTTTCAGTTATATTTGACTTTGGGTTAATAATAGCATTTTGTGTGTTACTTTTGACATTGTCGGTGCCTCTGTGCAAATAAAGTGAAGTTGTTTTAGTCATATTCTCATCCTTTTAAAGGTCCCATGTCCTGTAATATCAAATTTCTCTGCCTTTTGAGAAAGGGCTTAGAAAATACAAAAAAAAGGCCCCTATTACTCAACTCTCAGAACAGGGAGAATTTTGCTATACCCCTTAAAAGAACATACCCCTCAAAATCAGCACAGAGCCCATTGTTATAGCCTCCCGTAGCCTTCTTCCCCCCTCAGATCCAAGCGTTTCCAAAGGGGAGGGACAAAGAGCTACATCTGATCCTTGCTTAATACACCCAAGACATGATGTTAACGGTCAAACGTACCAGGACATGGGACCTTTAAGTTCAAGGGCAGTTGTAAGTCATTGTAAACTATCATTAAACCGAAACGAGTAGACCCTCTCAGACTTGTTACGATGTAGAAATTTCAATTTTAGCATGTTTACACAGCTTAGAAACAGATAGCCAAAATAAAAAAAAATAAAAAATAAAACAAATCAGTAGCTATTGATAGCTAAATTTTGTTTTCTGCAAATGAAAACTTTGTTCACTTTTGGCACACAAAATGTGGTCTAACAATGTCATTCACTAATTGACAGAGAAGGAGTTTAACTAAAAATTAGAACACTTGAATCTGAAAGTGAGTTAAAGAGGTTTCATAGATGACACTGAATGACATTTGCTTAAATATTTTTGTAACTGAATGTTTCTTCGACTTGCCATCAGATTGCACATTTCCAGAAAGAGTTGGACGACCTGAAGGCACGGAGCTCAAGAGCTGACTTCAAGGTCGGCACCAATAATGAGATGAAGGAGCTGAGGAAGGAGTCCGAAGATCTCCATATTTTCACCCTGGAGATAAAGGAAACTACAGAGGTGAGTTTAGATTTTTTCAACCCAAGCTAAAACAAAAGTTTAATGTAAGTGTGGAAAGAGGCCACTTTTTTGTGGTGTTTGGATTCACTTAATGTTTGACTTCTGATGTTGAAATATCAAAAGAACATGACTCAAAGCTCAGTTTTGGAACTTATGAAAATGCAAGTTATGTATTTGAGATTTTTGGATTAAAGTTAATGAAAAAAAACAAAACGTTATTTTATTCCGAAGCTCCAACAACTCATCTCTAATAGGTTTGTGGAGTAATTTCAAATGTTGAAGCTTTAGAGGTAATAATACAAGTAAAATGCTTCCTGTAGACATCACCCTCTGCTGGTTAAAAAAGGGGCATTGAAATCTACCTTGCTTACCAAATTTATTAGACCACCAATGCAAGGTTGATGCCACAGCTGCTCTATATTAGCAGCATTGGTAATTACCAAAATCATTTTTTATGTTTCTGTAATAGTTAATACAGCAGTATGAAGAAGCTCTCTATCATAAATGATATTTTTAATGCTGAAATTTAATTATTACTTTTATTCATGAATTTTCAGATTTACTGTTTTACAAACATGAAAGAAATAGTAAAGCTCGTGATTATTCTTTGATTAAGGTGTCAAATTATAATTATTGACTTGCATTCCTGTTTAAAAAATAGTTAGTTTTATGGTTGAGTGTTTGCTTGATTAACTTCTGGCTTCTCAGAGAAGCTCAGTGAGCTGCTCAAATTTGGTATAAAAATGTGATTTCAGTTTGATGTTCCTTACTCCTGTGTAAAAAGGTGACAATAAATATCACTAACATTTTTTATTTTAAACAAGCGTTTAATGGACTGCTACAATAATTATGATTTCCTTTATTATGACAGATGATCAAATATATTTGTTAAGCACTGTGTTTATTGTCAAATAGTTTTAAGTTATTCACATTTCTATTGATTTATTGTAAGTAGACTTACATACCATAGAAACACCTGAATATTCCTTTTACCATAAATTATACTGATTTGCAGGACTAATTAATGGTATTTGCTAAAATGGAGAATGTTTTGTCTTGGCACTATCTCCCCCAAAACAGTTTCAAAAAGCGCAAACCAACAGACGATTCGACTCATACTGTGGTCCTTAAAGTCGGTTTTCTTTATAGTCTTTGTGGATCATGTCTTTAATTAATTTATTGTGAATTTTTCTGTATCATGGCTATCACTAGAACTATAGAGTGAATTTTTCCCAAACTACACGTTGATCTTAAGTTGATTGATTTTACTATCTGTTTATTTTCTCAATTAAGTTGGGAATTATTTCAAGATCATCACCTTTTCATTTTCATTTAATGTTGTTTAGTCTCTCCACGGGGACATTGGTACACTGAAGACCACCTTACTGGAGGGCTTTGCCGGGGCGGAAGAAGCCAAAGCTCAGAGTGAACTGAGCAAAGACAGAAACTACAGACAGCTGCTTTACAAGAAACCTCTGGACCCTCGCAGCGAGGAACAGCTGAAGGTGAGAGCAGCCTGATGACATAAAGAGAAACTGTCTGTAAAGCCATACATGCTGACAGCAAAAAATCCTGTCTTTATTTCAGGAGATCCGCAGGTTGTACCAGTACGTCATGTTCGCTGTGGAGGATGTGAATGACGTGCTGGACGTGGAGTGGGAGAAACATCTGGAGAAGAAGAAAAAGCAGAAGTAAGCACACATTTATAACACTGGTACTGAAACTATTTTGATTTAACAGTCATAAGTAATGAGTGATTTTCTTCTTTTGTAGACACATGGTGGTCCCAGGGCGTGAGGGTCTTTTCACCACACTGTCCAACAACCTGTACATCATCAACCAGCAAAAGAACAGGCTGGATCAGCTGGTTAAAGACCTCACTTCACTACGTCTGTACAACAAGACCACCACTCCAACAATAGACCACAGTGCTGCAACATCAGGGCGGTAAGTTCAGAAAATAATGCCAACATCCTGTGGATAAATTGATCATACTTATTGTAGAGTTTTCCATTATTCTCTGCCAGGGTTGTCACTGTTACTGAACTATTATATTGAATATGAAACCACTGAAAATTGAACAATAATAATACATGTTTAAATACCAAACTAGAAAAGCACTCGGAGAGCGCAGACCTCCACCAAGCAGCTCAGTTCTGGCAGTGACTTTTCCACAACCCCCTGTAAAAGATACAATTTTGGATTTGATTTTATATGAATTATTGAGTGTCGTCTATGGGATTTCCATTTTAAAGTTCAATGTATTTTGTGACGTCAATCTGGATCAGATCCAGATGAAATTTACCTTGATGACAGAGACATGGACCTCATATTATCCTGTACAACTGGAAATGAATCCGTTAAGAAATGGCTGATGTAATTTTTTAAAATTCCACCTAATGTTAATTTATGGGATTTTTTTTTTAATTTGGGGAATTTTCTGCATCCAGACAAATATATGTATCACCACTAAAATCTAATAATTTCTAAGTTGGGCCATCACCAATATCTCCTTAAAATTTCAGCAAAATCTGCCCAGTAGTTTCTGCATAATCTTGCTAAAAAACAAACCAAAAAAACAAACACCAGCAAAATCATAATCTCATTGGCGGAGGTAAACAAACATGTAAGGTGCCTGATACTGGGTAGTTTCTTGTTTTCAATGATCAGATCAGATGTAGGTAACCCCCCTCAGGCTGTCAGAGTTGTATGCTAGGTTTTGCATGCACCTTTTTTTGGGATAATTATTGCTTTTTGGTACTGTCTTTACCAACACATGGTATTGAAGAGTATCAAACAGTTTGACACTCTTTGAGAAAGCATGAGGGAAAGTGCTGCACCGGGCCAAGACGTGTAAATGATGTGAAAAATCAGGAGACCGTTACAGTCCAGATTACAAGCAGGCAAAGTCCTTGGTAAAATAAAGGCAGTCAAAATCCAAAGCACTCTGCTTGTTCTGGTTATAAAGCCAAAGGTCTTTTGCCAGTTGTTAAATTTGACACCCTAAATATTACAGAATATGACTGGGTATTTGCATACAGAGTTTGGCTAAATTTAGAGATGGCTTTGTTGAATTTATAATTAATTTTTTTTTTAAATGATCTATTCTGTAAAATAATATTATTACCTGCCTGTTTGATTTTGCTGCATTTATATAGCACTTTTTAAGATGCACTTAGAAAAGTGCCCAATAAATTATCATGATCTATTTTTCAATCTCACCTTGCCTCAGATAAGCTTTTTTTTTTTTTTTTTTTTTTAACATTTTCAGGAGTTTTAATGCAGTTATTTGCCATTTTATTTCAAACAGCCAGTTATAAGATATTAACAGTTTTATCCAATCCACTTTATTTATATAGCAGATTTTACAAACAGTCAAGTTTACCATAGTGCTATGATAGCTAGCAGACAGTGTTCATGCCCGAGAGTGAGAAATTAAAGGGGATCCTGGAAAAGCCCTGGAAAATGATTTCTAGGAAAGAGATTGTCTGAGCAAACCGGAGCTTGTGTGTGTGTGTCATTCTGAGCCTCTTTGACTCCCTTGACACTACGGATGACACTCACACACTCGCACACGCACACACACAAGCACATACACACACAGTTCTGCCATCATACGGATGTGTCAACTGGTGTTTTTCTTAACCTTAGCTTTGGAAAGATTTGCGATGCTTTCATTCAAAGCTCTTCTCTTAGGACTCCTCTGTCCATGGGCCGAGAGGGCGGCTGTCAAATATTTAAAACTCCCCTCTGAAGATATTGCCGGATATCCTGTATAGGCTGGTTCTCTACGGCCTGAAGAGGCTGGGGAATACCCTCCATGAACTCAAGAAAAACTTCAGTACTGACTTTTTTAGCCAGAGATTCATTGCTTTTCGCGGTTGATCCCAAAGAAGTATAGTGCATAAAGGTGACCCGCATCTCTGTAGAGGTAGACTTTGTTGCGCCTGAGGTGTCAGCCTGAAACGGGAAACCATTAATTATGTTGACCTCGAGCTGCACATCTGGGTGGAGCATTATTATCAAAAGTTATCCAATCGTAGTTATGACACCAATTGACCCTTCGCTAAGCCCCGCCCCCTTTTGCTACTGTTGCTACGCCTGTCAAACTTTCCCTCCTAGAATGAGAAATATGGAGTTTTTAGCATTACCGGTGAGTAATATTCCTCAGGTAATATCTGAAAATTTCTGGACAAATTCTTCAGAGATATCAGAAAGAAGCAGACAGGAAGGTTTCCAGTATGCTTTTGAGAGCAACATTCACCAAAATCAAATGTTGTCGGAGTTGAAATGAAGATGATGTTAAAATAGAGGGGAAAGCGCACAGATCTCAATGCAAGCGTTGAGCACCCCATGTGTTCACACTTCATGTTCAAAACAATCACATACAAGAACAACAATGTTCTTATACAGCAGGGCGAGTCGATATATATATTGTTTAAATTGAAGTCAATGTTAAGTTAGCTTTCATTATCGTTGTGTTTGCCTGTTTCTAGGGCGTCCATTCACAAAATGCTAAAAGATATCAGTATGTCAGAACTTGTCTCTGTTTCTAATATTTCTTTTGCTCAAATATTACCCAGTGGCTCCAGGTTTAACAGAAGTAACCTACTGACGTCTTTGTTTGCTAACATTATCTTATCTTACACACAGAGCTATGGTTAGCTAACGTTAGTTAGCACATACTTCAGAACAAGCGTAGGTGTTCTTGTGCTTTATCCACACCTGTCACCTTTCTTCTTGTGTCTTGGGCTTGGTGAAGGCAAAAAAATCAGCACCACCCTCCAAACTTCTGAGACATCGACTGTCGGACTTGCTCGTCCCGTATGCACGCTGCTTAAGCATATTGTTTTCTGCCGAAAGCTTGACAGGCCTCTTGTGCATAGTTACGGTTGCTAATGCAGGATTGGACAGTAGCCGTTTGTGGGAGGGGCTTAGCAAAGGGTCAATTGAGATCTTTCAGTCAGAGAATATTATAAAGAAAAAGGGATTTGTCTTTTGTATCTTGTGTAATCTTGTACGCCCACAAAATGTATTATAAAAACGCTGCCTGGCTTTTGTTCTGGGGTTGACTCTGCAGACCCAACTCGCCTGTCCGTTTGTCGACTGAATAAACGTCGCTGGCTACAAGTTGGTTGGACTCTTCTCCTCTGATTTTGACTCACCTCCTGATTTTTCCTTCAACAAAGGCTGTGTTCTTGCACATCTCTAAAAAGATTAGACTCAGAGCAGCAAAGTATTTGAGTATTGAGAACCTAAGATAGAGCAGGCCCCAGTGTCTGGCACTTTCACCAGAAAACTGGACATGACAGTTTTAAGATGAAATGTCATTTTCGTCCCTCTTGAAGGTTTCTTTGAGAGAGGGAAACAAATCATTTAAAATCCTAAATTGAGTTTTGTGGAGAAAATGGGGATTATATTTTAATGCCATTTTTCCCAGCCCTAATAAAAAAAATGATCATTTATTAGACAATAATATATAGAGTAGTGTCCCGAATATCGCGTTTGAGAGTATTGGATATCAGCAAAAAAAGACACAGAGAAGAACCATGCACAGTTCTCTCACAGCTTCATGAAAACCTCTTGCTTATTTGTTGCTTAAACTTGCGCCTGTGTTCTGACTCAGGATGGAGAGCGAGCTCGAAAGTTTGAAGGATGCTCTCCAAAAGGCCAAGCTGGACAGCACCTCTCCTCAAACCAGATCCAAACCTCCAGGTATCAATATCTGCTGATTTATCTGAAAGTAATAACATGAATGATCATTTTTTTCTGCATAAACTGACTTTTACTGCTCCTTTAGCTGTGAAGATATCTCCGGTGAAGCAGTCTCAGCTGCGTAACTTCCTCTCGAAGGGTCAGATGCCTCCTGTTCGCTCAACTGCACCAGGTACACACTTCAGTTCTTATTTGTATTAAAGTGTTACCATGTTATTAGAAACAGTGTTGACTTTGACAGCACTTTTAAGTTTAGTTTTAGTTATAGTCTTTTGCCTAAAATATCTTTTAGTTTTAGTCATAATTTAGTCATCTAAATTGTTTTAGTTTTAGTCTCATTTTAGTTGATGAAATTTCACATCATTTTAGTCGACGAAATCTACTGTAAATTTAGTTGACTAAAATATGAAGTGTAAAGTGTAAGGCTTTTTTTTTGTTTCCTTGAATTTCTGAAGTCATGTTTTACACTTGGATAAAATGAAACATCTAATAACCCTTTAGTGAATGCTAGTAAAGTTTCAATGTATAAATGAACAGAAACAAATTTAACTTTTGTGTGAAATGCAGTCACCTTTATTTAGGCTACCTGGCAGAGCGTCTCAGTTACAATACCAGAACTGAAAACAAACTGTGAACCTGCTCTACATCAATATATCAATTCATAAAGAGAGTAGCTCTGACTGGATCGCTCCACAACTTATCCCGCCACCACCAAGCTAAGTCAGGAGTGATTGGATGTCCCTCTTAACTCATCCAACCTTTCCACACAACCAAAGTAGCTGTGATTGAATATATTCCTAACTTGTCCCTACTTTCTACATGACCAAATTAGGTCCGATAGGATAAGTCTCAAATATTTTAGTCTAGTTTTAATTTCTTGACGAAAATGTCAGTTAATTTAGTTTTAGTTTTTGTCCGTGTACACTTGTTTTTCTTTTAGTTACTGTCTAGTTTTTGTCAGGGAAAAAAGGTTGTTGACGAAAACTATGACCAAAATATTTAGTCAACAAAATGAACACTGATTAGAAAGTGGGTTTTTTTTAGTGTTTTTGGTTCAAATACTTTAAAATATGGCTTTATGAAAATTTACAGATCTGTTTAGCTTATCATAAGAACTCAAAGGGCTTGAATGATATTTGAGCAAATGAAAGGCTGTTTGAACAACAAAGAAGTAGTATAATTAGTATAGTAGTATTGGGATGAGTTTTCAGTCATTGACAAACTGGGGCTTTGAATTTAGAACTGCACATATTGAGACACGATTTAACCTGGTAAATCACCAAAGTCTATTGTGCATTTTAGAGATGATTCTTGAGAATTAAAGACAAAAGTAACAGGGATTCTCACACAATTGTTGTCTCAGAAAATCTGAATGATTGTTTAGCACAAGGGATTATGAACGATTTATGGTTTTCTGAAATCACTGTCTCAGACGTAATCACGTGATTGCGGAAGTTGCAGTTCTGTTGCAGTGCTCCTGACTGATCCAGGATCTTTGTGTCAGCTATTTGCTAGTGCTAATGTTGTCACGTCAGAGCTCATGTCCAAAACCATCAAAGGTTGATATACTGGTTTGGCATGGCTTTTTCCTTTATTGGAGTTGTTGAATTTTGTTTTTCTCATTATTTCTTATTTTAACTTTTTTTTTTCATTTTATTTAACTTCTTTAACTTTGCACAATTAAGGATTTTTTGCACTACATTTTTTAAGTTAAGACAGTCAAAAATGGCTCTTGTAGTTCTTCAGTTGTGTACGTGCATGTTTCTTGTTCATAAATACATTTGGAGGCAAGTCTTACCCTTAGTTTTCATCTTTGCCTTGGAGTAACAGCTTTTAATGTTTGATGGTATGATGTAATTATCTGTCATGTTTGTAAATATTTGGATTGGATTGGATAGTCTGTATTTCGAACACAGGAATAATAAAATATTAAAGTTAAAAAACAAATAAAAACAACAAAAAAGTGAAAACATTATTTACAGAAATTCTTTAAATATTAATGCTGTTCGATGTTGGAGATGGAGTCTGAAGAAGCTCAGCTTATCTTGTCCTACCCCATTTTTTGTCGGTGTATTACTAATTAGTCAGCATAAATATTAGTCTAAACATAGTCAATATTGCACTGAAGCTTGATTTAAGGAATATCTGAAGATCTTTTTCTAAAATCATTCAGCCCTACAAGGGCTGAAAAATTAGCCTTTTGTGTTTATACAGGAAAATAACTTCATACAGTTTTATTCCAATTCAAGAGGAACAAATCCTGAAAATATCCAATCTTGTTGCTGATGATCAAAATTAACCTGTATTATAAAATATCACATCAGCAGTACAGTGCTTTAGATGTTTTTTGCACATATTTCTATCACATTTTCAATAAACTCATGTTATCAGTGCAAAAATGGCATTTTAGAGCCAGACTGTCGAATAATTTATATTCTACTATTTTTACTCACGGTAACACAGCTCATTAACTTTTATAGAGCATGGTAATCTGATCGCAGTTACCTTGTTTCACTTAGACACATTTTTTTTTTTTTTAAACTGCACATAACGTCCTACAACTTTTTAACATATTCTTCATTCGTTCTCCTCCAGCCAACCTGTCTCGCTCCGCTTTCCTCTCTCCTAAATACTACGAGGACTTGGACGATGTGAGCTCCACGTCCTCCCTGTCTCAGTCTCTGGAGCCCCACCCGGCCCACCTGGAGCTGGAGGAGGAAGAGGAGCTACAGTCAGAGCCGTTTCCCATGCCCGTGCTCCAGCCAGCACTGACCACGCCCCGCCACCCCACAGTCGTCAGGACCCCCTCCATCCAGCCTGGCTTTGGGGCCATACAGTCGACACCTTTACCCAAACTTCACTCAGTGCAGGGGCTCGGATTTGGACTCAGCCCAATCGCGAGCCCAGGTAAATAAATGATTATCGTTTAACAGACAGGTCCTTCAGGATTTCATTTTAAATCTTAAGTTTATTTAAGGCAAAAAATGCTCAATTTTGCAGCAGATTTTTAAAGGTTGTGCCAAAATTTGCTGCAAAAATTGTTTTAAGACTTGAGTTTTTTTAATGAAGGAGTTTAATATTTCTTTTGGTGTTTTGAGTTTCTTAACCAAAAAATGTTAAAAGACATGCGGCTGTTCCACCACAAATATGCTTTATTTCTGATAGAAATCAGGTTGCAACAACAATGACATGATTTTGAACATGGGGTGATGAAAAGCAGTGTCCAAAAAAGCGTTTTTATGACTTTGATTGCATTTTGTGTGCCAATGAGGTATCCTTCACGACAGAGAGGTAGAAGTTGTGAATAAGAATTAATCAATATTTCACCAGAGGGAATGTTTCTGTGCTGAATATCAGTGCTGCTGTGACTGTAGTCTGAATGTTAAAGGTAATTTAACTGTCGTTCCATCCATATCGACTTTGTCAGACATACAGTGAATCAAATTAGTTTTCTCAGAAGAGAGTGCAAAGAAGACAACAAATAAGTATCTAAGTATCATGCTGAAGTAACAAGTTTTCAAAACAATCTAAGGCAACAGAACAAAGTTGGCAAAAGGGGCCAGTGCTATGTCAAGAAAAGTATAATAATACGTTTAAGTGCTGTATGTAAACCAAATTTAGGCAGCCTCTAAGCTGACAGCTTCTGATTAGGGCTGAAAGATTTATCGTTTTCGGGTTGAAATTTCAGACAGCACAATCATGTGATCACCAAAGCTGCAATTTTTTGCAGCACTCCTGACTGACACAGGATCTGTTGTGTCAACTATTTTACACATGCTATTTTACAAATTTTCAGGCAATTTGAATTGAAGAATGGCTCACAAATGAAAGCTTACTCAAAACTGTGAATCAGTTCTTATCGTTCACTTAAAAGAGCAGTTCAAAAGAGTTGACTCATTCACGAACGTCACATCTCCACCGCGAAAGTGCTGGTAAGCAGGTCAACAACACAAAGCCGCTGCAATAACAGGTTGTTTATCTTCAGTATTAGCTGATGAATAATGTGTTATGTGCTTTTGATCATTGATTTCCTTACTGTTGTCTATACTGTAAACAAAGTGAATATTGCACTGAAGCTTGATTTGAACAAAATCATGATTTCAAAACGCAATATCTGCCAGAAAAATTGCAATTAGATTGATTCCTAAAATCATTCGGCCCTACCTCTGACCCTGGATGGGACCTCAGGTTGGGAGCCAAGTAGCTAGGATGCTAAGATAAAGCTTATAATCCCTGATCATCTTATGTAAAATAATCACAAATTATATTGTCATCGCAATATTGAACAATGTTATTGCTCATTGCATGTTTTATTATGATGTGCAGGCCTACTCCAATTGGAAAAAATAGTAAACAGTATTAATTGTTGCAGATTGCTTGCTTCTTCATCAACTCAAGTAGTTCTGAATTAATGTCAAGCATTGGCTATGGCATTTTCTTGTTTTCTGTACATTTATTTGTTTATTTTAATTCGTCAAGTAGTGAAATAACTACCTGCTGTATTAGATTAGATTAGATAGAACTTTATTAATCCTTTGGGGAGACTCCTTCAGGGAAATTAAGGTTCCAGTAGCATTGAATAGCACACAGGGTAAAAAAAGAACACTGGATATCAGAAAGTAAAAACAATTTGCAGATATAAATAAAACTATAAATAAATATTGATACGAATAAATAAAACTAAAAATATGGCCACTGGCTGGCTACTGCTCCTTCCCGTTCTCTGTCTTCCTGTTACTCCTACTCCCCCTGAGTGAGGAGTTGTACACTGGCTCAGGTGATTCATCTTTCCAGTTTACCACTGTAGGTTAGAAGTACTTAAACCACCTGGCTGGATGGTGTGTGATGATATTCAGTACAATGTCGTGGTGAAGTTAAACTTTCCATCAGCACTCTTTTAATGCCCCCTGTCCAGTTAGATCTCTTGTTTAAAACTACTTACCTAATGTGATTTCAGAATGCGTGTGTTCGATAAATGTTGGTCTGTGTGTATATTTCAGTTCCAACCAACAAGATCAACCTGAGTGGAGCAGATAGCACCGCCCTCGCCACAAAGACGGTCAAACATGGAGCCCCACCAACAGAGAGGAACATCCCTGTCACCATCCCAGCCCAGCAGGCGGCTGCCTCTGCTGCTCTCCGCAGGCAGATGGCCAGTCAGAAGCCAGGTACTGCCTCTGAGAAGCTGCCACTGGAGCTTTTTGATTTGTGCTATGACCGTTGTTCACCAGCAGGGGGAGACACAGACCTCCGTATATAAACTCGTAACTTATTCACTCAGCTGACAGTAACAAACTCATTCACATCAGGCATGAATTACCATGGAAACACTGTATTCATTTTATAGCTCTGAGCTGTAATGTTCAACATAAACATTCTGTGTGCTTGTTTGTGTGACTCAATCAAGTGTTTTTTTATTTTCAGCCGTCATCAGCACTTCACTGACAGAGTCTACTTTGAAGACAGTCCCTCAGGTGGTCAACGTGCAGGAGCTCAAGGACAAAGGTCCTCCTGTGGTTTCCAGCATCCTCAGGTAACAATCAGTCAATAATTTTTGATGAGTGGGTCAAATCCTGCAAGTAGGAGACAGTTTCTCATAGAAAGAGATGGATTACGGCAGGAATAGGCGACATTCTCAAGAAGACATAATCAATAACGTCTTCATTGGTGGGGGGCCAAATTGATACAGCTTGTCAGAAAATTTGAACTTCATGATAAGTAGTACTTATGGTGGAGAAACGGGAGCAAATGCACAGCTGTTCAAAGTTTTTACACCATCATTTAAATATGAAAACTCAAATGAAAGGAGTAATGGTAAATACAGTGAGCTCGACATAGAATTGTGGCCAGTGTCAACTTCTTTTTCATTGATAAATATTTGTTACTCATGTTGAAATTGTATTTAGTTATGCACAACACCTGTAACGTGACACATCAGGTGGACCGTTCAATATATTTCAGCAGTTCATCTTGGCAGTTGCCCATAGAAAGTTTGTGGGAATGGGCAGAATCTGTCATAAGCATATCAAGCAGGTGATTGGACGATCGTTCCGTCAAATTCATTACGGGCCAATCAGATAATGTAGAAGGCGGTCACTACTGCCGCGGTGTTAAGTACAAAGAAATGTGGTCCAGATTTGATAAATCTACAACTGAAGCTGTGACACTCGCGGTCAGTTAGGACTCTCACAAATGATTCAGTGTAATAGGGCAGATTTTGTTGCTGACACTTTCGTGGTTTGCGTTCAGTTAGAGTGTGGTGGAAGAAGTGTTTTACTTGAACACGTGTGCTATTATGGCTAATTACTTCTTCCTTATGCCATGACCAACATTCCTGAAAATGTCAAAAATCCATTTAGAATTTAGTGAAATGTATAAAACTGCCCTATCTAGCAATGAGAACAAATCCAATCAGGATTCAGATCACCACCAAAATCGAATCACTCCTTTATTGTGCCAACATTGCCTGAAAATGTCTTTAAAATCAGTTCATTCCTTTTTAGAGCAGGGTGTAGTGAAGAACCTCACAATATGATTTGATGTCGATTCTTTAGGTTGCGATTCGCTTCGATATCGATTCAGTAAGAAGTTGAAATACACAAATAATTAGAGTACCTGTTGACAATTTTTGAATTTTTATTTTCATGCAAATGTGAACATACGTGGTATTTCATCTCACATTTTTGAGCAATCAAACATCTGAAAATAAAAATTTGCACAATAACAAGTTATTTGAGCATATGGAGTACAAAAGCAAAAACATGACAGTTAATACTATAATTACAAACGTCCAGCTGGTCTTTTCTGTCTTTCTTTGCCAATAAATGTGTCAGGAATTGTCATTATTATGTTAGAAATGCTTAAAACAGTGTGTAATTAAAAGAAAGGAAGAAAAACGGATTTGAATTTTCAACAGGATTCTCTTCATAAACAATTGTAAATGAAAATGTAGAAATTTTTTAATATGAACAAAAGTAAACTCAAACCATTTTACATAAACTCAAACATTTTTGTTTGCCTACAGAATTCAGTGTCCATGTTACAGCCTGTTATATTAGACCATGTCCAGGCGTTTTTTTACTGATGGTAGTCCCTGAAGCACTTCCTCTGTCCAGCTGAAGACAGACATCTTGACATTTTTTCCTCCAATATTTCTAAAATTACTATTTATGAAATCCATAAAAAATGAACTATGATGAAAAGACGATCAATGACAATAAAGATGGTAAAATACAGGGAAAATACTTTGGAAATACTACTACTTATGGCTAATTACTTCTTCCTTATGCCATGACCAGCATTCCCTGAAAATGTCAAAAATCCATTGAGAATTTAGTGAAATGCAGAAAACTGCCATATCTAGCAATGAGAACAAGTCCCATCAGGATTCAGATCACCACCAAAATCGAATCACTCCTTCATTGGGCCAACATTGCCTGAAAATGTCTTTAAAATCAGATCATTCCTTTTGAGTGATACTGTTCACGAACTAACAAACAAACAAATGCTGGCAAAAACATAACCTCCATGGCAGGGGTAAGTATGTGTTCTTCCTGTGTGAAAAATTTCTATTTCTGCTTAGATCTGCTGTGGAATAGGCAAGAAGTCTGTTCATCAGTACGACCCCTCAAGGGCTCTACTGTTTGTTTTGAAAGCGTCTCCTCCTCGGTTTAGATTTATCAGGTCACTGACTCCACCTAATCCGAGCCGTGAATATAACAGAGAGAGTGGGATCCTCAAGGACACCTTACATTTATATTCCTGTTTCCTTTTTCATGCCTGGCATCTCAGTTTAGTCTGATCTTTTTAATATTCCGAGTTGATTTGTGTCCTCATATCACCTTTATTTGACTAAATCATTGTGTAAGATCCTGTTTGTAATGCAGGTAAATGATTTTAGGGCAACTAAAACTTCACTTCATGCACTCTTTTAAATGTTTTTTCACTTTATCCTTCTTATCACTCCGAGAGTATGTCTTTTTTTTTTTGTCTTTTTATTCACGACATGAGTCACAAACCACATTTTGCTGCGTCCTCTCTCTTACATCTTTACTCTTTCCGCCTCACCGGGCAGTGCTCCACTTTTGTGCTCGGGATTTCAACATAACCCCGCTTTGGGCTTTTCCCAAATAAAACGTGCTTACAATAACAAACCAGCAAAGAAAGGCATTGTGAGGGTAAGATGATTACGAGGGTGAGCTTTTCCCCAGTGACGCACAAAATCTCTGTCCACAAATAATCGTTCAGACATTCCTTAATATTTCCAGCTTGATATTTTCGAACTATTACTTGAATTTTATTAAACATGAATACTTAAAAACAAAATAAACCTCAATAAAGTCATACAAATGGCCCAGAGGTTAGGCTGCGTCCCATGTTTTGAAGATGGTCCTTTAATCTGGCTTTCTTCTTGCATGTCATTCCCCACTCTCTCTCTCTCTCTCCTGCTCCACTACAGGGATGACAAATTAACAAATTCAGCCATTGCCAGTGTGAGGCATTCTGCGTTGTCGGCTAGTTTTTGAGATTCTGGGAAAATAGACAACAAATGCAATTAAAAATGTACATAAGAAGGAGAACATAACAGGAACTGGTGTGTGATGTGATCCTTGTGTTCTCAGGAAGGAGAAGTGAGCAAATACAGAATTAAGACCTGCTGTATGGCAGCGTCCCAAAGGCTCATGTGACATGTGGCTTCATCTGATTCTTTTACAGTCTATAATATAGCCGCCGCTTTAAAAAAGTATTAACAAGTTCTGTTGAGTGAGAAAAGAAAAAAAAGAATTCCTCCTGCATTCAGTCAATCTCCATTTCTTCTTGTGCCCAGTGTTCATTTTGACAGCTCATTTTAATTTAGTTTTAGTCTTTCGCCTAAAATATCTTTTAGTTTTAGTCATAATTTAGTCATCTAAATTGTTTTAATTTTAGTCTAGTTTTAGTTAATGAAATTTCACAACATTTTAGTTGACAAAATCGACTGTAAATTTAGTCAACTAAAATATGAAGTGTAAAGTATAAGCCATTTTTTGTTTCCTTGAATTTCTGAAGTCATGCTTTGCAATTGGATTTTGTTGTTGTTGACACTGGCCTGGGTCGCTTTCTGTTAGGGCGTAGTGTAAGAAGCATTTTACTTAAACAGTTGTGCTACTTATGGCTAATTACTTCTCCCTGAAAATGTCAAAAATCCACTGAGAATTTATTGAAATGTAGAAAACTGCCCTATCATCATCAGGATTCAGATCACCACCTAAATCTAATCACTCCTTCATTGGGCCAACTTTTCCTGAAATGTCTTTAAAATCAGATCATTCGTTTTTGAGTAATACTGTTCACAAACAAACAAATGCTTGCAAAAATGTAACCTCCTTGGCAGGGGTAATTATTATTATTAATTATTATTCTTCCTGTGTAAAGGAAGAAGCAGTAGACAGCCTGTAGACATATATTTATATTTATTTATTTTGTATTTTTTTTTTATATTTTTGTTTATGTCTATCTTGTTTATTTGTCTTTCTATGTACTTTTCAAATGCTGTGGGAATCTTAATTTCCCTGAGGGAGTTTCTCAAAGGGATTAAAAAAGTTCAATCCAGTCCAATCCAAATAAGTAGGCTATGGAATATATATGGTGGGGATACTCAAGGACACCTTACATTTATATTCCAGTTTCCTTTTTCATGCCTAGTATCTCAGTTTAGTCTAATCCTTTTAATATTCTGAGATAATTTGTGTCCTCATATCACCTTTATTTGACTACATCATTGTGTAGGATCCTGTTTGTAATGCAGGTAAAGGAATTTAGGGCAACCAAAACTTCATGCAATAAATATTTTTCCACTTTATCTTTATACCTCAAAAGGTATTTGTCTTCTTGCTCACGCCATGAGTCACACTTGCTCTTTGGAACACAAGCCTTATGAGCTTAGTTTCTAAACAGTTTTTGTGGTTTACAGGTTTTGATGCTAGCTGACCGCTAACAGTCATAGAGCAGACCGGCATATATAATGCACACTGCACTGATAAAACTCAGTTAATCATCTGGGCTTCTGTAGCTTTAACACAAACCGTGCATCAAGCTTTAGTGTAAGTTTTGTGCTCTATTTCATCTCAAAAGAATTAAAAAAAATTAACAAGCCCTCCACTTCTTCTGCTTTTCTCCCAGCTCATCAGTTCCAGATCCTGCAGCTCAAGCCTTTGCTGCAGTTGCCTCCAACCAGGCCAAACGGGTGAGTATGATACTATTTATTCTCTAAAAAAAAAGCTCAAATTTAACTTTCATGTGTCCTTCACCTGAACACTTAATGGGCCATATGAGAGGACTGGGCCATATGATCCAAAAATTACATCTAGATCTTTTTTTTATATATAGTAATTAACAAATGTGTTAGACAAACCAAGAGAACAGAAATATTTTAGCAGTCTTCTTTTTTTTTTTTTTTTTAACATTTTTTTTATTTTATTATTTTCAGAACACAAAAAAAACTGGACACAAGGCTCACAGTGTTGGTTGTACAATGATATGGATAAAGTAATAAGCATAGAAATTACAGGCACAGATACCAGCAGCGGCCCCCTCCAAAACATACATCGATATAAGAATAATGATAATAATAATAGCATCAAAGTATACCATCTAAAAGCAGATCTTGAACTGAGAGGGAAAAAAAACATTCTGGTTAAACGGTATTATAAAAATGTACCGTTCAAAAGAAAATAAATGCATAATAGTGGGTCGTTCTCCCATACCCATAAATTAAGCATGCTGAAGTGTGAATTTCAGCAGTCTTTTAAAAACTTGTTTTAAACTGAAAATGTTAGTGGACAAACATCTTTAACATTAATGAGGATTTCAAACTGACTTCACCTTTTTATACCAAAGCAACGAGTAATCCGTCAACTTTAAGCTCTGGTGAGAGTCGCTCTAAAACTAAGATCTGAAGTGCTTCCAGTAGTAAAATCCTGGTTGTCAACACAGTGATTTTTTTAGCCACCTGTGGATCTAAATAGGTTAAAGGCATGAAGTGTTTAACCTTGGTCTGAATAAAGTGACCCTCTTCCAAACTTATTAGGACAAGATTTTTGCTGCTTAGCTGTCAAACAGTATTTGGGGGTCACACATGATCGTTATCACACAGTAAACAAACACTTTAATTCTTGAACAGAGGCAGGACTGTCAGAATTATTACACTTACAGTCTGTTAGCAAGTAACCCATTATTTAGCCTTTAGAGACATATTATTCTATCAATCGCTGATAAGAAATGGTACATATGGCTCACAACTAAGATGCCAAAGAATTTACCATAATTTCTCGATTTTAACACACACTTTTTTGCTGTTTAATAAGCTCTAATTTTTCGGTTGCATTTTATACACAAGCATAAGCAAAATACTTAAAATATTTCATCTCGCCAACATTGCAATTGCAACACATCTGATACAAAAGGCCAAAATATTCTCATTCTATGTGAAACATTCCCACCAAACTTGCATAATTCTTATTAAACTGACTGTTTAATAAAATATTTTGGGTCTTAATTAGTTTAACTTTGTGTAATCATCGTTAAATTCTTAAGTGTTTCCACTCACTGGCAAACACAGGGCACTGCCATCTTGTGTGTTCGGGCGCATGTGTGAAGCAAAAGGTGTTTCTGCATTCTTTTGAGAGAGAGAATCGCGTATTTGTTGTGAAAATACTGAAATGCCATTGATTAAAACTTTGAGTAATGGTAATTTTTGGGTTGTCTGAGAGAGGAAGGTTTGGGCAAAATTTGGGTGCGTGTTATATTCGAGGACAGTGTTTTCCAGGTAAAAATCTTGACAATATGGTGTACGTGTTATAATCGAGTGTGTGTTATAATCAAGAAATTGCGGTGTCAATTCTTAATGAGCATGAAAACAACAGGACTGCCGTTTAAAACAACCAGAGGACGTCTTTTTACACTTAACCCACTTCTCTGATAACGCATTAATTGAAAAGCAATGTCTTAAAACTTTTGATTTTATTTGTGATTTCCAAGCAGACCTGGTGTTTTTTGCAAGGCTTCAGGTTATGTTATTTTAGTGTGCTTATGCCACTTATTCTCAGAATCAACACGTCATGTCTGGATTCCTCTCCTCTGAACTTTAAAGAACATCTGACTTGTGAGAACTCACAGGTTGCTGACAGTATTTACGAGCAGAAACACCATTAACTGAGCGGGTGAGAAATGACCCAGCTTCCTCATAAGTTGATGTTACAAGTCACAGCCTGACGGCAGGAAATCTTCACCACTGTTCAGGTTCAAGTTCAGTTTTAAGTGAATGACCCAAACATACCAAACTCCAGACGCATGCCTAGAAATGTCAATCCTCACATTAGATTTAGGATGTTTTTCAGTACCAATACTTTGAATAATTGTGCTCTAATAGTCGGTGTCTTTGCAGAATCCAACACACGGGATCCAGAAGATATCCCCTGAAGGTACAGCCACCCCACCGTCAGGCTTTATGTTTGGTAAGCATGCGCAATTCTCAACATGGAAAAAAAACTTTACGCCTTTATTTGATTTTTATTCGAATCCGCATTATTTTTATGTCTGTTTTGATTTTCCTTTGAGTTTAAACATTTGAGTTTGCCATGTTCAGTGATTTTTTGTTTGTAAATATGATGTACAAATAAACTTGACATTTGCACTGACTTCATGAACTTCTTTTTCCTCCAGGTCAACCGTCTAAACCAGACGTTTCTGTAGCTCCTGCTGCCTCAACAGAGCAAGGCACCAGCAAAGGTTTCTCCTTCTCATCAGGGTTAGTCCTCATTGTCTTACTTTTCTTCTTCTTCTTTTCCCTCCTTTTTAGTTGTCATGAGGCCTGCGGGATGTAAGGAAAACATGCAATATATGATAAAAGTGTTCAGTATTGCGATAACGATATGGATTGCGATAACCTAACAAAAGATATAGAGTGCTTATAATGTATAGCTCATTGCCCTGTTCTTTTCAACCATTTTTCCTCTTCTTTCTAAATTCCAGTTGTTTCCATTGATAAAATCCAGATAAAATGGGCCTACACACAGATTCCTATCAAAACGCCTTTGAAAACTATGCAGTGGATTTAGTGAATATCTGTAAACGTGATTTTTTTCAACCTCAAAGCCGACCACACCTTTCCTCAAACTCCCACATACAGAGAGGTTTTGTAAAACTGTTTCAGTGTGACGTCACCATTAAAGCTCTCAAGTGTCCTTCAAGATAAGGATGCTGTTGAGCCTTTGCAAAATTGCATTAATGTCTGCACCCCGTGCAGGTGTTTGTTGTCACTTTGCTCATGGTGCTTTCGTGGTGTTTTCTTGCTTTCTGAGTGATATCACATCGAATGAGGGAAGGTATTTGTGGCACAGAGTGATTTTGAATTTGCCTCAGAAAGTGAATGTCAGTGGTTTAACTTAAAAAGCACTCGGACTCTGAGATTGTAGGTGAAAACACAGCAGCTATGGGCACAGACCCTAGCAATTGTCAACTACATACTGTTTCATATGAGATGATAGGCAGGATTCAATGTTTGTAATCAGGCAGATCCATCTTCCATCCAAGCTCCAATCTACAACAGTTGTGCTCGGCCCAAAGCGGGACGGCCCAATCAGAGTTTTTTATGGCCCTTTTCCACCAGCCCGCCTTGGCCCTACTCTACTCGACTCTACTCAGCTCTACCCGGTTTGCGTTGTGTTTCCACCGGCACAGTACCTCCTAAAACAAACCAGTTTTTAATATCTACTCTGCTCTGGTTCTAAGCGAGCTGAGTCAACACTAAAAGGTGACGTCGACCGACTGCCGGCTACTGATTGGTCAGAGAATGTCGTCACCGATGGGTCATGAGCGTGATGCCCAAAACAGGACTGCAGTACATACGCTTTGCTACTTTATGGCAATAACTTGCTGCCATCACAATGCTAAACACAGGACTTATTCATTACGAGCTAGCTAACAAGCTAGCGGTAGCTTCCATTAGCTTACCCTCATACGTCTTTTCTTTGCAGCCAGATTGCTCTCGTCCTCAGCTTCAAACTGTTGTATAGCTGCCAAAACTCTCCTGAACTTCTCAAGGGTAGTTCTTCTCGCCGCCTGCAGCCTTCTTCTGCTTTCCTCTTTGTAACAAAAAGCCACAGACCAAGCATCAAGTATACTATTGCCTCCAAGTCCTCCACTGTTTTGGTTGTTGTGTCGCGCTCAAAATGACATGAACGCTGTGTCGCCCAGCTGTTTCACGGCGACCCCGCCACCGCTGGGTAGGGAACCGGGCTGGTGGAAAAGCAGCACAAAGCGAGTAGAGTAGAGCCGGGTAGAGTTGGGGAAAGCCGAGCCGAGTAGAGTAGGGCTAATGGAGAAGGGCCGTTAGAGTAGGAAGAGGCGAGACAACGGCAGGAAGTGACTGAACTTCTAGAGATTAGCATCGATGCTAACAGCTTCAGTAGCAGTTTTATTAGATCTTGACTGCATTTCTGCATCAAATGAAAAACAAATATCAACACTACAAGCTTCTCTATAGTAAGGATATTTTTGCTCCACTTCTGACATGTTTGACCTGAGTTTGTTTATGAAGTGAGTCATGGTCTGTAACGCAGTAGCACCCGCCTTTTACATTATCTGATTTACCCGTAATGAATGTTGACGGTGGAACGATCATCCAATCACCTGCAGGATATGCTAATGAAAGGTTCTACCCTCCCTAAGTACTTTCTATGGGCTCTTTCCCAGATGAACTAGTGAAATATTTTGAATGGTTTATCTGGTGTGTCAGGTTAATCAGATGATTCATACCTTTTGATTCCCACCCCTGTGTCTGCGTATCAAAAATCTCATCTTTTCCCTTCCTAAAAGAGCTTGAAATAGCCACGAAGTTGTGATAATGGGTTATTAACAAACATTCTTCCTATTTTTACTTAACAGTCTGGCCCTCATATCAGACTTTTCCTCACTCTGACTCTTGATATAACTTCACTCTGATATTTACCACTGTACAGAAACTAAAGATGCATTCATTGATTTACTGAGTTCCACTTTCTCTTGCAGTTTTGCTGCAGTTACACAGGGCACTGGTTCATCACAAGGTAAAAATAATACATCTGTTTGTGTCAGGCAGTCGAGAATTTTGCCACTATTTGCATCATTTATGTTTGAACTTTTCTGTGATGTCTTTACAGTGAAGGACATGAGTAAATTCACCTTTGGCGGGAACGGCAAGATGGTGTTTGGCCAGCCAGCAGAGGAGACGTTCTCCCTTACCCCGAAGTCCACCTCCCCAGCTCTCGGCACTGCATCTCCAATCCTGCAAATAGAAAGACCCTCCTCCACCACACCTGCTCCTAAGACGGCCGGAGGAGAGACTCTGGGCAGTTTTTCTGGGCTACGTGTCGGCCAAGGTGAAGAAGCCAAAGACGCATCCGCCAAACCTCCTGCAGCATCGTTTGCTTTTGCTGATTCCGGACTGACTACAGGTCAGTTTAGCTTTGGCGCAGCTCTGAAGAAGACAACAGAAGATCCCAGTGGAGTCGATTTGTCCAAAGGGGCAGCATCGGGGAGTTTGTTCAAGCCCCCTGAATCCACCCCAAAGCCGGCTTTCTCTGCCCCTCAGGCCACGTCAGTGTTGCCCACATCCCTCAGTAGTCTTCTTGCTGCTCCTCCAGACACAACAGAGCAACCAAAAGCAACGCCACCTCCTTCAGAGCCCACACCACCACTTGAAAAAGAACCTGATCCTGAACCAGAAGCAGAGCGCACAAGTCCTCCAGTGGTATCCGAGCCTGCAGTGGATTCAACCTCAACAGAAGACCCAGCAGCCACAGTTAAAGCCCCAGCACCTGCACCAGCTGCACCCACCCCTGAGCCACCCTCCTCTATCACCCCACCAGCAGAAGAAACCCCTCCACCTCCACCAGCAAGTGTCACCCCACCCGCAGAAGCAGCACCAGATACCACAACCACTGCTGAGGCTCCAGCACCCGCAGCCTCTGATCCCCCTCCTGCTGCTGTCTCTGAGGCCGCTCCTGCACCAAGCTCTGAAAAACCGGGCTCCATTTTTACCCAGCCTGCACCTGTGACGACAGACAGCAGCACAGTTGAAGTCACACCAGTTATCAGCACAGTTGCCCCCGCAGCCACCACTCCCACAGTCGTAAGCAGCACAACGACGACCACGGCCAGCACCGTGTTCGGGCAGCCAGCCGCAGCTCCTGCAACCTCGGCCCCCGCAGCCCCCACAGCAACAGGATTCAGCTCTGCAGGGTTCGGTTCAGGAGCTGGCGCCGGTTTCAGTAAACCAGTATTCGGCCAGGTTAGTGGCTTTGGTCAGCCTGCCAGCAACACCGGGACATCCAGCGCCTTTTCTTTCAGCCAATCAGCATTTGGAGCGACATCTAACACCACAGCAACCGGAGGGGCTCTTTTTGGAGCCCCCACTGCCACCAACGCCAGCTCCTTCTCTTTTGGAACAAGCAGCGCCAACACAGCCAGCAGCACGGGCTCAGGGCTGTTTGGACAGAGCACAACACCAGCTTTTGGTCAGAGCTCTGGATTCGGGCAGGGGTCCATGTTTGGGAGCAACACAACCACATCATCATTTGGACAGCCCTCAGGTGACAATCAGTGTTAACTTTGACAGCACTTTTTAATTTAGTTTTAGTTATAGTCTTTTGCCTACAACATATTTCAGTTTTAGTCATAATTTAGTCATCTATATTGTCTTAATTTTAGTCTCGTTTTAGTTGATGAAATTTCACATCATTTTAGTCAACGAAATCCACTGCAAATTTAGTCGACTAAAATATGGAATTTTTTTTATGTTTCCTTGAATTTCTGCAGTCACGTTTTACACTTGGATAAAATGAAACATCTAATAACCCTTTATTGAAAGCTAGTAAAGATGTTGGTAATGGTAACTTAAAAATGATTAGATTTTCGTGGTGATCCAGGTAACTGCCATTAGCAAATGATCATTTTTGCTCAACAGCTGTCTAACTAATAATGATAACCTGATTCTGAGTGCTCTGAGGGTCATGAATCATATTATGATGGTAACTTTATCATGGAACTATTGCTTAAAAATGTAACAGCAATATGTGAGCTACCTTGGTGGAGGTTTGTGCTCTCCGAGTGCTTCCTTGTTTTCAACTGTGGTAGTGTTATCTAATCAGAGCTATACACATACAGTGGTTGTGTCTGATAATTCACTTAAAAATGAATTTCAACCTCTGAATTGTATTACTGGTATCTATCAGATACATCTTGGTGCTTGGAGATGTCGTCAGGTGATGTCCAGCTTTCACCAGGCATATACCCTGAACCACGATGCCCTCTTGCTATCACTGCCCACCTTCTCCTTGCCCCCAGCTTAACTCCCTCCCCTCCAGAGCCAACAAGAGGCTCTCTTGGCTGCTTCCCCCGACCATCGGGCCACTGTTTTCCTCTCCCTCCCAAAGGGAGGTTTGGATGACCTGGAGGAAGTGTAGCTTTCTTCCCAGGTCTGCCCTCTTCTCACATGATGGTACTGTCTGTATGAGGCCCTTCTCGATCTTTTTGGGGGATGTTGGTTTCTTGCCCTCCCTGATGAACAGGATGGATGGTGTTGGCCTCACGTGGACTTGACGCTTTTTCTGTCTCTCCTGCTCCAAGATGTCAGTCAGTGCCCTGAAGACCTGTGCAGGTTTGTTGGTGTTGGGAGGGTCTCATACACTGAGTGGAGCAGGAGAGATGCGAAAAGGCTCCAGTCCAGTCAGGCCAGGAGATCTTGTGCTTCGGCATGTCCCACTTCATCCAGGCTCCCGTGATCCTAGCTCCACAGCCTCTTGGACCTTTTACCTTCCTCCTCTTGCTCTTGGATCTCGGGTTGGATCATGAGCTCCTTATATTGCAATTTTGACTCTGCCAGCCTCCTTATGTTTTGTCAGTTATGTCCAAATGTGACGCATCCTTTATGCCAGCAGCTTGTATAGGGGAGTAAACACTTGTATGTAATATACCTCCAGCCTGAGTGGGTGGAGGTGTGGCAGCATGAGAGAGGAGGGCTGTCCCGTTCCCAAAGATTCCCTAAATTCCCAAAGCAGTTTGGGAATGTCTGCATGTGACTCACTGGACAGCTGATGTTTGTCTGTGAGCTCAGCAATTAGGCTCAGCTTTATACTTCTATCAAGCTCACATAATGTGAGAAAGACGTGCAGTGGTTAATTTTAAAGCACAAAAAATAATATTATATATTGTGCATATTACCTTTAACAACAACTATAAATGTCTGGGTTTTTTCATATTTTGTTATAAATTAATGTTTAAAATTCACTTTTACTGAAATGAATTATATTTTCTTTTTTGTTCCTTAAGTGGCACCAGTTTATCCGGGTGTATCTGTTAGCTGAAACTTCAATAGCCTGCATCAAAATAGCCAGAAAGCATAGCCTTATAATCAGATTTTGAGCCAAGAGGTATGCATACTGAGTAAGAAAACATTCTGGTTTCACATTGAATGTATTTTTTTACTTATTTGTTGTAATTTCACATTTTTGCAATATCGAAATATGGATATCCAAACTATAAATATGCAAATTGTAAGCCCTATATTCAAGAAATTTAGATATATGCAATGTTTCAGGAGACAGGTGATTCTATTCTACAGCACAAATGCAGGAAAATGTGGCTTATGTGGTGACTGTATTGCTTCTCACTTTTCTTCATATTACAGCTTTTGGATGCTCCTCTGCAGCGCCAGTGTTTGGCTCTCAACAGAGCACTGGAGGTGTGTTTGGACAGGTATGATCTTCTGACGTTACTGATATAGAAACCTATAAATAAATCTGTTTTTGTTTCCCGTCCTCTAGACATGAGTTGACATTTTTCCCTCTCAGCAGCAGCCATCATCTGGTGGAGGTTTGTTTGGTCAAGGCTCAACCAACGCCTCAGGCTCTTCTGGTGGTGGTTTCTTTGGAGGTCTGGGAGGCAAACCGAGTGAAGAGGCTGCAAACAAGAACCCGTTCGGCACCACTTCAGCCACTGGAGGGTTTGGGCAGCCTGCTCAGACAGGTAATACTTTGCTTTATTTCACTCTGTATTACATATTTATTATCTTGGAGGCATTATTGAAACTAAGCTGAAAAACATTTTATATTTTATCTGCCAATTTTTGTCTCCAGGTGCCAACAGCCTGTTTGGGAATAGTGGTGCAAAAACCTTTGGATTTGGACAGTCCTCCTTCGGCGAGCAGAAACCCAGTGGGACCTTCAGCACTGGTGGAGGGAGTGTTGCGTCACAGGGATTTGGCTCCTTCACTACCCCAACAAAACCAGGTACAGCTCCCACTAAAATAGTTTAATGAATGTGATGTGGAGTCCTTAATGTCTTACTCACAAAGTTTAGATGAACAAATTTGTGTATATTTCTTAGGTAGAAAATCAGTACAACTGGCCGACTACAAGAGGCTTCCTTTTTCATATTATATTTTAGTCTGCAAGGCAGTCGCTGCATTTCATTAACCAAAACATCTAGCGGTTGTGTTGTTTACCTGTTGAGTCTTGTTTCAGTAGGAAAAGATAGTGTTTAAATACTGCAGGTGACAGCCGCAGCTGTGTGAGCTGGGCCATTAAGTTTGAATCAAGCTGGCATAAAGAGTTGCCTGCAGCTTGTTTTGGGGTATACGGTACGTCATTGGGATTTAACAGTAAATCAGTGCCTCAAAGCTCAGAGAGAAATTGTGTAAAACAGTAAACACTGTGTAGGGCCCTATAAAATCTGTTACTTCTCCCCAAATTCCGTTTTAGTGTTTCCCATTTTCTGTTTTTTTCTGTTTCAATTTTTCACGAATTCAGTTTTTAGTATTTTATGCAAATTTAACCCAGACATAAAGTAATTAAATGTAATCACTCTCTCTTCAGGTGATCCTCATACGTATCTTTATGAGCCCAGTCAACAATGGGTTGACAAAATTTGCAGAACATTTGATCGGCTGACACATAATAATCGTTGGGAAACTGCTCTGCCTTGTACTTTGGAGTTAGCCGGGAGTTTCGTAGCTTCTTTGCCAACTTAGCCGGTGTCTCAGGCAGCGGCTTCGACGTGTTTGCATTGTTAATGAGGGAAGGAGGAGGAGGGGGAGGGGAAGTGAAGCGTGCATTGTCCCCAGCCTAAGTGACCCCTCGGAGCATTTTCCAAGAGATACGTTCCTTTTATTCTGAAAAAAAAACAACTTTTATGTAAATTGTCGGCCATTTCCACGATTTTCCGGATTTATATTGAATTCTGTGTTTAATGTCCAATTCTGTGATTCCGTCCACAATCCCGGACTTTATAGGGCTCTAACTGTGCACAGTCTACAGAAAGTATTGCACAACGTCCAAATTTTGATAAAAGTCAAGTCTACTTCCACTAGTTGCTTTTGACATGTTGAATAAAACCAAAGAACAGAAGTCCTTTGACAAGACACTTAACCCCAAGTTGCTCCCATTGCTGCATCAGGGGCATATAAATGGACATCTAAAACTGATGGGCAGCTTGCATGGAGACTCAGCCCCATCATGAGTGAATATCAGAGTGACTGGATGGATAAATATGAGCTGTGGTGTAAAAACACTTGAAGTTGTCAGAAAGGCTAGAGAAGTGCTCCTAATAAGGCCCCTCCTCAGTTCCTGTTAAGATGAAAAAGTCTGCCACTTAGAGGTGCATGAGGAAGAGTTCAGGCTGTCCTGAACTTCTCTAGGCGTTTTAAGGAGCGTACATGTAATAGAAAGATGAGAGGCTTTCATCCACTTGATGAAAAAGGTACTTGTTTGTGCACTGCGGTTAAAATTTAATTTGCTAACATATTTTCTGGACATGTTCCACACTACACTTCCCCCTTCATTCTCTGTACTTTCTAAGGTTTATTAGAATTAAGCCTATCACACGTAAACAGAGTGGTTGAAGTTGAGCACAGACGCTCATGTCTGTATCATCAGTGTGATCTTCTCAGACTGCAGGGCTTTGCTGTAATAACCTGTGAGGCCCTGTGATACTGGAGGGACTGTAGTAGAAACCCCTCTCACCTATACATAATCCCATTTTGCACAGCAGGCGACTCCTGACATTCCTTTCTCCTTTATCGTCTCGGGTACAGCGGGTGCCCTTATCTCTTCAGCGCAGCAGAGCAGAGTGATGCAGTCATGCTCCAGTGTTACCTGCTCCAACACTGCTGATGTAATGTTACCTCTGAGCTCTGCTAAGTCACTGTGCAATGACTCAAAAACATGATGTATCTTTTCAGTGACTGACACATGGACGGTTTTATGTGCAGACAGCCTGATGGAATTTTTTTCCAGTTTCTTTACATCAATACTTTGATTTTAAAGCTCCTGTTAGGAGTTTTAAGCTATGTATGTAACAGACTGACATTATCATGTATGCCTCTTAAAGACCTACAAAAGTAAATAAGACCATCGGAATAAAGACTCACTATGGGCTTGTACCATAAGAGGCATTGTTTCAGTTGCGCTCTCACCCTCAGTTTCAGAGCACTTCTTGCCGGTGCTTAATGTTACTCGGTGACGAAAGTTGACTTGCGCATCGCTCAGTAACACCTGTATGGCCATTTAAAATCACTTTGTGTGTGTCCTATTTTCCTTCATTTATTAAAAAATCACCCAGAAAACATAAACCTAAAGTCAAGAAATCATGTCCTACCACTGATGGAAGCTGAAGACCAGAAGAAAGTTCCCTTGTAAATATGAGGCAACTCGTTTTCACCTCCGCCATTGTTGTGTACAAAGCAAATAGCTGAAGTCCCACCCTTTCTTGATTTTAATTGGTTAGTGAGTGAGAAATGACACTGACAGCTCTCAGCTGAGTCACTGGGTGCCCCCCTCGCCAATATAATGTCTCTTCAAATACAATTAGACAGAGAAAATGGGGTCAGCATTTGGTCTCTGCAGCATCCAAAGTGAAAGCGAAGCGTCACGGTGTAAATATGACTTATGACTTGAAACTGCAGCGTGAATGGGGCTTATGCTCCTATAGGCCAATGGTTTTCAATTACTTCCTGTTGTGCCCCTCTGGAGAAAAATATTTTTTGAGACCACCCTCCCCCAAAGGCACACCTCCCAGGAAGTTAAGCAAATTAAAAATAGCATTTGTTTTCCCTTATCATATCCACCAGTTACTTATTACATATGTTCTAACCAGCTTTCCAGCAGCTACTAGTACACTAATTTCTTTAAAGAAAAGAACAGAACAGCAAAGACGTTAAGCCAGAGCCAGAATTCAGACGTCTAACAAAAAGAAATTTCCCATATAAGAAAGCCAACAGAAGCTTCTTGTTCGAAAGCCCACATTGATTTTTGACACAAGTCCTGCCTCTGTCTTGGTTAATAGCTAATCACAGAGCATGATATTGGATTGGCACATAACCAATCAACTTATCGGAGAACCAGGCCCCAATTTCACCACACCCCTGCCAGGGCAGGTTATGCCTCCCTAGGGATGGGAATTGATAAGATTTTATCAATACCAGTGCTATTAACGATCCTGCTAATCGATCCAATTCTTTAACGATTCCCTTATTTATTCCTGCAGATTTTCCATGTGGGCAAATGTTGGCCTGTAGATTTTCAGTGGCAACAATGTAAAAAACACGCATCACAGCATAGACAACTGCTTCTGAAAGTTGCTGGTGTTTCCACTCACTTAAGGTTTGTGCAGTAGGCGCCTTTTTTAAAAAATAAGCCACAATTATGTTTCTGAACCCTGTCAGTGAAAGGAGTTGATAAGGGAATTGATTAGCAAAAAGACTCATGATATCGATACTTTGATGGAGCTGTTAACGATTCTCAATTGGTTTTCGATTCCCATCCCTATGCCTCCCTTGGCATGTGGCCACATCCCCCTCGGGGTGACGCCCCACTAGTTGAGAAACATTGCCATAGGCAGAGAGCTCAACTACTGTACTGTTGGGTAGGTCACAGAATGGCATGTTGTGGACTTTGCTGAACACAATAGGAATCATCAACAGGACGACATTTAAACATTTTTCCCCTGATAGGGGCCCTCCAAAATCTACTGCATTAAATATTCCAATGGGACCCATATTCAGCTCATCATACGTCTATCTTTGATGTGGGAAAATATGACAAGGTCCTTTTCAGTGTATGATTACTCTTCCCACGGGACACCCGCCTCCATCACAGGGGTGGTATGCATATATAATAACGTCATAGAAAAATGCAGCGTCATGCATGCTTTGAATTATCTGATACTGTGTACCTTTACATTGGTTATGCTATGCCTTGTGAGGCAGGGATGGTGTTTGTTAGCAGGAGACTCTCCCATAGTCTGAGTGTAAAGTCAGGCAGTTCATTTGAGTTTTATGTTGGGGCTGCATTTTCATAGAAAACGTCTTACGTGGCAGATCTGTATGTAGCTGTTATTACAGCTTATTTTTGCCACAGCTCACCTGTGAATAAAATGAGAAAGGCCTGTACAGGTGTTTCACATGGTTCAACTGAGAGAGCAAAGAAGAGCCATCAAGGCAGACGAATTAAAGTTTAAAATTCTGGTACTGTTACCTCTCCATGGATTTACTCTCAGATTTGGTAATTCATCACCACGTGTGAGTGGTAATAAGTGGAGTATAGTTAAGCTCTGTTCTAGCAGTGTCTGAGAAATGAACTCTTTCAGAAAAAAAGAATAACTTTGGCTTCCAGGGTCTAAATTTCTCTTTTCACTGTTATTCTTTTGCTTATTTCTGCCTCTACTCCATGATACCTCAGTAATGAATAGTTGTACTAACATCAAGCTGCCCCCCCAGCCCCACTGGTATATTGGCTCGGCACCCCTCGGCTCACCATTGCCCGACCACTGGCCCACACACAGGGAGTGTAATCCTGTTACATTAGCTCAATCAATTATTTATTGGGGCATGCTGGTAGCCAGGCTGTAATTTCAGTCCAGCCTTTCTCCCCCTGCTACTCCTGCTGCTGCTGAGGCTTTGAGCTGGTGTGAAGTATTCATCCTGTCATTGTGCTGTCAGTGTGCGTTCCAAAAGCAATAATGTACTGGGACAAAACAAGACTCAAAGACAAGTTTTATAAACTGCATTCACAATTTCATTTGGGAGACAGCAGGGGGAAACCACTGACTGATACTGCAGGTATGATCAGACTTATTTTTTAAATACAGGACATCTGTATCATCTTAAGACAGGGTCTCTATTTGTTAATTATACAGTAAGAGCCAATAACATCAGTCATGACAAAGACGCAGTACAAGCAAAATTGTGAGAACATACCCTTTAGGGCTTAGGAAAATGTAATTTAACCACTGCAAAGTCTGCAAGTCTGTAAGTCCCTTACATATAAAAGCTAACAGGCTATAGGTGATACCAGGTCATCTCATATGAACTCAACTAGAGGTCTCCATGGTGACAGATTTGGCCCAAAAAAAATGTGTGGATGTCTCTACATATAGAATGAACACGTGCAAAGTCTTTAGGGTTTCTGAACTATTGGCCTTTTAAAAATGTGTGGTGCCTGTTTTTGACTGTCACGAATTGAAGATTTCTGGCTGAAATTTGCTTTCCAGGGTAATTTGGGCCCAGGCTTTCACATTCTGTCATCAGAAAAGGCCTCTTCTAGTTTCTGAGTTATTGATCTCCAAAGTGGTAAATATTTTATGTGCAAAATGGAAAACTAAATTTCCAGGGGGCCAGTGTCAGCCTTCAATCATTCACAACAGGCTGTTGATGCTGGATTCGTTCAATTTGACGACAGGACTGTCAGCAGGAGGAACCTGATTCTGACTCGTCTTAATTTAGAAGTGAAGGGACCTTAAAAATCATTCCATCTTAAAAAATACACTTTCTGACTGGTAAATTCACCATGTGGGTAACTACCCATGGTTGTGAAACTTTTTCTACACAATTGTACCTATCTTAAAATCATTTGCTCAAAAAATCAGCTTGTTTTATCACCTCCTTCATATTTATTTATGTTTTTTTAATTGTTGACCTCTGTTGCTTTGCCCAGAACTATAGTTTCGTTGTTTAGGACAAGGTGCGATGGTTTCACTGGAGCAATGCCTCAGTCCTTGCATGCGGAGTCTTGAGGCTATTTTTTCATCGTAGAAAATAAATGTTTGATTTTTTTTTATATTGTGCTCTAGAGCTGGGTATTGTTAAGAACCTAACTATTTGATATTGATTTTGATTCTTTAGTTTGCAGTTTGATTTAATATCAATTTAGATGCTTCAATGTTGACTCAGTAAGAAGAAGAAATACACAAATAATTAGAGTACCTGTTGACAATTTTAAAGTATTTATTTTAATGCCAACATGAACATATGTGATATGTCATCTCATATTTTTGAACAATCAAACATCTGAAAACAAAAATTTGTACAATAATTACTTATTTGTGCATATTGAGTGCAGAAGTAAAAAACATTACAGTTCTTTGTAAACACTGAAAAAGTAAAGTGCATGTAAACTTTCCCCTTGGACAGTGTGATAAACCACTTCCCTTCATTTCTGGCTTCATACTCAGTATGAACATGTAGATTTTTGTTAGGAAAAGCAGCTGGTCTACATGTTTAGCGCCCCCACTGGCCAGGAGGTGAATCGATCCAGAGGATTTGCTGCGTTGATATTGAGTTGGGGAGGGGGAATATCGCAGTGCATTGATGAATTGATATTTTTGCCCATCCCATTGTGCTCTCTGTGATTGCTGTGCTCCTTGTATAATCTTAGTTTAGTTATGTATTGTCCCGGGGTTTGGAGGTAGCCTATCAGATAGGCCGTATGAATGACAAATTTATTATATTTCATCGGTGAGAGACAGCCTATCCTGGGTGGGCAGACTATTTAAAGATTCCAGTCATAGCTTGATATTTGTTGACTTCTTGTCCAAACAGGAGTCTTTTTGCACATTGGACCATGTGGTTCAGAAATTGTGCTCCGTGCTACGATTGATTTTTCATGTTCTGAGATGCACCAGTTTGCAACTGAGGCACGGATACTCCTTTTTTTGCTTCACAACATGTTTGGAAAAGAGAGATGTTGTATTATTGAAGTTCAGCTGGGACTGTTAACAGTCTTGTTACATGGTTAAAATTTCCCTCCGAGTGACGTTTAGCATAACTCCTTATTTAGGTTTTTAATGCCGTGTAACACATTCTCATTAGCCTCATCCATAGAGAAAATCTAAACAAACAAACCTTCATCAGGACCCTTTCTGTCTTAAAAAGACTCCTGACTGCAGCCTCCACAGGCGCTGAAGACACTAGACATTATCCACCTGTTAGTCTGTAACACTAGTGTGATGCTGAAGGCAGGAGCTCAGCTGTGACACAGTGAGGGTTTGTTTAATTAAATGTTAAAAACCCATGGCTGTAGCTTTAGATATCATTAGAGTCACAAGCTGCAAGTGTTTTTGAGAAGAAGAGGCATGTCACCCTCGTTCCCATCGTTAGTTATCACTACCTGTGTGATGCACTTCTCTATAGTAAGAATATTTTCACGCTGCTTCTGACAGGTTTTGACCTGAGTTTGTTTTACAAAGTGGCTTATGTTCTGTAATGCAGTGGCGCCCGCCTACTGTATTATTTGATTGGCCCATAACAAATGTTGATTGACAGATCAGTCGTCCAATCACCTGCCAGATATGCTTCTGAAAGGCTCTGCCCTCCCCAAACACTTCCTATGGGTTCTCTCCCAGATGGACTAGTGAAATATTTTAAGGGTCCATCTGGTGTGCCAGGTAACAGCTGTAAAATTAAACATCAGACATTTGATCTTATTGTTATTATGTCATCATTTTATCGGTTATGTGGCTTGCTGGATTTCTTCCCATATTGCACAGCATGATTCGCAGTCAAAGGCAGCCTTTTGTGCGACTCAGAGCAGTGCTGGTGTGCCTCGACCATTTTTAAAACGCTGCCATGGGAGCATGAAACGGTCCAAGGGAAATATGACGATTTGTAGTTTTTTTTACTGAATTGTAGCAAAGGAACTGTGCTGTAGGTGTGACAACTACCTTAACCATAAAGATGCACCGGTCTGGTTTAAATAATGCTGCCTTTGCATTATGTGTGAGCTTTGATCATTAGAATAAGAAAACACTGTTTGAATAGTCTGTTGTTTTTGTCATCAGGGTTCATATCAGTAGAATTTTAATTGAATCAAGTTAAAGTTTAAAATCTTCTAATGTGACACTCTAATTGAAACAGTGTTGAAGAATCAGATCACAAAACCGTTTTCAAACCACTGAAGCCTCTTTTTTTTATTTCCCTCTGTCTTCAGGTGGTTTCGGCAGTGGTCCTGTATTTGGGAGCTCCCCCTCCTTCGGCAGCTCTCCTGCGTTCGGCGGTGCAGCGGCGTTTGGGGCGAGCCCCTCGTTCAGCGGCGGTATGGGCCCCTCGCCCGGTAAAGTGTTCGGAGAGGGAACAGCAGCTTCCAGCATGGGAGGATTTGGGTGAGAGTCAGTTTGTTACACGAGTAAAAAACACGTGTGCTGGGTATTTTTGGGTGTGATGTTGTTGCAGACAGCGAGCATTAGGAGATGTCAGCGTAACCGGGCTTTTCATGCTCACAGAGGAGTCAGTGGAGCAGCAGCGTATTGCCTGCAGCTCAGGGACGAGTTTTTATTTTCACCATCAGAACATCTGGGCTCTCTTTCACTCCGTGGACAATCTTACAAGCAGAGCATATAAAGCAGAGTTTTAGAGGCTTTCACTTGTTTTAGACCACGTTTCATACCATGCAGTGAACAATCAAAGAAGTGGAGGCACAAAGTAATTAAGATCAAAACACTCCCCTAATTCCCAGCCTAACCTTCAATGTGAAACTTGATTTCAGGTTGATTAACTTTTATTCTTTATCATCATTTATACATAATACAAAAGATATAGAGATATTTTGTTCCTCTTAATCCAAAATTTATACAAATTATGACAATTTAAACTGATTTCCAAAATGTAGGAATTAAAGAGCAGCTTCATTTACTGTCTGTTTTTAGGTCCTTCGCAGCTTGGATATGTACTGATTATATTCACAGAATAAATTCAAGATAAAGGGAAAAACTTTATTCCACAACGTTTTCTACTAACTTTTATGCATATTTATTTTATTAACAGTGCTCTATTAATGTATTTATTTATTATTATTATCCATGAATTTTCAAATTTACTGTTTTACAAAAAAAAAAAATAGTAAACCTCATTATTAATTCTCAGTTAAGATGTAAAATATTATTTACTCACAATTCTGAACAGAAAAATTAGTTAAAGTGGCTGAATGCCCTGCTTGGTTAATTTCTGACTTCTCAGAGAAGCTCAGTAATTGTCTCACTTTTGGGTATAAAAAGGTGAATTTATCGTAAAATCCTCACTCCTGTTTGAGATTTTTGTCCAATAAAATTGACAATTTCTGTTTTAAACAAGTTTTGAAAGGTTTTGGTAATATAAATATTTTCTTGCTTTTATGGCAGGTGGTCTTATAATTTTATGAAGCACTTTTATATACTGAAGTATCTACCATTAAAGCAACATAAAAATTATTTTAGTATTTAATATTGCTGTTAATGTAGGACAGCTGTGGCATAAACCTTACACTGGGTGGTGGTCTAATAAATTTATTAAGCACTGTATATGACCAATATGTGTCAAAAATTTTCTGTAAATGTTGGCAAAAATGTTCCGTCCCGACCAACATTAATAATCAACAGAGTTCCCATACTTCATGGAAAATGTGGAAAATGAGGGAAAAAAGTAAAATGTCTTGGAAAAGCTCGAATTGTCCTGGAAAATTGTTTATCTTCCTTCTACCTTGTTAGTGAACGAAAATCAAACATAGACAGTGAAGTAAAAATGTACTTGGTAACTAATGCACACTTAGCCATAAAATATGAGTAGATAAAATAATGCAAGTTAAGGAATAAAATAGGAAAACTCCAAACAATGGTGACAAAAAGAAAGAATAAAAAAATGGCAAAATAAATTTAGGCTGCTTAAACAGTAAATCAATAAAATATATTTATAAAAAAGCAAAAGAATAAGTATAACCCCTAAATTTATAATAGTGAGACACTACGTAAAAATGTCCTGGAAAATGATTTCTAGAAAAGAGTGGGAACCCTGAATCAACTATATAGGCAATTACCTTCTGATACCAATATTGTTCCAATAATATTGTGCATTCCCAGTTAAGACACAGTAAATTAGGTGATTAAAATATTAAATAATCTAGAAAGTCAACGATATGTAGCAAAACAAACCTGCTTCTGGGATTTAAAGATATTTGAATATTTAATAAGTTACTAAAGAAACCAGCTCTTCACTCATATCCCACCCTCCTCTGGTTTTTATTTACATATTTATTTCTGAACCTTATTTGTCAACAGTGTGTATGTTCTGTGAAGCAGCCTATCGTTGGGTCTGAACTGGTGGACTCCCATGCAGGAGTAGATTATTCCCCTCAGATAATCTGGCCGCTGCCTGCAGATTAAACTGGCCGGCTCTCGCTCTCTTTTGCTCATTCTCTCCTTTCTCTCCAATGGGAGTCAATGCACGGTGTCGTTGGTCCTGCAGAGGGGATTAACGCTTAAAGCCCCATCTCCCAATCCTCACACACAAACACACACACACACCAGCAAACACACACCATCTGACACCTCCTGCCTCACGAGCATGGGAGCTGAGATGGAAACGTGCCATAAATCTGTTTCTCTACACCCTGTTCTCTTGTTTTAAATGTTAAAGGCTCTGTGTTCATCATTTCATCAGTGCACATCTAAAAACATCCTCTCCCTGCCTGCCTCTGTTTTCAGCTTCGCCTCGCCTCCCAGCGCCCCGTCCTTCGGCGCTCTAGCCAATCAGAGCGCGCCGTCATTCGGGGCCCTGGCACAGCAGGGCTCTGGGTTTGGAAGTCAGCCGAGCAGCTTCGCAGGCTTTGGACAACAGCCACAGGCGGGAGGTGAGACTACTGCTGCAGATGCCCCTTCATGTTTCTTCTGTTTTCTTTCCTTAATCATCTTCAGATATAGATGTGCTCTAAGCTCTGCATCAGGGACTGCAAGCTCCACAATGTCGCACTGAGTGAAGATTTTTAGTCATGTTTTTGGACATGTGAGTGACAGACCCAAAGACGTTTTAATAATGTGCATCCAGAGTGATTCCTGTCAATGTCACATCTGTAGAGTGACAGAGCTGTGGACTGAACCGTGTACGTGTTCCCACTGCTCAGTTTTGGTTATAGCCTTTTGTCCAAAATATCCCTGAGTTTTAGTCATAATTTAGTCATCTAAATTGTTTTAATTTTAGTCTAGTTTTAGTTTTAGCCAATGAAATCTACTGTAAATTTAGTCGACTAAAATATGAAGTGTAAAGTGTAATGCATTTTGTACGTTTCCTTGAATTTCTGAAGTCATGTTTTACACTTGGATAAAATCAAACATCTTATAACCAGGCTACTGGCGGAGCATCTCAGTTACAATACCAGAACTGACAACTAACAGTGAACCTGCTCTACATGAATATCAGTTCATGAAGAGAGTAGCTCTGATTGGATCGCTCCCCAACTTATCCCACCAACACCAAGCTAAGGCAGCTGTGATTGGATGTCCCTCCTAACTCATCCAACCTTTCCACACAACCAAAGTAGCTGTGATTGGATATCATCATATTTTCATATTTTCTTACACCTGAGCAAACCATGAGCACTTTAGTCAGTAGCCAACAGTGAACTAAAGACATCAGGTATTGGAAACTAACAGCAGCTGTGCATGAATGCACAATCTTTAATATAAAACACTCAGTGTGGCGGAGAACTACTTGGTTTTATCCTCATGAGTCTCATTATTTAATAGCCATATATAGTTTAAATGTAAACTTAGCCTCAGTGAAAGAATAAAGGCAGAGATATAGCAGAGCATAACCAAAATCCCTAAAACCTGATGACATTGTAGAAATTATGACCAGTCTACATTGGGAATGATGTTGACAAATGTTAGCTGTCTTCCTGTGGCACATCAATAAAGTGCTTGTTTTGTGATAAGTAGGGTAGGTAGAAATTGCAATTTCAGACAACGCAGTCATGTGATCCCCAAAGCTGCAAGTTTTGCAGCGCTCCTGACTGACCCAGGATCTGTTGTGTCACCTATTTTACACACGTTTTACAAATTTGGAGGAAGTTTGCATTTACGGAAGTGCTAAGCAGGTCAAAAAATACAAAGCCTCTGTTTAGGAGTAGAAGTTGGAGTATCCATTATATAATGATAACAGATTATTTATCATCAATATTAGATGATGAATAATGTGTTATGTGCTTTTGAGCACTGATTTCCTTGCTGTTGTCTATCCTGTAAACATAGTGAATATTACACTGAAGCTTGATTTGAAGAAAATCGTGGATCTTTTCCTGAAATCGTTCAGCCCTAGCAGAGACTGATATCAAACGAAAGACCTTTAATTCAGTGTCATCAGCTTGATTTTGTCACTTTGAGTTCGGACACAGTGCAACACATTTAATCAACTTTTTGAAACTGAATTATTGCACCAATGATCAATGATTTGTCAACTCAAGGCCATGCTAAAAATACTAGCTACCACTACTATTACCAAAAACATATTTTTAACGATTACAGTGTTTAACTTGTGCTGTGAAAAAGTGAAATGTGAGTGCATGACAGTCCCCCGATTCACCACCTTGTTCTTTCTCATTCTGCAGGTTTTTCTGGAAACACTTTTGGGTCCTCAAACCAGTAAGTGTGCTCAACATATTCAATTTCAATTAAAGCCCCTCAGTGTGTACTTGTGTGTGTGAACATATTAGACAGACACACACTCCCTGCAGCAGTGTGTTGTGCCCGTGGTGCTTGAACTCAGCTGAAGCTCACATCATTTTTCTCCACAAAACGTCTCCCCGTAGAACCTTCCAGATTTCAAACCAGCTCTCGTACCCTCATTTATTTCCTTTCCTCAGCTTTATCTCTGCTTTATTGTCTTAATCAGAAAACTTTCCTCCGCTTGGTGCTTTTAACCTTGGATAGAAAACACATTAAAAGTCATAAAACACATGCCAAGAAACGCTGCATGATTGAACGCTCCTGCATCGCCTCCTTACTAATTGCCCCCCCTGCGATCAGATTGTCATTCCTCTCCCACTCTCTCTCTCTCTCTTTCTCATCCCTCATTTCCACTTTGCTCTTCCCCTTCCGATCTTCTGCTCAGCTCCCTCGGTTTGCTGCTGCATGTCACATGGCAGCCAGCGTTCCCCGGGGTGTGTTCCAGAGGAATGCACTCTGAAGTGTGCAGGAGTGTGCGGGGAGACGAGGCTTAACCCATCAGACACACTCACATACTGTTAATAATCCCCTCACCCTTTTGCTCCACTCTCTCTGCTCTGCATTATTCTGCTTTGTATTTCTTTTCTTAAACGCTTACCTTTTCTTTGCAAGGATACAAAAGTACTGTTTTAACTGAATCACCAAAAATGACCCCCCCTTAAGTACTCCATCATTTTTATTTATATTTGACAAAAGACTCACAACACACATTAATATCTGCTTGTGCATGTGCATGTATGTTTGTTCTTAGCATTCGTAGTTTTTAGTCGTCAAACCACAGTATTCTTAGTTATTTCATAAACTCTAAACCCAAGCAAATGTACATTAAATAGAAAGTAGTTCTGGTTCTTCAATGATTTAACAGTAGTCATAGTAGAGGGATGGATGATGTTTTCTGAACAATATCAATATTGGCAGCTGCAAATGTGAATATTGGAATAAAAACATTTACAGCAAATATTTGTGCTGTACATTTTGGACATATATCTTCCACATGCTGGCTGTAATGCTGGCAGAATGTGCAAATTGACTTCTTCATCACTGAATGTCCACTTCTGTCAATCAGTATCATTTTTTGAATAATTAAATGTTGTTTTTCTTGCGTCATATCTATTTCTAACACAGACTAGACCATCACCATTAAAGACACAGGTCAGTTAAAGTGAAGTGGAGACTTTACAAAAATGTCGGTGTTCGCAATACTGCGTTCGGAAATTTCGGCATTTGGTTTATAAGCAAAAATCAAATATCATGCATCCCTATTGTGGTCTAAAAACAATAATCAGCCTTTCTTCTTTCCTCCCCTGTTTCAGATCAGCTCAGCAAACATTTTCCAGTTGGAGAAGTTAGTCTCGATTAATCCTTCACGGGCTATCAGCACTGACTCACTTCTCTCTGCAATCAAGCTCGTTTTGGAGATCGTGGAGTGAGAGGCAGCCCAGAGGGTCGTGTTGGGCTTCAGTGAAAAATGAAATGAACTAGAGGAAAAACTCAAATCTGTATTTTGTGTGAAGAGGACTTTTGTATGACTTATTTGTTTGAAACATGTTTCAAAAATTAATCCTCGACAAACAAACACAACAGACATTTATTTTCATTTGGAAAGTTTGTCCCAGTATGTTTCTGAGTGAGACTGAGTTGTGATTTCCATGCAAAGTGGTGTGATGTGGAGTGTCTGGGAAAATAAAAATTGAAAATATTTTTATAAACAGGTCAGTTTTGTTCTTCAGACACTGTTGTACATTGTTGGACAGTTTCATAAATTTCAACATGAATGGAGCTCCTGTGTTGCCTTTTTATTCAGAATTATGTTCATGTTACTGAACTTTAACATAAAGCACTGCTGGAACGAACATACAAAACTTTCTTTGGATCATTAAACAGTTTAGGAAATGATGCTAAAAGGAGTTCTCCTGTCATTAAAACTGTAAGACATTTTGTTTTTCAGTAACGTCTCTAAGAGAAACATAAATGAGTGAGACAAACCAAGGATGGAAGTTGAAACTGTCATTTCAGAAATTCCATACAGTAAACTCTCATTTGATGTGTATTTTTACATGAAAATTGGAAATAAATAACGTTAATTTTCTGAGAAATTGATGTGTTTTTTTTAAACATTATTTGATCATCAAACAGATAATTAAACACCACAGACTTTTAAAGGGGTGGGCAAGTAAAGAGATATTTCTTTATTTATTTTTTCTCACCCCTTCATCTGCTGAGTATCTGCTAATCTACTGGGATTTTCATACACAGCCATCTCAATGGTTAACAGAGCATGGTCCGAAAAAAAGAAAATATCCAGTGAGCAGTTCTCTGGGCAAAAATGCTCAGAGAGGTTTGAGATGCTCAAAAGGCGACAGTAACTCAAAAAACTTTGCAAAACACTGAAGAAGAAAACTGAGAGCGCAACATGCTGAATCTTAGGGCAGATGGGCTACAGCAGCAGAAGACAACGCAGGGTGACACTTGGCTAAGAACAGGAAACTGCAGCTGCACCAAAACTGAATTTCAGGCTTCTTAGGACCAATTTACCATCTTTTATGAGTCACAGCCCTCATGAGTGTTGTTGCTGACCATAGTCACCAGATCTCAATCCAATTGAGCACCTTGTCCATGTGGTGAGACAGAAGATGCACATCATCAATGCCCAGATTACAAATCTGCAGCAACTGAGTGACGCTACCGTGTCAATATGGACCAAAATCTCTGAAGAATGTTTCCAAGACCTTCATAAATGAGCCAGGATGGATTACTGCAGCTCTGAAGGAGTGTGCCTAATGTAGTGGCCGGTCACTTTAATTAGGCTTGATTTGACCGTTATATATTTGGTGTCCCAAGGTTTGTTTATTTTCCATCTTACAGTCTTCATCTCTCAGGATATGTTCCCCATTTTGAGTTTGAATTTTAAGATTTTTCCTCCACCAAGGAGGTTATGTTTTTGCCGGCTTATGTTTGTTTATTTGTCTGTTTATTTTTTTGTTTGTTTGTGAGAAAATGTTACACAAAAACTATTGGACGGATTTTGCTGGAATTTTCAGGAGATGTTGGTAATGGCCCAACTTGAAAATTATTAGAGTTTGGCAGATAACTGCTATTATCAAACAATCGTTTTTGCTCAATAACTGTCTGACCAAAAATGACATTAACATGATTCTGAGTGCTAGGTGTGAGTTTTCAGGGTCAGTGAATCATATGACGGTAACTTTATCGAGGGACTATTGCTTAAAGATGTAACAGAAATATGTGAGCTACTTTGGTGAAGGTTTGTGCTCTCCAAGTGCTTTCTTGTATTCCTTTTCGACAACTATATTACATTTTTTAACACATATAAAAAGCCAGTGTCTACATTATATTTTGAAGATTTTAGGGCTGCTCGATTATGGCAAAAATCATAATCCCTTTTATTTGAATTGATGTTGAGATCATGATTATGAAAATTAGTTTTACTCACTGGTTTTAAAACATGCACAAAATGATTTCAGTGAATGTATTTGCTTTGACACCTTCATTTATAAGTATACATAGAAATATACTTGTTAATATAGAAAAACCTCAAATATCCCTCAAACTACTGAGGCCCATTAAAGGGTTAAACCTGCTTTGTTATAGTAAGTTAGAGATAGAATATGGAGGTAGTTTGATTTTGAAATGCTTTGTTAATCTTAAAAAGCTAAATTTGTGTTAAAATCATCACAAATGTTCAAAAACACGAAGCTCTGCTTGTATTTTGATACAGTAGTAAATCTAATCTAAATAAAAGAGACAGATGAAGCGGACGTGCTCTAATTCAATGTGGCAGAAAGAATAAGATGGCAGCGTGCCTCAGGCCAGGAGTAGATGGTTCACTAATTAATGCTAAATCCTCTTGATATGCAGCCCGTTCCTCCATCTTCAGTAAAGAATTCATTGATGGAGCTACGTCAGGCGGTGGGAGAGTGCTGACGGGGATCCACGGCTCGTATAGGCCCCTGTGCCATTCAGTGCCATCAACAGAATTAGTTTCCCGCCTCGTGGATGTGGAGCATGTCGCCGTCACTCTGTCCAGCCTTATCTGGAGTCTCAGCAGACGGGACGGTGGAGGTCTAAAGTGGCACGGGAATGTCAGGGTCATAAAATGTGACCTTCAGCACCCACCTGCTCAGATGGTCGGACCCACATTCCCCAGCAGGCTTTAGGAGATTCAATCAGTCGACCTATTGACACCAACGGCAATAAATCACTTCTATATCTGAGGCAGTGTTCATTTAGACAGCACTTTTTAATTTAGTTTTAGTTATAGTCTTTTGTCTAAAATATCCTTCAGTTTTAGTCATAATGTAGGCATCTAAATTGTTTTAATTTTAGTCTAGTTATAGTTGATGAAATTTCACAACATTTCACTCGATCAAATCTACTGTAAATTCAGTCGACTAAAATATGAAGTGTAAAGGGTAAGTCATTTTTTATGTTTGCTTGAATTCCTGAAGTCATGTTTTACACTTGGATAAAATGAAACATCTAATAACACTTTACTGAATGCTAGTAAAGTTTGAATGTATAAATGAACAGAAACAATTTTAACTTTTGTGTGAAATGCAGTCACCTTTGTTTAGGCTACCTGGCAGAGCATCTCAGTTACAATACCAGAACTGAAAACAAACAGTGAACCTGCTCTACATGAATATATCAATTCATAAAGAGAGAAGCTCTGATTGGATCGCTCCCAAACTTATCCCACCGCTACCAAGCTAAGGCAGTTGTGATTGGATGTCCCTCTTAACTCATCCAACCTTTCCACACAACCAAAGTAGCTGTGATTGGATATATTCCTAACTTGTCCCTACTTTCTACATGACCAAATTAGTCCTGATTGGATTAAGTCTCTGTCAAATATTTTAGTCTAGTTTTTATTTCTTGACGAAAATGTCAGTTAATTTAGTTTTAGCTTTTGTCCATGTGCACTTGTTTCTGTTAGTTATTGTCTAGTTTTCGTCAGGGGAAAAAAGGTTGTTGACGAAAACTATGACGAAAATAATTAGTCAGCAAAATTAACACTGATCTGAATTATGATTCATTTAAGGTCCATTACCAGTTTTTATTTCTATACCCAAACTTAGAAACTGTATGAGACAGAGTTCCTCTGGATACACATGTGATTAAAAAATTCAAAATATTTGTTGAAAAATAACAACTGTTTATATTTTGTTATTATTTACCATAATTACAGTCTGCCTGTATGAGCCTAACACTGGTATTGTCACATTATATTTCAAAGGCTGATAACTACAGCTGGGCCGTTTGGCCAAAAATAAAATCCCCAGTTTTTTTCCACAACACTCAATTTATAATTTAAGTTTAATTTTCCCTCTCAAAAGCAAAAAAAAAAAACCTCAAAGTGGCACATACGTGACATGAATCAAGTTTTGACCTCATGTTATCAAGATATATTCCCTAATCAAACATAATTTCCTTCTTAGAGTTAAAGTGCATGTCATAAAATGTTGATTCTGTCGTTTGTCAAACAGCATATTAACATGGAGCTCTCTGATCAAAATAAAATGTCATTTAAAAAACGAATATTAGCCTAAAAGTGCTTGTTCAAAACCTGGCAGGGCCTTCTGTCATAAAAATGGTCAACTTTCAGTATTAACATTTTCAAGCATTGCAACAGCTTATGATTGGAGTGATTCAAGAAAAAAATCTTGATTTTTTTTTTTGATTCATATTTATCAATTTAATCAATATATTGCCCTGCCCTACTAATAACTGTAACTGTCCTTTAGCCCATTCCACTTTCATCACACTTCCTGTTATTAACTTTGGAGATCAACAAAATCAAATACACGGTAGTCTCCGCAAACAGCACACATGTGTTAGTATGACCTTGACAAATAATCATGGACAACCTGCTGCTGTGGACCTGCTCAACTTCACAACATAAATTCATACTGTTAGACCAGTTCAACCCAATTTAATGGCAGTTCAGCTAGATGCTAATATTAATATCAGTTTTATCCAGTTTATGATCATAACATATGTTAATGTTAGTATTAGAATGACCTCTCTATCCATGGTTGTTATTTATTATACCTCCATAATAAATACTTTTACAACCATAAAGACACGAGGACCCTCTTAAAAACGAGATGCCACATCTCGAGGGGCTGACCTTGAATACATTTATATTCAGCAGAGACAAATATGATGAGGACGGATTTATGATCTGGGTGTCCATGGGCTTGTCACTGTCATAATACAATACATCGCTGTTAGAGCAGTGATGGGCAACTGGTGGTCCAGGGTCCACATATGGCCCTCCAGCTCACTCAGTGGAGCTTGTGAGTCTTTTTCAGAAATCATGAAACTATTGATATGAAAAAGCATTATCAAGACTGAGATGCAAAAATTACAGTAACTGCATAAAAAACTGAGCATATGAAACACAAATATTTACATCATCTTTGGTTATTGTGATATGATTTGTTTCTTTGCAAGTGGCATCAGTAGTTGTGAAAAGCTGTCTCTAAAGCTCTTTTATGATCCATTAATATAAAATGTTAATCAAAGCTTCATTCATTGCATGTAGGGATAAAGAAATACAGTTTCAATATTTTTGGACTGGTTACCCTAAACTTTTAACTGTGCATGTGGGGCTGGAAGCAATTTTTCAGTCACTTGACTGATTAAATAGATTTTTATAGCTTATTTACAAGTTTTTTCATATTTTAATGCATATTTGTTTTACTCACAAATTTCACAAATTATTTTTATTGCTATCCAACAAAATGTCTACCTTTTTTGAGGTGATACAATGTAAATACTGTGTACTTTTTATGTTATTATTATTTTTTTCATTTATCTTTTTATGTTTATTTATTTATTTCATGGGGTGGGGTTACTGTATGTGTAATTAATAAAATTGTTATAGAATATTTAAATACAATGTTATAGAATATGTAAATATATACATGTGTTTCAGTACATGTTAGTGCTCACTGTTTTTTTTTTTAACTAAAACCTTTAATTGGCTTCTCAGTTAATATTTGCATTTAAGAAAAAAATATGAAATTTGGTATAAATTATTCTGATGAAAGCTTCATATTTGCAATTTTCTCAAAGTTTAAATAACTTTTTATTGAGATTATACAACAGTTTGTAATGTAATGTGGCCCTCTTGGTTCCCGAAATTGCCCACTCTTGTGTTAGAGGAATGAGAATCAATGTCAAAAGCTGATATCATCCTCATTATTTGAAGAGGGATAAGTATTAAAAACTAAAACAGGTCTTTTCTTTATCTCTGTCCTGCCATAGACATCACCTATAGTCCTCCCCATACCAGTAGTCTTATATCATATTTCATTGTTGTTCTCTTTCATGGTCAGCAGTTCTTTTCCCACAATCACAATCAGCACTGAATGGATTTGACACCCAGGTAAAGATGTGACACATCGGCAGATTACGGAGGCACCCGGGCAGTTACGGGAATAAAGTCTGTAATGCTGTCAGCTTAAGCCGATAAGCTTAAAAGATTTCAGCACCCACTCCACAACTGGACTTAATGAAAGAATTAAGCCCACACTTTTTTAATTCTCTATTATTCCCCAAGTATAACCTACATGTTTTAAAACCTCCTGGTGATTAAAACGACTAAAATAGTCTCCAAAACACTCGCAAAGATGGCAGCTGTCTTCATGGAGTCCAGATAAAAATAGCTGGACCACCCAGCCCCCACCCTGATTCTGTGTTTTTCCCAGCACCCACCCCCCACCCTCCAAGTTAGTGATGATTAGCAGCTCCAGAGCACATCATGTATTGCTTTGCTGACATATTCATCATGTCGTACATATGCCACTGCCCTCCGCGGGGCGTGCATCTTAAAGGTCTGCAGACATTTTAATAAACAGGCCTGTCTTTCAAACATCACTCACACTGGACCAGATGCATCAGTCAGACTTTAGACGATGCTGCTGTGCTCTCAAAGTGTTGCCCAGTGTTGTCAGCTGCAGCTCCTCATACAGACCATGCTACATTTTCCCTAATGGGTAATTTTGCCTGCACAGATAATCCAAATCCAATAATCCACTAACAGGCCGGGGAGACCTCGCCCTCAGTTTCTCTGGACTCATTGTGCTGACTTGGTGGTGCACTGCGGATCGCTTTTCCTAAAGCTAAATCCCCTACTCGATCAACCACACCTATGGAGAGCAATTGGCAGCACTGTCATTAAGGGCTGCAACTTAGAAACTGATTTTTGAGAAAGTGTTTAGGAAAAAGTTAGAAAAAAATGTATTCTGCACCTATGCAAGCCCCAATTCCAATGAAGTTGGGACATGTAAAATGTAAATAGAAACAGAAAACAATGATTTACACATCCTCTGCAGCCTGTATTTAATGAATACACTACAAAGACAAGATATTTCATGTTTATATAGATGCTGATATAATGATTATGATATTTAAATTGATAAAACTCTTTCTTTTTTTTTTTTTTCCAAATATTCACTCATTCGGAATTTGATGCCTGAAACATGTTCCAGAAAAGCTTAATAATCTTTAACATAAGACCGAGGAAGTTGAGGAATGCTCAAAAACACCTATTTGTAATATGCCACAGGTGAACAGGTTGATTGTAAATAGGTGAGTGTCATGATTAGGTATTAAAGGAGCATCCCCGAAAGGCTCAGTCATTCACAAGCAAGGACGGGGTGAGCAAATAGTCCAACAGTTTTGCAATGGAAAATTTCAAGGAGTTTATGGGTTTCATCATCTACAGTCCATAATCGCATCAAAAGATTCCAAGAATCCTGAGTAATCTCTGCAAGTAAAAGCAAAAAGGCTGAAAACCAACATTGGATGCCTGTGACTTCCATCTCTCAGATGGCACTTCATTAAAAACCAAGATCATTCTGTAAAGGATATCACCACGTGAGCTCAGGAACACTTCAGAAAACCATTGTCAGTAAACACAGTTCATTGCTACAACTACAAGTGCAAGTTAAAACTCTACCTTCCAAAGCCAAATATCAGCAACACCCAGAAACGCTGCCGGCATCTCTGGAGATGGACTGATGCAAAGTGGAAAAGTCTGCTGTGGTCTGACGAGTACACGCTTCAAATTGTTTTGGAAATCATGGACAAAAAGGAAAAGGACCATCCAGATTATTATGAGGGCAAAGTTCAAAAACCAGCATCTGTGATGGTATGGGGATGTGTGAGTGCCCATGGCATGGGTAACTTGCACATCTGTGAAGGCATCATTAATGCTGAAAGGTACAAACAGGTTTTGGAGCAACATATGCTGCAATCCAAGCAACGTCTTTCAGGGACATCCCTGCAAAACTCAGATCTAGGCATGTGTGTTTGTCTGTTTCCAAGTCAATATCCTAATATCCAATATCCAAAACACTTATTCTAATCCACATTCACTTAACCAGTGGAGATAAATATCTTACTTTAAGGAATGAAAGGCAAAAATAAGGCACAGAATTGCTTGTAATGAAGAGAAAATATCTGCCAATGAAACCAGAAGAGTTTGACTCAGTGAGGATCTTAAATTAAGGTTTAATATCTGCTCAAGTTAAATTTGTCTTGTCTTATTGGCAGATTTTACTTATTATAACAAGCAACTCAGGCCTTATTTTTAGTTTTTATATCTTCAAATAAGATCTTAATTCAGACATGTAAGGAAACTGTGGATTAGAATGAGTAGTGAGTGTTTTTTGTCTTGAAATTGGACAAATACTCTCACTTAGGTCTGAGTTTTTTCAGTGTGGCTTTTGTAGTCAAAGAGTGCAGGTACTAGACCGACCTGCCTGCAGTCCAGACCAGTCTCCCTTTTAAAATGTGTGGTGCATTATGAAGCACAAAATAAGAGACAGAGACCCAGGACTGTTGAGCAACTGAAGTTTTACATCAAGCATGAATGTGAAAGAATTCCACCTACTAATCTTCAACAATCAGTGTCCTCAATTCTGAAACGCTTACTGCATGTTATTAAAGGTAAAATGATGTAACACAGTGGTTAACGTGCCCCTGTCCCAGCTTTTTTGGAACGTGTTGCAGGCATTATTTTCAAAACATGTGAATATTTGGTTAAAACAAACAATGAAGTTAATCAGTCTAAAATGAAATATCTTGTCTTGTAGTGTACTCAACTGAATGTAGGTCGAAAGGAGTTGCAAATCATTGTATTTGATTTTACTTACACAATGTCCCAACAACACTGGGATTTGGGTTTGTAACATGATGCACACCTTCACCATCAACACAGTGAAGAGAGAGCACCACAGTGAGCATGGCTGCATCTGTGCTGATTTTCTAGTATATTTTGAAACATTTTGTTCGAGCACAATCTTCTCACCCTCTGCCATTGTTGTGCTGTTTTGTTCCATTTTTAGCCGCTGTCACACAGCCCTGCAAACCCCGGCTATACTAAGTTTTCAGGATGTAGGAGCATGATCACTTTGTCTGCCAGTAAATATGCTCATATGCCAAAGTCAGCTTTAGGCAATGCAGCTGAACTGATGTGAGCATAATACATGATAGATAACACCCGCAGCCACTGTCGCAATAAGTCCATCCAAACCTCCACAACCTTTAATTATCCACCTGCTTCACTCTCCTGCTTTAACTCTCTCACATGGATTATACCGTTCAGTGTCATCACTTATCCTGATACTTCAAAGCCGCTTTTTAACTCAAGGTCTTCATTTCAAACTTGATTTAGTCCCCATGTTGCTCACAAAGCACCCAAACCCTGCTCAGGATGTCAACACTTTCTCTTCATTAAACACGCAACACGGCACGAGCAGGTGCATGCAACATCAATTTCAACACGGACTTGGCATGTGAATGGATTATGGAGAATGGGCTTAAAGTCTTACCTAATAGACTTGATCGTGGATGTCAGGCATTGTCACAGATGTCAGAGGGGAAGCTTTTAGCAGCAGGAGAGCCACAGCGCTGCTGAGGTTTAGGGGGAAAGGATTCCCAAAAAGCTAAGTCCACAATGTGAAGGGTTTAGTGCATTAGGGAAATGTGAAGTTAGTCTGAAATATGAGATGAGATGAAAGTCCCTGACAATGGAGACCATGGCTTACAGGATTTGTGTACAAAACAAAAAGCTGCAAATTTGAATGTATGTTTATTCTCGGAGCATCAGCCCTAAAGCAATAAGATGTGAGTTTTCCACCAAAAGGCCTTTACACACCAGTGTTCATTATGTTGACTAATTATTTTCATCATTGTTTTCATCAACAACCTTTTTCCCCCGAACGAAAACTAGACTATAACTGAAAAAAGCAAGTGCACATGGACAAAAACTAAAACTAAATTAACTGACATTTTCGTCAACAAAAATTAGACTATAATATTTGACAGAGACTTAATCCAATCAGACCAAACTTGCTCATGTGGAAGAAAGTAGGGACAAGTTAGGAGTATATCCAATCACAGCTACTTTGGTTGTGTGGAAAGGTTGGATGACTTAAGAGGGACATCCAATCACAGCTGCTTTAGCTTGGTGGTGGTGGGATAAGTTGGAGACCGATCCAATCATACTCTTTTTATGAATTGATATATTCATGTAGAGCAGGTTCACTGTTGGTTGTCAATTCTGGTATTGTAACTGAGATGCTCAATAAAGGCTTATTAGATGTTTCATTTTATCCAAGAGTAAAACATGACTTCAGAAATTCAAGGAGACATAAAAAATGCCTTACACTTACACTTCATATTTTAGTCGACTAAATTTACAGTAGATTTCGTCGACATGAAAATCTATAATGACTATAAACTGGAGAGAACTGATGTTGACTAATATAGTAGCATCTAATTTAACAGCCATTAATTGGGTTTAACTGGTCTAAAAATTTGAATTTATGCTAAATTATGTCATTTCTGTAGTTGGTTGAGTCGAGCAGGTCCGCATCAGCAAGTCATCCATGATTGTTTGTCAAGGTCATACTAACATGCTTGTGGGGACTACCATGTATTTAATTTTGTTGATCTCTCTGAAGTTAATATCAGGAACTGTAATGATAGTGGAATGGCGCTAAAGGAAAGCCAGATATTTGTAATTGCAGTAGTTGAGGCTTCGCAGGTCCACAGCAGCAGGCCATCTTATACATTTCATACAATATTTTTACACTTGTTTTGCTTTTGTTTCAGACTGTTAGAAGTGTCCCACATCTTTCTTCAGCCCCTCAGTCCTTTTCCCTTCTGTGTCTCCTGGTTTTGAAGGAAGAAACAACATAAGAACACAATCTTAAAAAACAAACTACTCAGAGGATGACATTGCAGCACATTTCTTTCTCTTTCTGTGGACTCAAACAGGCTGTTCATGCCACTGAAAGTTTTCTGACTTTCGCTCTTTTCTTTTGTTAATAAAACAAACAAACTGTTTTTCTGTTGAAAGAGTGTAAACTGAGACCCAGCTGGCCTCTCAGCATCACCTCTTCACTTCCCACTCAGGTGAGCATTCCTTGTTTCCATAGAGCTGAAGTTCAGTTTGACCTTCAGTTTCTGCTCCAGACGTCAACAGACTTTTACAAACTTAAATGGATGTGACAGAGAAAGAGCCGTTTTAAGATGTTCCTGCCTCCTGAAGCGTTACCAATGGAATTTGGTGAAATGCTGAAAGTTCTTATTTTCCTTTTTGCTGAATTTTCGATTTTCCTTGTTCACCAGCAGAGCATCATTATGGACATCATTCATGTTAAACCTTAATGTCTGCGAAGGATAGGAGCACCAGGCATCTTTCACTGGCAGAGCATAGGAGGTGAGAGGGAGTGTAGACCTGGATGAGAGATTCCAGATAAGCAGGAGCCATTCTTGTTACAGTTTTGTACACTGAAAAACTCACATCTTAGTGAGAGTATTTGTCCAATTTTAAGACAAAGAAATCCCACTAGACTTATTCTAATCCACAATTTCATTACATGTCTGAATTAAGATCTTATTTGATGATATAGAAACTAAAAATAAGGCCTGAGTTGTTTGTAATAATAAGTAAAATAATCTGCCAATAAGACGAGACAGATTTAACTTGAGCAGATATTAAAACTTAATTTAAGACCCTCAATGAGTCAAACTGTCCTTGTTTCACTGGCAGATATTTTCTCTTCATTACAAGCAATTCAATGCCTTATTTTTGCCTTTCATTCCTAAAGTAAGACATTTATCTCGACTGATGAAGTGAATGTGGATTAGAATAAGTGTTTTGGATATTTTTGACTTGATAATAGACAACACACTTGCCTTTTGCATTGTAAGCCAGAGTTGAGCTTTGCATTTGATTCAAGCTGCCACTGGAAGCCAATGACGAGACATTGAAAGCGTAGTGATATGCTGTTCTGGGCTGATTGAATACCAGATGTGCTGCTGCACTCTGGATCATCTACAGAAGTTTAAATGTGCAAACAGGGAGGTCTGCTAGTAGGGAGTTGATTGGTGAAATCACCAGAGCATGATTCAGAAGCTGTGTTGCCTGTTCTGTCAGGTAGGGTCTGATCCTCCTGATGTTCTAGAGGGCATATCGACAAGACCGAGCACTTGAGGCCACGTGAACTTTAAAGGTCAGCTTGTCATCAATCATGAAACCTAGATTTATGGCAGCTTATGGGCATGAGTGTATTGGATCCAAGCTGGATATTGATCTGAGGTTGAATGGAGGGACTGGCTGGAAGGACAGTAAGCTCAGTCTTTGACAGATTTAGTTGAAGGTGGTGCTCCATCCACGTTCCTTCATTCACTTACTTTTGTTATTTTTGGGGCATGATAATCCAATTCAAAAATAATTCAGAAATAGAAATTCAAAAATAGATATATTGGTGTTTCAAGCTTTGTGCTCATACATGAACATCTGACTGTATTTTTAACATGGAAAGGCACACACACACAAACAGACTCAGAGAATTCATCGTCAACATCTGCATCCAAAGCACATGCAGATGTTTACTACAGCCAGTGGTTTATTTTTCTGATTGGTCAAAGAGCTTACTGAGCTTTTAGCTAAATTACACTCAAGCTTGTCATGTCTTTGCTGCCATATGAGAGCCAGTGGATCCAGTCTGTTATTCTTGTTTGTGAAATTATTGTCATATTTCAGTATTATGGCAAAAGTGATGCCCTGACAACCTGGTAGCCATAATGCAGTGCTTAAAAAATTGTTAGACCCCGGTTTAAGGTTTGTGCCACAGATGCCCTGAAAATCAATTTTTATGTTTCCGTAATGGTTAATACGTCAGTATGAAGATGCTCTTAAACTGAAACTATATTTTTAATGCTAAAATGTGATTATTATTGTTATCCATGAATTTTCAAATGAACTGTTTTACCAAAATAAGAAAAAATTTTAATCACATCATTATTTACTTCCTTGACAGAAAATTAGTTTTGGTGTTTGAATGTTATGTTTGGTTATTTTCTGACTTCTCAGCCCAGTGTGTGGCTCAAACTTGGACAAAAAAGATGAATTCAGATTGAAATTCCTCATTCCTTTTCAAATGTTTGTCCAATAACAATAACGTTTTCAGTTTAAACAAGTTTCTGAAAGATTTTCTTGTTTTTCACTACAGGTGTCTAATAATTTGTTGAGCACTGTATGAAAACATGTTCCCCTTGAGGGCTTGTGATTGCTGTATAGCAGCAAATTGATTTAATTTAATTATAAAGCATTAATTAGCATTTTGTTAAAAGAAGTAAACAGACCTCAAGGTAATAAAAGTTCTGGACTCTGCATGAATCATTTTTGGTCATAATTTGGCTTTAAATTTCAGCTGGAGTCAGGAAACTCATCCAGAATTAAAACTGATGTGTGTGTGAGACAGACTGCGAGGACAAACTGAGTCACTTCGTATGCTTGTGTCAGAGTTGAAACTCCTGCGGGACAATTTGTCCATAAATTTGAATTATATTAGTTTGTTTGTTAAGCACAAAGTTTGGTCGCAGATAGTTATCATTTTTAGGAGTAGCCTCATTATGCCTGGAGGCGTCCTGTTTTCAGTTTGTCCTCACACATTTGTTCAGGTTAAACTTTGTGAATACCTTTACTCTGAAGTCTTCAAGGCCTTTTGTCCAAACTTTGATAAAATGTCCACAGACATTCAAAGATGATGAGGTTTTTGAGGTCATGATTGGATCATTGACTTATCGTTCTTGTAAACACAATATCTCAAGATCGCCTGGGATGAATATATTCTATTTTAGAGGTCAAAGGTCAAAGTTACAGTCTCATGTTTACCCATTGTTTGTGAGAGCAATTCTGTGAACGCGATGAATGCTTTGAAGAGCCCTTATTATGCTTCTCCGAGTATTTTATGTCCTGTGGTGTATTTCACATGTGTCCTCCACGTGTTACAGTGCTTCACAAGACAAAAATGTCTGCAGCATCAGAACTTCTCCCTCCTTCTCCTTCCTCATGGTGCTAGAAGCTGCCTGAAACGGCTTCTTTCCTCCAGCTCCCCCTCAAATTAATAAGAAGTGTGATGTTTGTTTCATCAGCTCCACGTAATAAGCCCTGTGACATAAGAATGCATGCAGAGTTGTTGACAACATGTTACCAAGCAGCACTGAACTGACCAGTTACCACAGAGTAGACTGGTCAACCAATCAGAGCTGGGCCATCGTGAGAAGGGAGCCTTAAATCCTCTGGGAACATGACTTGATTTTTTGGAATTTTGATAGAATATTGAAGGTCATCGTGTCATTCAGCATCCTTGAAATTTTGAGAGAGATAATCTATCTCTACATTTTTGAAAATCTTGTTCTAAACCAGACACCGATTTGTTGGGAGTAAAGTATAGACTTTAAAAGAATTGGACAAAGCCATGTGATGTCAGCAGTTTGTGTTGCCTTGTAATTGCCGCTGCCATACTGTACATATTATCTCAACTGAACTGTAGCTCAACCTATTTGCAGACAAAGAAGCTGAGGGAGGTCTAAAAGTCATCTGACCAATAGCGACTCTGCATTTCCAAAACTGGAAATCCTTACTAAGAAAAGCGGACACAGTATAGACAAGCACATGGATGTTTTTTAAATTTAAACTGAAGCTGTTTTTTGAATCAGGCAGTAAAAAATATATTTTTTGGCTGTAATAACTCCATTTCCAGCACACATTCATTAAGGTGTCAGGTTTCTGCAGCCAGCCCCGAGTGGACACTTGGGGTACTACAGCTTCCCCATGGGCCTCCAACTTCAGCCCTGGCGAGTGTCGCTTGGAGTGAAGTAGTTTTGTTGCCTCTGAGTGGGCGGGACTTGGTGTTCATTTTCTATTGGCTGAGAAATGTATTACATCATAAATGGTTGTCTTAAGTCAACTATCTTATATCCAGTTTCTAGGCACTCTCCAAAACTTAACTGCTGATATTTTAGAAACAGAGCAAAGATCAGTCCTAGGATTTTTAGATGGTTGATTGTATGTATTTATGATCACAAATGTTTTATGTAGGAAGTTTTTATTGATTTATATTCCCAGGGACTTTAAGGATTTTAAAGCATAAACTCAGTCATTAACGTGACTCAGATTCAGTGCATATTTGCTCAAGTCTAGCATGTCTTGATATATGAAGGTGTAACACATTCAATCCAACCCACTTTATTTATTAAGCACAATTTTAAATACAAGAAAGTTACCAAAGTGCTGAAGAGTGACTACAATCAGAAATAAAATTTAATAATAATAATAATAACATTAACAATAATAATAATAATATTGAAAAAACATTAAGACAGAGATCACATAAAAAGATAAAAACCATACAACTACTACTACTAATAATAATGATACCAATAATAATAATGATAATAATTTTCAAAAATGAGAACGTAGATCACAAAAAAAATAAAAAGAAGCTTAAATTCAAAAAGATATACAACCACTACTACTACTACTACTACTACTACTACTACCAATAATTTAATGATAATAATAATGATAATGATAATAATAATAATGATAGTAATGATTTTTAAAATTGAGAACAGAAATCACATAAAAATATAAAAAGAAGCTTAAATTCAAAAAGATATACAACCACCACCACTACCACTACTACTACTACTACTACTACCAATAATAATAATAGTAATAATAATGATAATAATAATAATAATAATAATAATAATAATAATAATAATAATAATAATAATAGTAATAATAATAATAATAATAATAATAATAATAATAATAATTTTTAAAGATGAGAACAGAAATCACATAAAATATAAAAACAAGCTAAAATTCAAGAAGACATACAACTACTAATAGCAATAATAATAATAATAATAATAATAATAATAATAATAATAATAATAATAATAATAATAATCTTTAATGAGGAGGATAGAGACCACATAAAAACAGAGACCACACAACTCTCATGTTGAATTAAAAGCCAACAGATAAAAGAGGTTTAAAGTCAAGTCTTAAAAGTAGGTAAGCTGGGGGACACTCTGACTTGAGGGGGTAAGCTGCTCCATATTTTAGGGGCCACAACAGAAAAGGCTCAATCCCCTCGAGTTTTTAACCTGTCCTTAGGAACGACAAGAAAAAGCTGCTTTGTGGACCTCAAAGACCTTTACGGGGTGTAGACTTTTAAAAGATCAGAGATGTATTGAAGTGCCAATCCATTTAAAGATTTAGAAACAAACAGTAAAATCTTAAAATGAATTCAACTGTACCATGAAACACATGATACCGTTGTGTGAAATGATGAGACATGACAGTCCACACTCACGGATCCAGCCTGAGCAAACTGGAGCTGAAGAATGTTTTACACTCGGTGACTGCTTCTATCAATCACATGAGCATGTTGTGATGTTTCAAACACTCGGAGAAACTCCAGGATTAAAAAGAAAGCAGGTTAATCAGCCAAGGAGGAGTGCCTATACTGTGATGTGTGAATAAATCAGCACCTGCGACCACACTGATAGCACCCTCTGTGTCAAGAATAAATATAGCAGCAATAAAATGAGCCTTTTACTCAGAATTATCCCTTAAATCTGCTTTTCTCTCGGCCAGTGCACATTTTGTAAGCTCCTTTAAGTAACACCAGAAAGAACTGAAAGCGTGGGGCTCAAATTTGTTTTATTCAAGCTGGTTTAAAGTATTAATGTTGACAAATATTAACAAAGGAAGAGGCAGTCGAGGGGTCGGATGAGGTTTTAACTCTGTAATTGTGTTAAAGACGATGAAGCTCTCCCTCAGGAGCTGCTCTTGACGTCTGGGTTTATTACTTAAGTCTTGGCACAGTGTGGGAGGAGTGGGCTACAGCTCCATCACATGCGGTAAGTACACACTGGCAATTAAAGTTGGTCTAAAAGTCCCCCTGTAGCAGCTGGTGGGATGTTCTCCGTTTAATGGCAGTCATTAATTTGAATGGAAACACATCACGCTGAGCATTGAGAAGATGTTTGCTGCATGCAAAGCTTCCAAGCAAGTGTTTTGGTATTGACAAACATTCAGTATTGATAATAAGGAATGTTTTTACAGCAGCTTATTAAAGATATTTTTAGATGTTCATGTTTTGACCAATTCCCTTTTTAAGCAGGTTTGCCTGTAAGATTTGTGAAATATTCTGACATGAATTTACTCAAAATGCTGCTCATCTGTTCTGCAGTATTTTTTTTTTAATTAGTGTGTTACAATCAACAATAAGAGGCACAGAGAAAAAGTTGGATTTAATCCCAGAGTGCCCACTTGAATAGCACCCACCACCTCAATTAGCCGCTAAAATCTCTCCTTAATTTTTCGCCACAAAGTGTCAATCAGCTGTGTCAGCACTCAGTCAAGTATGTAAGAGCTACACTTAGTGCCCATTCAAATAGACACATCCAATCAACTGAGCAATACCAAGCAAATCTCTGATCAGCCATCCTGCCATGCATTTGGGCATGCAGGCGACCTGCTGAGATTCAAACAGAGCATCAGAATGGAGAAGAAAGATGGTTTAACCCTTTAATGCCTAAAAACACAAATTATAGCCAGAAAATTCTAATATTTTGGAGCTGAAATGATTACTTCACTTTCTACTGAAATCCTGAAAAAAATCCAAATATGTATTCAGATGTTCATTAGATCGAGGTATCATAAAAGTGTTTATCAAATATGATACAAAGGCGTTAAAGGGTTAAGTGACTTTGAACGGCGTGGTTGTTGGTGCCAGACGAGCTGGTCTGAGTATTTTTGAAACTGCTGATCTGCTGGGATTTTCCACACACAGCCATCTCAAGTGTTCAGAGGGAACTGTCTAAAAAAATATCCAAAAAGCTGAAGTTCTCAAGAAAAAAAAACACTTTTAGGTCAGAGGATGTTGGCCAGAGAGGTCCAAGATGATAGAAAGGGTAACAATAAGTCCAATAACCACCTGTTTCATCAACTAAGATATGCAAAAAAAACCAAAAAACATTTCTGAACACACAACATGTTGAATCTTAAAGCAGATGGACTATAGCAGCAGATGGCCACACCTGATGCCACTCCTGTCTGCTAAGAACAAGGACATTAGGCTAAATTGGACAACAGAAGATTGGATGATGGGATGAGTCTTCGTTTTGGCTGCTACATCCAGATAGGAGGATCAGAATTTGGTGTCAACACAATGAAAGCATGGATCCATCCTGCGTGATTCAGGCTGGTTGTGGTGGTGTAATGGTTGTATGATTATATTTCTTTGGCATGCCGAGGACCCATTAGCACCAATTTAACATTGTATAAACGCATAGCCTATTAGAGAATTCTTGTTGAGCCTGTCCATCACTTCATTACTACCGTGTACCAGTCTTCTGATGACTACTTCCAGCGAGATAACGTATCATGTCACAAAGCTTAAATTTTCTCAAACCCATTTTTAAAATGACAGTGAGTTCACTTGATCTCAATCCAATAGAGCACCTTTGGGATGTAGTGGAAAAGGAGATCACATCATGGATGTGCAACTGACAAATCTGTAGTAACTGTTGGATGCTCTCATGTCAAAATCTCTGAGGAATGTTTCCAGCGCCTTGTCAAATCTACAGAAAGAGTGAAAGCAGTTCTGAAGGCGAAAGAGGATAGCAAGTTACTGGTAAGTGTTTATCAGTGATGTTTCTGCTTCCTTTGAGTTGAATGAAAGAATACCACATTTCAATCATCTTAAATTTATCCACTTGGGTTTTTTTTTTCCAGATGACCAAATAGCCGTTAACTAATTGCAAAGTCTTTTTGTTAGGCTACAAAAGTCTGTTTATAGTTGGCCTTTTTGTATACATTGCTTCAGTAAAGTCTGTTTGCAGCTGGCAGTTCAGTCTCTGGGTAGAGTTTCTGTATCTTGCCTGCATAATCAAGGATTAAACAACATGTTTGCAAGGCGGCACAGCAAGTTAGTGTGCATACCTCACAGCAAGACGGTTGCTGGCTCAATTCCCCTTGTTTCTCGTGGCCTTACAGTGTGGAGTTTGCATGTTCTTCCCGTGCCTGCCTGTGTTTTCTCTGGGCAATTCGGTTTCCTCTTACAGTCCAAAAATATACTCAGTAAGTTAAATGGTGACTCTAAATGGCCCTTAGGTGTTAGTGTGTGTATAAATGGTTGACAGTCTCTCAATGTGATTGGCTGGTGACCAGTTCTGGGTGTTCCCTGCCTCTCACCCAATGCCAGATGGGATAGGCTCTAGTCCCCCCTGGCCCCCAAAAGGATGAGTGGAATAGATAATGGATCGATGAGCTTTCAGGGAAGTCGGATTCTGCAAGTCACAAATTAGATTTGTCACGAGGAAAGCCCCCTTTGGTTGGAATTTCCTACTGGGAAGTCGGACAGGTACCCCAACTTTCCCAGCTCGTAACTGGAAAACACTAAAGTGGGATGTGATGCAATTCTCACGTCCAAGGTCTGAGGTAAATGGAACACACCATCAAACTATTGAGCTCTGAATATGCAGATCTATTTAACCTGTATTAAAACTTACACTTCTGCCTCAGATGGAGTCTTCTCAAACTAAAACATCAGTCTAATTTAGAGAGTCATTTTTAATATCCCCTGTTATTGTCTCAGAGATCACAAAGACTGATGTAAAGCTATTAAAATTCTAACAGAGGTGCACTGGGAGTATAAATAACATTGTCTGGTGCCAGGGATCCAGTGGCTCCGTGATTATTTGGTATTACTTCTGGGGGACAGGTGGATGTATGCTGGGAGACACTCGCAGACTCAGAGCCAATAAGTAAATATAGCTGTGAAGGGTCCTCTCGGGAATGTGACCAGGATAGAGGAGCGACAGGGCAGGTTGTAGATTTATGATCGGACACTAATACTAAAGCTTGATTTCTTTTTGTCCACAAACTGTGACATGGCAAAATTCTTAATCTGAAAAATCCCATGTCTCTTTTCCTCGTCTGACATCAATGTTTTCACATGTGCCTTTAGAAAAAATAAAGATTACACCCAAGAATAGAACCACTTAACCTTCTCATCTGCTCTTCCTACAATGCTTAACAGCCATCCTGCATTTTAAAATCCTCATGCAGCTTAAACTAAAATCAGTCTAAAAGTCTTCCACACATGCAGCGACTCTCCAAACCCAGGAAAAAAGTCAACTCAGCACTGGGTGATTTGTTTCTCTGTTTGAATAATATAGGTCACTGTACACTGTAGTTTATTTCAGGCCAGTACTTAACACTGTTAATGCTCAGAAAAACAGCAAATGTGTCATAATCTGCAACTGATCCCAAACAAAGGCTCCATTTATGCCTGTTTGTGTAACATTAGTTAAAAACAACAGTAAGCAGCAGCTGTTTGAGGAAACAACCGAGCCATTTCGGAGGGGCCCCAAGACATTAATAAGGCTTAAAGTATAAAAGAGAGATACGTAAATGTGAAAGGCAAGATAACTTCAAAAGAAATTATTTAGGTTTACTTCGTGAGAGATGAAATGCTTTAGGGAACAGAACAGAGCCCCTTTATGACTTATGAAGAACTCCCTTCATTTAAAATTACACTTAAGATGACATTTTTATTTCTTTGCCCTGATTGTTGAGGCAATAATGCATAATAGTTTACTAACTCCAATTTCAGTGAAGTTGGGACATTGGGCGTTGTGTAAAACGTAAATAAAAACAGGATACACTCATTTTCAAACCCTTTTTGACCATTTTCAAGCGAATACAGCACAAAGACAAGAAATTTCATATTCAAACTGAATATATTATGTTGTTTTCTTGCAAATATTCACTCATTTGAATTTTATGCCTGTAACACGTACCAAAAAATGCTGAGACAGGGGCATGTATTCTGCTGTTACATTGCCTTTCCTTTAACAACAGTCAATAAGCATTTGTGAGCTGAGGACACTAGTTGTTGAAGCTTTGCAGGTGTAATTCTTTCCCATTCTTGCCTGATATGAGACTTTGCACTTAATAATACACCACACATTCTCAATGGGAGACAGGTCTGGACTGCAGGCAGGCCAGTTAGTGTCCACAAAGCCACACTGTTGTAACACATGCAGAATGTGTCTTGGCACTGTCTTGCTGGAATAAGCAGGGACATCACAGAGAAAGCTTCAAAACCTGTACTTTTCAGCATTAATGGTGCATTCAAAGATGTGCAAGTTACCATGCCATGAGCACTAACACACCCCCACACCATCATAGATGCTGATTTTTAAACTTTGCAATCATAATAATCTAGATGGTCCTTTTTCTTTTTGCCCATGATTTCTAAAACCTTTTGAAATGTTGACTCGTCAGACCACAGCACACTTTTCCACTTTGCATCAGTCAGTCTCCAGAGAAGCCGGCAGCATTTTTTGGTGTCATGATACATGACTTTGGCTGTGTGTGGTAGAGTTTTGCACTTGTAGATGTAGCAGTGAACTAACAATGGTTTTCTGAAGTGTGCCTGAGCCCAGTTGGTAACATCCTTTCCAGAATGATGTTGGTTTGTAATGCAGTGCCACCTGAAGGATCTAAGGTCACAGGCATTCAATGTTGTTTTTGCCCTTGTCGCTTCTGTGCTGAGATATATCAGGATTCTTTGAGCCTTTTGGACTGTGGATGTTGAAATACTTAAATTCCTCTCAACTGTATGTTGGCAAACATTATTCTTCAAACTGTTGCACTATTTGCTCACACAGCTGTTCTCAAAATGATGAACCTTTCCCCATTCTTGCTGGTGAAAAACTGAGCCAAATCATGACACTCACCTTTTTCCAGTTAACCTGTTCACCTCTGGAATATTCCAAAAAGGTGTGTTTTGAGCACTCCTCAACTTCCCCTGTCTTTTGTTGCCCCGTCCCAACTTTTCCAGGAACATGTTGCAGGCTTGAGTGAATATTTGCAAAAAACTAAAAAATCAGTATCAGTTTGATATGAAATAACTTTTCTCTGTTGTGGATTCAGTTGAATTTCGGTTGAAATATGCAAATCATTACATTCTGTTTTTATTTATGTTTTACACAACGTTCAAGTCCTCATGAATGTCTCTTTATTGGGGTTTAGAGATGCTCCCCCTGATCACGTGTTATGGTGAGCTATACTTGGCATAAGATTTTTTTTTATTGTCTGCATACAGAGGTACATAAAAAGCAGAACACGAACCTCTAGTTCTTCTGTAGTATCCTGATTTTCAGAGGCCTTCAGACCACTCTGAGGTCAGTCATGTATGTGTGGCCTCAGGGTTTGGTCGAATGCGTGCAGCCTTTTCAATACAGCTCTTAAGATGGCATATCTTTGTCCTGGCTCAGTGAGTATCTGGTTCTTTAATTTGAAAGGAGAGAATGAGCACAATGTCCAGCATGTTTGAAATGAGGCCAACCAGAGGAGATGCATGTATGAGTGAAACTAGATTTATACAGAGCTAAATGGATCAGGAAAAATCATGTGTGGAGTAAAGCTTATTAGACAGCAAAGGGAACTCATTGTAGTTTGGATTGAAATTGGAAACACAGAGGATCAAATTAGGGATAATAAAAGGATTTCAGGTCTTCCAAAGCTCTTTTAATGGTGTACAAGGTCTCAAAAAATAGAGAAAACGTAACAATGTCAAATTATAACATGATCATCTTTACAGGGATTGTGAGATGTGTGAAAAAATCAAGTTTAGGGAAGGGTCTTCATTGACTCAAATCTTAGTTGAACAATGTAAAGTATTAAAGATTTGATTCGCAGATTTTCAGGTGGGAACCATAAAGGACAGTTGGGCATGAGGAAAGTAACATGGAAAGAAATCTCATCTCCAGAACTCTGAGGAGGTTTCTGCATACCTAGCACAAATTTGTCTGTGTAGGTTCTCATTCATCCAGGTCATGGTCATCCAATTCTTCGTGAAGAGGGCAACTGGACTTGCTAGAGGTTCTTGAAGATGTTTCGCCTCTCTTCAAAAAGGCTTCTTCAGTTCTGAACTAAACAGAACTGAAAAAGCCTTTTGGAAGAGAGGTGAAATGTCTTCAAGAATCTCTTTCAAGTCCAGTTGCCCTTTTAACAAAGAATTGGATTGCACAAATTTCAACTCTAATGAAGGATAAAAGGATGAGATTTTGGAAAGTCAAAGGTCAAGCTCATTGGGCCATATCTTTGAATCTTGTAATCACAATATTTTAGAAAAGCATCAAGCTACCTTTGTCAAATCTAAGTCTATTCTAGACTTGGATTTCAAGTTAAATCGATTAGATTTTAAAGGTTAAAGATCATCATATCAACGTGTCACGTTTTCTAAAATTTTAAACAGGCACCTGCATCATGAAAGACATTAGATTTCTACCAACCACACAATCACAAAAAACAGCTCTTCTTCTTGTTATACTTTCACTGTCAAACGATTGTACACCTCACAGACCTATATGGTTGTCGAAGTGTGTCAAAGTGTTAGCGTAGTCAATGTACATAGAAACTTCAATCGCCAGTGGGTGTGAATATTGGGTGTGAATGTTTGGTGTGATTTGTGGTGTTAAGGCGTTGTGAGTAGTTAGAAAGAGAAGAAATATAAGATAAAAACTCAAGTTAATTTAGCATTTGTGGCTCTCTCCCCATTACGAGAACAAAACTGAGAAATCTTTCTTTATTTGTCGTCACATATGGTGTCTCTAGCAATTTTAGAATGTTGATTTTTAACTCCTGTCTGCAGAAGTGGGTGGAAAATAGTCTAGTGAAGTTGTTTTCTTCCAATATTTCCATGACTACAAGGCTCTTATAAATGTTAAAATGTGAAAAAAGACATCTGTAGATACAAGGTATAGCTATTACATAACAAGGCTTATGAGGATAAAACCACATGGTTCACAGTCATACTAAGAGTTTTATATTAAAGGTTCAGCATTCACGCACAACTACAGTAGGTTTACAATAAGTGATATCTTTAGTCCACAACAGCTACTGATTGAAGTGTACTTGTTTTTTATAGAAGGCATTGGAAAATTATTAGCTTAAGAGTTAAGCAATGCATTAACTTGAATTTTTGGTGAAATTAAACAAAACAGCAGCTAACTTTCTGGTTTTTTAAATGAGGTGTATGTGGAGCACTGCATGTGGCATGGACATATGTTAGAACCGCACAAAGGAATTTGTGAAGGAAGCGAGGATGCCCAAGATGTTGATCTGGGCACTCATGCGCATCAAAAACTTCTGTTCTGAACAAATTGTTCAAAATGATCAATGACTCAGTGTAAGAATGAACTTTGGGGTAGGGTTAGGAAATCTGAATATGACAGAAGTGCCAAGGTTGTACTAAAACATTTGATTCCTGATCAAACAAATTTGTGGCAACATTTTGGAACAAACTTCAGGAAACCCAGTTTTTTAGTGATAAGGATTGATCAAGAAGTGTTTCGGGACACCTTTGGCACACACTTTGTTCACTGTTCAAATTCTGAGGCAAAATTCACTAAACTGTCTCTTTGTCAATGGAGGCCATTTCTGCTCTCATTCTTTACTGAGTCACTGATTATTTTGAACAATTTGTTCAATTGTTGAATGTTTTCAGAAGTTTTTGATGTGTGTGAGCGCAGGTTGTTCATTGCCTTGGACAGCCTCTCTGCCTTCATAAGGTGTTTTGTGCCATTCAAACACGTGCATGTGACATGAAATGTTCCCCTTACACCTCAGTTAATGCGCAAAAAGATTTGCCTACTGTTTTGTTGACTTTCTCCAAGAATTTCAAGTTAATGTCGTTCAACTTAAAGCTAATCATTTCTGACACTTTAGCAAAAACTTGTGCACTTGTTACTGGCAGTGAGATGAAGGCATCACTTTTTGGAAACGTACAGCAGTTGTGTGTGAATATCCTACATTTAATGTTTAAAACTTGGTGTGACTGTGAACTGTGTGGTATTATCTTCGTAAGTGCAGGCCCTTTATTTAATAGCCATACCTCATATGATCCAGCTACAATGTATTTACAGGTACAATAATTTTTATATTGTTCTTTTTCAGCCCGCCTTAATAATAAGAGAAAATTTAAGGTACAAAGAAAGGACAAACAACATTTGGTATTTGCACATTTTATTCAGTCATGAAAAAGATGTTTTTATATCTTTTATTTTTTCCCCAGTGTTGTGCATTTTCACAGTTTTAAATATTTTCTAGGACTGACCCATTTTCAAGTATTGGATTAAAAGTCAACGCTGAACAAAAAGGACACAAATCTGCTTTGAACAATTTCAGTGCTTGAGTCCAGAAAACAAATCAAATAACATGAGGTACACACTCATATTATCTTTGTGCTACATTTAGGGTTGAATTTAAACAATGGGGTTGTTTTAATTTAACTTTTTTTTTAAAGGAGGGAGAACACAGAAAGAGAAACAAACTTTTTTATCTTCTTTATGGGATAAAAGCAGGAAAATGAAGGCAGGCGGTCCTGAGAGTGAACTTTGGGATGTATTATTAGTTTAAATAAAAGGATGGATACTCGCTGATGGCTTCTCAGGGGATAAATAACAACACACACACACCTAAAGAAACAATAGCAGCCCTCAGAAGAACTGTAATGTGTGGGTTTAGGAGAGGACACTCAGCACACTTGGCACCACCCTTCAAGCAGAGAAAACTATAAGGAAGACCCTCTCACATGGCTACAGTTTATGTGTAGTACTGTTAATTAGACACCAATATATTACACGAATAAATGATCTAAATCAACCAAACAAGCCTGTTATTTGGTTCTAGGAGATTTTAAGTGTGCAATTCACAATCAATTTTCTACTGCATGTTTTTGGCTTCATCCAATTTTGGCACTTTTGGCCTTCCATACATCAAACAAACAAGGTGCAACTTTTGTTTTTCTGTGGCTTAATTAAGGAAGCTCGTTTGTTATTCAAATGATACATAAAAAATACACAATTAATACATTTTATGAAGATTCACATGCAGAGATGCCCTTTTTTCCTCGAAATACTGTTTTTTAAAATGCTGTCTAGAGTTGACAGGCACCAGTCAACGAGTGCAATACTTCAGCTTTATTTTTGAACAGGCTAGGGTTGTCACAAAACCTGAGTTTTAATCTTAAATATGATACCAAGAGAAATCAAGAAATATTGATACGCATTCAGTACTAGAGTCCAGTGTTGTATTAGAAACTACTCACTACTTACTACTATTGAATGCAGTATGTAGTGCCTTTCACATACTGCACTCAACAGTAATGTGTAAGATTGCCAGTTTGTCTTTATTTTGGAGTATTCTCGGCCCGGAGTAACTTTACTCCCCTGTTTTGGTTTCCCATTGGGGATGGTACCAAGTACCCGGCACAGCTTTTCAAATCACCTCAAGCAGGGTTCTCAGTGAGCTAAGCCGACACAAAACTGACCTATGAATGATCAGAGTATCGCCATGATTCGGGGGCGCTGCTACGGAAATGAAATGCCCCTGGTCGTCGACTCCGGTATACTGTATGACTCTCCTCTGCTTACAAAGCATATTGTTTTGCTGCCTGCAACCATCTTTGAAACAAATTTATCCCTTAACTACAACAAAAAGCTACAAAGCGGACGGCAATCTCCATTGCTTCTGTTTCCCTTTCTTTGATGCCATGGTGGTTTCACATATGACAACCCCCGCCTACCTTAAAGAGTAACATCTACGTTTCTCGATAGGAAGGATATTTTCGCTCCGCTTCTGACATGTTTTGGTGAGAGTTTGTTCTATGAAGCAAACGTTTTGTACTTTACTCTACAGCAGCAGTGCCTACTACTTTTTCTGACTGGCCCATAATGACTGTGATTGACAGAACGATCATCCAATCACCTGCCTGATATGCTTTGAAAAGGTTCTGCCCATTCCCAAAGACTTTCTGTGTGCTGTTGTCCAGATGGACTAGTGAGATACATTCTGTGTGGTTTGGGGACACAGAAAGCGCTCCTGCTGTTTCTTCTTTACTCGCAAGAAAATTGTGTGTTTCAGGAGCAGGATATTGGACAGTGGCTGTTGTGTCACCCACAACATTGCATGACAAGCACACAGTTGTGCTGAAATCCAATCTGACTTCACCACCAGTCTGACTTCTCAAAAATCAGATTAGAGTTTCTTTGAAATAGCACAGTGTGTGCTCAGCTTAACATTCCCGCCACAGTGATATCAAGCGTTCGCTCAGTCGACAGAACTTCAGATGATGACAGGACACATTTTGTGCTAGTCCTGGTCTTTACAGGCTGCCTGGTCACAACTATGAAGTACATTTTTAGAACAAATGCATGATAAAAATGTCAGCAACATATTCTCCTACTGCTTTGCTGTCTGCTAATTCAATCTCTGACTAGGTGGCCCTTTGCATTTTGGGAACCAAGATTCAGGAGAGCCCTGTCTGATCCATGATGTAGACTTTTTCTAAATCAGTGTGGCATTCAGGTATTTCTAGCCTGCTGCAGATCTCCAATTTTTTTTTGCATAGTGCATACTACAATCTACAATTTGGCTAAAGTAGTAGATTCTGCTAGGCTTGTAGGCAGCATGACTACAGCCCCAAGTGCCCAGTATAATAAAAAAATGTATTTATGAAGGTATAATTTAATAATATAATAATTGTATAATTGCAGGCAGCCTCCACTGAACAAATCACATTAAAAAGCTGTCACATTGCCGGTGTTTCTGTGCATTTAAGGCAGTGTGCCTGCACATCTGACTTCTGAAAAAGATAGTTTTTTTTTGTTTCAGTACTTTGATACCACTTGTCACATCAACAGAGATTTCCTTGTTTTAGAACATGTGGTATTGAAAATGGCTCAAAATACTGAATTATGACAACCTCTGAGTAAACAAGTGTGATTGTGCATATGGCTCTGCAGCATGTGCATGTGTTCAGACGGGCCACGTGCAGGGCTGACAAACGAGTTCACACTGCCAATGTGACACTGCTATGACAATCAGATACCACGCCAGGCCTGCCCCTTCCCCCCCAGGGTGTGTGTGAATATGAGTGTGTTTATGAGTGTGTGTGCGATGGCGAGCTCCGTCCCTGTTTTCTGACAAGGACGTTACCTTCCATAAACTGAGGGAGGGAGAGGAGACAGAGGGACAGAATCATGACTCAACAGCAGTCCAAACACATCAGTGAAACTCCCCATCCTGCCTAAATCCCCCAAATGGGATTGAACACACATGCTCACATGAATGCACACACTCACTGTGCGAGCATGTCGAAGTTTAATGACATTACTTCAAGTGCGGCTCGAGTACTATCAGGTCCTTAGCTCATCACAAGACACTATGAGGCAGTCTGCCGTGCCAAAATAGGCTCGTACTACAATCAGGCAGGGTGACGGAGTTCAAACAATGAACCGCTTTTCTTTTGGGTTGACATCCAAGTTGTGCTTGGCAAAATGTCAGCGTTATTTCGAGCTGGTTTTAACGTCTACATAGATTAAAGTTGTGGTCATCTTCAGATTCAGTCCCAAAACAGCCACTTGACTGTCACCAAGGATGTTTTGGGACTCCTGCAGCTCCCAGCACACAAGCACTTTGTCCCTGACTTGTGATATTTGACCTCACTTAAACATCACCCCTGTCTCTAGTGGGGCCTGAGGTTACACAGCACACCTCAGCCCGGGTCCATCTGGGGCATGTAACTGTGTCACAGCAGATCTAATTATGAGAACAGTTCCCCAACAGCCTTTTAACATCTTCTTCACCCTTCACTACAAAGAAGACACAAAACTGAATCCAAGCAGAGGGTACTGTGATTACACAGCCAAACAGTCTAATGTAGTTGTGAATCTGCCCAACTGCATCAACAAAGATTACACAACAATGAAAGTACAAATCTGCAGTTCCTAGTGTGCACTCAAAGCTGGACCCCTAAGAAAGGCAATCTCTGTTTGGTTCTGTATCAAAATGCCTGGTTTTATGATTAAAAAACAAGTATGCTGACAACCTAGTTCAAAAAAGGGTTTCAATGGTATGGCTAATTTTGTCATTGGTTTGTGATTTGCATTGGTTGAGTCTTTTAATAACTCATCCAATTTCACATGACTAAAGCTTAATTTAAAGCTTGAATTTGCATTAATGAGGGATGATACTTTGTGTCCAAGCTGCCAACCAGATTTTCTGTAAAAGCCAATGCGAAGCGAAATAACTGCAGTCCCTCAAGTGGCCACTAGAGACTGGTGCTAAAAAACTAGAAATTCCCATTTATTACAATTTAAAATGCTTACTTGTACAGCAAAATAATAAATGTTTAATGTTTAAGTACAATGTTTGTCTCATTAGCCTTTTTTATTCATGAGAAATTTGGAGTCTTTTTAATAACTTGCCCATTTAACTTTATTAAGAATTAAATGTTGAGTACATATTAGTATAATTTAAAGCACTGCAATTGTGGTTGTGAAATGAAGCTCGAGCAGGGGAAAGAAAAATGCAGTTCCTGGAGAGGCCTCTTAAAGCAGGCTTCAAAATTCAGGGAACCCACATTAGTTTTCCCATTAAAATGCCCATTGTTACCAGAGAATCAAACATGTTTATAACCTGTTACAAATGTTTTTGTCCAAATTTTTTATTTCTTTATAGTTCAAAACTGTGCTAAGAGAAATCTTAGTATGGCTTTGATGGCATTATCTCAGTTTATGCGTACTGTACATTTGCATAATAGCACATTGCTCCAAATCCACAATAAAACCTACGTTAAAAGGAATTTTTAACGTCAGAAATACGCTTTTGCCTGTTTAGCTTCCTTTTTTCGTGACAGCTGTCAAGGTGTCTTTTGTCATTAAAATTCAAGCAATCTGATTTTACTCAGGCAAGAGCTACACATAAATTTACAGGATTTAGGACATGTTTAAGTTAGCATGCAAGTATATTGAAGCTGGATATCGGGCCATATCGCGCAGCATTGCACACCTGCTGTATAGACTGAATCGGTTAAAAATGTAATTCCAAGCTTTGTCTTTCCCCTTGTCAGCAGTACATAATGTGCTCTAACTGTTCAGGTGGAGAATCAGACGTTTGTTGACAAATGGTTGACTCAAAGGCTCATCAATACACAGCTCTCTGTGAGCCAAAGTTTTTCTCATGGTGTCAAAAGTGAAAGTAAATCATCTAATTCATTGAAATAGATGAATGCTCCAGTATCAGCATTGCAGCATATTATTCAATGTAATTAGCCTGACTTTTTTTGCTGATGCTTGTTTGCATAGCATTCAGTTAGGACATGGCGTAAGTTTAAACAAAAGTTAGAGATAGCTTTTAAAATATAGAGGGATCAGGCCACAAAATGCTTCTTGAGAAACCCATAGGTTGAAGCTGAAACTGTCCCTTTCTCATATGTTTTTAAATAGCATCAAGGTTTGTATTGTGACAACCCTACAGGCATAATGAAGCTATTGTGTGAGTGAAAGAGGTTTAGCTGCTGCATTTAACATGACAAGATGAATTAAATTTTGAGTTTGAGTTCAGTAGAAATTTGTCAAATGAATACTATTTCAGCATAGCCACTAGCTTGCTAACTCAACACGCCATAACGAACATTCTATCGACATTTTAGGAAAAATAAAATGTAATTTCTTTAAAATGTTTGCTTTTCTTTTCATTAATTCATGAGAGGATTTGTGTTACCCTTACAATTAAAAACACAAAGTAAAGATACAGCCAGTTACAGTAAAAGTGGTAAGAGCTAGCTTAGCCATTTGAAGCCTGTCTACAAGACAGGAAGCACATTGTCTTACGCAGCAGTTGTCACTTTAACACTTGTATGGCTTTAAAATAAGTTATGAACAGTAATAAAGTCTGCTTTAAAAATGCTGGCAGACATAGTTTCTTTAAAATTTACATCATGGCTTGAACTCAACCTTCTTCCTGTCTTGCTAGGCTAAGCTAATTACTTGCTGTAACTGGCTGGAGAGCAAACTAGTATTTTTCCTCAATGTCCTACATATGAGTCAAACAAAAGATAATAGCAAATTTATAAAAAGCCTTTGATATTTACTGTCATAAGAAATGTTGTTTATGGACTTTAATGGATGGATAACAAGTCCAGCTAAAAGCAGGCAGATGCTAATTCACTCAAACAGGAGCAGCTTTCTGATCTTTGAAAATATTCACTCGGGTTAAACTTGGGTGCAGTTTTTTTCCTTTGATTTGAGCCAAAATGCTAGACCTTGGTGGGAATACTGAATTTGTGAGATGTTAGCTTCATCCTCAAATAAAATGAAAGCTCGATTAAAGGAAATTTCTGAGGCATATTTGGGCATAAATAACGTATTACCCTAAATTTGACTTGCTATGATCGGAAGATATAAAGCTCTAGTGTCCATATCAGCTTTTCTCTCCGCTTGTAAAAAGTTTGCAGCCAAGGATGATCAGTTTAACAAGCGTCATCTCATTAATCATTGGTGTTTAGCCGGGCCGAGCTGTTTATTTATGCGTGTGTTTGTGTCTTACATTCGCTGGCGGGGTAATAAAGGGAGACAAGCCCCACAATTCTGCTCTGAGAGAGAGAGAGAGAAAGAGAGGGAGAGCTACAACTGGCAAAGCCGGGAAGTGGGTCATCTATATGCCAACCGAGCAGTCGGGATCAAACTTGCATGCCTCCTCTGCTCTGCTTTCAGCCTCGACAACAGATACAAATACACGAAAGAAAGGAAAGGGGAAGGCAGGAGGGAGGGGACAAGCACTGGTGTAGATGGAGATTACAAATGATTGAGGGAGTGGAGCAAAAGCAAAACTAAAGAATTAATATTTAAGGCAAGAGACAGGATGATATTGATTTAAAGAGCCCAACAAAACAAGTTCAATGTGTCAAAGATTGTCAGAATAATGGAAGAAAAAATGCCCTATGGATGCCTTGCTGTTTTTATGCTGCATTTTTTAGGAGATATCTACCTTGAAAATGCATATTAATCACAGTATTGATTGCACACTGTCGGTAATTCAAACACTATTATTCACAGTAGCACATCAGAGAGGCTTTGACAGGCAGGGGTGGACGCCCCAGGAGAAGACCAGTAAAAGGTCCTTGATTGCTAAGGAGTTTTGCTAAGGGGTCCAATATCAATTCACAATCCCCTTTCCTACTTTTGAGTTCTTTTGGGGGCTTTGGTTACCCAGTCTGATTGTGCACTCTGTCAGTAATTGGACGGTTGCAGGTTCAAGTCCAGTCCTGGAGGGCAAGTGACTTCATATATTCAGGGAGACCAGCAATTTCCACTGCTGCTCGAAGACAAGCCTAAAACGACTTTCTAGACAGCACTGGCTAACTTGTCTGAATGAGTATTTTGTTTCCAAGTAAGGCCTGCCCACTAAAAAACACTACACAGTCTACAAACGTTAAGGGTCTGTATATAATTGCATATTACTCCATTGGTAGCCATGACAAGGTTGTACTTGGTGATATTCTTTTGTTGTATTTAGCGCCTGAAAGACTATTAGTAAAGTGGTATATCAGCGTCTACACATGAGATGATACATCTGCTTTATTAAGGTGAACCTAAAAGTCTTGAGAACTTAGACTTGTTTCTTCCTTTGTGGTGTCATTCCTGTCCTAAACCCACACAAAAACCAGCACCAACGGTCTGGAAGAGACAGGACGAATGAGCAAAATACTGCATTGCACTTGTTTTAAGGCTAATACGTCTGCAGTGGAAAGCGATGTAAACTTAAGGCAGCATGGATTGAATGTCTTGCATGTCTTTAAAAAAGTACTAAAATCTATTATTATTGTCACCCAATACAATTTGTCATGTGTAGCACAGGACAAAATAAAATTCAATGCACTCGCTCCCAGCCTATAAATAAAAACACATCTGGTATTCATACACAATATTTGTGCATGTCCATGTATGTGTGCAGACATGCTCATGGACATGTAAATACTTCAATTCACCCACACTCAAACCCTTAAAATAACTGGCCAACGGGGCCCAAATATATAAAACTGAATAAAAAAACAAAGAATTCTCTAGTTTTTCATTTTTGCAACATTTTCTTTTAGCACAGTGCGACCCAGTTTGAAGGTAGAATGGTTGCAGTTTGTTCGCTCCAGTTTAAAAATAAAGCCCTCTTCTCAAGCTTTTTTTCACCTGTATTTTCTTTTAGGAGCTGGATTCCTTGTCTCAGCCCATTTTTTCCTTTCTTCAGAAGATTTCAACATAAAAAAGAAAGATTTGAGGCAAAAAGGAGGGAGAAGGTTAAAGCAGTGAGAGCTGGTGACGAGCAGGACCAAAAAAAGAAAGACAACAAAAAAAGAGATGATACTGTTTGTGTATCCAAGGCCAGTCTGGTCAGTGAATCAGGTCAGTATTTTGGTGGGATGACCACCACGGGGTCACCATTCTTTGGCCGCCACATCAGCACCTGTGCGTCATTGGCGTTAGGCTTGACCATGGCGTTAGAGGGGATGGGCTCATTTTTACCCAGGATCTGAGGCTGCTCCTGGGCTACCGGCTCGTTCAGAACGGCCCTGTCACCCAGAGGCTTCTCCGGGTCCACTTTAATGTGAAGCCGCATCCTCCAGCGGATTGTCTGCAGGACAAGCGTTTCTGACGTGGCCTGGTTGATTGCCACCAGCCAGGTCGTGAAGCTCTGGTCGCGGCGGATGCTGCTGAGCTGAGGCACATTGCTGTCACTGACGGGCACGCCCCAGGTCACGCTGGGGTAGAAATTGTCATTCATGCTAACAGTAAACTTGCTGTCCTTCTTGGTGGGGCCCACGACAGTGCAGGTCTCTGTGGTGTTGCCGTACCAAGGGTAGTTGACCCCATCTGAGTCGCTGATGGCCTGGATTTTCCCGTCACGGAGGTCGGGGAGCTCCCAACTTGACCTGGAAATTGAAAAGAGACACACATCAGGATTTACACAGATAAGATGCAGCTCATGCAGAACTATATCACAACTGAGTCCTGACCTTAGCCACATGTATACTACTGAACAAAGTTTGAGTCATTTTAGGACTGTCTTCCCCTGAAACCTCCCTGAGTAGAGCTATAACTGTTTCTGTGAAACCCACTTTTGTGTATTTTTTATTATAGAAATATAAATGTCTGTAAAATATACTTTAATAACAAGTAAATACTAAGTAATTTAAGGCCCCGCTTATTGTGACCAGAAATGGAAAGGTTTTTCCTTTGCGTTTTCGAAAGAGCTCCGTGTTCACACAAGATGATGTGAAAACGCTGTAGCGTGCATGCCAGGCCAGTAGTTGGCGATGTAAGTTTATAGTGTAACAGTGGTGTTACAACACCTGTATGCTTTCCAGTGAAGACAAACTTTTCACAAACAATGGCAAGTGGACGCATGAAGACACAGGAGCTTCTTGTCTAGACAACAAATCTGTCTTCATAGTTTTGTCTGTATAATAAACCGAGCACATTAAGCAGCACACGTGTTGCTCGGTAGACAGCCGAAGGTGTTGTTGTTGTTGTTGTTGTCCCTACGCAACCTCTATCTGTAAGAGTATTGTGCATGTGCCGCCATCATCGTTTTCCCTGAATATGCTGATTCCTTTTTACACAGAGTAGGATATCAAAACGTTTTCAAAACTTTTCACTCCGGACCCTGGTTTCAAAAGTTTGCAGATTCAGGCACTCCGGGCACCGTTCTCATGTACATGGAAGGCGCCGCAAACACAACAAAAACTCTCTGTTTTTGGCCATTTTCATTGTCATGTAAACAGGGCCTAAATTAAAAAGAAGCTAAAACTCATATTCAGTGTTTAGCTATATATAATACAAAATAGAGCACCATGATTAACTAACATCAATGCAGACAGCAAATCAATATATATGGACAATATACCCTGTTATTTACATGTTGCTCTCAGCACTCAAAAAATTCTTCCAGTGGGTGAAGATGTTTGTCAGAGCAAAACTGCTGCATGGATTAGGTGTTATGCAGGCAGACTGTAGAAATTACCATACCAAACAGTACTGAAATGTACCAAACCACACCAGACTACTTCATGGAAAAACAGCCATACTGGTATGGTTACATACGCTTTACTGTTTTGTGCTGTTCTTTCGAGACACTGTCAATATGCTCAGTAACATATAGCCTGGTATAAAGGCAGAAACAGTTATAACAGCATCGGTTTCCATGTTCAGTCATATTCTGCCCAGCTGAAAATGTCCAAGGGGTGCATGCTTGTAAAAAATGCTCAAACTGCCAATTTGAGTCTTTTGACCAAATCTCTTTCTTTTTTACTTACAAATAAGTTATTCTTGTCTACAAGTCATGCTTTTATAGATGTCATCCATTGTAACACTGATAGAAATCTCAATTTAACCATAAAACACAAACTAAAACTGTGACGTGCCATAATTCTCCTCTGGGTTCATCTCTGGTGCAGTAAACCAGCTCCAAAGACTGCTCATGTAAAACAGCTCTCCTGTCTAATCCTTTCTGTATAGAGAATTAGCATCTCAATAGTGCTGCTAGGCTTCCTTTCACACCGAGGGATCACAGTTGGATCTTTCCACCAATTTTCAAACTGTTGGCGAAAAACACAATAGGACAGTAAAATATTGTGACGGGCACAGCAGGCGACAGTAAAACTTAAGTGACCCCGCGGTCCCTCTGGTGTGTCCAGTTATTGATTTTCCACACTCAGCAGGAACAAGATTACCTTTCATTCCCTGTTAGTGGGGATCAGCGGGACGGAGGAGATAACAGTGTGATCACCGGCCACATGACTTACTGCCTGCTTGGCCCGACCTCACATTGTGATTTGTGTATTCACCCGTGGGGGGGAGAGAGATTAGCATGTCCGGCATGATAATGGTTGGCCCGTGTGAGTGTGCCACTGTGCTCTTGTGTGTGCATGTGTCCATTCTAGTCTGAAAAAAAAAAATCACTTAATCCTCTGAGCTGGTCCGAAACAGTCTGCTGCAATTTTCCATTTTTTTGTGACCTCAGACGACATCAATACCAAAATATTACATTATATCTCTGCATCTGGTTTTAAGGAAGAGACATTTTATTTTTTAGATATAAGCACATTAAATTCTGTGAATGCTTGTTCTTCTGATATGCAATACAATTTATATCCTTGGGCTGGGAAATAAATCAAGTTTTTGCAATATAGTGATATTTTCAAAAAGATGTAGAGTGAGACGGTATTCTTGATATTGATGTACTTGATGTCAATAAGATGAAGATGGATGGAGGGCCTTATGTTCAGTCAGAGGTTGTTTACAGTGAAAACGACAGTAATATGATTACAGACTACAAGATAATTAATGTTATTAATAATAAATGTTTTGCTAACTGGGGCATTATTGTTTAATTCATCTAATTTAAGGAAACTTTTTATTGCTGGTAAAAATCAAATAAAGCTGATACCTGTTTAAAGTCATGGCAACAAAATAAGGAATCATAAGCATCCAATACTCAACGAGAATATTTCCCCACAGTCATGTGACCAAATAAACCGTTGACCTTTGACCAATGATCTGATCAGTTTATCCTTGAGAGTGGTCATCTGTGCATAGTTTGGTAGGATGCGGCTGAGGTGTTCTTGTGAAGTCATGTTCAACACTAGAAAACACTCGGAGAGAGCGCAAACCCCCACCAAGGTAGCTCACATATTGCTGTTACATCTATAAGCAATAATTCAATGATAAAGTCGCCATCACAATATGATTCCTTGACCCTGAAAACCCTCACCTAGCACTCAGAATCCAGTTGATATCATTATTAGTTAGACAGTTATTGAGCAGAACAATCGTTTGCCAATGGTGGTTATCTGGATCACCACCAAAATCTAATCATTTTTTAGTTGGGCCATTACCAACATCTCTTGAAAATTTCAGCAAAATCCATCCAGTAGTTTTTGTGTAATCTTGCTAACAAACAAACAAACAAACACCGGTAAAAACATAACCTCCTTGGCGGACATAATAAAGAATATTTATTAGGTTAAATGACCTTTGACATGTGAGGCCCTATCATATGCCCAGCACAAAGTGTTTTGAAAGCAGGGCCCATGACCTTCAAAACTCAGCCTGCTCTACCTTGAGTGAAGTGGACATCAGTGAAAGTTTGACAAAAATTCTTCATAATCTACTTTAGATAATATTCTCACAAGCAAGGGGTGAATATGAGGATCAACAAACAAAACAGGTGTGTATACAGACAGTACATAGGAACTATAATATCAAACAGGAGTTATTATTCCATTGTAAACCATGTATTATTTCTTTCTAATTTTTTAAAAAATGATTCCAAACATTAGTAAAAAAGAAAGTAAAAAAAGAAGAGAAGATATATGATTAAAGTAGACAGTTGAAAACGGTTGATGAACACCTTTGAAGACTGCAGAAATATTCAGCAGTAAGGGTTAAGCAAAAGCACAACCAGCACATTAGACAGCACTGAAGTGTCTTCTTTCAGCAGAGAAACTTTGATCATAGGCTGTAAAAGAATTGCAGAGACACTGCTCACTTCCTGTTCGTGTCTTCACAGGCAGCCTTGTCACCAAATGGTCTGTAGTAAATGGTGTAAGTGTGTGTGACAAAGTGAGGATGTTGAGAATAATTCACAAAAAAACTGCTTTGCATTGTGACGCCTGAGAGTGTCAGTCCTTGTAAATGTTGCGCACACTGTAGCATAACAATGTCTGACTATTGGGACTTGTAGCCCAGAGGCATGCTGGGAGACATGGGTGAAGAGCTCAAATGTTTAAAAAGCTGGAGTTGTGGTAGAGCTATTTATCATATGGAATAGACACTGAAATATACCAAAGGGCGTATAAAACTCAAAGAAGGAGGCTAACAGAGGAAAATAAAAACTTAGGCATTAAATAGTTAGATAGATAGTAGTAATCATCAGCCAAGGGCTACTGATGAATTTAATAAAATAATAAGTGGTAAATATTGCTAAAGTGTCAGTTTGCTATTAGTTTTAGGTGTTAGAAGTAGTTTACAAAAAGACATAATAAAGCAAAAAGCATTTTTATGTGTATTCTTGCTAAAGTTGATAGCTGAAAAATAAAATCATCCAGCAGCTATTAGGGCCTGTGTCCACAGCCACAAGTGTTAAGGCTGGCAGGACTCATTTTCAGTACAAACTAGTGTTATCAAGTGTTTTTAGCTCTCAGAAATCTGAGCAGAAAAACACCCTGAGTGTCATTTTTTTTGTCACTTAGCTCAAAGCGGTATAAGGTGCAAAAAAACGGGGCAACTTTTAGAACAGCGCCACACTCAAAGTCAGCCTTCCCTAGAAGAGGAGGACCTCTTTTTATGGGCTTTGTCAACAACAATAACAGAGGAGAAAGTGTCTGACTTTTCTTTTCAAGGGGGTAAATTTCAGGTCGACAGCTGCCACTCATGACTGGACAGGATGTCTTTACATTACGGCTGGGCAATTAATAGAGTTTTAATTTCAGTTACATTCATGGCCTCCCACAATTATTAAAATAAGTTTATCAAGATTAAAACCTGACAAAAAAGGTATCTATTTTTCTTTACTCATCAATTTTACATATCATCATTTTCATATATTTACAATTTTCTTTCCACATTCACTGTGTCCAGAGTTCATGTCATGAACTTAATTTTTATCAAAATAATCATGATTCTAGTTGTTACCAACTACCAAGCAAGCAACCCTAATTAACATTATTTTAATATTTCTGGGTGATATTTCATTGAATAAAGAAGCCCAAATATACTTTAGGATACAACTGTGGGAAGGGGAAATAAAATTTTGCAAACTACCAAACATATGCCAATATAAGTATAAGAAGTCCTGGGTACAGATTTGGACTTTCACCCTTTGATGCACCTCTTCCCTACTCTCTTGCCCTCATTTTTACTCTATCTATGGTCCCTTTTTTATCTGATTGAGGAAGAGAAGTCCACAAATGAATCTTAAAATAACTGTTGAGACACTGAGATTGTGGTTGGTGCCAGCACAAAAATGGTGGCCGTGGACACAGGTCTTTAATGGGTTAACGTGAAGATTAAATCAGTTACAGTAAACTATATTGTCTTAAAGAAGTAAACAAGTCAATCTTTTGATAAACAGTTTACTGAGGGGCTTGGACAAATCTGTAGAGTTGATAGGCAAAGTAGAAGTAATATAAAAACATCAGGTTCTGCACAAAATAAAAGAGCACACTTGCAACATAAGTGAAGACATCAATGAAACCATTTCATCTGAAAGACTGGCTTACATTTGAAACCTCTGCTTTGAGCATTTCCTGTCCACCTGTGACTTGAAACCAGAAGTATCAGCTTTGAGCTCTACATCTCTCATCTCCCACATGCGATAGTACAGGAAACCCTTTTGCAGATTAGCTCTGAAAAACATCTCCTGTCTTACATCACATTGTGCAGATTGCATCAGTTTTTCAAAGGAAGTTAAGACATTTATATTCCGACAAAGTCTTTGATAATGGAACTGAAACTGACCAAACTTCATCAATGAACAGAAAGAAGGTTTGAGGTTAAAAACACTATTCTTAAATGGCGTAACTGAGAATAGTACAGCAATGTGGAGACAGCTCATTTCCTGTTTATGCAGCTTTCGCTGCCACATTCATTTGCATGTCCTTGCATCTGTTGATGAGGCTTTAAAATGGCATTCACAAGATGCTTAATTTCACAGATGGTGAGGATTGGGTCAGCTCTGTGGGAGTGGATGTGATGAAATTGGCTTCCAAGGGAGTTATTTAACCAATTACAGCGTGTTAAGTGTCTTCACCTTTAAGTGTGTGCAGTGGGAGCCAATTTCATCACAAAATCATTCTGCTCTACTAAGACTGTGACTAAGCTTTCATTTTTTTGCCACATTATTCACCATGGTTGAAAATCAAACACTCTTCCCTGCTCTGTACTTAGATACGTTTTTGTAGTGAACTTGCGAGTTATTGGGACAATGATGAAATATTCTGGACCCAACTTCAAGCTAATCACATCACTGCAGTAACACAATTAAAACATTCAATATCTGCAGGGGATTGTATGACAAATCTACAGCGGCAGGAATTTTAGTGATCACATAATTATTACAAAACAGTTCAATAAATAGGAACCTTATAATCTTCCTGATGTCTTATTAGGAAAAGCCTCTTCATTTTCAAAAGTTAACGTTCATTGCTGTTAATATGTTAAGCTAGTTTACATTACATTCAGCCAAAAATGTTAGCTTGTTTACATTACTTTTGGCCAACAATGTTAGCTTGTTCATATTACTTTTAGCCAACAATGTTAGCTTGTTTACATTACTTTTAGCCAACAATGTTAGCTTGTTTACATTACTTTTAGCCAACAATGTTAGCTTGTTCATATTACTTTTAGCCAACAATGTGAACTTGTTTACATTACTTTTAACCAACAATGTTAGCTTATTTACATTACTTTCAGCCAACAATGTTAGCTACTTTACACTACAGCAAGCCAAAAATATTTGCTTGCTCACATTACTTTAGCCAACAATGTTAGCTTGTTTACGGTACATTACGGTAAAGGCTGGATTGCCTGAGAAGGAGGTACGGGAAGTGAGCTGACTGAGCCGGAGAACTGAGAGAGGATTCAGAGACAAACATGTCAGTCATTTATCGGTGGTTTATCAGTATTCTCTGTGTAAATAAGTAAAAATATTAATAGCATTCGTATCATTCTGGAGCGATTTCTTGCTGTTCTTTTGCCATATTTTTTGCTAGTTCATCTTTTTCTGTCATTGTCTTTTTCATCATAGATCGTGTTTTATGGATTTCATAAATACTTAAATAATATAATATAAATAATATTAAAAAAATTATAAATATAAAACAGTTTAAATTTCTGTTTTGTTTTCTCAAATGTGTTGTACATGTTCATTTAGAATTGTTTATAAAGAGAACCTGTTGAAAATTCAAATCTGTTTTTTTTTTCTTTTCTTGTAATTAGACATCATTTTAAGCATTTACAACTTAATAATGACAAATAATTGCTAGAACGTTTTAGTTTTGCCTGAAAAAAAGTGCAAAATAATTTACTCAAAGGGAATTTTCTGACACATTTATTGACAAAAAAGGCAAAAAAGACAAGGCGGCGATTTATATTCATAGAAGTAAAGGATTAAAATTTATAATTAAGCGCTGCACTGGACCACTGGCATTATTCCAATGTACCTACCTGTCAACATATCGAGCGTGCCACAACACATGCTGCTGAGGGTCCTCTTTTTGGGTTTTCAGAATATGGTCACCCTAATTTTTCTAGAATAACTGGTGTGGTGCTAACTTTCTTGTGAGAATTTTGCACTCCACTGTCTAAAAACTTACAAACTGCAGTGTAAGTTTAGGAAAAGGCTGTTTACTAAAGATAGCTGTTAAGTAACAGAATCTCAAGGATTATCAGAATGTTTTATGCCAACATTGAAGTATCCATCCATTATTGACACTACTTATCCCTCTCAGGGTTGGTGGCAGGCTGGAGCCTGTCCCAGTAGACACTGGACAAGAGACGGGGTACACCCTGGACTGGTTGCAGGCCAATAATTGGTGCCAGGGGCTGTAATTTTTTATTGTTGTGACATGGATAGCTTTTCAACTATTATCATATATAAGATAAATTCTAGTAGGCTACTGTGAAAATCTTTTATAACAGCATTTTTAGCTGATTTTGAGATAATGGCTATCTTGTTCATAGATGGTTTTAACTCTGCAGTAGATAAATGTTCCTTTTGTATTCATCTCCATCTTTGCACTAGCCTTCATTCTAGCATTTGTATTGTTAGTTTGCATGGCCCCCCATAAATACATAGACAGCTAAAACCTACAAAACTGTATCTCCTAAAAGACAGGAACAGCAGACCGGAGAAGAGTGGATCAATGCGCCCAGAATCCCAAACACATCATCGACACAGCCAACTGAGAAATCATCCTCATTACCGTCCTCAACTGTTCTGTCCAATTACAGCACGCCGAAGCTTTATTGCCATCAAAGAAACTACTTAGTATGAGAATCTGAGCAGTGAGAGCAGACTCGTCTCTCGCATCCTAAGAGGGGTTTACAGATGAACGCTGAGAATTGTGGCCTTGGCTGCAGCTGTCAAGTTTTATGAGTTTAATATATGAACGTATAAAAGTACATTTTTGAGTGCATGAGCTACAGGGGTTGAAAAATTAATAAAAACACTGCATGAAAAGGGGGATTTGACTCTGAAAACACTGCTGGGAAGGAGGGTGGGTGCATTCCGACAACCCTATATACAGAGCTATATATAAACGTATAGGTATCAGTTACAGCCGTGTTGGCTGGATTCAGCTTGTGGTGACTCGGCTTCTTTGTTGGTGTGCTTTGTCTGTATTTACCATGTTTGATATGACTTTTGACAAGACATTTCTCTCAATTTTGTGTCTGTCAGTCAGAAATTTAGGCTCATACAAGATTATTTTGATAAATTTTTACATCTGCCTTAAACACATATAGTACACTGTACCTCCAAAATTGCAACTTTTCAAGAAATAAAAAAATGCTCTACTTCTGAATTGACCATTATTGTGTTGTCCTGATTTCAAGGTTTCTTTTTGTTCTTTTATTCAGCTAAAAATTAATCAGTCTAACTCACCGACATGGAAGGTGATCAATAGCATAGTTTTATGAAAAAAACAAGAATCATAAAACTGGAGACAAGAGGCATGGGCCCAGCAGTGACGTACATAAACATAATTTAAAGCTTTTGTGATGAGTTTTTAGCTAGTTATGAAACAACTTTAAATGAGTATTTGTGCCTCTGTATGGCCTCAGAAAGCAAGCAATATCTACATGGACAGGATAGATAATTTCTAATTGTTTTAATGCTTGGATAAACTGCTGCCACAGGGTAGGTGTTGAACATGGTGATTAATGGCTAGCTGCTGATACAGCCTTTTTCTTCCATTCCCCTGAGAAAGTTAATCAATATTTTTAATCAAATGTTGGCTCACATATTTTCCTTTCTTCTAAACTTAATTGATTTTCACTTTGCTTGTATGCACACATATGTAAATATTCTTTAAAGAGCCCATATTTAGCCTTAAATCAGGTTCATAAATTAGTTTAGAGTATGTTCACATCACTAAAGTTCAAAAAGCCCTTCAACAAACCCTGATCCACCTCTAATCTCAATCCGTCTGAGATGCTCTCAGAGCTCCTGCCCTCTCAAGGCCCCCTCCCCTTTATGGGCCCTGTCCGTTCTGATTGGTTTAGAGGTCTACACTGTGGTAATTTGTCAGTTCAGTGCTGCTTTGCACCATGTGATCAACAACTCTGCATTTAATCCATTGTCTACACTCTATAATGGGTTTGCTACTTTGAGCCAATGAGCTAAAACTTGACAAAACAATGGTATGATGTAACACTGGTAGGTCTGTGGGACTGAGGGTGACAAGATGTTTTAGGCAGCTGATGGAGCTGCAACGAGGGGGCGAGGAGGAGGTCTTAATGCAGCAGATTTTTAGTTATTTTCATCGGAGTGCTCTATCACACAGTAGACATGTGGACATTTAAAACACAAAAAAGTTATATAAGATCTTTAAAGCTTCTGTGGGGAGTTTGTCGCTGGTCTTGAAACTAACTTGAATTCATCCTACTTCCTCTTTCTGGATTAAGAGAGCAAATGAGACTCACAGAGGCGAGATATATTATTTCTATAGTGTTATTTTTAAAGCATAGATATAGTAATATATAGGGTACATGTCAAACACAGTGACTGACTGCATACTGCTGAAACAGCCCCTTTCCCTCCATTTTCTAAAGCAAATATTCCCAAGAATTTAAACTTTTTTGTTTGTTTAAGCACTGCTAAAAGTTCTATTTTGAAAAACTTTAAAGCAGTAATTTTTAGTCCGTAGTTGAACGACTTTAAGAATGCTTTTTTAAATGGTACCCCACTTTTTTGTAGATGTTGCGCTTACTTTATATCAAATGAAGGTTTTCTTTTCTCATAGATTACTTTATCTTAAAATGTCCTCTAAACGCCTTATTGGTGTTCTTCCTTAATGGAAATTTCCTATCTGGAGATTCCCCAAAAAACCCTATCTGGAATTAAAAACAAATGTGGTCACGTTTCATCTCTTCTCTAATATGTGCTTTATTCAGGACTGGCTATTACCTGGTGACAGTTTGCTGGTTTATTTAGTTAAAGTGCTGGCTGTCTTCAAACATTACAATATGTTTAAAGAAACCACAAAAATATTGCCTTTGTTGGTCCAGAGACTCTATAGAATTTTTAAAAATTTTCTAGTTTTAAAATAAAGTATTAATTAGCACTAAAAGGAGTGCAAGGTGATCCCCTAAAGCTTTTTTCTTTTAGAAACTGCAGTCCAAATATTTTTCTGTTTTGATTTCTGTGAAACAAGCTAAAATTAAAGAGGTCATAATTTGTCTTAATTCAGGTTCATATACATATTATGTATATATTTTGATGACTGCTAGACAATGTTCATAACCACTAATGTTTTAAAATACTCTAGTTTTCACATACCGAGTACCCTGATCCAGCTGTATTCTCCCTGAGTCTGAGATGCTCTTTTTGAGCTCGAGAAAGGGAGGGAGAAGTCCTGATGCTGCAGACTTTTTGTGTTGTGCATGGAAGTGCTCTATCACAAGGAAAAGACATGTACAAACACACCAAAGGGCATATAAAACTGGAAAAAGCAGAATGTGCGCTTTCAGAAATAGGAATGGGTGTCCACTTTGACTCAAGGACTAAAGAGTAAAATTCTGGAGGGACATTGTCAAACATCCTTGGGCATCATGATCATGCCTTGCTTTTGAATTTGATAGGTCTAGAAAGATGTGGGCACGGTGGCGCAGCAGGAAGTGTGAATGCTGAACAGCAAGAAGACTGCTGGTTCAATCTCTGTGTTGGAGACGGCATGTTCTCCTCGTGCATGCTCAGGTTCTCCCCTCCCACAGACCAAAAAACATGCTTGTTAGATGATTTGGTGACTCTGAATTGCCAAGGTATGGGTGTGAGTCCACGTGGCCCACTTTTAGCAACCGGTCCAGGGTGTACCCCGCCTCTTGCCCAATGTCAGCTGGGATAGGCTCCAAAAGGAATAAGCTGTATAAATAATAGATTGGTGGATGGATTTCACTGACTTGATGATGAATTTATCAGAGTTAGAGAGGTTTTAAGGTCAGGGACCAGGTGACCCACCACTGCACTTTCATTCTCTGGAAATGTACGCCTTGTGGATGCATAAAACCCCTGATGTGATAGTTCTGGTTTGACCTTGTCTTTCATTCTGTATATGACCAGACATCACCTTCTAAAAAACAACTGGACAGAAAAGCATGGCGAATAAATCTATAAATGTTCCATCACACAGTATTAAACAAAGCTTGGCCAAAAGTGGCAATCACTGTATTCACAGTTAACAAAAACGATCGATCTCTCTGGACTTTCTGAGACTAATTAAGTCTTTCACTGTCCCTCACTCTCTCACACACAAGCATTGCCATACAGGGGTGGGGGTGTCGGGGAGGGGACTGTGCCTCTAATCTTAGGCATGCAGCACTCACATATCCTCAGCTGTAGTGTCTACAGATAAAGATATTCTGGGTACATGTCAGCTTGTGGTTTCCCACTACAGGATACAGACTGAAAAAGAGGCACTTTAACCCAGAATATTTCTCACATAGACACCACTAAACAGCCTATAATCACTCCCCACCCCTCCAATAACTACCTAAAGTTCTAGTATCCCACACTGGTGTTGCTCTCTACCACATTAGAAAAACATCTTTCCATCATTGAGTGGTTATTTAAAGGTCAGAGTAATTATTTCCACCACAGAGTTCTATTCTCATATCTGTGAGGGTCTGAAGTGTTTTGTAGCCTGTAGGCACGCAGCCATGAGCGCTCATATTGCAGATAACTGAGCTAATGATTGAATATTAGAGTGCAAAAACAGATGAGTCTACTTATTCTACTATTCAAGAAATATTTGACTCTTCAGTACTGTCATAAATAGTGTGATTCCCCTGCTGCCATGTGGGGTCAGAAAACATATCTCCTTTTTTGGATTTACTGATATATTTACCTTTGCCAAGGAGGTTATGTTTATGCCAGCATTTGTTTGTTTGTTAGTTAGCAAGATTATGCAAAAACTACTGGATGGATTTTGCTGAAATTTTAAGGAGCTGTTGGTAACGGCCCAACTTGAAAATGATTAAATTTTGGTGGTGATCCAAATATCTGCCATTAGCGAACGATCGATTTTTTTCTCAATACTTGTCTAACTAATGATATCAGCATGATTCTCAGTGCTAGGTGTGGGTTTTCAGGGTCAAGCAATCATATTACGATGGTAACTTTATCATAGAACTATTGCTTATAGATGTAACGGCAATATGTGAACTACCTTGGTGGAGGTTTGTGCTCTCCAAGTGCTTTCTAGTTTTAAAAATTACACATCTTTTATAGTGATATGGATTGAGCTGACTAAAAAAGTAGTTGGTAGGATGAATGCTTAGTACAAGATCGTAACACAGACAAAAGATAATCTATTTTCACTGTTCACAAAAGAGGAATGGTTTTATTTTATTTGAGACACATTTTATTATTTATAAATAATAGGTCTGATAACTATTGAGGACCACTGTAACGAAAATAGAAGTCCTACACACCTAATATTTTGCATTTTGTATTTTTTAGCCATCAGAAACTGCAAACTCCTTATACTAAGTTTGGAAATGGTATTTCAGTTGATTATTTCTCCCCACACCAGATGGTGGTGTGTTTTATATTGTTGGAAAGTCTGATTAGTCATCTTTACAACAAGATACAACTTATAAGGATCATGCATTTCTGGAATGAGAAACACAGCCAAACATGTGGGTAGCACCCCATAAATAAAAGTGCCAAATCCGCTCTTCCCCTGAAAGAAAGCCTACGGTTCCTCAGTGATGCAAAGATGAGGAACCAGCCTTCTTGAGGTGTCATCTTCCTGGGATGCCTTCATTGCGGCCTGCCTTTGGCTTCACTCATCCCACGGTTCTTGATCTGCCAGTACGTTTGGAAATGGTACCAGGGCTGAAACCAAATAATGCAGCCAATCTGTTCCAGTTGCAGGGGATTTTGGCAAAATTTTTGGGGTGTAAAGTTGTGTTATCTGGTTTTCAACAATATAAAATACCAATTGGTGTAATAAAGGGGAAAAGTAATCGACCGAAACAACATTTTCAAACTTTTTTTTGAGGAGTATATTATAAATCAATTTGCTTCTTTGGAAAAGTGGGTGAAAAATCTTTTGCTTTGCACCAGTTCCAACCATTTTTCCAAATGTTGCCAACAGATTTGTGCCATTTAGATGGTGCAACCTATTTTGAAGAGCCCATATTTGACTATGACCAAGGCTCATATTTTTGATTTTGCTAGAGTACATTCTTCATCTTGCTTGTGTTCAAAAACCTTCTAGTTTTCAAATACAGAAAACTCCTGATCCAGCTGTGTTTGCAGTCTGTCTGTCAGAGCTCTCTACCCCACTCTGATTGGCTGACTAGTCTATTCTGTGATAACTGGTGAGTTCATTGATGCTCGGCACCATGTTGCCAATAACTCTGCATTCATTCTAAGCCTATGCTCTGCAATGGGCTTGCTACCATTAGCTGATGGTCTTAAACTACTGACGACAAAAAGACAAAACATCACATCAGCAGGGGGGATGAACGGTCTCAGGCTGCTCCTGGTGCTGTAAACATGGTGAATTTTAGGTGTAGTGGACTTTTTGTCTTGTGCAAAGAAGTATTCTATCATGCCAGGGAGACATGTACAACATACTGGGGTTATATTAACAATATGGCTCTTACAGTTGAAAAATACGTATGACCTAAGATCATTGAGTTCTTTTACTTTTAGACACCACTAACAAGATTAATTATTTTGAAATCAATTGTTCAAGGATGTAATGTTTTTGACAATCTAAATGTCTTTAACAGTGCCCTTTCTTTTTGCATAATTTAGACAATTTGACTGTAAGCTGTATTTTTGATAATCAAATCCTAATAAAACAGTATGTGGCATCTGGACTCTTCATTATGTTGCCAAACTGGCAGAGAGCCCTCCTCATCAGTTTCATCTATACTTCATTTTGATTGATTCTTTCTCCTCTTTAATAATACCAATTCATTTTATATCATATATCATTGGAAAGCCCAAGTAGTCACCTTTACAACAAGGCCTGACTTGTAAGGATTGTGCATTCATGGAATAAGCAACACAGCTAAATGTGTGGGTAGCGCCCCCCTAAAAAATGTGCTAAAATCCTCTGCAAGTGGAACCTGGTGTTCCGGTTCACAGAGTGGCAGGACCACTTGGTGTCAGCCCTGGTACCATTACCAGACTAAGGACCAAGTTCTGTGAGACTGGTGAAGTCAAAGACAGACCGCAATGTGGACGTCCCAGGAAGACAACACCCAAAGAAGACTAGTTCCCCACCCTTGCTTCACTGAGGAACTGTAGGCTTTCTTTCACTTGCAGGAAATTTTGGCACATTTTCCGGGGGCACTTCCCACACGTCTAGCTGTGTTGCTCATTCCACAAATGCACGATCCTTACAAGTTGTGTTTTATTGTAAAGGTGACTAATCAGGCTTTCCAGTGACATAAAATACAATACCAGGTGGTATTATTAAAGGGGATAAAATATTGTTTCCAATCTGTTTTGGAGGAGTATATATTTTTCAAATGTTTGTGTGATGTAGACACTGCTTCTTTCTTAAGATTTAAAATTTGACAGAAGATTATGACGTTTCTGTAGTAATTGATCACTACTGATCATTTACTACAGAAATCACCAAATACTCTGTTTGTCACAATATTACAGGCCTAGCAGGGGCTCACGGTTACGTCAGTACATCATGCCACTTTCTCTAAAAAGGCAAAGATCAGTCTCTGTAGTTTTCTGATCAGCTCAGTTGCTTCCCAAAATGGATATTCATTATGACAAATATAAAACCTGGCAAATGCAGCTGCTTTTTCAAGGCTAATTGTGTTTAACAGAAAATCAAAAATGGACTAAATGAAAATATATAGAATGTTTCCAAAGTTTTGTGCTATTTAGACACTGAATGAATTTGTCTGCATTTTTTATTGAATACAAAATAAATGAATTGCTTAATTGCTGACCTTTGATGACCTTTCTTTTTTCCCGACAGAATGAAAAATGGAATTAATCTTGTATCGCAATCCAACATATTGAGACATAATTTTGGTTCTTGTCACTCAAACTTCCATTTCTTTAACCAAAGTTAAAGTTTCACTACCTGAAATTTCAACAGAAGAACAGTTAAAGAAACATCTCATCATGAAACCAGGAAGAAAACAGTTTCACAACCCAGCCCTTACAAAAGCACTGGAAAACGCCCTTTTGTGTAAAATGATAAATTCCAGGGCTTTTTCTGGTTTTCTTGTTTCTTCTTCCAAAGTTTGAGTAAGCTCATGACCCCTTTTAATGGCTTGATTTTTTTTTAAATTTACATCCTTTTCTGAAGGAGGTACTTTTTCAAAGCCCTCATATGTTAATTTATGTTTTTGTGCGAAGAAGACAAGCTGACAAATTCAACAGAAGTGTAACCCTAAATGAAATGGCCAATCAAGAGCTAAAACTATCATAAAAGAGATCAAGAGGAAATTATAAGAAAATCTTTCAGACATGAGTTTTATCATTTTGTCATTTTTTAAGTAAAACAACAAAAACTGCAGCATATTTGTTGTTTTCATACTTTTAAATTGCAAGATTTTGCTACTATTTGGCTTAAAACTTTCTTAAAGATGAGTTTGGAAATGTAAAAACTGGAGAATAAACACAAATATGCCAAGCTGTTGAAGTTTGTGATACCCACAATATATATTAACACAGTTTGTATTTTAAAACTATAAAATTTCCAAACCAACGAACAACATCGATGCCACAAGAGTGAGTATAATGCCAATATATTTGTGCAATAAAGACAGCATGAGGGAGTTTATGCAATTTTGATCATTAAACACAAGAAAAAGCCATTATTGAGTGCATACATCTTCTATTTTTGTTGCTGTTGTTTGGATATATATTTCAAATCTTGAAATTCATCCCAACAAAGCAGGAGTTCATGATGTTATCTGCAAATAGTAGCATGAAAATAAAGTTATGATTTGTTAGTTATAACCTATCTGGGGGGGTTATTATCGAAAAGATGCTGATATTGGCAGGTTAATGCCTTAAAAGTCAAGTATCTGCACAGGCAGATAAGAACATATCTGTTATACTTACTGCCAGTTTCAAAGTTTAATAAGTTCAGAGTTTTACATTTTTGCAATTTGGTTTAAGATTTTCAGTATAATCCTTGAAAACAGCCAATTTTCTGACAGCAGGAGGTTACATAGTTGTCTGTATGTCTTCAATGTGCAGATGAAGCTTGATTTACTGTTACTGCTTAAACTGCATTATGCAAACGTTGGTTCAGTTCAAATAATTACTTTATCTTATTAATAAATAATAAATAAATCAGCTGTACATATCAATAAAATGTGAACCATCAGAATGTTTCAGCTTATTAAGTGAAGTTTCAAGTCTGTGGAGTTTTAAGCAAAATCAACAAACCTCTGGCTATTTTTTTTCCCCATCTCTCATTTCCTAACATCAAAGTGGGCTCCAAGGTCTGCAGTTTTAGGTCTGAATATCTACTTTCATTTTTAGCACTTGGAAAGAGTTTTTTTTTTAATATTATTTCAAAGACTTTGTGAAGATTGTTTGAGGGAACAAGCCCAAAGACCACCTGTCCAGTTACTTGAGTTGAATTCATTTGAAAGTTCAAGCTTCATTAAAAAGAATAAATAAATATATTTTGTGCACTGAATGGTTGTCTGTCTGTCATCAGGCTGTTGCAGTGGCGTTTAGCTCTCAAAAGAGGAGATTATGCATACTTTTTATTCTTAAAATACACTTTTATATGGTGTACATGCAATCCAAAGAATGTACTTTATTTCTGAATGTCTATTTCTATATTTGCTATAACTAAATGTTTTCCCTTTTTTATGTTTGCCTCTAAAACAAATGGGCAGCAACATTAACAGTTAGAGGTAAATTAAAGTACTGTGAGACTTAGTCCTTAAAATGGAAGTGACTATAATCGTAAGTGCATTGATGGAATTATGGCTGGAAAAATGGCATTTCATGGATTTGCTGCTGGTTATCACTTTTTAATGCAATTAGACTTTTTAAACTGTGCTTGATCTGTGTCAAAGCTATATTTTCTTCCACTGAAAAAGACATGGGAATCAAAAGGAATGAATCTGTCAACAAGTGCAAGTAAACATCTGCACACCATCTGGATTTGTTAAATAGGTTGGCAAAGTTTAGTACTTCAATGTTGCCAATGCTTGTGTGCACTTAAGCCAGTGGGCAGGAGCTGATTTGCATTTTTTTATTATTATTGAAAACAAGATATGGTCTCATATGGAGTTATGCGGCTTCAATTTTTGTGACCCTGGGATTGGTTAAGAGTATCAATACATTCCACAAGGACTGCAACCTGGTTTCTGGAAAATGTTACTGCTCTTTTATGTTGTTTCCCTCAGATACATATATAATAAGGGAATACTTTTTTAAGCCAGAGGACATAACTTTCGTATATTTCATTCATGATTAATGATTGAGATGATCTCATTGAATCCAAGGAGTAATTCAAAAATAAATCCCCATGATACTTACATCCCTTTGTTTCCATATGTATTGTAGAACTCCATGTGGTTACAGGCTTGAATCCATCCTATCGTCCACGTTTCCTTGCCGGCCACAGGCGGCACCAGGACCCGGGCACAAGCTCTGAAGTGAGGCGTCCTGTAGCGCAGCACCACGCTGGATGACTCGTCGATGCTGGTAGGGTTTGGGTCGATGGAGCTGTTCACCTCCAGGACGATGATACTGTCTCGGAAACTCTTGGGCTTACACCTGATACTCTGGATGCAGCCCATTGCATCAAAGAGCAACACAGTCCACAACAACGTCCAGAGGTCTGAGGGAGGAGAAAGACGCATGGAAACAGCAAGAAAATTACCTCAGAGGAAACCACATCGTCCCAGACAAAAATAGAATCACAAACGGTGCTTATTTACAGCAGGCTGTCTCGTAAAAAAAAAAAAGCCATGCATCTCTTGATAAAAATTACCCTTTCAAAAGAAGAAGAAGAAAGGCCTAGAGCGCATGCTTCCCAGTGCGTGTCAGCTTCATCAAACAAGTGAAGATACCATTAAACTCCGTATCCGTGCCATGATGCTTCCATGCTGCCAAGTCACAAAAATCGTCACCAAACCAAAAAAAAAAAAAGATGACGCTTTGGCTGCGTTTATCCACTGGAAAGGCGTGCGTAAAAGTTCAAGGTAATTATGAGATAAATTATTAAAGGGGCATCTAGTGTTACATTTTCTGGTCAAATTCTGTTTCCTGTTTTAAAAAATACTCCAGGGCTGTTAAGTTAAAACTATATGTCCTTATGGAGAAAAATGATACCAAAATTTTGCTGGATGGAGCGCACGAGCATGCTTCATTTGAAGATGTCCGTAAAGCTTCAAAGTAATTATGAGATAAATAATTAATTGAGCAGCTATGTGTACATTTTTGCATCAGATTCTGTTTTCTGTCACAAAGAAACAGTCCAGGATTCCAGATAGAGATAAAAATCCCACCAATATTGCACTAAATAAAGAGCAGGACCATGTATACCCACTGGAAAGATGTGCGTAAAAGTTCAAAAATAAAAAAGAGTTTAATAACTATGTGATAGTATTACAACTTGGCTTATAATTCTGTTTTGTGTCACTAAAAACACTTCAGGGCTGAGAAGATTCAGCTCTACCTCCAGACGGGGATACAATATTATATATATGTTAGTGCGCAACGATGTGTATTGACTAGAAAGATGTGCGTAAAAGTTCAAAGTATGAATTAAATAGTAAACAGGTTGAAATAATGTTACAACATGGCTTTAAATTTCTGCTCCGTCATTGAATGGATTACTCCAGGGATATAAGGCAAAAAAATATACGTCCAAAATTTTACAAAAATCGCGATAAAATTGCGCTAAGTAGTATGCACGAACGTGTATCCACTGGGAAGGTGTGCGTAAAAAGTCAAAGTAAATATTGTATTAATAATCAAGGGGGTGGTATATTTTTATGTATTGGACTCAACCTCTGTTTCATGTCACTAAATATTCCAGGATTATTCGGCTACCAGTCTACGTCCAGATGGAGACCAAAAAATCACACCAAAATTGCGCTAAACAGTGCGCAACGCGTATCCGCTGGAGAGGTGTGCGTAAAGTTGAAAGTAATGCAAGCTTAAGATAAACAGGATGAGATAGTGTTACATCTTGGCGTCAGATTCTGTTTTCGGTCATTAAAGAGATACTACAGAGCTGTAGAGCAGCAACTCTGCGTCCAGCTGGAGACCAAAACCACACCAAAAATTGCGCTGGATCATGCGCAAGTACCGCTAAAAATCGCCAAATGGCAGTCCACACTGTGCAGCAGCTGTTTAATCCGCTGTGGCCCCAATTCCTCACAATAAAAAGTGTAATTTGACGATTTAAGCGCTGAACGTGCGGATTAAAGGCTCATGCAGTTGCAAGTTGCATGAATTGTGGGTCTATTTTTAGCCGACAAAAAGAAAAAAGAAACAACATGCACACAAAAAAAGAAGTCTACCTATAAAACAATTCACAGGAAAGTCTCCTCAGCAGGGGCGGGTATCCTGGAGAAAATTCAGGCTGAATTTCCAGGCTCACAGTTGTTCGGTCAAAGAGGTAAATCCGTTATTTCCAGCTCCTCGGCTCCCGTTATCTCTCCGCGACCGTATCTCACCGTCCCACCGAGAGAGGAGGTAGCACGTCCAGTAGTCGAGTTTGAACATCCAGAGGACACCGCCGGGTCAACTTCAGCACCCATTTCACCATTCTGTGGTTTTTAAAAATAAATAAAAACATATCTCCGGGTGGTGGCGGGATAAAATGTCGGTTGTTACATATTTCGGGCGGTCAAATAGTCTCTCGGGTCTTGTAGTCCGGGCTCAGCCTAAATTTGTGGCCGAGCTGTCATTCCTCCGTGCTCGTCCCATCGCTGCCTCGGCAGGTTCACCCCGCTAAGCGTTGGGTCTCGCTCAGCTGCTCGGTGAAGCAGCTTTATAAGGATCTTTGAGACGACACTTCCGCCCAAGAGCCGCGGGCATGCTGGGAAATGTAGGCGAGGAAGTCTAGCATAACTCAAAGCGGTGAATAAGCTAATAGCAAAAGTCAAGCTAAAATTAAATCTATCCATCTATCTATCTATCTATCTATCTATCTATCTATCTATCTATCTTATATTGGTATTGATATTACATAGATAGATATTGTATTATTCCTCCAGATAGCATAGCTGTTTTGATCAAGTACACAGCATTTCATATGAATGTAGCCTATTTGATAAAAAAAAGAGAAAAACAGAGAATAAGTAAGAAGGAAATAAAATGCTAGACTAATTAAACTAAGCAACAACAAAGTAGTTTTTTAATTTATTAGCCTATATGTTTTGCAATGTTTTTTTTTTTTTAACCCATTTGTATGATTAATTTTTTTAGGGAGGGAAAAAACAGTAAATGGGTATTTTAACATTTGATATACATTTACAACACCTTTGATATTAAAAGGATATTTTATCACACCTTGTCCAGAGATCTTTTCTTTTATCACAATTTTAATTAAACGTAAATAGTGCCACAAGTACATAATCTCTAGTAAAAATAACAATAATAATGTTATTAAAACTATATGAATATCACAATTTTATAATTTTTATTATTATTATTGTTCTAACATTTTTTTATAATTTTAATAAGACATGCAGTTTCGACAAGCAACAATAGCATGCAAAATTGTTAAATGGCACACATTTAGTTGCCTAACAGTTTCATTGATAAATGCAGTAAGATAGTAGAATAACAACATTTAATGCATTTAGTTAATCTATGGGCTTAAACCATTCTGTATCGTTAAGAATGTTTTACGGCATGAAGTTTTTCCATTGCATATTTTATGATGGGCAACATGGTGGCGCAGCAGGTAGTGCACCTGCCTCACAGCAAGAAGGTTGCTGGTTTGGTGCAGAGTTTGCATGTTCTCCCCTTGAATGCCCGGGTTCTCTCCGGGCACTCGGTCTTTCTCCCACAGACCAAAACCATGCTCATTAGGTTAATTGGTGACTCTAAATTGCCCTTAGATATGAATGAGAGAGTGAATGGTTGTCTGTCTCTGTATGTGGCCCTGTGATCGGCTGGTGACCAGCTTGGGGTGTACCCCACCTCTCACCTAATGTCAGCTGGGACAGGCTCCATCCCCCCATGACCCCGAAAGGGTTAAGAGGTATAGATATGGATTGAGGGTTATCTTAGGAGTGATTTCCATTTCACTTTTAAATTATTACACCTTAAAGTAGTATTTATATTACTTATACTAGACTAATACTACTACTAATAAGACTACTACTACAAAAGAGAAATGATGATTATAATTAGTCCTAATTTATTGAACAGCATTGAATAATAGATATGATCTAGTTGTCATTCCCAAAATTTTTCTTGGAGGACAATTGCTGCAAACATTTCTCTGCCTCCATAGTAGCATTTTTGATTGTTTATTTTATCAAGAATGTCTGCATATAATAATCAATTCAAGTGTATATTTTATTTTATATAACATCAGTTTTAATGGCTAATAAGATTCCTGTTTTACATTTTGGATAACCCTTAGAAACAGAGGCAAACTGCACCCATCAATCCTGAGCACATCCAAAATTCCATTTGGCCACCCTGAGTTGCGCCAGGAAATTAGGGCCCTGCATCTCTGTGATGTTTTGGTGGCCTGTGCGCACTTCGCGCCTGTCAGCCAAATTACAACTGCCTCGGGTGCGCCTCGCCTGTGCCGAGAATAGACCAGGTTGGACGCAAACCAACGCTAACCCTAACCCTAACCAGGTTGATGCAAACTAACCAGTTCACATCTCTCAGTCAACCACAACAGCCACATCATCCGATACGGAGTCCGGCTTCTCTCATCTCATGAAATTTAAAAGAAAAGAAAAAAGAGAGAGGCTCACTGAATAAATGTAAGTCACTCGGTGTCTTAAGGATTTACCTGTGATTGCCCATATTTCTCTGTTTTAATCTTTGCTCTTAACTTGATCTAGAAAGATGGAGTACGTTATTGCAAGGAGGAGATATCGGGAGAAAGTATTTCACCAAAGGTTCTGCTATTTAGCGATGACATGACCGGGGCCTCATTTATAAAACATTGCGTTGGGTCCACACTAAAAGTGAACGTGTGCCAGAAAGCTGAAAATGGCCTGCGCCAAAAAACAAATCTGATTTATAAAACCGTGCGTGCCCACACTTGCAAGCACTTTTCCCTTTACAAATCACAGTCCACTTGGAAAGTTGCGCAGGTGGTTTTACCTCACATCCTGCCCTCTACACACCCACATTTTACCCCTGCAGATGACATTTAAGCTTAAAAAACGTGAAAGTTGTTTGTGGAAATTATTATGATGAACAAAACATGTAATTTTCAAGAAATGTTGTCTGCTGCAAACCTTGTGATTAAAAATCATCCAAAAACACAGGAGAAAATCCCCATAAACTTTCAGTCAAGTGAACAAGAATACAAAATATGCTATCCCTGCACAAATCTCTTTGTAACTTGCACTGGGTCATTTAGTTAGACAAATGTTTCTTCTGTTACTTGGGGCTCTAATTTCGTAGACAAGGCGCAGGCGGGGCGTACCTGCCCTACGCCGCGCCTGCGCTGGCCAACAGGGTGTGTCCAGGGCATTTTGCAAGTTTCGTGCACGGCGCAGGGAGGCGCAACGTGGCGCAGCCTGGCACACCCTGCGCAGTGGTAATTTCGCATTTCCTGGCGCAATGCAGGGTGGCGCAGCCTGGCGCACCCTGCGCAGTGGTAATTTCATCCCGCGCACCGCTGTGCGCAGCCAATTGGGCAATTTAGTAGACCGGCTGCGCCGAGATGGGTGTGACGGTGCACTAGGGCGAGGTGTCAAAAGATTCAGCTTGGCGCAGTGACAATTTAGTGCCAAAAAACTGTGCGGAAGGTGCAATGAAAGCCCGCCAGCTCCAACCTGGTCTATTCTCGGCGCAGACGAGGCGCACCCCGGGCAGTGGTAATTTGGCTGACAGGCACACAGTGCGCACACGTCACCAAAACCTCACAGGCAGGTGTCCACAGTGTCAGGCACATTTCAATGCAATTAACAATCACAACAACCACTATTTAATGTTACTGTCTGAACCAGCACATACATTTGTATCTATATTAATTGTCCCGTCACATCTGATGTCAGATCGGAGACGTTTGTCATAACTAACGAGTTCACATCTCTCAGCCAACCACAAACAGCCACATCATCCCATACGGAGTATCCGGCTGCTCTCATCTCATGAAATTAAATAGAAAAGAAAAAAGAGAGAGACGCTCGCTGAATAAATGTAAGTCACTCGGTGTCTTAAGGATTTACCTGTGATTGCCCATATTTCTCTGTTTTAATCTTTATTCTTAACGTGATCTAAAAAGATGGAGTAAATTATTGCAAGGAGGATGAGGAGGAGATATCGGGAATATTTCACCAGAGGTTCTGCTATTTAGCGATGACAGACCAGGAATGCAGGTGGATCACAAGCATGATGAATGGATTGCTGCTGTGTTTAAATGTAATTATAACTTAATTTTGTACTCATATTTACGACACAGGAACAGATTATATCTGTCCCACGAGGTGGTCCTCACGGTGATGGGCGTCGTGGCCTCTGATGCGCGGCCCGGTGGCCCCTGCGCTCTCCCAGTTGCTGAAAAAGTGACAGCGACTCTGACCTTCTTCTCCACCGAGGTGAAATTGCCACTGCGCCTCGCCCGCGGTGCATTTAAAGGCGAGGAGAGGCGTTCATTTGATTGGTGAAGATTGCACTCGGCTGTGTTAAACCCACTCACGCCTTCTCTCCTCCCTCTCTGCTACTTGTACTGCTGGGAGAGACGAAGGCGTGGGTGCGCCTCCCTGCGCCAGACTGCGCCGTGCACGAAACTTGCAAAATGCCCTGGACACACCCCGTTGGCGCGGCGCAGGGCAGGTGGGCCCCGCCTGCACCTGGTCTACGAAATTAGAGCCCCTCCTCCTGGTGTGCCATCACACCCATCTCGGCACAGCCGGTCTACCAAATTGCCAAATTGGCTGCGCACGGCGGTGCGGCAGACAAAATTACCACTGCGCGGGGTGCGCCAGGCTCCGCCACCCTGCGCCAGGAAATTAGGGCCCTTTCTCTTGGCTGTTACCCTGCTAGATCTGTTAAATACATCCTTGCTGGACTTTGTATCTTGGTGTGTCAGGTTTACACTGATATCCTGTGGCACAATTAGACTTCATTTCTCCCTTTCACCAGCAGTCTAACTTCACATCTTTATTTGTCTCCTGCATGATAGAGCCTTTAGCTCCAACTTGTGCCCGAGAATAGTGCCGATAGAGCCTTCCATACTTTATGGGAAATCTTATTATAAATATATTTTTATTTACTGTCTTTTCACCATTGGTCTGCACTCAAGTACTGTGACAACAGTCTTCCCTACTTTTTACTTTTACTTTTGTACATTTACAGAGATGCATGTTTATTGTATTTAACCCCGAAGAGGTCCGAGGGACATTTTGTGCCATTTGGGGCTTTTTCTGTTCAAGCCAGTTTTGCTTGTGTTGAATGAAAATAGCTCAAGGTTGCCAGAAAATATTCATTTTTATTTTATTGTTCTTTTTTTAGAACTATCGGCTCAGTCGCTTAAATTATCCTAAAATGGTTAAGCTACACAAAATGTCTCATTTGTATCTAATGACAAAAAATGTCCCATTGAAAACCATTAAAAATGCATTTTTTTTATCCTACATTTATACTGTTAAGAATTCATTTTGGACAACAGGCTTTGAATTCAAATTTTTGTATTTGTTGAGCAGATGGCACCACTTTTTTTCCTGTTAAAAAGCGTGATGCATAATTTCACAATTTTTACTGTTTTCTGCACAAGTGCCCGCGTAAACAACAGAAATGCATCAAAATCAATGTGCTACCAATTACTGACCAATCTCAAATGCTCACTGAAATATATTTTACAGAAATTATTTTTGTTGTTGTTTTTTTTCTTTGATAAGAAAAAAAAACAGTTGAAATATGTAAACATACTGGCCTTTATAGAGTTAAATACATTTAATTGAGGAAGTTGTCCACCTCTAAATATTTCCTAAAGTCCAATCCTTGTCTCTGCTGTGATGATCACTCACTCCTCTGCGCTGCTGCTGTCTGTTTAAGCACCATGGAGAACTCCTCTCCACGCGAGAGCTGCAGGAATCCGGCTTGTGCGTAACTTACGTCAAATCCGGAAGAGCCAAATGCTGCACTGCATGAGCTGCGTTGACTTTCCTCACCCTTTGTTGACGATGTTAGCACACTGTTGAGTGTTTGTGGCGCTGCGTTCATCTCTTTGAGTGACTCTTTCTCCTTACTTTCTTGATGTTATGGCGTATTTGGACATACTGTGAATTTAGGACTCGTTTTTTTCGGGTAAGTTGACCCAGCGCGGTGTTGCGTACATGAATCCTCGGCTCATTTTGTGTTTCCAGAGCGCAGTGAAGCTCCTGTACTTGTGCCATGCTTTTGCGTAACGCTCTGTTGTTATTTTATCTCCATGCTGTAGGTCTTGTTTCAGTGGACTGGCCGAGGCTGATGCCATTCAATACAGGATATAAACAGCATGGCCATCGCACATTCCAGCGGGTCTAAATATATCTATTAAGGCCAGAGGAGGGGGGACGCAGGAGGAGAAGGAGGGGGTTTATCCTGGGACATTTCACTGCTGTTGTGATCTCGCACTACTTCCATCATCCTCCATTGAAGGTTTTGGCTAAATTCAAAAATGCCCTCAGGTTACAATGCGAGATCCAGGGCTCGGGAGAGGAACAGCGTCCTGGGCAGACCAGAGTTCATGTCCCTGAACCATCAGCCCCCCCGAGCAGGCTCCAGCTCCGGCTCCTCTGAGACCCGGGGAAGCGCCAGACGCCCGGGTCAGATGAAGAGCCAGAGCAGCCAGCCCGCAGAGGAAGCCTCAGACAGCGGCAGCAAAGACCGCAGAGAGTCCGGTAAGATGCCCGAGGAGGACTGCATGCAGCTGAACCCGTCCTTTAAAGGGATTGCCATGAACTCCCTCCTGGCCATTGACATCTGTCTGTCCAAGCGCATGGGGGTGTGCGCCTCTACGACGTCCTCGTGGGGAGGCTGCCGCTCCATGGTGGCCCTGCTCGCGCTCACGGGACATGGCATCACGTGGATCATTGGCACCATTGTGTGCTTAACAAGGAGTAACACTCTGGCGGGGCAGGAGGTCCTGGTCAACCTGCTGTTAGGTAAATATCACACCACACTCAGCAATGACCCAAGAGACACCTACAATAATTCAGTGTGTGCCAGTGGTGGACAAAATACACAACTTCTGTGTAAGTGAAAGTTGCTTAATTGCATTATTACTTGGGTAAAGTACTTGAGTGCTTGCTTTGAAAATAGATTTGTATTCAAAGTACTTCAAAAAAAAATGCACAATATCGGATTTTTGCCGATATCCGATATGCTTATATTTTTTAATTCATTATCGCTGATTCTGATCCCGATATTTCTGGTCAAATGCACAAGCTCTGTACTTCATAGAACTGAACTTCTTTCTTTCAGCGGTACAGTATATTTTTGCAAAGAACAGATCTACAACAAAAAAAACAGGATTTAGCTCTTGGAAAACTGAAACCCTTGATTTTAAATGTACCCATGCAGTGATGAGAAGGTGCATCAATATTGTACTTTTCTGTAATTTGCCAATATTCCAGCCGTTATGTGTGGCCGATATATCAGCTGTAAATGTTAGCAAAAATTTCAATATCGGCCGGTACAGATACTTAACTTTTTAGGCTAACATCAGCCGCTACCGATATCAAACTGATAATATCGTGCATCCCTTCAAAAAATACAAACATATTGTTCCAAAGCATGATTGCAGTCCCCACCACTGTGCAGGGCTGCACACAGAAATGACTGGGTACTGGAAAAAACCAATAGGAGCCATTCCATCGGAATAAAATCCTGAAAAGCTCCCCTTTTTTCTCCTCCTATAATTGCTGCCATCTCAACTTTTGGAGTGGTCCTTGAGTGGCAGCACCCAGCCCAGTATTGAAGGCCTGCTGTTAAGTCCAACTGCAAAATGCTAATATGATGACAAAAAGCCTGTATCATATTTTTGAAACAGGCTGCAGGTTTGTTACTAGCAGTGGTTGTAAATAAACATTAGTTAGTTTTAGCATGTAGGATGGACCATTTTTCTTGGCCTTCATGGGCCCCTCTATGACGCTGGGCTCCAGAAAGCTTTCCCCTTTTTCATTCCTATAGAGTGGTGCAGGAATGAGTCCAAAACTGGGGAAGTGAGTTAGCATTTAGTGATTCCCATTTATAAAGGCTGAAAGTCTATATATATATATATATATATATATACATACATATATAATGATTTTTGGGGATATATTTTGTCCTGTGGCTTTAAAAAACAACACATTTGTCTTTCAGTATTGATTTATAAACACATTTACAATATAAAATACTGATGCAACAAAAACACATTTTATATAAATATTTTAAAATTTTATAGATTACGGAAAAATATTTCTTTTTACTACACTTATATACAGTCTTGATTATATGGTAATTGAAATATCGACATGTGAAACCTTACATTGATGGTTCATTGAGCAAGCAATTGGCATTATAACAAGACAAAACTTAAATTAAATAGAAACCTTGAGCAGAATCAGACTTATTGGTAGACCGTCATTTGGTACCAAATCTGGACAGGTATAAAATGCACACAAACTTTATTATTATTAACATTTTTCGTAGTCGTAGTTGTAGTAGTAGTAGTAGTAGTAGTGATGATGTTTGGTCATTAAAATGGATTACAGTTTGTCAATCAGGTCATTTTTGGTACCCAGTAAAAGTGATCTTTTACTGGTGACAGCATTTAGTTGTACCAGATATCAGCATGAAATTAATGTGACATAACAGATAAAACTCTGAAAATGATATCTGTTTACCCCACAATTATTGGTTGATGTTTGTACAATAAGGCCAATATCTGCGGACACCAATGTTAAATGGATGCAGATGTGCATCCCTAATTATCATGACATATTATGGGTTTTTATTATTATTATTAAATAAAAATAAGATGAAACCACCTGGCCGGCTAGAATGAGTTCTGAATTGAAGGCAGTACATTTCTGTATTCAGGATGCTGCTGTATTGTGTTGAAACATAAGTCATTATTTACTGATCTATGATCTTTGTAGTCTATCAAAGTATGTTTTGAGAAAATCTTTACAAACCCACCAGGCTGCTTCTGCACCATTTAAAGAAGGCAGTACAGAAGCATTTCTAATACAGCTTTGAAAACAGCAAATTCCCACATGGACTTGAGTTTTCTAGTCTGAAGGACCACTGAACATGTCTGAGACACAACAACAGACCTTGACTGTGCAGAGGATGTTCCTGTCCTTATCAAGTGCTACTTTTATATCACTCACTTCTTCTGTGTTTGTTTTTTTTCGCCATCTTGACCCATCAGTGTTGTTAATTTCACTTGATTGTTAAAAGTACTGAGAAATGAGTAAACAAGTGTTGTTATATAAAGATGATAAAGATAACTACTTAATATCACTGAAAACCAGAGGGAAAATAAATTTGTAGATACATGTCCACGTAAGCCGCATTCACACAAAACATCAATGCCGCATTGATGTTTTGCCCAACTTTTGCAGACATATAGGGAAAAGTCAAGCCACATCAAGCTAGGTCAGGCTACGCAGAAGTCAGTAGTGCAACTCTGACATTCATCAGGTGTGTTGACAAGTTATGGGAATGCATAGAAGTTTTCAGAATCTGATCCAACAGGCTTGTAAACACCAGCAAAAGTTGATCTGTGCCTCTCTTCGCTACCCTCATTACTACTTCCTCATTACATAGCAAGTAAGTTTGTTGTGTGGACACATCGTATTCCATCAGCCTAATGCTTTTCGCCACTTTAGATACATTGAGCTGCATTGAACACCATCAAATTGACCCTGGGAATGTACTTTACTGAAGTTTTGATAGTTTCTCAGTGTTGGTCAACTTCAGAATCTATATGTTGACATGTGGATGTGACATAAGAGCCTCTGAAGATCTTTTTTACTTTTATTCAACTAGAGAAAAATCTGTGTCCTCTGGTCTGTTCCAAAGCCAAGTCTAGTGCATTAATAGTCATTGCAGATGCATCACTGCCACACTGTCTCCACTTGTGCATGGATAAGTGAGGCAGAGTCTTTTTGTGTTGTCGAGACCTCAGGGGTGTGTACAGTAACAAAGAGATATGGTTGGAGGCCGTACTCACACAGCTGTTGTCTTTGATTAATTTTTCAGCGTGCACAGTGGTGAATGCAGATAACTCAGCATCTCGCTTCATGTTTCAAGAGGCTTACCTGTATGCAGCTCTTCACTTACTGTAGAATGATAATGCAGCAAAACCAAGAGTACAAAAACAACTGTCACTATATTTCATATCTATTCTATTAACCCAGTTATGCTGCTAGTTGACTGAAAGATGCTGGGACATTGCCCCCAGAGACAGCCCTAGCTGTACAGAGACACATTCAGGCCTTTATCCTTTTGTTGTTCAGTTGTGTGTGTATATATTCTTCTTTATATATGTGTTTTATCAAAGATAAAATGTCATACCTTAAATGATTTGTATGTTAACAAGACATAACAACTTCCTTCCCTCTTTGTGTCCACTCTTTAGAAATAACCACCATGTCATCACCACAAACCACATTTTTTGATGATAGGCTTCTTAAGCTCTTAAACTCAATATCCAAACTGCCATAGAATTAAGGTTAAATAAAGGAGTTTCAGTCCAAATGAAACTCAACATTTTTTGAGATAAATGAGGGTCTACCTTTTGTTGTGTTTGTGAAACATCACAGGTTTAAGGGCATGGTTGCACTACATTGGCTCAACTGATTGTGTAAAACCAGTCAGTAAGTTAAATAAGGCTTGCTGTATAGTTGGACTGACGTCCTTGGCCAAGTGTTCAAAAACTGAGAGGGAATCGATTTTATTGATAGAGGATTCTGAAGGTAGTGATATGCTTTCTTTAATCTAGATACCATTAAACCTTCCTCCTGTTGACTTGTTATGCAACAAACCAAGCAGTCGAACTTCAAGTGTAATTAAACACTAATTTTTTTTTAGACAGAAATCTCTGTAAAAAATTTTAGTGCTATTGTTCATGGTCTAAATGTTGGCATTTCCAAATTATTTAACCAAACTGAAATGTGTAAAAAAGGTAACTGTTTGCTACAGGCTGAAACCCAATTACTACAGTAGAATATTACTGAACTCTTCAAACAAAACATTTGGAAACATTATTTTGGTTGATTATTCCTCTCCTTTAGTAATACTAATTGTTATGGTGTTTTCTATCATTGGAAAGCCTGATTAGTCACCTTTACATGTAAGGATTGTACATCCGTGGAATGAGCAACACAGCTGAACCTGTGGGTAGCGCCCCAAAAACTGTACCAAAATCTCCTGCAACTGGACGCTGAACCAGGAAGACAACACCCCAAGAAGACTGGTTCCTCACCATTGCTTCACTGAGGAACCAGAGGCTTTCTTCCAGGGTGGATAAACCAACATATTTACATATATTTTAAATGTTTGGTTTTAGTCCAAGTTGCATGATAAATCAACTTGTGTATCATTTAGTTAAAGTATGGATGAACTCCTACTGTAATTGACAGGACTGACCTCAGATGCATAAATGTCGTAGTTTATTGGTATTATGAGAAACAATAGGTGTTATGGGATTTCCTCACAATGAAAGTTGATCCACTGTAGCCGCACCAATTATCTGCTCCCACCTGCTGCACATTTTAGGGATAGAATTTCCATCCTCAATATAGAAGTTTCCCCTTGAGCAGTAGGTCAGGGCCCAGGATCTGACTCCCATGTAGAGAGTACTTGACTGAAAAGTTCTGGTTTTATCAGTTACCCAATGCTGATTCAGTGGTGTAGCATATTTTTGCACTTTTCTTTGGATGTAACACAACCAAGAGCACTGTAAAGTCATTTTGCTGAAGACCATGACAGGGGTGTAAGAAGGGGTGTAAGCTTCACTTCACACATAGCATGGTCACTCTTCTTTACAGCTGTTGATTTGCTGAGTCACCACTTGGCCCCTCTCCTAATCAGTTGCAGATTAATCATTTAGGACAGGACTGGTTGGTAGACATGAACAGTAGTAAGAGATGGAGATGGTTGGGATATTTTTGGGAAAGCTGTGGAGCTATAAAAGGCATCTGTAAATGCCTGGCATGTGGACTCAAGTCCAAGTGTTGCAAGTATTGTATGCCATATTGGTTATTCTTGGTCACCATGATATCTGCTTACATGGGAACAACAGCTGTTTTTGGCTTTATGTAAGGGGCAACAATGACATGTGAAATGTTGTTTTAAGATTGTTCAAATGTCGCTGTTGTTTTACTTGTCTTGTCTATCTGATGTTGATATCCTCACAATTGCTGTATCCAGCAAAGTAAGATGCAGCAGCTTCAATTTTCCCCTCCCAGCCTAATGTTAGCCAGTTCCATCCAGTTACCAGCCAAATTCCAGCCATTGGGAGTCTGAACAGGAGTGTTTCTTGTTCTTTGGTTTTGTTCTGGATTTCTGGACATTGTGTCATTTTCCATGCTGAGCAAAATGTGCATTTATACAGTCAACACTGATTCACATCAGCTAATATATAATGATGTGTGAATGGGCCTTATGAGGGAGGGCCATCACCAGAAACAGCAAACAAACTTACTACCCCTCAGTCAGAGTCTCTGACATGACAACACCAACCAGAATCAGTAACAGAAATACTTTATGAACCCCAAGGGGAAATTTGGTTGTTTCAGTTGCTCTTATCCATAGTATAACAGTAAAATTATCAAGATACAAAGATGTTAAAATACACATCGAAGGTAGGACAAAAGTCAAACATGCTAGACTTTCTTGAAGTGTCCCAGACCGGTCTTTATTGTCATTCACTGACACACAAGATAAAAAATGCTTTTCATGGCAGGGGGGTTCTAAAACCCTCCAACCATGAAGTTGGGTTATAAATTAATGTTAAAACGCTAACATACAAGGCATTATAAGATACAAGACCACATTAACCTTGTACCAGTGTTTCTTAAAATGGGAAATAATTAAAAAAAAAAAAAAAGCACAGAACTGTCTTTATAAAAACTTGCATTGTCATGGTATTGGTATAGAAGTAATCACTGTGATGGTCTGGATGAGGCTTGGAAAAGCACTTTTTCACCTACCTGCCGCTGTGGCAGATGGATTTTACCAATTTACCAGTTTTCAGCCATTTTTATTTAAATTAAACCCTTAGTTTTATCAATAATGACATAAAAATTTAAAATACAAGGTAGGAAGTGTTTATTTCCAACCCTGGTCTGGACCCCAGGAGGGTCATGAGACACTAAGAAGGGGGTCCCAAGATGACTCCCAAAAACCAAAGACATTTTAAATGATCTTAATTGCATGTTTTTGGACAGTGGGGCTCCCCAGTCTCTGGCACACTAATTTTGGGGGACAGGTTGAAATGCCTGGAGCCACAGGTATAGGTGATAGCTTTTTAACAAATGTTTTGCCTTATCAATGTCTGTCCTTCTTCTACAGCCCTCCTTCTTGATGTCATGACTGTGGCTGGAGTCCAAAGACTTGTGAAGCGGAGAGGACCCTGGGAAATGACCCCAGGCTTCATGGACTGCGTCGCCATGGACACCTACTCCTTCCCTGCTGCTCACGCCAGCCGGGCCGCCATGGTATCCAAGTTCCTACTGTCCCACTTGGTCCTGGCCGTGCCGCTCCGCATCCTGCTGGTGCTGTGGGCCTTCCTGGTGGGCTTTTCCCGGGTGCTGCTGGGAAAGCACCACCTCACCGACATGGTGTGTGGGTTCGCACTCGGCATGTTCCACTTCAGCTTGATGGAGACGATGTGGCTCTCGTCGAGCACATGTCAGACTCTGATTTCAATTAGCACGCTCAGCTGGAGCCCTTTTTCGTGAGCTTTTCCTAACACAAAGCTGATTTCATACACTAACTTTGCTATGTAGGGGTCTTGTTAAGGTTTTTTTGCAGGAGTGAGAAGCTCTCATTGCAGAACCTGAGTGGTGAAGCACTAAACTTGGAGCAGGATGCTGACTTGCATGTTACGCCGATGACAGAGCGTTTTCCACAAGGATTTACAAATCCTTCTTTCTTCAGTCATTTCTACTAACACGCATCTTCAATGCTACTTAAAGCTCCCGTGGGGAGTTTTTAGCAGATAATGAAAGTGACAGAAATTAACACTGATGCCTCTTTATGATCCTTTGGAGCAGAACAATCTATCTGGAAGGAGACTGGTTAACTGTTTGCTGTAAGTTTTAATGCATGTTATCACTGCTGCAGGGTAGCAGTGTTAGATCATACAAGAGAACATTTCACATTATAGTATTTCAAAATTTAAGTTCTTAGAGCAAGTCATTCATGAATCAACCTTGTGTCCAGCCCCACCCTCTTTGGTTACTGTTACTTACTCAGACAAAATACCTCATAGTTGGGCTCCTATAAGTTTAAACAATTGAAAATATTCTGTAATTTATGCAACTTTTGTTTAGGTTTAATTGGATTAATTCATTTTATAAACTTGACCTCATTGTAAGAACAGCGACAAAGATATTGCAGAGTGCATGAGGATAACTCAAAATCTCAAAAAACTCTTAAGGGAGTTGGAAACATTACCAATGTCTCTGATGTTGGTTATGAAAATAGCAGTCCTCATGCAGCACATCAGCAAAGTTTTATACATTCTCAACTAACCGGACCAGGATTGTTAAAGGCAGGCCTTACTTTGTGTCTCTTGACGACAAAATACGGAGTTCCACAAGGACCCATACTTGGACCTTCATTATTAAACCTGCACATGCTGCAAGGAGCATAGTTAATTTAAGAATTGAATTTATCACATCACATGTATGCAGATGACTCATAGTTATATATAAAGGTAGCACCAAATGTTCACAGCCAGATTAATTCTTTGGGATGTAGCATTAAAGAATTTTTTAATTAGATGTCCCAAAATATCTTGAAAATCAACAAAAGCCAGTGTCACAGCTGTGGTTTCAAACATCTTCTTCAGGGCCCCCTTTGGCAGATTGAAATGTTTTGTTGCAGCGCTACAGTATTGCTCCAGGGTTAGTGTTAGAATGCAGGTAATTAACTTGAAACCCTTCAGCCAGCTTGCTCCCTGGTTGTCTATGCTGTGGTCTGTGTGACAAAACACAGAGGACGTGCTTTACTGTCCTCAGTATGCTGTCCACACTCATGAAGAGCTCTGTAAATATGGAACATTTACAATTTAGAGTCAGGGCCACCGATCCGCTTCCAAGAGGATAAAATGACACTTAACACACCTCACACCATAGAATAATCAGGTAAGATAATCTTTAGGACCACCAGATAATCAGGCCTTTATTAACTTTGTTCAGAAGCAGGGATCTGAGCCTAAGATCAGGCCGATTATTTTGTAGTGTGTGCCCTGCTTAACTGGGAGTAGTACAACAGTTGCCATGAGAAGTGGTTATGATGAATGGCTCAGCAGACTTATCTATGAGCCAACAAAAAGTCAGTCAGTTTGTTTCTTTTGCTTTTGTTTTCATTCTTTTTTGTGAGAAAACATCTATACATCAACGCAATTGGGCACCAGAAACGTCACAAACCAATAGTTCCTCACAGGAGCTTTAATTCACTCCAGTGAAAAAATGAAACAAGCTGCAAAACTGGCGATGATGTGTTCATGTCATACACTCTGTTTTATTGTCTTTATTTTTATTATTTTAAAAATCCCTGTGAACACTGGAACTGTTATCCTGAACTGAACTTGTGTTTTCGTTCACCAGATGCTCTCCGCAGTGTGTGTGCCTCTTCCTCTTTACATCTCACTTCCTCTCACTTCCTCCTTCTCTGTTAACTCTTCCTCTTTCTCAGTTTTTCTCGTTCTTTAAGATGTGTGCTTTAAAGATGGAATACTTAAGTGTTATTTAACTCTGGGTAGAGTCTGGTGCCTAAGATTGTAATAATGGATGTAACACTAAAACATGTAAAGTGATTTTTACTTCCTGGCATGACAACATGTTTCTGAAGGGATTTTTGTAGCTAAATGATGTTTGGACTTGTTATAAATGCTGCTGAATTGCTGCCTGTGAATTTGACAAATTTCTTACTTGTTCAAACATGATTATTTCCTTTAAAGTGCAATTTTTCATGTTAGATATGTTTTTGTTTGTGTTTTTGCAGATTTTTTTAAAATATTTGAATTCAGGCTGCTGTAGTCAGTACGTTTTCTATACAGTTCCTTGTAGATTTAAGGGGATATTTATTTTGCCTGTGCCCCATAGCGTTTCTTTCTGAGTGCAAAGATGTGGAACAACAGATGAAACATCTCTTTACCTTACTCTTTATGGAGCTTTGTTTGAAACCTTATTGCAACTGTATTTAAGTCATTTGGTTTGGTGTGTAAATAAAGTTTGTGTACATTATTTTACTTTAAAATGAACCCGTGTGTTGTATTTTTTAATGCCTGATCAGTAAAAAAGTTGAAATGTGTTAAAGTTTTACAAAAAGCTGATCTGAGGATTTGGAGAAAATTGAAAGCCCTGTAAAAAAGCACAAAGACAACATATTTAATGCTGAAAATGAGATGTATTTTTTTCCAGTAGTTGTAAAATCTCTCAGTTTGATCATTTGGCATGATGTCTTTTTGCAGTTTTCCATGAATTACATGAAAAATGAGGGTTTTAAATGTCCAAATCATCATTCAGCTTTTATTTACACCTAACACATGCTGCAAACTTTTAGGAATGGGGTTTGTGTTTTGTTTTTCCTTCTTACTAATAAAAGGAGTTAGTCCGTCAGTAAATCTGAAAATAGTTTTTTTAATCATTATTTTGCTTCTGCCCTTTCACCAGCAACAGCTCAGGCATTTTGTTTTAAAGTACATGTGTTCGAGGTTAAGGTTTTGACAACATGCTGTTTTAACTCTTATGTCGTCTTGGGGTCAAAAATGACTGCAGCTTGATGAAGGAGCTCACCGCTGAATATCTTTTGCTCAGTGATGTGTAAGAATCTACAGGATGCTCTACACCTGCAACAACTTTAATGTGGGTGCACTCCACAGCGAAGCATCATGTGCTGCAAAAACTTGGTCAGCATAATAAAACAGAAGTGGTGTGATAAAACATTAGGTGTTTGGACAGACATTATATAATATCTCTGTGGAAAATATGTCTTTATATTGCATTTTCTGACATTTTAGTCAAAGTAAATGATGTCAAAATGCAGGTATGCTATAGTTTTTTATGCTGATATAGCTTTACAAACATTTTTTTTTCCCTAGCACATTCATGTCATTCCATTAATGTGTACTTTTGCATTATTTCTGAACTTGCCTCATAGTTTTCTCAACGTAAACTGCTTGAGCCACTGTAATATGGTTTCCGTTTTAGTAATGGCAGTTGTTTTTTCTTCACACACAAGTAGCACATTTACACAACAAAGAGATCAAGAAAAAGAGCTTTGTTGAAACAGTACCTTTACCATTTAAAGGCATAGAGAGTTCTCTCTTGACATATATTTTGTCTCAATTCTCAAACCGCAGAAAAGGCTGACAGGAAGCAACAACTATGCAAATGGCGTGTGCCCAGAAATTTTTCATTGCAGGAACTGAAACTGCCTGTCAAAGTGAATTCTGAGAGAAGTAGCTTTTGGGGTTTGAGCTTTGTTGTCTTTAAAGTCTTAAATGCTAAAAAGAACTCGTGATAGCTTAAATCAGTCGAAGTCAATGGGTGTATCAGACAATTCAGTGGTTTATTCATCACAATGATTGTCTATTACATGAGGAAAAAAATCTGATATTGAAATTTACCATCAATATACACTTACTGGCCACGTTATTAAGTACACCTACTTCACTGTTCACTGGCCTATCACATGGCAGCAACCAAGAAAGGCTTTTCTTATTTTTTAGAAGCTACTGATCTACTGGGATCTTTATGCGCAACCATCTTGGGTTTGCAGAGAATGGTCAGATAAAAGAGAAAATATTCAGTAAGTGGTCAACAATGCCTTGTTGATGGCAGATGTCAGAGGAGAATGGCCTGAGTGGTTCAAGATGATAGTAAGGCAAAAGTAACTCTAATAACCACCTGTTACAAACAGGGTATGCAGAGGATCATTTCTGAAGCACAACACATCACATCTTGAACCAGATGGGCTTACTTTGTAAATGTATGAGTAATTCTTATAATGTAGTTTTTACCTCTGCCAAGAAGGTAATGTTTTTGCCAGTGTATGTTTGTAAGTCTGTTTGTTTGTTTGTTTGCAAGATTATACAAAAACTACTGGACAGATTTTGCTGAAACTTTCATGAGATGTTTGTAATGGCCCGATTTAGAAGGGATTAGGTTTTGGTGGTGATTCAGATAACTGCCGTCAGCGAACAATCGTGTTTGCTCAATAACTGTCTAACTAATAATGGTATCATGATTCCAAGGGCTAGGTGTGGGTTTTCAGGGTCAAGGAATCATATTATGATTGAAACTTTATCATGGATCTATTGCTTATGTAGCAATATGTGAGGTACCTTGGGGGAGGTTTCTGCTCTCCGAATGCTTTCTAGTTAGTTTTCTATTTCTAGTCCTTACATTTATAATAATGCACATACTGTTTTTTATACTTAGTCTATCTCTTATTTATCATCGCTGTCCCCTTTCTATTCTATTGTGAAGCAGCAGAGGTCAGCTCAGAACAGGAAACTGAGGCTGCAGTTCACACAAGCTCACCAAATTTGTACAACAGAAGATTAGAAAAATGTGAGCTGGTCTAATGAGCCATGATTTCTGCTTCTACAACCAGATGGTAGGGTCTGAATTTGGCATAAACACCGAGAAAGCATGGATCCATCCTGGCTCGTATCAGCAGTTCAGGCATGTATTGGTGCAATAGTGCGGGGGGATTTTCTTGGCACATTTTGGGCTCTTTAGTACCAGCTGAACATTGTTTAAAGACCCAACCTCCCTGAATGTTTTTGCTGATCATGTCCATCCCTTTATGACAACAGTGAACCCAACTTCTGATGGATAGTCCCATCAGGACAATGTGCCATGTTAAAAATCTCAAATTGGTTTCTTGAACCGTGCCTTTAATCCTTCATCTTTTATTCCCCATCTTCTCTTTTTCTCTTCTTTTATTGTTTTTATTCTTATCTTAACTAGTTGTTATTTCTATTTTTATATATTTGTTTTTAATATTGTGTTCATTTTTATTCTGTTCCTGTTTTTATAATCATGCCTGTTTTTATTATCATTGCTGTTTTTATTATTATTAAGTGTGTGCTTGATTATACTGAACCCCGGTACAGCACTTTGGTCAACCGAGGTTTTTTTTTTTTGGTTTTTTTTTTAACCGTGCTTCAGAAATAAACTTTGACTTGACTTGACTTGAACATGACAGTAAGTTCACCTTAAGTCAAAAACTGCTCTTTTATTTTTCAGTTTCACTAAATGAGAGCTTTTCTCAGTGCAGGTTTGTTGAAATTTGCGCCAACATCAAGGCCACTGCAGTCCTGCAAAGCATGTACCCAAAATATCCCTGTGAGTAAGAGCTGATATGGCCTGCAGCTCTCTTTCTGAAGGCTTCACACACACTGACTCAACAGACAACACTCTGCGCGCTGTTGTGTCTTTATGTTCTGTTTGTGTCATGAGTAAAGGAAGCTTTAGTCATTCTAGTGTTCCAGCTGCAAATGATCCCTGTAGGTGTGCAACTTTGAGCTTGATTTAGAACAAACACATTATATATAACAGGTTTACGTTTAGGGTCAAGATGTGTAGGTGAGCTCTGAAAACATTGCATTCTTATGAAGACATTGTCCATAAAATAGCTGCAGAAAAATGACCAAAAGGGTGAAAAGATAAAATAAAATAATCACTGGAGGATTCAGGGAATGGAGAAGTGGTGTAGAAGAGTTAGACAAGTGCACCCTCTACAGGAAACAGCTTGTCAGTACTCCAGGGCCTCCAGGGGATCATGCTCAAAAACATTTTTTCAGTCATCAGCCATTGACATAAATCACCTGCACAGGAAAAATGATACAACCTCATTGAATGTAAACCTTTAAAAGAATGAGGATAAATAGAAAATGTGTGTGTTCTTTAAAGTATACATAGTAATATATACATACATAATATACATACACATACATATATAATATATACATAGTGATGCTGTTCTGTCTGGTGGAGCAGCAGGTTAGTGCTTAAGCCTCACAGCAAGAAGCTTGCTGGTTGGACTCCACAGGTCAGTACGGGCTTCTCTGTGTGGGGTTTGCACGTTCTCCACGAGTGTGCGTGGGTTTTCACCATGTGCTCTGATTTCCCCCAATAGAAACATGCTCCAAAAACATACCAAGACATGTTTGCTAGATTAATTGGTGACTATTGCTCTTTGGTGTGAGTGTGTGAGTGTGTGTGTGTGTGTGTGTGTGGTTGTCTGTGTTTGGGTTCGCAGGGGTTGGAGCCTCCCCCAGCCGACTCTGGGCAGGGTATTCCCAGAGCCGATCACCAGCTGATCACAGGGCCACGTGGAGAGGCAGACATCCAGTTAACTTACAAGACCAACTTAGAGTCACCAATTAACCAACTAAGCAAGTTTCTGGTTTGTGGGAGGAAAAATCCCACACAGGCACAGGGAGACAATACAAATTCCACACAGAGACACCATGGTTGACACAAGGGGCTCTAATTTCGTAGTAGACCAGGCGCCAACTGGGTGTGTCCAGGACATTTTGCAAGTTCCATGCACGGCGCAGTTCTGCGCAGCGAGGCGCACCCACGCCTCCGTCCTTGCCACTGGCGCAAGTGGCCGAGAGGGAGGAGAGAAGGCGCGAGTGGGTTTAACACAGCTGAGTATAATCTTCACCAATCAAATGAACGCCTCTCCTCGCCTTCAAATGCGCTGCGGGCGAGGCGCAGTGACAATTTCACCTAGGTGGCGAAGAAGGTCAGAGCCGCTGTCACTTTTACAGCAACTGGGAGAGCGCAGGGGCCACAGGGCAGCGCATCGGAGGCCACGATGCGTATCACTGTGTGGACCACCTCGTGGGACAGATGTAATCTGTTCCTGTGTCATGAATAGGAGTACAAAATTAAGTGATAATTACATTTAAACACAGCAGCAGGCTAATCCATTCATCATGCTTGTGATCCACCTGCATTACTGCTCTGTCATCGCCAAATAGCAGAACCTCTGGTGAAATACTCTCTCCCGGTACCTTCTCCTCATCCTCCTTGCAATAATGTACTCCATCTTTTCAGATCACGTTACGAATAAAGATTAAAACAGAGAAATAAGGGCAATCACAGGTAAATCCTTAAGACACCAAGTGACATACATTTATTCAGGTTGAGCTTCCAAGATGACAAACATCTCTGATCTGACATCTGATGTGACGGGACAATTAATATAGATACAAATGTATATGCTTGTTCAGACGGTTACATTAAATAGTGGTTGCTGTGATTGTTTATTGCATTGAAATGTGCCTGACACTCTGGAAAACCTGCCTGTGAGGTTTTGGTGACGTGTGCGCACTGTGTGCCTGTCAGCCAAATTACCGCTGCTTTGGGTATGCTTCGCCTGCGCCGAGAATTGACCAGGTTGGAGCTGGCGAGCTTTCAGCGCACCTTCTGCACAGTTTTTTGGCACGAAATTGTCACTGCGCCAAGCTGAATCTTTCGACACCTCCCCCTGGTGCGCCGCCACACCCATCTACCAAATTGCCAAATTGGCTGCGCACAGCGGTGTGCGGGACGAAATTACCACTGCGCGGGGTGCGCCAGGCTCCACCACCCTGCGCTGCGCCAGGAAATTAGGGCCCGAGGAGTCAAACCTGTTGTTGTGAGGCACGAGCATTAACCTTTAAGGTTGGCTTTATTGTGATAAAGGCTAATTCGACTTTATGTACCTGTACTGGTTACTTTTATGTGCATGTTACGTGTATAAGTAAAGTCTATAATTGTTGCAGCTAGAGTGTAAGAGAAGAAAGAAATGAACATGTTTAAAAGAAGGACTTTTGGAAGAGAAAAACAGAAAAATAAATGAAAATTTCAAGTAAATGTTGTAGGTTTTTTATTGTTCAAATAAAAAAAATTCTACAAAAAAACAAGAAAGACCTTGATCAACACATGGTTCAAACCACCAACCTTCTTGCTGTGAGGCAGGCACACTACCTTTCGCACCCCTGTGCCACCCACCCTTACTATATACTTCATAATTTTTTTTTAATCTCACTGTTCGATCCGGTTTCAAAATACTTTATTTTTACTCATTTTGACACTTTTCAAATTCTCTAATTGTTAAGTTCTGTTTGATAAGTACTCTGACAGCTCTGTGTAGCCCCTTCAGTGACAGTCTGCGTCACCCCAAGTATGTTAAGGAGCGTTATCGCAGGTCCTTCCTGCCTGCTGCTGTTAGACTCTACAGCCAGCACTGCTCCCAGTCGACCATACACACTAACTCACCATAAACTGTGCAATTCTCCCAACAACGTGCAATAATCCAGTGTACAATTAGCCTACTTCATAATTGTGTAAATAATTCTTATAGTGTAGATTTTGTTTTATATTTCAATTATTTTAATTAATTAATGTACATACTGTTTTTTTTTATACTTAATCTATTTTTTATTTATCATTGCTGTCTCCTTTGCACTGCAAATTTCTCAATGTGGGACGAATAAAGGCTAATTCTATTCTATCTACCTACCTTCTAACTTTCTTTTCCCTACCTAGTGTAATAATGTTAATTCAAGAATCTTTTAATTTGACGCTGTGATGTTGAATGCGCTTTTATTATTAAGCTCTAATCGTAGAAAATAATGTTGCTCAATATTTAAGGCGATTCTACAAATGGTCAGCAGGGGGCGCTTATCCCCACTACCTACCTACGTACTTTGATGACGCAATGACGCTCTGAGGCGAGCGGATCCAGCCTACACACAGCCCTGTTCATTCTCAGGCCGGGTAGGACCCCAGCAACAACACTGCTATCGGTTCAACCTATGAAGATTGGGCTTTACAATCGCCATCCATCCTTTGATTAGACGGCATTTTGTGGAAATACATCACTGTCACTGAACTGAAGAAACTCTAAGTCATTGAATCGGTGAGTTATAAACACGGATATCTGCTCAATCCTCTTTTTGTGCTCGTCTTCTCCGCTGCCGAGTTTTATTGTTGCTTTGTTCTGTTGCAGCAGCCATTTTTAATCGCCTTGTCCTACATTCCCAGCCTTGTCGTCTGACCGAACTGAAAGCCAAGAAAAGCTCAAAATGTCAGCTCGGCTGCTTAGCGGTTTTTAGAGATCTCCAGGGATAAATAAAGTGTGCATTAATGTCAGAGCCAGCCGCTCCTCGAACCTCCAGGCCTGTCAAGGTTGTTTTGAACACCAGACTGGAAGTTAAACGGGGGGCTGCCGTGTCGCTAGTTTTCTGCTGTCACAGCTAGCTCATGCTAAATCTGAGGAAATGGTTTGTTATGTAGCTTGTAGGATTTTAATTGAATATGATTAATTAAGAGGGCATTCACTGTCTACAACATAATTATAATGATGAACCACAGCTGCACGGGGCCTTCACCTCTTGCACTTGATGTTTACATAGCCATTTCGCGTTAGCCACCAGCTAGCATTTGTCGCCTGTGATGTTTAGCAACTACACCGAGGGTCCCCCTTGACTTTTGTGCCTTTGTGGTGTTTTTGAAGACTGTTTGGGAAGCTATGCTCAAACTGAAATGTAGATTATCTTTTTTTGTGGCTAAAGAGAAATCATCGTGAGTGTTTGTGTCTGTCTTCGTGCAGAGAGCTGCCCGGTGTCAGTTTTATGTGCTGCTATTAGCATTAGCTCACAGGGAGTAAACGGCACCTGACACCAACGTGAAAACAAATAAATCTTATTTATTTGACGATATTTATGGCAAAGGTAGAGCTTTTATATCCACGGACAACTTATTGCATTGAGACAAATGCAATTTCTCTTTTTTTCTGATTAAACTCAACGTAAGAATTACATGATTCAGTTTGATGAATATATGAAATTCTGCTTTGTTTTTATGTATAAATCAACTCAAAATCCCAAGGAAAGCTGTAATGTTGATGCTTCAAGGATAAAAACATGGTCAGTATTTTGCCTTTTTGATTTTTCTTTTAGTTAAGATTAAGGGTATCGTAAAATACCTGCACTTTTTAGAAGTAAAATAGATGGTTTTGCTATATCAGCTTGTATGCTTACCCTTATTTTATGGTTTTTTTTTAAACTTCCAATCTGCACATCAGAAAAGGTGACCGAGAATCACAGGGAACCTCCTAACATGACATAATGTGTTACAGGGTCCATGATAACAGGACTATAAGGATACTGCAATAATCGGTACCATGCAATGTCTACAACAATACATCACAATGTCCAATAATTTGTGCAATATGAGATGGTAAAATGTAGGATAAATGTTGCTACTCAGCAGTTTAGTTTCACATTCACAGGATTTGAGATGGAAGAATGTTCACGTTTCATTCTTAAAAGTGTAGTTACATCATTTCAATGAAAGGACAAATTAGTAATAAGATACACTTCTTCCAACTAAGACATAAAGGAAAAAATATCCTTCAATTGAATTGTCCCCAATGAGACATAAAGTAAGAATTAAAGGTACGAGAAACAAGATGTTTTTCAAAAAATATTCCAAAGTGAATGAAGTAGGCCCTAGAAGTGTAGAAAATGTTCTCATTTGGACATATTACGAGTGTCAGGATTTCATATACTACATCACTTGGGGCGTTTAAGTAAAACTGTGTGCATGGCAGCTATTATCAGAACATTGTTGCTAATCATATTTTTAAACATAAACCAAAAATGTTTCAGTTTTCAGTGGGAATGCATAATATTTTATTTTTTGCCAATATCCAATATGCCGATACTATTAACCAATACTTTGCGATGCCGATATCGATTCCGATATTTTGGACAAAAATATGCAGTCTCCACATAACTGAAATGGACATTTTATTTTCGTTGAAACAGAATAAGGAACAAGAAAAACATTTTTTCTCAAACAACAATAATGTCTGAATGTAGACATTATGTGAAACTGAGATGAAGCATTATGTTACATTTTGATGTTCCACCAGTATTTCAGCTGATATTGTGTTATTGATTATGCCTGCATAGTAAATACCTTTACAACCACATAGACATGAGAACATAAAATCTCAAAGGGCAAACCTCAACCTCATATTTAGCAGAGACAAATGTGATGAGGACATCATATCTATAAAGTCAAGAGTTTGTCTTCAGCCTGCTGTTGTGAAGTGTCTTGAGTTAACACATGAACTGGAGCTATACAAGTAAAGATTGATTGATTGATTGATATAGAGAATATATGTGTGGCTGATATGTATGACCGATATATCTGCTGTAAATAGCTGCAAAATTTTTCATATCTGCAGATACTGACATGGAACCGATAATATCAGGCACCCCGAGTTTTCAGTGGATCCAGCCCAGTGTGTGTTGTGGGGCACATCTTCAGAGACGTACTACACCATGAATTTAATCCATTAACAAAAGTTTGCTGAATTAATATGAATGTCTCTGGAGGTAATGACAGCATATCTCAGGAGCATCTCCCCTGTGAAAAGGGCCAGTGATGCCACGCATGAGATGTAAATCAAACTTTTCTTTTCAGCAGCACCATACGGCTGAATAACATCCCAAACTCTCCAGTAGGGCTGAAAGATATATCATTATCATATCTATATCGAGATATGAACATTTAAGATATTAATATCGAAAAAGCAATGATATAAACGATTTAGATTTCTCCCACACTCGCCCTGCAGGTCCAGCTCTGGAAGTCACAACAAATTTCGTTTTTACGATTGCCCTTGAATGCACGGCTGTGGCCAGCCAACCACCAAGACAACACTTTTTTATTTTCAAACTGTTTTTATTTTTCTGAAAAAATGCTTGGTTTTCACCGAACCCATAGTCATATCGTATCGTATCAATATTGAGATACCTGGCATGAATACTGGGATATGAAATTTTGTCTATATCGTTCAGCCCTACTCTCCAGTACCTTTTTGTAGTACTTGATGTGGTACTTGCCACCATCTCTGTAACAAAGCTTTTGTTCTTGAGACCAAGAGCTATTGCTACAGTCATGCATTGTTGTTTGGTACAGACGTCATAGCAATTTCTTGCAGCTGCACTGTGAGTATATACATCAACAAGGTGCAATTAAAGTGCTGAAACTTACACTAAAACTGAGAAAGAGTCGACCCAAATTGAGCTGACACTAAGAAAACAGACCAGGTGACGTCATGCTTGGTCCTCTTCTCTTTGTCTGTCAGCAACAGACGCAAATGTTGTTGTGTACATTTTGTTCGGATGCTAACCGGGTTTTGTAAAATTTATTTTCTAGGCTTAAAATAAATCAGTTACAGTGTAGGCGCTGTAGTCTTATAATTGTTAATCCCTGGTGATGATTTACCTACATTGCTGAGGTGTAACGTAGGGAACAAAGTGTTCCCTTCTCTGTGCTGGCTGCAGAGGTTGTCGTAGAAGTACATCAGGGCGAGAATTGGATCTGTGGAGTGCAGCACCAGGTGTGAGTATGTGAAGCTGCTACTATTTAGTGCACTGTAATTTAAGCCAAAGTAGTGCTGTTTTAGAGCCACATTGGCAGCCTGGACTTTAACAAAGTGACTGTGGAGTTTGTTAAAAGGTAAATGGACTTGAGCTCATATTGCGCTTTTCTAGTCTTTTTGACTACCCAAGCTGCCTTACACCACAGGTCACATCAACACATTTACACCCATTCACTCTCACATTCACTCACTGATGGTTGAAGTTTCTCTGTCTGTTGTCCATCAGTATCAACTCTTAAATTCTCACCATTTCGTGTTTGTTATTGTGCTTCTGCTAGGATGCACTGTGAAAAGTGCTTGAGATAGAAAGCATAGCAGAGACACACACAACAGACTGACACGAGTGCCACTTGTGCAGCACCAAGCAAAATCCTGCATCTTCCTGAATGTTTGTGCATAAATGTCACCAGATCTTTTTTTGGTTACTTAGGCCCTGTCTACGTGGAGACAAAAACATTGTCCTATAGAAAACATTCTCTGCAAAGACAGCATTATTTCAAGAAATGTGTCCATCCACTAAAAACGCCATAGTACATATGCCAGACCTGTAAGTGGTGCTATAATAGGGCCCTATAAAATCACAGAATCATGGAATTGGACATTAAAAGCAGAATTCAATATAATCGAAGAATATCACGGAAATGGCCAACATCTTACGTAAGAGGTTTTTTTTTCATAATAAAAAGGAATGTATCTCTTGGGAAAATGCTCAGAGGCGGTCACTAAGGCTGTGGACAATGCACACTTCACTTGTGTGTGAAGTATGGTACGTTACATTTGTTCATGTGCTGCACAGGGGCTACTGACAGCTTTTCCTCACCTTATGTTTGACAGACTCTGTTCTGTGTCGGGATGGAGTTGAAACATTGTTTCATATTTAATTGGTTTGGTTTTCTTTCTTACTGCACTTAATCAGGCAGACCAAAGCCTGTCAGATGATGTGTAATATAGCCAGCTGCCACTAGGTGGGGCTTTCTTTGTTTTTGCCATCTGTCCCATTGTTACTAACCTGACATGCCAGACGGACAGTTCCATATATCTGTCACGGAAATATTTCACTAGTCCACCTTGAGAAGAGCCCATAGAAAATGTTTTCAGGGGCAGAACCTTCAAAAATAACTGCAGCTGGTGATTGGATGATCGGTCTGCCAGTCACACTCATCACAGACCAATCCAAATCAAGCCACAGTATGACGTAGCAGCTAGACTCTGTTGTTAGCCGTTAGCTTAAACTATGTTTCAGCCCTTAGACTATCGTCTTGCATTAAATTATACAACACAGATGTATCATTTACCACTTACATGTGACATGAACCTTGTCAACAACAATCCCCACCAAGTTCTCCCGGTAATTCTGAGGAGAGCATATTTCGCCAGATATCGCTGAGTAACCATGACTACCATAGACTAACTGGCATCATTCGCACAGGATTTCCACATTCTCTCCCAGTTTCCCAGCAGTTTCTCCCCGGTTGGGAGAAGAGCAAAAACATGATTTCCTGTAAGAAAAGATGTAAGTGACGTTCTTTGCTCCTCTTTTAAAGAAGAAATTGAGTCAATTTCTTGTTAAACAGCAGATAGTAGCTGTGTTCGAAATCGTCCACTCATTCACTCACTCACTATTCCCTATGTAGTGTAAATGAAATAGTGAGGTACATAGGGAATGACCGAATGAGATTTCGGACACTACACTGACGTTTTCTAAACGTCATAGCGTCAGTAGATGAGCCAGATATTCATGTGACAGAAGTGGATGCTCCAAGCATCACGTAAACAAACCGGGCACTTGGGAGGATAAGTAGCAAATTTTGCAGCTGTTTACAGCCATTAAAAGATGTAAAAAAGCTATGCTACGAACGTGTTAAAAATACTTCAACCTTTCTTACATTTATAAATGAAAGCAGCGCCAATTTGTGCCTTAGCAGCATTCTTTCTACGCTTCTTCTTCTTCGTCTTCTCTGGAAAAACATGAGCGCATTGCATTGTGGTATACGGGAGTACAACGTAGGGTACATCGTATGTACACTCACATTTGCTGTGCATTGTGGGTATTTTGTAGTGCACTATATAGTGAATGAAATTAACCGCTGAGAATTTGAACAACACTACAAAATGGCGAACACACTATATAGTGCACTATATCCGTGATGGGGAGCGATTTCGAACACAGCTATTGTCACATCCACGGCGACTGCTTCAGAAGCAACCATTGTTTTCAAACATGCAGTCACTTCCTGTTGTCGTCACGTCCTCAGTTTCCGCCTCTTCTTCCTGATTGGGCCATCTGGCTTTTGGCCAGGAAGTCATAGGAGATTGAAGCTTGGCAAGATGGATCTGGGTGATTTCAGTGAATCAGGCAGGTCCAGCTACACTGCAAGGTTACATTGTTACATTATGACTGGGAAATACATAACCAGCTTTGGGTAATATAATGATTAAGTTTGGAATTATACGTTGCCATAAAATTAGATGTAACTGACATTTAGGCTGCATCAGGGGGCACTTGCAAATTTACTGAAGTGATGTGTAACCATTTTCTGCACAGATTTGTAGATGCTAATGTGTTACAAGAATTGGAGACTGCCTGTGCTAGCAATGCAAATGTTAGCTACTCACTGCTTGATAATGACAGTGAAATGCTACATTAGCTTCCTCAAGGTTGTAATGTTCTGTCAAATTTGACCCAAAATTCACACCCACAGCTAATCGAACTCTGGTGTGTTTAGAAGAGAACAAAGACCCCCTGGTTTCAGACGGACCAGAGTTCGGTTCTTTGGTCTGCACCAGAGTATGTGTGAGCCTTCACATTACCCCAAATCAACCAAACTTTTCAAAAAGTGAACCAGAGTTTGATGTGTGTCTCTCAAATGCGTTAAATGTGAAAGCCCCCCAAGTGTCTTTTCCTTAGTTATCTTTAAAATGTGAAGCCTTACCTGGGGTTCCTTGCATTAGTGCAAAACTCTCTTGTCTGTGGGGTGTGTGCGTGGATTACTCACTACAAGGTAACTCCATTCATGACACATCAGCTTGCTCTCTGACAGCCCGGCATCTCTTCACAGCTCGTCCCCAGTAGGTCATTTGCTGTTCAGGGAAGAAAGGACCAATATTTACAATGTGTTAAAAAAAACCTGTAACGTCAACTCAAGGCCCCTTCCTCCATTCAGTGCCTTGTGTCTTTTCTTCTCCTTGTCTGGCGTCTATTCCATTTCCCTCCACTCCAGCCCGCCCAACCACAGGTGCAGATAATGATAGCTGATGATTCAGAGCCACCACATCCCCAAAGTTCAATGTCAGTCTCTGACCCTGTCTCTCAGCCTATTGAGTGCTCTATCTGCTTTTAGACACCCCAAATGAGTCTTCTTAAACACAATCTGGTTCTTTCTGAACTCGTGAGTGTGAAGTCAAAGCCATTTCTGAAGCTCTGGATACTTATACCTTCATAGAAAGAGAAGAATAGATGGAAGTGGAGTTTGAACAGGGAAAGAGAAGAGATTCTTGGCATGTGCACGTCATCATTTGCCAAAACACTTGGACATTAGGATGTTTCCTCAGAGATTATGTGATATAATGCCATTATAGAGACAGTTGTAGATTAAATGTTTGTGACATCTGAAACCGACACTTAGTGATGCTGTGCCAGATTTTTTATGTTACTAATACATCCTTTGAATACATTTTAAAACCCAAAGAGCCAGTCTACCAAAACAAAGCCACTTTACTTAAAATAAGCCTCATACCTTAGCGATTTTTACCTTAAATTTTCCATCAGTTGGAAAAATACAGAGAGAAAATGTTGATTAGGGTGCTCTGAATAGCGTCTGGTCGCCTGGCTTTAGATTATAACGTAACAGACCAAAGTAAAAAGTCTAAGATAGCTTACTGTGGATTGGTGTTGGCACATATTATAACTTCTACATATGTTTTCTGCAGATATTATAGCTGCATGTGTCAGTTTTAAGTTAGTTTTTTGCAATTAAGGTTTAATTTAAAAGTGTCAGGTCTGTAAAAAAAGCATTTTTTGTCAGCATGTTGATTAATCAGTGTTTGTGGCTCTTAAATGGGTAGATGAAGCTTGATTTTGCTTTCTTGGAGTAATCTTTTTAGCAGATAATGTAGGTACTAATATACTATAAAAACAATTTTCATTTAATTCCATGTACATGTATTGTCATCAGCAAAAACAAGTTTAGAAAGATTGGTATATCCGATATAATTGCTGCTTTCTTATGGTATAAATCTTAATTGCTATTGTTTTGGTCTGCAGTCTTTGAGCATAAATATTCTTCAACATTAGAATTATGAAAATTAAAAGATAAAGAAAAACCCAAACTACCAAGAAAATAATGAAAAATGTCCAACCAGTTAAACAGGTGCTGCATTTCCTGTGGCACAGTAATCTTTCTTTTGAACCGGAAACTGGATTATTGCCCAACTCTTTCGGGTATCAGCAAAAATTCCAACATTGTGCATCACAAGTGAGTATGTGAAGATCAGGCTGTGTCGTGCTCTCTTGTGCTCTTCCAAACTGTACTGTACAGTAAAGTAAATTGACACAAATACCACATTTTCATTAAATGACTGTGAATTACTTCGAGGTGATGATGTTAAAGTTTTGTGTCCTTGATTGTCCACTTGGCAAAGATCTTAAGACAGTTGGACATGTTGACTCTGCTGTCTGTTTGTCATGATGTATTGTCAACAAAATCTACACTGAAGTTCATCAACAGGTGTAAACAGAGAAAATCAGAGTTGGCAGCAGAATTAGTCACTGTGGAAGTATCTGTTGTTTGATGAACTATAAAGATGTGTCCTTGTTTATTATATGATGTGTTTCTGAGCTATGCTGGATGCATCTTTAATCGGTTTCATGTTCTATTCAGTGTTTATTTTTCTTGTCATAACAATGAACATGTCTAAAATCCCTTTTGGAGTCGTGAAATCATCACCAACAAAATTGGACCATCATTCTGCACATGTGTGAGAAATATTTGGCAGTCACAGTTTGTAATTTATTTAAGAATCAGCAAGAAATCTAGTTAACACTTCTGTTAAATCTGATGACAGTTTTTATACCCGTATAATACAAATACATCATATCTGATTTAAAAGTGAGAACTGGTGTCATAAATATTGTTTTAACTACTTTATGTATGAAGAAGTTAAAACAATGAATTTGTTGTACCAGCCCGTTCAGAGGGCATTTTTCTTCAGGAAGCCTTATCTTCTCTCATGGTTACAAATTCATGCCCAATTGTAACTGCTCACTACGTTGCACCCATCAGTGTTCCGCACTGAGAACAAACGACGGGTGATGGTTGGTCACGTATGCAAAACGCTGGTTATTTTTAGCTGTCAAGCTTCAATTTCTCTCACTGCATGACAGCCTTCACAGGCAGATTTTACCAACTGTATCTAATTAATGTTAAACAGTCTGTTAAACCAAATAAAACAAATCACAGCACTGTCACTAGCTGCTCATGTATTTTCTGAAAAATTTGTCAGCCTATTATGTGTGTCATGCGAGTAACCCGAGTCAATGCTGGGAGGCAGAAAGTAGTCTGTCCTCGAAGAACCTTGATTTTGCACTTGACAGTGTCACACAGTGTGTCTGTACAGAAGATCAGCCTGGCTTTACAGGAACATCAGATCTTTTGTTCTTCAAAGCTCTGTGGTTGTAGTGTATTTTTAGGATAATTAGAGTATTGGAAATGGAATAATCTCATCTAATAACAGGCTTAAAAAAGAAACACTGACTGACAAGTTGTTGACTTTGGTATTAGTCCTTCACGCCCACAATGTTTGCACATTACATTTGTATTGATGCGTCATTCTCTTTGAAGATATAAGTTAAATAGGACCAAAATACATAATTATTCGAGACAGTAAAATAAAAGGACACAATGTTTAAAATTTTTGCAGTATTGGTCTAACCTCTCCATTTTGTGAATAATATATTCCTCATACCTCTTTCATCTCTGACTGCTTTAGATTAATTCCGGATGTTCTTATATTATATTATTTGTTTGTACATTTATTTATATATCTATCAATTTATCCTTGTAGATTATGGGCGAGTCTTGGTGAATTACTGAGTAAATACCCATAAAGATATTAATTTTGAGCATGATAATGGATGTGGTGTTTTCTCATAGCTTTCTTCGCAGTGTTTTACTATCGCAAAAAAAATTAAGCTGCAATCTAAAAATCCAGTGTATATGATGCACATAAAGTAGCAAAATGCATTAAATCACTTTTGTGACTTTTAGAGGCCTCTAAATGTTCAGCACTGTCAGAAAACGCACAGCACTAATACCCACTTCTGAAAGACAACACACATTTGCTGACCTACAATGGACGGTGAAGTCTGCCAACAAGGACCTCATTATAATATTCAAGAACTATGGCTTTTCTTGCATCAGCTCCCCATTGTTTCAGACTGCTTGCAAGTGGAGCATGCTATTTCAGCTGTTGCCATGATGTCTGGAGTCTGTGGCTAGAGGCAGCTTTAGAGAGGCCAAATGACTACATACAAGGTGAAAAACATTGAATTGGTTCTCTTCAAATAGGGATGCATTATATTGGATATTTTTCTTGCATCCAAAATGACATCATTTCTGAATTAATTATTGCTGATGTAGATGCTTTTACTGTTACTTTTGTCAAGAGCACAAAGTCTCCTTTAAAAAAAAAATAGCCTTTTTTCCTTTCATGGCAACAGTTTATTTGTGCTCAAACAGATATAAAGCAAGAAAGAATGATTTAATCTTTACTGAATAGTTCTTTTGATTTATAGAAGTGAACGTTTAGAGATGATAAGCTAGACCATTAAAGTACATTTATACATTCTGCCAATATATGGGATAGATATATGGCTGATTGGTGTGGCAAAAATATTTTCTGTAAAAAACATGTTTCTCCTCTTGGAGATGACAGTGGCACACTGCCAAACTTGCATAGAGCTATATGAACAAGTTAAGAAAGTCTTGGGGAGTGGGGTGGATGCTCGACTTTGAAAAGACTGTTTTAATTGTCAGGATTTAAATATTGATGCTTTAAAGACGATTAAGGGTAGGTTGAGGTGAGTTTTTAAGAAAGAGCTGCGCTGTTGGCCATTGTGAAAGTCATTTTGCAGGACAGTTAAACCTTTTTGCCTCAGCCAAGGAGGTCATGTTTTTGCTGGCGTTTGTTTGTCTGTCTGTCTGTGAGCAATATAACTTGAAAAAATCTCAACGGAATAAAATTTATTTATACTATTTTACAAACTTGTAGGCGAATCAGTTCTCATTGTTCACTTAAAAGAGCCGTTTAAAAGAGTCGACTCATACACAAACGTCAAATCTCCACCGCGGAAGTGCTGGTAAGCAGGTCAACAACACAAAGCCTCTGTTTAGGAGTAGAAGTTGGAGTATCCCTTAAATAATGAAAACAGATTATTTATCATCAATATTAGATGATGAATAATGTTATGTGCTTTCGATCATTGATTTCCTTACTGTTGTCTATACTGTAAACATAGTGAATATTACACTGAAGCTTGATTTGAAGAAAATCTTGAATAGAATTGAAATTGCAATATCTGCCAGAAAACCACAATTAAATCTTTTCCAAAAATCATTCAGCCGTAGCACAAACCTCAGCTAAGAATATCAGAAATGCCTTTGCTGGGGTTTGTGCTCTTGAAACACTTGTAGATTTTGCTTGAGACGGTAAATTCAGACTGTGTCTTATGTACCAATGCTACCTAAATTTTCTGCGCTTAGAATCCCTAATAAGTCCAAAAGAAGCAAAATTGGAAAGCTGTCAACATCTCCACAACTAACAACAATACCTCCACGATGTGTTTTGTGGATAGATGAGTATGAATCCCCATTTGCGCTGCAGTTTCAAGCCGTAGTATTTATAATTTTGTCTCCACTGTGACCGTTACAGGGAAGGATCATGGGGAAATTTGACCCCCCCATTTGCAATGTCTTGAGAGGTTGTATTAGAGGCAGAACACTGGAGAGAAGAAAGTGTGCTGACTTGGACGGTGGCTGAATTACTGTGAATGTCTCGAGATGTAAATATGCTGGAGTCTCATTGCGTGTCTTTTCATAAAGGCACTATAAAAAGGGCTCCACTGGTGAATTTCTGTCTCTACTTAAAGTCTAAAAGAAATAGCTTGAACATTAAGATCCCTACCCCAGCGTGTATGTGTATTCAGTGGCTCTTCATGTCTATTTATTATGATAATAATCCAAAAAGTTTGAGCAATATTACACTAGCACTTCGAAAAGTACTCTTACACCCATGGATCTTGATACTTAACCATCACTTTAGTTGCAGATCTTAAGTTAAGGTTGTTTTTTTCTTCTTTTACAGAATCTGAAGGCACTGGGAAGAGGCGCAAAGAAAAATTTCCATACTCGATGACATTACATCGCAATGTCAGATCGTTTGGGGCAAATAACCAAGTCCAAGGATGGGAAAAGCAAGTATTCCTCACTCAGCCTATTTGACAAGTACAAGGGAAAATCAATAGAAACTCAGAAAAACACAGGTAAGCTTGATTTGATTGATGTATTACTTTCATATTTATATCCACTGTTTGTCTTTTATTCATCTCTGTGTTATCTCTCCCAGTAGTTCCGCGACATGGCTTACAGAGTCTTGGAAAAGTGGCCGCAGCCCGGCGCATGCCCCCACCTGCTCACCTGCCGAGCTTGAAGTCTGAAAACAAAGGAAACGATCCCAACGTGATTATTGTGCCTAAAGACGGTACAGGATGGGCGAACAAGCAGGAACAACCCGATCAAAAGAGGTAAAAAAAAAATAGCCCCTGTTCTAATCATTAAATCAAAGTGAGAATAAACACTGTACCACAGGAGCTGAGCTGAGGGTTTTTTTTCTAGATAAATGGTAATGTGGAATATTTATCTAGTTTTTCTGTAAAGAAACAAAATTCTTGTTGTAATGGCAGAATTATAAAACCTATAATGTTTCTCATAAAATCAAATTCTTAGACTCAATCCCAATTTTATATTGAATGGTAGGTCTTGTTGCCAATTTATCAAACAAGTATCAGTGTCTTTCTTTCTCTCTTTTTTGTTTTTGACTTATGATGATAAACTTCTCAGAGTAGATTAAAATCAATTGAAGGATACTATTCCACATAGACCAAACTTTAATTTCAGGTGCTTTCACTTTGAAAAAAAAATCAGTTTTTAATTGCACTTATTTATTTATTTATTTATTTATTTATTTGTTTGTTTGTTCCTTGCATGAACGCTAACAACAAAATCCGTACACAGGTGCACAGTACACCCTCAAACAAACACATTCATGATAGGAAAGGAGAAGCAGGAAGAGAAATTTCTCTTATATTTGTCTGCCCCTACCTGACAATTTAAATAAGAAAAAAGAACAGATGTTCTGACATCACATACAGTTGATTTTCAATAGCCTACATCCACCAGTCTTTGATTTTTACAACAAAAACAAGCAAAACAAGTACATATAAGTACAATAAAATAAAGAACCCATAAATTTACAAATTTACATCTCAAAACATGCTTAACATCCAATTTAAGTTTCTAGTGTGTATTGACACATTTTTTTGCATTTGTACATTTTTTTATTGATGAGTCTCTGTACAACCCTTTAAGTCCTGTGATTGGGAATTCCATATTTTATCACTTACCACTGAAGTACACATTTGTTTTAAAGTAGTTTGAGCGACTTTGTGCTTAAAATCAAATTTCCTTCTATGACTTTGATCTTCTGAAATAAACACAAACAGCTTTTGTAGGTTTTCTGGTAAAACTCTATTTCTGGCTTTGAACATAATTAGTAATTTCTGGAGTTCTGTTATCTCTGAAAGCTTCAATAACCCAGATTTAATAAATAAACTATTGGTGTGCTCTCTAAATTTGACTTTGTGAATGATTCTGATTGCTCTTTTCTGCAATAAAATCAAATGCTTTATATTACTGATATATGTATTACCCCACACTTCTGCAGAATAACTCAGATAAGGTAGTAGAAGTGAATAGTACAACATTCTCATTGTTTTGCAATCTAAAACATCCTATACAACGTATGATACATGTGATTTCCATGTCATATTTCCATCAATTATGATTCCCAGAAACCTAAACTCGGATACTTGCTCAATATTAACTCCATCCATGTATAATGAAACTTAGACTTTACTTCTTTTAGAAAAAAACATAAACTTAGTTTTTATCGGATTTAACGACAGCTTATTTACATCAAACCATATTTTAAGTTTCACCATTTCCCTTTGAATACATTCAGATAATGTTTTCAAATTATCTCCTGAACAAAAGAAATTTGTGTCATCTGCAAACAAAACAAAACGTAATGCCTTGGAAATTTCACAGATGTCATTAAGATATATATAAAATGAAAAGTTTTGGCCCCAAAACTGAACCTTGTGGGACTCCACATTCAATCTTCAAACATTCAGATGTATTACCAGCAAACTGGACATATTGTCGTCGATCATGTAAATAGATAGTTAACCAGTTTAGAACAACTCCTCTCACACCGTATGTATTCAATTTAGCAATTAAAATTGAGTGATCTAATGTATCGAATGCCTTCTTTAGGTCAATAAATACTCTTATGGTATATTTCCCTCTGTCAATTGCTGTTGTGATTTCTTCCATTATTTCCATTATTGCCAGATTGGTAAACCTATTTGTCCGAAAACCATATTGACTTTCAGTTAATATCTTGGTTTTTTTCGATGAAGCAATCTAGTTTTTGAACGAATAAGTTTTCAAGCACTTTTGAAAATTGGGGAAGTAATAATACTGGTCTATAATTGTTAAAATTGTGTTTATCTCCTCCTTAGAGATTTGTTCTAATAAAAACTTAATTTCAAAATAAATGTTTGATTCATATTATTTTTGTACATGTAGTATCTTCTGTTTCATGGGCATGAATATCGTAGTGTTTCTGATTGTAAACTATCTTTTGATATTTCACCCTGTAAAATGGTTTTGTATTTGGGTATTTTGATGATATTCAAGTTTTGTTTTAGGTTTTAAATATGGTGTGTGTTAAAGGAAATTAATTCACAAACTGAGAGCTTTGATGTGATACATTTGTCAGCAGCAGTTTAATCTCACTCTTCCACTCGTTGAAAAAGCAGCAGAATCATAAATAGTCAAACACAGCTTTGAGCTCGGTGGCGATCAGCTGTTGCTGCAAAGCTGTTACTATGTCATTACACAAGTTGTTGTATTTACACCTGCTCACAGGTTCAGTCTTTTATGTTCATGCATCCCGGCTGCATATTTGTCCTCATTCCTACTCTCTTTTCTTTTTCTCCAGTTCTATTGCATCAATACCACAGCTGCCGGAGTCGCAGCCGCAGCTGGCTTTACAGAAATCTGTCTCCAATCTTCAGAAGCCCTCACCGGTAGTCAGCCAGGAGGTGAGTTTGTGGAGCCATGGTCATGCTTTGGGAAATTTTATTCAACCTTCAGTATCGCAAGGGTTTTGCTTTATTCTCTCCTCTGTATTTAAAATCCATTCATAGACAGCTGTAAAGTTTGCAGATCTCATTCAATAAGATCTCATTCAACAAGTCAAACAGAGTTAGTCTCTATTGTGGCATTAGCTTAAAAGATGGTAGTCATGATGTTGGTTTTTAACTTCGATACAGTCATATTAAAAAACAAACTATACTGTTTCCTTCTATGATAACACAGTAACAGAAATTGAATCCTCTTACGTCAGATATTGTTAACTTTTCTGTATTGTTCTGTTTTGATTCTTTGTCTTGCACTTTAAAGTAAGAAATCATCAAGTGTTTGTACGTCAACATAAATTGATATTGCAGTTGGCTGATCAATTGTCCAATCAGATTTACTGGAAGTCAAACATGAATTTAAACCATTGTAAATAGAAGACAGCTTTATTTTGAAATTCCTACTGCACGCCTGTGTGGTGGTTTCCATCCAGCAGCATGTCTTCCTGTGAGTTCAGACAGGCTTGAGGTAAGCTGTTGCAAACAGCTGTCGCTTGAAGAGTTTGATGACATGGAGGATATTCCCTCCTCTCTCAGCTGTGTGAGAATAATTACCTCTGCCCAGGAGGTTAGGCTTTTGCTGGCATTTGTTTGCTTGTATTTCCACACATCTGTGAACAAGATAATTCAAAACGTTCTCAAGGGGTTTTGATGAAATTCTCTGGGAATGGTGGTTGTGGCATAAGGAAGACATATGTGATTTTGATGGTGATCCAAAAACAGATGCAGAATAAGGATGTTTTTAAAAGATTCCTTAACATTTCCACATAGGGCAGTTTTCCACATTTTTGCCTATAACTCCAAAAGTTTTCGGCAGATTTTGATTGCTTTTAGGGGAATGTTGATCATGGTACAAGGAAGAAGTAATTTGGTTTTGGTGGTGATCCAAATCCAGATCCAGATCCAATTTTGTCCTATTGCTCTGCTGTTCAGTTTGTTTGCATCTGTGATTATAAGGGCCACCATGTCCAGAAACTCTACAACTCTTGGGTTAAACTATAATCATGTTTATATTTTGTAGTCTTAACTAATGTGGAGCTTAGCATCATTTACTCATTAACACCACAAACATTCATTAATGTTTTTCTTTTACTTGATTTAATTTAATTTAATTCCATGTCCTCTGCAAAAGAGGTTTTTGTCTGGTTGTCTGTCTGTGAGCAAGATAACTAAAAATGTTCTTCACCAGTTTGGATACAATCTTTCGGGAATCTTGGCCCTATTACAAGGAAGAAGTGATTAGATTTTGGTGGTGGGTCAAATACAGATGGTGTCAGGAATTTATTTAGCAGTTGTCAACATTCTGAAATAGACCAGTTTTCTACATTTTTGATAACAACTCTGCTAAGAATAACAGAAATGCCTTGGCGGAGGTTTTAGCTCTCTGGGCACTTCTAGTTGTACTTACACACCAGGGAAGGCTGCTCAGCTTTATTTGCTGACCAGGTTTTGCATTTTCAACCATTTACAACCAATATAAGTTCAACCCAGATGGATAAAAATGATCTCCCTTTGCTTTACCTGTCACCCATGTGGTGTTGTAGAAGTGTTTGATTCAGACTCTGTAGGTAAACACAGAGGAAGCCTGCTATTAGGTGTCTGCTTGAATGCAATACTTAACTTATGTCAGACGTAGAGCAAGAATATATGTTGGTATGCTGGTCATAGATATAATTAAGCAGTCAGTGTGACCTTGGTTTTCTTCACGTCCACAGAACACAAACACAGGTGGACCAAAGCAATGGGCCCAGCTAAATGGAAAGGCAGCAGAGCAAGATGGTGAGTCATTTCAGCTCTATAATTGAGCATGAGATGTGTTTTAAATCAAATGACATGCTGCTGCTGAACAATACACTATCCAAACTGTGACCTTTACGTGTCTTTGCACATTAGTACAACCCTCCTCTGTTTGCTCGAGTGAGTCTGACATCCTTTCAATGACATCCTCAGGTTCAAGGGCCTCAAACCGACTTCAGCCCTTCTCTCCCGAGGAATTTCCCGCGCTGAAGGCAGCTGGAGAACAGGACAGGGCTGGCAAGGAAAGAAGCGGCTTCGATCCGTCGTATGGGCCCGGACCAAGCCTCCGCCCTCAAAGTAAGTCTCCGCTCGCAGGAGGTGGCAGGTGAACAAAAACAACCGTGAAGTCTGCCGAATAGAAGATTATTAAAGTGATGCATTTTCTGGAGCAGTGTTAGTTTTGACGGCGCTTTGTAATTAAGTTTAAGGGGCCAGTTACACGACACGGAAAACGGCCAAAAACTGAGTGTTTTCAATTGGTTTTTGCCTTCTGTTTACATGAGAACGGTGCCCATAGTGCCTGGATTTGCAAACTTTTGAAACCAGGGTCCAGAGTAGAAAGTTTTCAGAATGTTTTCGTATCTGTCTCTGTGTAAACAGGAATCAGCATATTCAGAGAAAACGATGACGCATGCGCAATACTCTTTCAGATCAAGGTTGTGCGTGCACCAAGGAAAAACCACAAATCTCCTGTTCCACACTCCAGTCCAGTTGGTGGCAGTAATGCACCTCTAAATTGGTTTGCCGACCGCCATTAAACAACAAAGAAGAAGAAGAAGGCTCCCAGTCAACATTTTCCTGGCATTTGGTGGTTTTGTAGTCGAGTGCCATGTCCAGTAGCAGCCCAACTCTGTCGTCTGTCCAGACAAAAAACTCCTGCGTCTTTGTGCGTCTGCTCGCCATTGTTGTTCGTGAAAAGTTTGACTTCACCGGAAAGCGTTCACCGCCGTTTCACTACAGACCTACATCACTACAGACCTACATCACTAACTACTGTCCTAGCATGCATGCTATAGCAATTCCAGTCTTTCTTGTGGACCCATGTGAGCGCAGATCGTTTTCACATTGTCTCCGTGTGAATGCTGAGTGCTTTTAAAAATGCAAAGGCCCTTTCCGTTTCAGGTGACAACATTGTCGGGTAAACGGGGCCTAAGTCATAGTCTTTTGCCTAAAATATCTTTTAGTTTTAGTCTAGTTTAGTTGACGAAATTTCACAACATTTTAGTCAATGAAATCTACTGAATAATTTCGTCGACTGAAATATGTGTAAAGGGTAAGGCATTTTTTATGTTTCCTTGAATTTCTGAAGTCATGTTTTACACTCTGAAAAACGTTTCTCATCAACACCAACCCGTTTCATATAACACGTCATTATTTTATCACCTCATTAGCACTTCTACAGTGTTGAGTAAACCACACCAATAGGCCGTACAGTAATGTTAGCTTGTCAGGATGACTCTCCTGGAGACGCCGCTTAAAGTTTGTTCTGTTTTTACTTAAAACTTAAAGAAGTGGCAACAATTAGAGGAAGAAAACAGTTACTTTGAAACTTTGTCATCTAATGCTGTCACTTGTTTTAAACCCCATTTCCCTGAACGTTTTCAGGTTATTTACAATTTAAACAAAGCAGAATATGATATTGTCTATAAGAATATCATCATCCACTGCAGACATGCTGCTGTTTTTCTCAATGACTCATCGCCTTGAGTGTGAGGACAGTGCAGGATGTGATAGGCTTACAGTGACATTTAGAGCATATACTGCCTCAAATCACTATGATGAGGATGGCAGTGCAAATTGTTCCATATGGACTTTGTGTAAGTTTCTCCCTCTCCGTTTCAATCAAGATGTGACGAGCTGGAGGGAAGGTGGTGGCAGGAACCTTCAGCCCTCGTCCCTGACCCTCGGCCTGCCTGCAGATCCTGAGGGAAAGATCACTGCCCTGGGTGAGAGCGGCACCCCTCCAGCCTCATCTCACCCCTCAACCGCCACCGGCACAACCTCCTCCACCGCAGTGACGGCTCAGTCTCCGGTCCTCGACCCCAAGGAGCCCTCACTGCGACCCGCCCAGCCTGTTCGCAGAACAACCGTCCCCACTGCCCTGCAGTACCAGCTCCACCACACCTCCACTGCTGTCTACCATGACATGTTGCCTGCTTTTGTAAGTAATTACGCTATAAGCTCTTGCCTTTTAAATGCTTCAGAGACCTGCAAATGACATCAATTTTATGAATGTTTGGCTTTTCAGTAACCATCAAATTCGGCGTGCAAGTCTTACAAGAACTAAAGATGCATGCTGAGTTTTAGAGGGGTTCCTAGAGGAGAGTGTCGAAACTATCTGGCCAAAACATGGTGAATTTGGCCTTCTGTTGATCTGCTCGACTTTAATTATCATTTTGGTTTTCCATTAGGGATTGTACCTAGTACCTGGCACAGTTTTTGTATCACCTTCAGCAGGGTTCCAAGCAACCTAAGTTGAGACAAAACATGACACTACTGACCTGAATGCTCACAATATCGCCAAGAGTCAGGCGTATTTTAGCTTACATGAAATGCCCCTTGTTGTTGGCTCTGGGATGCTTTACGACCTCCCAAACTCTTCTCTGCTTCAAGAGCGTGTTGATTTGCTGCTTGCAACCATTTTTAGAACAGAATTAATCCCTTGAAGCCACACTGTGTAGTTTGTTCTCCCACCTAGTGGTGAAACTGTATTTTACATTCAAACAAATAGTGCTCTCCAGCGCCTTGCTTTTTTTAAATGTGTGTTGCAACCTCTGAACTCTACGGTAGCCGGTATGTGCCCAGAAGCTGTGCCTTCTCTTTTTCGCTTTTTTGCCGATGAGGATTCATAAGTATGATCTTGCATTATGAACAAATGTGCAGTGCAGGCTTTCAAATTTGCCGGGGCAGTGACAATCACGTCTCGCTGCTCTCCTTCTCTGTTGCAGTCACGCTTGCTCTGAGCGAAAACGCATTTAGCCTTAGCTAGTAGTACTGAATAGTGCTTTATGTTCCTCTTGGCTGTTCATAGTTTTTATAGACTGGAAGGACATGGAAGCCTCTATAGGACTTACCCATTCTATGTAAATACAGATAAGAAATTCTTCGCTCAGGAGGACAAGTCAGATTGTTGGCAGAGGCTATTTGACACAAATGAAGACATATTTATGAATGTAGACATTGTTTTTAGCTCATAAATTACTTCAAACGCTACACATTTTCCGTTAAACTGTTACAAAAAGCTACAAAGGGGCCGGCAGCTCTATTGCCTTTGTTTTGGTGAGGATGCCGCTTTCGTCTTTAAGTGAAGAGTCCACTCAATGGAACCAGCAGTCCACTCAGTTTATTTATTAAACACTCTTTTCCTCTAAATGCAGTATTATGACCTATGTATCCAAGCATGCTGTGCATGTGCTTACATTACATGCAGTAGGAAGCATGCATGTGTGCCATTGCAGTTACAGCCATATTTTTGGAAGCCATGCTAAGTTTATTTACATTATTTTTAAGTCTGTAAATTATTGCCAAAATGTAATGCAAATGGACTGAGTCTGAAAACCAAGGTAATGTGAGCAGGGCCTGATTCACATCAGCCATCATTCATCCACGTTTGAGAAATTCATATTTTATGCTGATTTAATGATTTTAATGGCACATCAGAATTAAAGCTGCAGTCAACTTTATCAGTAGAAATAATAGTATTTAATGTGCTGCTTTATATGGTTAATTATGAAGTACCTTCCTCAGAATTTTATGCAGAGTTTTTCTCTGGTGTATTGGTCATTCAGTCACAGAAGAAGCTCACAAATAAAAAAAAAGTCCTAAAGACTGAATTTTAAGGTGATTGCTTAGTCTAAAAGATGTGAAAAACACTTATTTTATTTTTACAGAGCCCAATGAAATGTTTTCTAACTGATTATGTATTGGAACCAGCTGTTCAATTCCGAGAATTTGAATTCATAATAAACCAAAAAGGTAGAAGCTATTTTCAATTAAACCGGGGACCAGCGAATACTAGATGTATTCACTTAAAAATCACAGAAATTATTACTGGATTCTCAAATATTTGGATATTTATTCACTGTGTTTGATGCATTGATAATTCTTTGCAGCTCTGGAAGGCTGTCTGCTCCACACACTGAGCTTTCATGTATCCTGGAATGGCTCTTGTCCTTCTCGTGACTCATATACTTCAGGAGAGGAAACACATTTTGTATTTCTGCTGTTTTTTTAGATGTGTTCCAAAGAGACACGTGAAGCCCCAGGTACAGAAACTGTTCCTACCACTGTTGCAGCCCCCGCCCGATTCGACAGTAAACCCACTTTTAGACAGAGCTATGCCAAACAGGAGCTTGTCAAGTGAGTACATTCACAATTTTAGCAAGAGACCAAGAGGTTTGTGTCAAGTGGTATCTAAAGTTTTTCCTTTTTTTGTGCAGTGGTGATGTAAAGAGAGAGAACCGCTTTGTTCGTGCTCCACCTCGACTTTCCTCTCAGCCCATCCGTCGGCCTGGTGATCGACCGCAGCGCCCGGCCATCATCAATCCAGAGGACCTGAAGGATCTGGATGAGCTTGACAATGACTGCGAGGATGGATGGGCTGGTAAGTCGCTTTTAAACTAATCTAACTTTCTACAGCTTTCTCTCTAGGTGAGCGTGTAAATATTAATTGCTTTGCCGATCAGTGATCTGTCCCCTGTGATAACAGCTGGACGTCTTTAATAATATATAGGCAAATTCTTAGCACCTCCATAGCATTACAAAAGCAAATCAGATGCTTTTGTTTTGAGGTTTTATTTCATATTTGTGCAGAGATAAGCCATAAGATTGATTGGTTAAACTGAGGTTATAAAAAAAGATTGCTTTCATACATTTAAGAGTGAACATTTCAGTCAATCAATTCACAAATGCAAAGTGAATACATAGAAGAGAAAGCTAAATGAAATAACAAATTTCTGTAACCATACTCTACCATCAAAACTGCATCAATTCTTCAACATACACTGACACACAGTTTTTAAAGGAACCCTGCAGGTAGTTTTTTCACCCTCTGTCCCTTCAATAAATCCTGGACACACTCTTTGGTGTTGATACCATCATTTTAAGGATTCCCTCTCTTCCTCGAAGATAGTTTTAAAGGGATACGCAAACATTTGCTTTTGTGTCTTGCTTCACTCCTGAGTCCATGAAAAGCAGATAGATACCATTCTTTAAACTGTGCGTGCAGTAACAAGGAAGAGACGGGCAGAGCTCGCCTAATGCCAATTAGCTTGGCTCAAACACTGGAAGTCAGTGGGTAGTGTTAGCCTGCCTCTGCCTACAGTCGTCAAGTAGGTCAACAAAACAAAGCCTCTGTTTAGGAGTAGAAGAAGATAATACGATGATGGTAGAAGGTAACGTGAAGAATGAATCACAACAAGCACACAGGACAGTTTAGACTTGCTAAAGAGTTTATCTGATGACTGTAGTCAGAGGCAGGCTAACACTTCCCACTGACTCCCAGTGTTTGAGCTAAGCTAACCAGCAGTGGGTGAGCTTTGGCTGTCTTTTCCTTTTTGCTGCATGCACAGTCGAAACAATGGTGTCTTATCTGCTTATCATGGACTCAGGAGTGAGGCGAGACACAAAAGCAAAGAAAATGTTGGTGTGTCCCTTTAAGTAACTTTGACTGTATGTTTGAGTCATTGTTCAGCTGCGGGATACACGTGGGGCCACTCAGACACCTCCCAGATGGGGATGCATGATGGAGAAGTGTCTGCTTGTATTTCTCAGCATTGAATGAAATCCCAAACTCATTTTGCAGGGATGCAGACCCACACCTCCACCATGGTTCACTGTTGTCCGCACACATTCGTTATTGTTATTACTCTGGCAAACAAACTGTCTTCTGCTGCTGCCAGAAGTGTTTAATTTCTTTTGTTTTGTTTTGTTAGGACTCCATGAAGAAGTTGATTACAGTGAGAAGCTCAAATTCAGTGATGATGAAGAAGAACACTCCGGGGATAAAAACAAGATGTGGTGAGACCTCTGTCTTCATTTCTCATTGGGTCTGTAGTCATGATTAGAGAGTCTCTGGTTAATTGTGCATGTTTTTCTGTAGGACTGAGTGGGAAAGGGAGAGGGAGAACTGCCAATCCTCCCTCAGTTCAGGTGAGGCATCGTACCCCCAGGAGGGCCCCGAGGAGAGTTATTCTTACCAACATCACCACAACGAGCCTCCAAGGAAGACCAACAGCAGATATCTCTCCTCGGATACCTTGGTAACCACACACACACTGCAGTATTTTTTTCCCACTTTCATCTGCCTCTTAAGAGAATACTTTTTAAAGATTAACTCATTATGATGTTATCCTCAGTTAAAACACATCGAGTTCTTTAATCCTCTGTGCCTGCAGAGGATAAGGCAACACTACAGAGCATATGAATAGCAGTGTGCCTTCACACGCCCTCGAGTGAGACTGTCATAGTGAATTGGGAGAGATGACCTTGCAGTAACCATAGAGATACATCTCACTCCTTTTACTCGCCAAGTCTTGGGCTTGTTGTGTGAAAAAGATGTTTAAGACATAATTGGAAATAAGTTTTTCTATGGCCTGTTTCAATGTGAAAAATGGAAGCAACCTACAAGTGGCGTTTCACTTTTATGCTTTTTGTATTTATTGCTCTGATAAAACAAGTCCTTTTTGCTTTAAGTTTTACCAGCTGAATGAGCATGGCTTGGCTTGCTGAATAATTCGGGGTATCCTGAAAGCTTCTTGAATAGCACTTTGAGGATGTTTTACAATAAGGGGACCATGTAGCTGTTCATCTTCCCTTCCTTTTTGAGCATGTTCCCATAATGTAAAGTTACAAATCAGCAAATCATCAGTATCCTTGAAAGGAAAACATGAACTTATCCATTGGGATGTATTAAAGGGATAGATACATTTGTTTCATGGATGTGAGATGTTGGATTTTTGTCGATATCCGATATCGTCCACTTTACTGAAATTGTCCTGCTCTAGACAGTCTATTTGTTTAGGAAAAGATGTAAGGCGAGAAAAATCATTTTACTGTTACATAGATCATGCTTATGATTTATATAAGTGAACATTCTTAATGAAAGGTATACCATGATGATATATTTGTACATTCTGCCAATATTACACCCAATACATACAATGTATGTGGCTAACATGTACTGCAAAAATACCATCTTTTAATCTCAGCCAAAATGTTCTTATCTGCTGATATCAGTTATCAACTTTTTAGCCAAATACAGTCCAATACCGATATAGTCTATCTTACAGTCTATCATATATTTTTTTTTCCTTTTTTAATATACAGTATATTACCAAAAGTGTCAGGGTTTGTTAATAAAGGCTATTATAGCCCCATTCACACTGCCATTTTAAGCTGAAATACTTCAGACTTGTGTGATGCTACATCCCCCTCTGAATGTTGCTGAGACAGAATGTGGGGAACAAGTTGACCCTACATTTGCTCCGTCTTCATTGGTAGCATCAGAGTTGTAATATTGATGAGAGGGGGTAGGTGGACTAAACAGGAGACAAGAGCCATGTCAGTGAGGGTTCCTGCCTTTGTGTGTATGGGGAGCACCTGCAGTGCCAAGTGCATCCAAGCCGAATCGCATGGTTAACTGACACAGATCAGGACTACAGCGGTTTCTAACTCAGTCTCCCCAGTTTTTTAACCGGATCCAACTTCCTGCATAAGTGAAGAAGATCCAAAAATACATTTTAATAAAAAAGGGAAAAATTTTGACAATTTTCAATCACACTTTTCAAATACACACACTTGCACACATTTTTTTAAAGATTATTTTTGGGGCATTTCTGTGCCTTTATTGATAAGAGAGAGAGAGACAGTGGGTATGCTTGTGAAAGGGGGTGAGAGAGAATAGGGGAGGATCTTCTGCAAACTGGCCACAGGCTGGATTCGAACCCGGGCCAGGGGAAGCATATAAATGGGCTGTGCCTGATTGCTTACCACTCCGCCAAACCAGCACCCCATACTTGCACACATTTGAACAAAAAGCTAAATCCTGCACAGCAAAGATTCTGAAACCCACATGCATCAGCCCCTCTAAACAGAATCTTCTCCATGTCTAGACCCAGCAGAAAAACCAGGGTGAGCCACCAGCTGACCAGGGTGATCACCAGCGCCAGGCTCAGGGTCCAGCCAGGGCCAAGTACGTTTCTCCAGAGCTGTCCGAGGCTGTGGAGAGGGCCCGCAGGCGCAGGGAGGAAGAAGAGAGGCGAGTCCGCGAGGAGCGGCTGGCTGCCTGCGCTGAAAAACTGAAAAAGCTGGACGAGAAATTTGGGAAGACTGAAAGGCAGACGTCGAGATCCGATGAGAGCCAGAAAGACGACGAGGGAAAAGATGCTCCACTTTCCCCGCACAGGGAGCAGAGTAAAGGCCACCATGACACCTGGCAGTACAGCACAAAGGGTAAATTAAATCTGCTTTTATCATCCAAAATATTAAATATAAAGGTTGTCAAGGCAAAATCTAAGTGTGTTTTGTAATCATTTGACCTCTAGATGGGAACGACTGTCCCCCAGACCACTCTCCTGGGCACAGTTACCATGATGAACCAGGCTTCTCAAACTACCGTGGCAGCGAAGACGATAGCCAGGAGCCTTCATCCCCATCAGGAGAGTACAGCGGACGCCACCCCTCAAAACCCATTCCACCACGCTTTCAGAAGCAGCCACAGCACCAGCAGCAGGTGAGCGGCAGCTGATGGCCCTCCTAACCTATAAACTCTTAATCCTTCGGTAATGCCTTGTGACTGCTGTGAAAGGAGACATTTTAGGGTAACGGTAATCAACCTACAAACATAAACTGCAGGGCACCACGTGAAAGGGTTTAATCTGTTTACCTTTAATTGGATTGTCCATTGTTTATTCTCCTCAGAGCCAATGTCGCCGGGTTTATAGGTTTCTACATTTCAGCTCACCTTAAACAAATTGGCAGGCATGTAATTGTTGTAAGAAAGGGACTGTAGTGAAAGGAATCGTGAAGCAACTAATACATATTATTGCTAAATCGCTTAATCAAGGTGTTAAAGTCTTTGTGTACCTATTATCTAGTGTCATATCATTTCTCTTGTGCACACGGAAATGTGGATACACCTTAATTCCCCTTAATCTCAAACAGCTGTATTTATTTGTTCACTTTTCAGGATCAAGTATACAAGATGCAGCACTGGCAGCAATCTGGTCACCCCGCCTCCTCTGGCTCCAACCACAACCAGCGGGGCTACTACCCCCCACACGTCCTCGGCTTTGATCCCCGCTGGATGATGATGCCGCCCTTCATGGACCCCCGCATGGCCCAAGGACGATCCCCTGTAGACTATTACCCAGGTGCTGTCCACTCTTCAGGTGAGCAGTAAACTAAGAAAATCACTGCAGACCTTCAATCAAAAATGAGAAAGGGCTTGCCTTCTTTAACTTAGCAAAACTTGACGAGATCAAATGTTTTCTGCAGGAATGATGAAACCCATGATGCATCAAGACCACTTGAACAGTCCCGGCTCTGATGAGGGATGCCATCCCAGCATGCACCAGGAGAGAAGAGCCCCCTCTACTGAGCCTTACCCAATGTGGAACCAAGATGGCTACCCCCTGCGCAGCTTTACACCACCTTACCAGAGACAGCATGAAAGCTCAGACAGTGGGCAGCCAGATGACCGGTCAGTCATTGTGTAAAAATGGTTAACTGGGAATTTTATGAAGCTGTACCTGACTTAGAAAAATCAGAATTACTGTCTTCTTAGTTTAGTTTTACCAAACTAAGATTTCTCCAATCTGCTAACTCACAATGACAATGTCTCTAACTAGAGAAGCACTCGGAGAGTGCAGACTTCCACCAAGCAACTCTGTTTCTGTAGTGGCTTTTTCACAACCCCTGTAAATGATGCAATTCACCACGCGCACCGATTGAACGGCCAAGTGTCCACAGCAGTCAAGGAGAAATTAATGGGATTTCCCATTATAAACTTCAATGTTTTTATGTGACATCAGTCTGGATAAAATTTACCTTGATGATAGAGATATATTATATAGGGTTCCCACACGTTCTGGAAAACCTGGAAAATGATTGACCAATTTTCCAGTCATGGAAAACGTGAGGAAAAAAATAAATTGTCCTGAAAGAGCTTGAATTGTCCTGGAAAATTATTTAGCTTCCTTCTACCTTGTAAGTGAACAAAATTCAAACATAGGAAATGAAGTAAAAATGTACTTGGTAACTAATGCACACTTAGCCATAAAATATGAGTAGATAACATAATGTAAGTTAAGGAACAAAATAGAAAACCTCAAAACAATGGTGACAAAAAGAAATAAAAATAATAATAAAAAATTTAGGCTACTTAAACAGTAAATCAACAAAATATATTTATAAAAAAGCAGAATAAATAATGATAAAAAAGATAAGTATAATCCATAAATTTAAAACCAGAAATTTATAAAATGTCCTGGAAAATTCCTGGAGAATGATTTCCAAAAAAGAGTAGGAACCCTGTTATATATATTATCCTGTAAATTCTGAAGCAAATCCATTAAGTGATGACAGAGATGTGATTTTTTTTTTAAAATATGGCCTAACTTAATATTAACTTATGGAATTTTTTGGAAATTTTGGGAATTTTTTGCATCCAGCTAATATGTGCCACCCAAATTTAATGGCTTCTTCCTTGGACCAAACCACACCTGGTAAAATTTTCATGTAAATCCATCAGGTAGTTTTTGCGTAATCTTGCAAACAGAAAAACAAACATACACCAGCACAAACACAACCTCCTTGGTGGAGGTAATGAAGCGAGTTTCAAATTTAGGAAGCATAGGGATCTTGAAATGTATGGAGAGTCTTGAAAATATTACCAAAGTTTCCAGTTTCCATTAGTTGTCCTGCATATACCAACAAAATGTCTCTGTTTGGACATGTCTGCCTGTCCATCTGTATAGTTTTTGCATCTTCTCTCTCTCCACAGAAGTGATTTGGCTGGCTCCCAACAGGACTCCTATGAAGACCGGGCCAGCGAGTGCCTAAACCAAGATGATCTGCCTCATCATGCCTACCAGAGTCGAGGCTCGGACAGGGAACACCGCCACCGTGACCAAGGCTTACTCACCACTGCTCAGAACCTCTCCCAGAATCACTCAGACGGCGATTACTCAAAACCAGACTCCAGAGACAAACACCTAAAAGACAGCCCTGACTCTCATGATGAGCTCTTGGACAGCTCGAAGGATGGCTGGAAAAGAGATGGTTCTCAGAAACAAGATGAAAGAATCGGCAATGCTCAGAGTCAGTGGTCTGAAGGTAGTTCCAGCTCGAGTAGTAGTGTCAGCCAGCCGTCTGAGACCAGCGGGCGTACTTTGATCCGCAGGACTGGACCTATCAAGAAACCAGTTCTGAAGGCTCTCAAAGTAGAAGATAAAGAGAATGAGAAACCCAAACCTGAGCCTGAGGAGAAGACTGTCCCATACCGCCTGGAGAAGGAAGTCCTCACTAATGTTTATGACTTAAAGAAAGATAACCAGCCGCCCAGCAGCAGGCGCCCAGCTTCACCCGTTATTGAGAAACAGCCAGAAGAGAGGCGTCTGTCACCAGCCCCCATAAAAACAGAACGGCCCCTCAGCACACACAGCGATGACTCCCCCAAGGAGAACACCTGGGACAGCGGGAAGAGCCAGTCACCAAGAGACAACCAGGAAAACAACCGAGAGCCCCACGCACCCCGGCGCAACAACTGGATCTTCATCGACGAGGAGCAGGCCTTCAGCGCAGTCAGGGGAACGGGCCGAGGACGCAGCCGAGGCTTCAGGGAATTCAGCTCTCGAGGTGGAACCCGCGGCGGCCGAGGCGGAGACAATCTCAGAGGGGCATATAACAACAACAACAACAGCAGTGGAGCCCAGCGTGCAGGCAGAGGCCGAGCAGCACCCAGGGAAATCGTCAAGGTGGAGGAGTTCCAGAGGGGAAAGCCCAGGAGGAGGAACGTGAGCGAGACCTTGAGTGAAGCCTCAGAGTACGAGGAGCTGCCCAAGAGGAGACGCCAGAAGGGATCTGAAAATGGAGAGGGTTACGCAGATTCTGGTGAAGTGCGCAAAGCCGACAGGGACTCCTGGAGGTCAAACAAGGTCTACACAGATGAGCAGGCGAGCCAAGATTCTCGAGATAAAACAAAGTCGAGAAACTTTGGAGGTCGCATGCTCCCTCCCAGACTGAACACTACAGGAAGTTACAATCGAAGCTTTGGGGGTTCCAGGGACATTCCTACATGGAGGGGACGTGGACCCCAGTTTGGCAGCGGTGGTAGTTCCATGCAGGAAAACGGTTACGGCCCCGGAGCTGAGACTGCATACTCTCGAAGACCCCAAGTTGAAAGAGAGCCTCTCAAATACGCCCCTAAGTTTACTGGCTCCTTCATGGAAAATGGCACGGAAGATCGTGAAGGAGAATACTACTTAGACAACGACAACCCCGACAGGCAGATGTTACGGAGACGACGCCCACCCCGCCAGGACAAACCCCCAAGATTTAGACGACTACGACAAGAACGCGAACCCGGCTCAAACCAGTGGACAAGTGATGAGTACATCAATGGAGACTTCGCAAACCCTTGGCCCAGTCGCTCCAAAGGCAGCGGGGAGGACAGCTGGCCCAGCGGTCACTACTCAGGAGGAAGATCCAGCCAGCATGGTCAGGCCGAAGAGTGGGAGACGGGATCAGACAACAGTGACTTTGGGGACTGGAGAGAGAAGAGAAGCGGAAGTGGAGGTGGAGGAGCACCTCAGCAAGGACACGGGGACATTCCCTCAGACTCTGGTCACAGCGAACCGGGCTCTGGTGAGAAGAGAGAGCTCTGCAAAAGGAGCTTCTCCAGTCAGAGACCTCTGGTGGAGCGGCAGAACAGGAAAGGAGAGCCGTCAATGCTGGAAGCAGGCAAGATTGTGCGCACTCCTGAACCCCCAACATCCACCTCCAACAGGAGCGACAGCTGGCAGAACGGAGGGACGACTTGTAAGAGGTGAGGGGAAAATTGAACAAACTTGGAACTAAGGTTAAAAAAATGTATCCTTTAATACAATACTATCATATTTTCCTTTCAATAGTATAAAAAACATTAAAGTTTCAAAACAAATCTAGGATCAGGTTTTCAGCCAAGAGCCAGACAGATGAATGCTTGAAAACTCCTGCGAACCTGATACAGAACTGGGTACAGAGGGCAGAGCAATGAGTAAAAGACATGTTGCTCACCATCACTCAAAGAAGCAAGTTTGTGAGAAATGACAAGAGAGGTAAAACTATTTTGTGGCTGCAATATTTTGCATATATGGCAGATGTGAAGGGAAAGGCAAAGGCAGATTTACAGGAGCTGTGGGCAAAAGGTGCCTCAGAAAAGTCAAAAGGGAACATGAGCAACAGACACAATGATCTCATTTAAGTAGGGATGCATGATACTGTGTTTCTGCCGATATGCCAATTTTCCCAAACCCATTATGGCCAGTATCAATGCTGATACCTTGAGTCAAGAGCACAAAGTCTCTACTTGACTAAAACTGACCCCTTCCTTTCATGGTTATAGTCCATTTGTGTTAGAATAGGTGTGAAGCATAAAAAAACATTTTATATCTTAATAAATGTTTATTTTTGATCTAGAGAGGTGAGTGGTGATAAGGTAAGCCATCATGGTACAGTTGTATATTTTTTCAGTTCTCCAGCCATATTTGGGATATGTGTGGCCAGTATCTTGGGTGAAATTGTCGGCTAAAATGTTCACATCTGGCGACACCAAGAATCAACTTTTTAGGCAAATATCTGTCGATACGATATTGGTCTGATAATATTGTGCATCCCTGCTTCTAAAAGCTGTAAGATGTAAACTTGTTTTAAAAAATTAATAGCTGTGCAGTTAATATTTCATGCTTTACAAATAAAATAGAAATGCCTCAGAGAAACAACCACTATGTTGGCAGCTGTAGTTCACTTGTGCGGCTTTTTCTCTACATGGTACCTCAACTTAGCTCGACTTTACTTGGCTGATTTTGGTTTTCCATTAAAGATCTGAATAGTACCTGGCACAGTTTTTCATATGGCCTGCAGCCAGGTTTCAAGTAAGCTGTGCTGAAACTAAACATGACATGGAGACACCACTGACCTCTGATTGGTCGTGTCATCTGACATGAAAATGAAATGGAACAAAATTCAACCCCTCACTGTGACAACAAAAAGCCACATGGGGACTGGCAGCTTTTCTCAGTTTCCTTCTTTGTTATTTTGAGGATGCAATGGTAGTTTCTCACAGCTACACTCTGCCTACCTTAAAGCAGGCAGTATTTAAACTGTGTAGGGTTGAGCCTTGTTGAGCAGATGCCACAAATGGAAAAGCATCATTAATGTTATCAGACTTTTCCCTCAGGGGGGGTGTAATGTTAGTCACTTAGTACGTTGGCTTTAGTGTTGTTTAATGATATTTAATAATAACAGCAATCAAGTAAGTAGTGATACATGCTGTGACAGCTGCAGTTCAGCTGCACAAAGTTCTCTTTGTTCAAGTTTATTGTGCTTTTACTTCTTTGGCTGGATTAATTTAACATAATCTCCCTGGTGAACCTACGTAATACTGAAGCCACGGCCCAATGTTTTTAAATTTATTCACGTAACAAAAAAACGAATCTACAAATGTTCATTTAAAGTTTGGTTCATTATCATGTTCTTGTAACTCTTTTATTTTTTTTGTTGTAACACCTGTACTGTTTTTAACAGTGGAACATCATTAGGAGAAAAAGTAACTGCAGAAAAGCATAAATGACAAAGGTTGTGTTAGTTTTTAAAACTAGTCAGCATTTAAAAACTGATTGCATTTGTGCAATTATATGTTCAGTTTTTTTCATGGACCTGCATTTTTTGCCCTGCAGGTTGCCAAAAACTTTTTTAAAGACTATTAAGCATTTTATTTTTATTTTACAGCTGTGGTATCTAAATAGGTATCAAGTATTGACTTTCTTTATGGGTTTTGCATTCAAGTTGACAATTCTGACATCATGATAACCTTACTCAGGACAAACTTAGTCAAAGTACCTTGGTGTTTTCAATTCTTTATATCTAGGTATTTTACTTACTATCTATAAGCAATCTCTGTATTCCGATGAGCCAAATTTGTCCAACATTGCAGTCTTAGCTCTGCAACAAATGAACACAATGTTCTCCAACTCTGTGACACAGTTTTTTTCTGAATAACTGGCTGATGTATGTATGTTTATTAAAGGATAATATCGTGTAAAATCATAAAACATTTTCCTGTGCCTTCTCTTCTGGCCTTGTATTACTGTCTTCATGTCCTTTGTCTTATTACACATACCATCATCAGATATTCTAAAGCTTTGCCTCTTTTTCCTGTTTCCAGCAGAAGTCCAGATGAGTCAGTCCCGGTCTACAGCATCGAGCAGCAGGAGGAGAGGGAGCCCACTGAGCCCTCTGGGAAGAAACTTGACAAAGAGCTGAAGCAAGGACCTGTCAAGACTGACATAGTTGAACCTCTGTCTCAGTATGAGCTCAGCAGCTACCCAAGTGAGTCCAACATTTTGGATTTATACCTTTGATTTCTCTTTTTTTCAGTAATTCTAAAGTGGAAAAACATGTCTTAGTGATTTATTCTGACACGATGATATGGTTTGATGTTGGATTTCTTACCTTAGTGTAGATTATTTGTATTGACCACTTGCCTGTTTTGTAGTTGAGGGGGATTTAGGTGGACCAGTTACGACTCCAGATGGATATCAGGATGCTCTGTCTAAGAAGCAACGGCGCCCCCAAGAGGATGAGAGGAGAAGGAAGGAGCAAGTGGCAGCTGTAAGTTCATGATGCTAAGGTCAGCTGCTGCTGTTGTACAAAAACTCTAGTATATTAAACGATTTCTTTGTGTTGCCTGCTGTAGGTACCAGTGAAGAACAGGACTATCACGTCCAAGATTCCACCACGCTTTGCCAAAAAGCAAGGAAGCATGAGCCTGGAACAGCCAGAAGAGGCCATTTCTTCGAACAACCTGGGAACTGAAATCTGGGAGACCAACAGCTCAGGTAGCACAGATGGCCATACTTAGCCCCAATTTCCTCGTAGTCTGCCTTCGTAGCATTCTGTACACGCCACGCCAAAACAGGACAACAAGAGCTGAGAGTTTTTGGGTAATTTCAACATACAGCAATTTGAGGGAATAATATTGATGCAGACAGCATATTAACACAGGCTGGCAAAATAAGCTGTTGATTACATGTTCCTCTTTTTCTTATTATCTTGCAATAACATTGTGAAGTTGCAGTTCTCTTGTGATCTTGTTTTTCAAGCTGCTCAGGGCCACGCTCTGATGCACAAAGCTTTAAATACGCTTCAAATCAGCGAAGACACGCTCCGACAGTCATATAAAGCTGCAGCATGACAGAAGCAATTCAGGACGACTGGAAATTCACGGTTATGAAAAAAATGATCACTTTCTCTAGGGGTCAACATGGAGGCCTTATGTCATCACTGATATGTTTTCATTAAAAAAAAAAAAAAAAAAAAACACCAATTACAGATTTATCACATATATACACAAATACAACATTTCTAAGAAAAAAAAACTTAAAAACACTACACTTCATCCTTGGATTAAAAAACATTCTACTGGGTTTTTTTTGGCCTCTCGTAGATAAACAAAAGTGAGCTCCCCAACCCATTTGTCCCATTAAAGTTACAGTTAAGAAAGTTTGTGTTCCAGCTTGGAGGCGTAGGTGATCCAGTGGAGTTGGGAGAGTTGACATATTTTCATATATTTTTTCAGCCCTTTCAGTCCAGTCCTCAGGAGGAGACTCTTGGACTAAGCAAGTGTCCTACACAGGGAGCGAGCCGAACTCTGAGGTAAGACGAAGCAATTTCTTTAAACTTTCCGTTATTAAGGATTTTCCATTTTTTCCCAAATCAGCAGAAATAGACTGGCTCACTTCGAGAAATCTGACCTAATGAGTGTCCTCTTTGCCGTTCACCAGGACTCCGATGCAGGCCCAGAGCAGACGAAAGAGCAGCACAAACCAGGGCCTATTGGAAACGAGCGCTCCCTGAAACACCGTAAAGGTTCAGAAGGTGTCGACCGTCTGGAGGGCGGCCCCATCACGCCAGTGAACGGTGTGGACCTCCACGTGGACTCGGTGCTTCCTGTGCCTCCCATTGAGTTTGGAGTCAGTGCCAAAGACTCTGATTTCAGCCTTCCTCCGGGCTCTACCCCCGTACCCGTTTCCAACCCAGTCAACAAGCTACAGGATGCTCTAACCACAAATGTGAGTGGATTTAACGTTGGATCTGTTTTTTTTATTTGAGAAGAAAAAAACGCATGGGATCCAAATATTTGATTGAAATGTCCACCGTCAATGGTTTATGATTCTTTATCAGTGGAAAAGTTGTCAGGTTTGGTTGCTCATGTTTACTTGTATATAAGTGAACCTAAAATATTTGTTTCTACACAGACCGCTCTCAATCAGAGTATCCCCATGCTACGATCCAACCACCTGCAACCCGGCATCAACCTCAACCCCATCTCCTTCCCCAGTGCTGACCTCACACTCAAGGTATTCAAACTACCAGACATTAAAAGAATGATCTGTTTCAGTGGGAAAATAGAGCAGGCCCATTAATGCTCAATGAAATGGCCTAAATGTATGTGTTATTTATGCTACTTCACTAAAAATGCTTATTTTATTAGATGGAATCGGCTAGAAAAGCATGGGAGAACTCGCAGTCCCTCCCTGAGCAGGGCTCTCCTGGTGGGGGAGCCTCAGGTGCTCAGCCCCCCTGCAGCGTCGGCTCATCCAGCGGTGTCAGTTACAGCTCATTCGGAGGGGTCTCCATGCCTCAGATGCCTGTCGCTTCAGTCGCACCTTCCATGTCCATGCAAGGTACAAATACATGATCTACACTGTGTGAGGCTGTCCAAACCATGGCCTAGAGTGACGCCTGCAAGGTCTAAGTGTTAAAGGGATACGTCAGCTTTTTTTTCACTCCCGAGTCCATGACAAGCAAATAGACACCATTCTTTCAATTTTACATGCATGAACAAGGAAGAGACGGGTAGAGCTCGCCCACTGCTAATTAGCTGAGCTCAAACACTGGGAGTCAGTGGCTAGTGTTAGCCTGCCTCTGCCTACAGTTTTCAGATAAACTCTTTAGCTACTCTTAACGGTCCTGTGTGCTTGTTGTAACTCGTTTTTTTATATTACGTTATCTATTTTTAGACTAAGATTAGCACTTTATGTGATTTTCAAAAGAAATACATGCCTGTTTTGACTCTACCCTCAGCCCAAGACTTTTCCACTTCCTCAGCTCCCAAAACATGTCGTTCCTCCTTCGTATAGTGTGATTCTAATAGGTAAGGCTGTGAAAATCATCCTCGTCCTATCTTACAAAGTTTGCAATAATCCTTTGTACCAATCCTTGTCTACTAGTAAACAGAGACTTTTTTTCTTTGAATTACTTACAAGCACTTTTGCGGTGGTTTGTGCGTGCGCCCTGCAGTTTGGTTTTGTATGTATTTCTTTCAAAAATTACATAAAGTGATAATCTTAGTCTAAAAATAGATAAAGTAACATAACGCGGTAAAAAATGAGTCACAACAAGCACACAGGACCATTTAGAGTTTCTGAAGAGTTTATCTGAGGACTGTAGGCAGAGGCAGGCTAGCACTACCCATTGTCTGTCAGTGTTTGAGCTAAGCTAATTAGCAGTGGCCAGCTCAGTTCTGTCTGTTCCTTGTTACTGCATGCACAGTCGAAAGAATGTTCTTTATCTGCTTGACATTGAGTTGGGACTGAGGTAAGGCACACTTTAAATCTGGAAGCTTGCACTAGACTGTTGAACGAAGATAAACTGATAACAGCTTTAACAGCAGCATGAACTGCACTCATTTGCCTCACTATCTGCTCCATCACCAGCTCCTCTGCAAAAATTGGTGGTTGTTCTTGTTCTGAGCCTTTTTTTTGTATCGGTTTTACAAATTAGGATACTAAGGTTGGTGGATCAAAGTGGCCTGGTCAGCCTTTACTTTTTTGCATGTCGCCGTCAAGGGAAAGAGAGACACCCCTGATCTAAAGACTTCCAGATGACTTCTCATCACTCGAGAACAGTTAAACTTTAGACTGTCTGTTGTGGTTCCTTCCTTAGGTAATCATATTCCCCCGTTGTACCTGGACGGTCACGTCTTTCCCAGCCAGCCTCGCCTTGTTCCTCCCACGATGACCCAACAGCAGACATATCAACAGGTAGTGAGACAAGGATAATTAGACATTTACCGGTTTGATTGTACATCAGGAGTATAGTTATGATGTTTGATGTGTTCCACCTGTCAGGCTGCTGCAGCCCAGCAGATCCCCATCTCCTTACACACCCAGGCTCAGCTGGGCCTTCGTGGAGGTCTGCCTGTCTCTCAGTCCCAGGAGATGTTCAACTCTATCCCCCCCTTCAGGTACTGCTTTCTTAAAGTTCTATGATGGTGTGTCCTTATTATTCCTGATGGATGTTCAGAATCAGAATCAGTTTTTTTTGATTTATCGATTTATTTTTAAATATATAAAAAAAATTGAATAAAATGAAAATGAAAATAAACCTTAATAAATGCAGCATATATACAAAATGTACATCAGGAATATATACAAACATCCAGGAATATTTACAGCTGTTGGAGGAAAAGTGCACTCAGTCATAACAATTGTCACCTCAAAATGTTTTACAAAAGAGTAGCTCAATGCTATACTTTTCTTTCCACCACATTTTTATTTAATATTTTTCCTCTCAACTCATCCTGCTGACTTCTCCATCCCTCCACACTCAGGTCCCAGGTCTACATGCACCCCAACCTGTCCCAGCCCAGCCCCATGTTGTTGTCCGGCGGAGCTCCCCTCAAAGGGCCCTACTCGGCCTTCCCCGGCATGCAGCCCTCAGACATGGTCAAACAGCAGTCAGGCTCACACTACCAGCCCATGAATGGCAGCCAGCAGCTGGTCTATGACAGCCAGATGAACCAGGGGCCGGGGATGGGCTCCTCCCAGCTCATGGACTCTCAGCTCATACAGGTCAGTGGATTATAAAAGCTTGGATTCTCTCCAGTTAGGATAATCTTTCTCTCTCTGTGAGCCAAGAATAAACATCACAACCATTTAGCATTTATTAATGATTTGCATCCTGTAGAGGGACTGATGTTACTTGAGTAACTGCACTGTAAAGCCTTAAAGTATACTCACACAATCATCAGCCTGTATTGATGCACAATTATAACCACTTTTTCCCTCCAGGTGACAATGCCTTTACCTGGTTCTCAGCTGCGTTATGGCTCAGCTCAACAGCACCTCATCCTCCCTCAGTCCATCCAGCTGCAGCAGGGACAGAACCTGTCTGTCGGTGCTCCACGCAGAATGATGCCGCCCGGCTCCCAGCCCGCTGTCATGACCGGCAGCCGAGAGGTGGGAAATACTCATTAAAAAGTGTTGATCATAGTCTACAAACAGATGTATTTTTTTAAATTCAGGGTTCCCATGAGTCCTGGAAAACGTGGGAAACCTGGAAAATGATTGACCAATTTTCCAGTCATGGAAAACAAATGGAAAATGAGGAAAAAGTAAAATGTCCTGGAAAATTATTGACCTACTATTTACCTTTATAAATTATTTATGTAGAAGGAATTCTACCTTGTTAGCAAACAAAAATCAAACTTAGGAAATAAAGTTAAAATGTACTTTGTAACTAATGCACACTTAGCCATAAAATATGAGTAGATAAAATAATGTCTTTCTATTGTTTTTCAGATTGGAAAAAGAAACACAGGACAAACAGATAAAAGAAAAAAGACCCTCCCCCCACACCAAAACTAACAAATAAAACATGGACAGGATCAGCTCATCATGTAAAGAAATAAGGAAATAATGAAGGCGACAGTCATGACAAACTAAACATACATTTAAAAAATACTGTACAAGCCAGTGTTAATTTTGTTGAATAATTATTTACGTCATAGTTTTCGTCAACAACCTTTTTTCTCCTGACAAAACTGGACAGTAACTAATGAAAACAAGTGCACATGGACAAAAACTAAAACTTAAGTAACTGACATTTTCGTCAACAAATAAAAACTAGACGAAAACATTTGACAGAGACTTAATCCAATCAGACCTAATTTGGTCATGTAGAAAGTAGGGAAGAGTTAGGAATATATCAAATCACAGCTACTTTGGTTGTGTGGAAAGGTTAGATAAATTAAGAGAGACATCCAGTCACAGCTGCCTTAGCTTCATGTGTGGGATAAGTTGGGAGAGCGATCCAATCAGAGCTTCTCTCTTTATGAATTGATTTTTTCATGTAGAGCAGGTTCACTGTTTGTCAGTTCTGGTATTGTAACTGAGACGCTCTGTCAGGTAGCCTAAATAAAAGTGACTGAATTTCACACAAAAGTGAAATTTTTTTCTGTTAATTTTGTACATTCAAACTTTACTAGCATTCAATAAAGGGTTATTAGACGTTTCATTTTATCCAAGTGTAAAACATGACTTCAGAAATTCAAGGAAACATAAAAAATGTTTTACACTTTACACTTCATATTTTAGTCGACTGAATTTACAGTAGATTTCATCAACTAAAACTAGGCTAAAATTGAAACAATTTAGATGACTAAATTATGACTAAAACTGAAAGATATTTTAGGCAAAAGACTAAAACTAAATTAAAAAGTGCTGTCTAAATTACCACTAGTACAAGGTAAATAGTAAAATGAGAAATAAGAAATACACACAGCCAGGTGTTTCACAGTGATCGACACATTAGTCCCTTCTTTGAAACAGTGGCAGTATAGGATCCCACATCTTCTTGAACATGTCCCCCGTCTTCATTATGAAGTCTGAGTCTCTAAGTGGAGCATATTTGCCATTTCGCTCAACCTCAGATCATACGTGGGTGCAGTGTCAAATGTATTATTAATGCCATGTTCTTTTAAGAAAAATAAAATGAGTAACTCATATTGACGGTGTGATTTTCCTTTGACCCTCTTCACAGGGCTCACAGATGGAAATGAAAGGATTCCAGTTCTCTGAGAAGCCCAGTCATTCTCCAGGCATTTCTGGAGGCTCCTACAGGTGAGCTGGAAATGAATAGAAGTCACTGTCAAGAAAACTGTACGCTGCATCTCACTGTTGAGAAGCAAATGTTTGATAAAATCTCCTAAAACGTTTCTGTCTCTTCCTTTTCATTAGGCCTGGTTCTGCCAGCCCCAGTGGGAAGCCGTCCGGTCCTGGGGGACCTGTAGGTCCTCTGCCTACACATTTTACTCAACAGGTAATTTGTTTTTCAAGTATCGCTGTAATGATGTTAAACGTACAAGAGTTAATCAAAGTATTTTTATCCCAGAGATAAGGATAGTCTTCATTACACCTTCAATTTTCATACATGCTGAGTGTTGGGATACCAAGTGGTAGCCTTATATGCTAGGTGTGAATACATACATTGAACAATTTTGTGTTTAATAAAACAGACTGCATATGGAGGTGACCTGGGATGCCTTCATCTGGATGAAGGTCACATGTACTGGGACACAGTAAAGACTGTTTAATGCTTTTTAGGGAGTGGCTTGGTATCCCAGCATGTAAACACAAGGCAAAGTTACAGGAAATAAGGAAATGGGGGCAAAATAGCACCGAACTAAGAGCCTAGCGGGGTTATTACCTATGCAAAGAAGGTTATGTTTTTGCCATCATAAGTCTGTCAGCAAGATAACTTGAAAGGTATGAATGGATTTTTATGAAATTATGGAAATGTAAAAGATTTTGGTGGTGATCTAAATCCAGATCCAGGAATTTCTTTGACGGATTTGTTCACATTTCCGGATAGGGCAGTTTTACATGTTTTTGCTGATAACTTGGCGAAAAATGTCAGAAATACCTTGCTCTATGGACACAGCTAGTTTGCAAATTTTTTTGTTTACTTGCTGCATTATCTAATTTATTTTTTGTGTCACTGGCCTAAAAGGCATGATTAGCTGTCAACATCGTATTACTGAAGCCACATGAGAGATCATTAGACACCTATGCCCCCTCCATGCTTTGTATTTAATGCTGCGTTCCATTTACATCGGAAGAGGGCATTGGGAATGACGTCATATACTAATAGTATTTTCTTTTATTCCTCCCTCCTTATCTGTCCCTCACTCCACCTCAACACCCCCCGCAACCCACAGGTCCCCCCTGCTCAGGGCAGCATGGTGATGCACATGCGCCCACCCACCACTGGCCCTTTCCCCAACCCCATCCAGAGACCCATCATGCAGGTCAACAAGCCTGTCATCATCCGTTCCCCCCCTTACCCCAATCCCGGCCGAGACCCTCCCCACTCCACCCCTCCCTCTGCCCCTGAGCCCCCTGTCAAAGGGCCAGAGGATGGCATGAAGGTGAGCCACCCACTGTAAATATAGGTAATTTGATTTTATCCTTTTTCTTTTTCTTCTTTTTACTAAAATCAGTGTGTGAATGCGCTAGTATTTGTATCTCACTGAAGTTACTTTGATAACCATATCTGACTATGAAAGAATAATTTAACGTATGTTAGACTTAATGTAAGGATTGAAACATTTAATACTGTTTTATAGTTTTGTAGTATTATGTCGATTAATCACATTTTTACAAATCTGTGATTTTCAAGCATTTAACTTCTCCATATTGACGGTAGTTACTTTTGTGTGTCTGAGTGTAAGAAAATGTGTGTGAAATATGTTATTTTTGGATGATTTAAAGCCGATGAATTTAATTTCAAGTGACCATCGTGTTTTTAATGAGAGTTTTATGTTAACATGGGATTGTACACGAGATCAAATAATTCAATAATTTACATGTTTAGTCTATATTGATGGCACAGTGTAAGTCTGAGGTATAACAGGAAATTTCTCTTTTGTTTTGTTTAAGAAAACAATATCTCATCTCCACTTAAATAATTTCTTTTTTCGAATATGAAAAGTTGTTTGATTCCTGTAGACCATATTTGCGATGATGTAACATTAACTGGAAGCAAAACAAGACAAAAGTGGATGCAAACAGGAATAGCCACCACAGGATAAAATGGCTTTATGCTTTAACTCTTTTAGTAGTTTTTGGTGTGGTTTCACCTAGGGATGCACAATATTACCAGACCAATTCTAGAATCAGCAACTATAAAAATCTTTGCCGATATTTAGAGCAGATATTTTGACCATACAAATTAATCACAACTATATTATAAATTGTCTGCAGTATCTACATAATCTACAACATACTACTATGTTTTATCACATCACTCCACGTCCACTTTTTTTTAAATCAAATGTATCATTTATTGATGAAATAAAATTGTTTTTCTTGCTTCAAATCCGTTTCTAACACAAACAGAGAGTAACCATGAAAGGAGTTGGTCAATTTTAGTAAAATTGGCTTTGGAAATATTGGCAAAATTCCAAATATTGTGCATCCCTAGTTTCACCCTAAAAGTGGGGTTATTACAAGGCACCATTGACCATTGATGTATTGGCTAGAGTCCATACCTGGCTGTCTTCCCTCAGGGGGAGAGTAAGCTTGTTGCTTTACTGGTAATGGTCTGGTCTACTAGTGCCTTAGACCTCAAGCAACCCCAACTTAAAATACCTAGAATGTCCCTTTAATGTATCTAAAGTTTTGTCAGATTTGCGGTCAGGACCTCAAGTACAGCTTCCACTATCCAACTTAACATGTCTCCATTAATTGTTTTAAGAAAGTAGAGACAGAAATTGATTTTGCTAAAGTCCAACTGTTATTAAAGAACAAAAATATATATATTTTTTTGTCAAATGTCAATTCAGTAGATTTTCTTAATTTTATGGAGCCTGAAAGGTTATTGAGACTGAAACCAGATTAAAATTGATAGAACTACTGTTGTATTTGTTTTTATGTGGGGAAAAAGTGTTAATTTTGACGGCACTTTCTAATTTATTTTTAGTCTTTTGCCTAAAATATCTTTTAGTTTTAGTCATAATTTAGTCATCTAAATTGTTTTAATTTTAGTCTAGTTTTAGTTGATGAAATTTCACATTTTAGTTGTGTTGTGTTTAGTTGTGATTGGATGTCCCTCTTAATTCATCCAACCTTTCCACACAACCAAAGTAGCTGTGATTGGGTATATTCCTAACTTGTCCCTTCTTTCTACATGATGAAATTAGGTCTGATTGGATTAAGTCTCTGTCATACATTTTCGTGTAGTTTTTATTTGTTGACAAAAATGTCAGTTAATTTACCGTAATTTCTCATATATAACACACATTTTTTTGCTCTTAAAAAATCTGTAATTTTTCGGGTGCGTGATATACACACGCACAGGCAAAATATTTAAAATATTTTGTCTCCCAACATCCCGAGTACAACACATCTGATACAAAAAAGTGAAATATTCTCTTTCTCTGCGAAACATTACTGCCAAGCTTTTGTAATTTTTATTAAACTGACTGTTAAACTATTCCAATCCAATATTTTGGGTCTTAATTAGTTTACCTTTGTGTAAGGATGGTTTAATTCTGAAGCGTTATGGTACCACTCACATGTAAACACTGGGTGCTGCCATCTTGTGAGCAAGGGGACGGAAATAGCTGCGCTGTGATTGGTCGAAGACATGCTCTGGCAGAAATCGAGTAAGTGCGCATGCGTGAAACAAAAAGGCATTTTTGCCTCTGGTTGAGAGAAAATCGTGTATATTTGTTGTGAAAATGCTAAAATTTCATTGATTAAAACTTTGAATAAAGGTAATTCTTGAGTTGTCTCAGTAAGTAAGGTTTGGGTAACATGTGGCTGCATGTTACATTTAAATACAGCGTTTTTCCTGGAAAAAGTATGAAAACATGGGGTGCGTGTTATAATAGAGAAATTACGATAGTTTTAGTTTTTGTCCATGTACACTTGTTCTTTTTTTTTTAGTTACTGTCCAGTTTTCGTCAGGGGAAAAAAGGTTGTTGACAAAAACTACGACGAAAATAATTAGTCAAAATTAACACTGGTGGGAAAGAAATTAATCGTCCAAGTAGCTGTTAAACAGTGGCGACCTTTGCTGACTGAGACATTCACTCGTGAATCACTTTGTTTTTGTTGTTTTTCTGGTTTCTAATCATCAGCTTTGGATCATCCAAACAAGCATTTCTGTCTGTATTTGAATGTTTGTGCCGGGCTCTGCTGCTGAATGTGTAAGCTCCTCTTCCTTTTTTCCTCCGTGCAGAATAAAACCCTGCGAGACGTGCGCAAGGCAGTGGGTGAGATCAAGACGCCACCGGGGGGCATGACCAGCAAACTCCAGGAGCCCCTGCCCTCCACGGGGCAAGCCAAACCAGCACGCACTGGAGCCATCAAACCCCAGGCTGTCAAAGTAGAGGAGGGCAAGGCATAACAATGGACCTTAAAAATCCTCATCACCACCCAGCCTGCTGACACGACGCCCCCCTGACCCACAACGCCGAGGCGGGGGGCGGAGCAGACAACATAATGAATTACTCCTCCTGAACTGTCAGAACTGGACACTATTATTTCACACCACGTATAGAGATATATAAATAAATATAAATATATACATAGACACAAACAGTCTTTTAAGCAGATCTCTTCAAGGTCCTCTTTAATTTATTATTAGTCACTTTTAAGGGGAGATTGGTAAAGAGACAAAATGTTTGTTTTTTCTTTCTTTTTTGTTTCTCTTTGAGGTGGGGATAAAGTGGCCAACACAGACCGATGGTTCATTTTCACACATTTTTGCCAAACTGTATTTACTCCCTCTTTATGGACTGAAGCCCTTACAGCCAGGCAGACACTTGACACAGATACACAAGATGGTCTGTTTGATACTTTTAATCAAATTTAAAACACAGCGGGGCACTTGTCATTTTTCATTGGCATTTTTACCGTTAAATAAACTACCCAAGTCACCTTCTCTTGCTTAAGGACTTCTTTTATTAACCCTTAAAAAAATGAAATAAAATTTGTGGACATCATTGCATGTCAGCGTGGTGAAAAAGCATCACCTCTCAGCCCATGAACTGTGGCTTCAATTGGTAGAAAACTTCTTTGTTCTTTGCATTTACATCCTGTCGCTCGCTCTCTCCTCTGTGTGTAAATTGAAACATTAAAAAAAAAAAAACAGTGGACATTTTTACCAAAATCATGTTGCTTCCACGGAAAACTCCACAGCGTGTGCATGAGACCCTGCTGAACGTGTGTTAACCCTGGCGGCGACATTCTCACAAAAAGACTGCACCTGAACTCAGCCTTCATTGTGCTGCCATCGACTGCCTGGATCTTTCGAAGCTGGCGATTTTTATTTTTATTTTTTTTTTCAGCTCATTGTGAAGTTACATATAAGGGGGAGGGGCTTCATTTAAAGACTCCACCTCCTACAAACTAGCTGATTGAAATGTTTGCTTTCTTATCGCTTTGTTTGGGTTGTAATTAATCAAACTGTCTGTTGATGAACGTGATGTAAGTGATGATTTTTACACCCTCAGCCTGGAGAAGTGAGGGGTTTTTTTTTTGCTTTTTCTTTTTATGGCTCTTAAAGACTACTCAGTTACAATCCCACTTCACAGCACAAGTGGGGGAACCTAAAACAACCATTTTGATTTTCTGGTCTCTAAGGTGGCACTAGCAATAAATGCAGCCTAACAATAATCACAATCAGGGTCCAATAACTCCTCTTTTTGTTACTAATAATCACAACCTGTTGGGCGTTTTGCTTGCTGCATTAAAATCCGCTTGAGCTTCTTTTTTGTGAGCACTGCAGTTCCAGTGGACTACGAAGGACTTTTTAAAGTGTTTGTTCTATTTGAAAAATGTGAAGCTGTTGGAATTCTCATTTATTTTGTTTTGGTTCTTTTTTTTTTTTGTAACGGACTCTTGTTTTTGAAGCTCACGATGCCAACATCATACCTGGTTAATGTTACTGCTTACCATCCAGCTCCATGACACTACAAAGATGTTGCGATTTCTCTCTTTACGACAGTGTTTCACTGGTATATATGTATATGCATACTTAACTGTACAGTCGGTTGAGCCTTGTCAGCGAGGGGAGGCTTAATAAACCCACATTTCATTTTAGATATTGTGGCACTATAAAGGATTTAATGTTGAAAAAAGGTCACTGTGTTCTCAGAATGGACTGCTTTCACTTGTTGATAGGTTTATTGGGCTTGGAGTGTAGTTTTCTTTTCCCTTTCTGCAAAAGATCTTGATGCTTCATCATTGTACCTGCACCAAAATGATGCCCTGACTTTTTTTTGTACTTTTAAGATGCATTTTTCTTTTTTTTTTTTTGTCAGAGGACCAGTGCTTTCTACAGCTGATCCAGCGTTCTATTTATCCTACCTGAACTTTATCCTTTCAGATATTTGGTCATTACTTTCCCTTGTTAAAAAAAAAGAGCTTATTGAAAGAAAAGAAATAAAGCAGTTGTGATTTCTTAAATGTACCGTTGATTCTGTATTCTCACTTTGTCATATTAAAGAGGTCATATTATGCCTTTTTCAGCTTTATATGGCCTTCAGTGAGTTTTACATGTCTCATCTGTGTGCAGGACAACATCTGGACTTTCACCAGTAGCTGCCTGAAACAGCTTCAAAGTTTTATAAATAATGATAGACTTAATCTGGTGCACCACTTGAGCCAACTTAACCCTGTTGCTCATTTTATTATGAGTAGAAACAGATGAATCACCAGTTTTTAAAGCCTCCAGAAACCTGACTTGAATCTTTTGGAATTTTAGTGGAGTATTAAAGTTCAGTTTGTCATAAAGCATCCTTGAAAATGTGAGAGAGAAAAAACATCTCAAACTTTCAGTTCCAAAACAGTTTATTTTACTGTTTGGATAATTTATCAGGACTATGTGGTAGGGTTTCTTGATTTTTTTTTCTCCTGCCTTAGTCTAATTGTAAGTTGTTGCAATGTTGGAAAGAATTTACAGTTTTCATGATGGTAGGCACTGTCAGGTTTTCCACAAGCACATTTATAGGCTTATATTTGTTTTTTTTAAATGAGATGTAGTATTGATCAGAGAGTTCCATGTTAATATACTGTGAAAATACCTCAGCCTTTAGGGTTTATGTAGACAAACCTGCATAAAATCAGCATTTTATGACCTACAAACTTTAAGAGGGAAATTCTGTTTTGTTTGGGAATATATTTTGACAACATAAAGGCAAAATTGGATTCATGTAATTTTTGTGTTACTGGGATTTTTCTTCTTTTTTTTTTAAGAGGGAAAAAATTGATTAAAATTGTAAATCGAGTGTTGTGGAAAAAAAAATGGGGATTTTATTTCTAGGTCATATTGTCCAATGTGGGCATGGATGCTATTTCTTTGACAAAAGGATGTTGAGTGGGCCGATTAGTATTTTAGTTTTGTTTGAAGTGGGAAGGATGCACTGTTTTTTTTTCATTTACCAAGTTATTACATCATAAACAGTTGTCTAAAACCTGCCCTCAAAAATGTCCCTATTTATATAAAAAAGTGCAAAGATCAGTCTTAAGATTTCTAGATAGTTGAAATTATGTGTATATGATCATAAATATCTTCTGAAGAAGGTTTTCATTGGTTTGTGTCACCAGGGGCTTTTAATTTTATTTATGTATCTTTGTTCTTTTCCTGCCACTGTAGTTGAAGGCATTATTCTGCATCTCTCTAAATGATAAAATATTATTAAAACCAGAAGTGCTCTGAGAGCATAAACCTCAGCCCAGGCATTTCTAACATTGCCAGGTGAGTTATTGTCAAAACTGTGGAAAACTGCCCTATCTCACACTGTCAACAAATTCTGGAAAAAAACTAGGGATCCACATCCAGACTGGGATCACCGCCAGTGTAATCACCTCTCTTGTGCCTTGACCAACATTCTGTTAATATGTCATCAAAAGCCATTGATAAGTTATCGAGCTGTTAGGGAAGTTTTCTACATTTTCACTATCTAGCAAAGTTTTTAAAAAATCCTATACTAAGTTCCTGGATCTGCATCTGGATTCAGATCACCACCAAAATGTTATCAGTTCCTCCTTTTGTCATGATCAACATTTCCTGAAAATTTCACCAAAATCCATTGATAACTTTTTGAGTTATCATCCTAACAGACAGTGGCAAAGGTAATAAAATAAAATAAAATTGAGCAGGTATTTTAAAATTAATACTGAAATGAGAAAAACCAAATATGAATGTTGAAATGTCTTCCAAAGTGTCTTAAATTATGAAAAGTCAAGCCTCATCCAGAAACAACATTATTATTCAATACAAAAGAAACATTTTTACTTCTTGTAAGGTTTTTCCATCCATACTTTACCAACACAGCTTATCCCTTCTGGGGTCACAGGGCTGGAGCCTGTCCCAGCTGACATTGGACAAGGAGGCGGGGTACACCCTGACTGGTCGACAACCAATCACAGGGCCACATAGAGAGACAGACAACATTCACGTTCACACTCATCTCTGTGGGCAATTTGGAGTCACCAGTGAACCTCATGTGCATGTTTTTGGTCTGTGGGAGGAAGCTGGAGTGCCCAGAGGGAACTCATGCATGCACTGGGAGAACATGCAAACTCCACACAGAAAGGCCCTGACCGACACAAGGATCGAATCGGCATCCTTCTTGCTGTAAGGCACTGTGCCATCCTGGTGAAGCATTTATCAAATAATATTTTAAATATCAATCAATTGATAAATCTTTATTTGTATAGCGTCAAATCATAGCACATGTAACCCTGACAGTTTGAAATAGATCAGGTCCAAGCCATGCTCTAAATTTTGTAGATACAAATAAATAAATATATACACTTGTTTCAGGTTCCAGAGTATTGGTAACATGGTTGCATCGAGCACAGCCCACAATAAAACTGAACGAAAATGATATCCTTTATGTCTGGTCCCATTATTTGATGGTTTATTATGACCCATTTTTTAAAATATATTTTTAATTAAAAAAAATTGTAAAACAAGTGGCCAATTTCTGAGAAGTTTCGATTCCAAATTTCCCCCTATTCTATGAAGACCCAAAAGCAGTTTTCCCAATATAATTTGAACCGAAATGATAGTTGGATATCACTAAACTAAAATTACCGTAATACCGCTGTGTTAGCGCACCTGTAAACGGGATCTTGTTGACGTCAGAAGGATCAAATTCCTGAGATTTTTGCTGCACAAAGGAGCCTGTCTGGACCCGGTCTGGACCAGGAAAAGTTTCTGCAGAGGGGGGTGGTCGTGTTTTCGCTACAGGATCTATTGGCATTTATTCTACCAGCAGTTTAAGCGCCTCACCATCAGAAAAAAAGGTTTGTCAACTTCTGTTATAAACTTTTTTCCACGCATCTTGTCTGGATGCTTTGTCTTTGGTTGACTCGCTAACATTACATTACAACTCGACTATCTAAATCTTCAGAGGCTCCAGAGTCGTTATATCTGCACTTGAGTTTGTAGTTTAACAACATAACGACGGTTTTTCGAGTTATCTTCTATTTAGGAGACGAAAACTGCCCTCTGACTGGAGCCCCTGTTTTAATCAAACATGTGACCGTGTTAAATGGTGACTTTCGCCCGAACACGGCAGTGCCTGTCGTAGTTACATGAGATGTCCACAACATTTTTGGCGCATGTCGACTTTTGTTTTCCTTAAGAATGTCTACAAACACACAGTGAATGTGTGTTATATTAATGTAGAGCTTAAGATACAGCTGCTCAGACTGTTGTTTGTGTACAACTGCTGTTGTCACTACGACAACCACAGACTCATTCGACCGGAAGTCACCAGTAAACACAAATTCATTTACAAACGCAACACCTCTGATACCACCTAAGCATGCTAGCAAGTAACTTTTCATCCATGCCAAGTTTTAACGGCGAAAACTTTGTATTATTATCTTCAAAAAATGACGTCAACTGCATGATCTGTTTAAAGTTGATTTGTTAGCTTAGTAATAGTGTCATTATGTCACCTTTTTTGTTGTGTATTTCAGTGAGGTAACTATAATGACAAAATACAAAATAAGCATTTGAACTTGCAAATACGTAAGAAATAAATGCAAAGGGACGTTAGGATGAGAGATAAAGGAAAAACACATGTAAAATTATAAATGGAGATCTTGTGAAGTCTACAGAGGCTGTTTGTCTTTCCAGGTTTTACATTGTATTGTCAGAAAGAGAAAAATGGATTGTTAATTAATTTGATATAATTAATCCAACACGCCAGCTGTACTTCACCTTTAACTGTGATCTCAGGATCATTGTAGTGCATCAAGTGTGACCTAAAGCCGTATTATTGCACTTTTTATCATGATTTGTCGTTGTTTAAGAAAATATTGATTCACCAGTATATAATAATATATTTGGGTGCAATACTAAATCGATAGTTTTAGTCCAATACTACAATATTTTATTATTCAACAATTAACCAATCAATCAGTCAAACAAATTTTATTTGTTTAGCACTTTTCAAACAACACATGTAACACAAAGTGCTTCGCATAAACAGAAAACAAAGAGCAGCAAATAATATGTGCAACAGAAACTTAAATAACACAAATAAGGACAAATAAACCCATACTTAACAAAAACAGAGCAAAAAGAACAGTATCAAAGACCTCAGTTTAACAGAACTGTGAACGTGAGGAACTGAGGAAAAGCTTTCGTGATTTAATAATTAAAAACACTGAAGTTAATGTTAAAAACACTTAAGTAAGACATTCAATAACAGCAAAGAAAATAAAAGTACGTTGCGGAATGGAAAAAAGTAGTAATAAAATAAGTCACAGAAGAAATAAATACACAAATAAGGAATTGAAAGAATAGAGGAGGATTTAACGATTCTGCTTATCCATCCAATTCTTTAACGATTACCTTATTCGATTCCTGCTTATTTTCTTGTGGTCAAAGTTGGGGTTACTACCTACATGGAGTTTTCAGTGGCAACAATATCAAACACATGGTGCTCCTGATATTCATAGATGAATGCTTCTGTAAGTTGCTGGTGTCTCCACTCAATAAAAATTGTACAGTAAGTGTCTTCTGCCAAAAATTATTCCACAATTTTAATCTCTTCTGTCCGCTGTCTGTCAGGATCTTTGAATTCTTTCTTAGCATGACTGCCTCTGATGAGAGTGTGACATCCTTGATTTGTGAAGTATGCAGAACAAGTAGGAGGAATTAATTAGCGAAAAGACTAATGATATCAATTATTTGAGGGAATTTTTTTATCAGTTCTCATCTGGCTTTGGTTTTCAATTCCCATCTCTATTACAATGTTATCCATTCCAGGTTAACAAGGGCAATACATATCTTAATTTTCCATGCTTGTTATCTTTTGATTTCAAGTGTTATGGAAAATGGACAGTAAGAAAACTGAATCAAGTTTTCTGTTCTGCAGCCTGATGAGTCTGTTGAGGGAATTTCTTCATAGGACAAAACGAGGGCTACGTCTCCCTCTGGTGGTTTTTCTGAAGTGTTAAAATGTTCTTGTGCCAAATAAAAAGTCCTCTCTTTATAAACACATTTCCTCTACATGTAAGCATGATTGTGTTTGTTTACAGGATGGCTACAAAGGCCGGCGTCAGACCCGATGAAGGCTTGATGATGATGCAGGAGCTGGATGATCGGCTTAAAGAGCAGATCGACAAACTGGAGCATGTTCGCCTTGCTGCAGTTGAACTGAGGGACAACTTGTCTGGGGTACTTTCAGAAAGCAATAAATCCTCGTGTTTCATGAAATGCTAAACCAAAACCAGTTTCCTTGACCTCTCCGCTGCCTTTTGGCTTTTACAGAGTAACGGTGATCTAAGCCAGTCCATCTCTGACCATCTGGAATGGTTGAATCACTTGTCAGAGCGAGTGGATACTCTTCACATGAACACCACAGTCTTTGTCCAGGTGAGAAACAGATGCAGTTACTGAAGCTAATGTGCATACAGAAGTGTCATTGAGTGTGTTAGTTATTCATAATTGTTATCAACTGAACTGGAGGTCTTGACTTAATACAATATTACTGTTCACGCCCTGCTCCGAGAAGAGCCACTTTCCCATTATAGCATGTTAACATTCCCAAATCTCTAGAGAACAACCAAAGCTCAGTGAAATGACATTTAGGCACAATTATTTTACTTTTATAGAGACAATAATTATCATTAACTCACTGACTGTTCAACATTGGCATCACAAGTATTTAATAAACCTTTCAGTCGAAAAACTTTGATGAAAAATCAATGAGTGCACATAAATAAATGATGTAATCATGTATCTGAAAATCAGCTCTATTTAGAAATAATAGGTAATAGATAAATATGAAATATATAATAACACACAGATGCAACACTGCATGGGGCACAGCAAAAACTAACTTTTGGCTGTCTTGTTTTCATGACTGTGGGAAAACAATTTTAAACTTTCAACTTAATTTATATCATGGTGCCATAGCATGTTGGTTATGTCCCTGATGTTTTGTTCTGCCTGAGGTCCAAACTTTATTAAACCTAAAGATCAAATTTGATCTGTTGGTTGCACCTTCTCGTGGTGGTGGGTCCTGACTGAGGATACACTAGTTTAAATGTATAAAAGCAGTCTCTGTTTCTGTTCCAGATGAACCCCAAACCTCGTGCATGGGCAGGAAAACAGAGCTCCAAACATGGCTACCGCTTGGGACGTCTCCAGCAGGTTGATGACGCCCAGTCAGAGTTCGGTTGGTCACCGATCCGAACCCGAAGAAACAGCGACGCTGCCTCTGAGATGTCCTGTAACTGGTGATCAGGCAGACTGTGGATTCCAGGTCAACTGAGGGGGCTTAGACCTCTTCTTCTGAGGTCACATTTACTAAATATTTGACCAAACTCAACCCTTTGCACATTTTTGTCTGTTATGATGCTAAACTTTACATGTAGCGTACAACCTTACATTTGTCCAGTGTCATGTTGTGAGATAAGCTAAGTTTTTAATAAAATCACAGCTGTCAAGTGTCAGTGTCCAAATGTGTTTAATGATTTTGTGAGTAAAGGCCTGTCATTGAAATTCACTTTAGATTGACCATGTTTAGGAAAAGAAAACTAACAAAAAATATCATACTCAGAGGTAAGTTACGTCAAAACTGCTAATTTTTCATTTTTTTTCAACTTCATTATTTGTTTTTACAACAAAGAAACTCCAGAAAACAAATGAGCAAAATTAGATAAAAGAATAATAAAAAGAAGGAAAAAAGGATGTAATACTTAAAATAGTTCCTGAAGTAGTATGTTTTCTTTACAGTAACAACAAAAACTTGATAAATAGGGTTTGACACATACAGTCATTGGCTTAAACTAAATAAAAATACACTAACAAAGTAAATAAAGAAATGCACATTTAAATGGAAGCACACATCTGCCAATGGAAAAAACGGTTTCAGGAATTAAATATTAGTGACAGATTATTATGTATAGAAGGGGATTAGATTCACTAAAAGATATAGAGATTGATTTTTGTAAGGTCCGTTAATAGAGTTCTGAGGAAAAAAATAATTCTGGGCTTAATGTTGGAATTCTTTTCTTCAAAATTCTGGCTTTCTTCAAGAATTCTGACTTTAAACTCCAGATTCTGATTTTTTTCCCCTCAGAATTATGTCTTTAATGGCAGAATTTTCTGAGTTTAATCTTTGAATTGTGACTTCAATGCCAGAATTCTTATTGTAATCTCAGAGTTTCCTGACTTCTGAATTTTGAGATAAAAATTCCTTCTGACTTTTATCTCAGAATTTTCTGACTATTCTCAGAATTTGTCTCTTCTCTCAGAATTCTGCCTTTTTTTTAGAATTCTGACTTTTTCATGGACTTAAAAAAAAGTTCTGTCTCTTAATTATATATTTTTTCCAGTGGCCCTAATCCTCTTTCGTGCTTGAGATAGAAATGAGATGAAATGACCTCTTCATGAAATAAAAGGCAACTAGGTTGTATCAGTGAATACTGTGATTTCTAGAGTTTAAAGATTTGTTCCTAAATCTAAGACTCTGGTGTTTATTTTCTTGTGATTTTTTTTTCTCCTTTAGTTTTCCCTTTGTCTTTCTAGGGCAGACGGTGATATATATTTTCTTGTTATTGTGGTTACTGGCTTTGTATTATAAAGTCAGGAGTTTGGGCTAACTGGTATAATTTGGGCTCCTGTTTTTAAATCCGCTCAAATATTTAAAAAAGAAGAGTTTATTAACAAAACGAAGCGTAAATTGTTGACTGATGTAATATGTGTTCACAGGTGGTAAGCACGCCGCCTGAGTCACGTGTTCCCCCCTCCGCCGTCTGTGTATGTGGGTCAGTGTGCTCCGCCTGCAGGGGGCGCTGCTGACGCCTCCATTTTGTGTGTGCTGAGCTCAGTTTTAAATAAAGCTTTGGCAGAACGCGTGGGTGATATTTCTGGAAGGAAGGAACCCCGACACGCTGAAGGAGCACTATACCCTGTTTAAAGGGAACCTTTTGACCACGCTGCGTTGAGTTTATTTTTGTATTTGTATTAAAGTGTACGGGTATCGAGGAAAAACCCAGAGACCATGGCAGAGAGTGACTGGGACACGGTGACTGTGCTGAGGAAGAAGGGCCCGACTGCTGCCCAGGCCAAGTCCAAGCAGGTTAGCATGGAGCCTCGTTACGTCTGAATTTGGGTCAAATTATCGGATATTCGACATTTATGCATATTTGTACAGTATAAGAAACGGCTGAGCACAATGCTGTGTGCGTGGTGGATGAGTGAATCAACTATTGTTGGTACTTTACGGGTTAAACTGTCAAACTTTAACATGCTTTGTTTGCTTGAGTAACAGTTTGTAGAATGCTAGTATCACAACAAATAGGCAACGCAGCCCAACGGTTAGTTCAACCGTCAACAGTTTAACGGTTAATTATGGTAACTCGTCAACGTCAAAGTGATACATCAAACTAAACCATATCAGGAATAAGTTATTAAAGTTTGAGGTTGTAAATATTGTTAATTTGTTAGTCAGGGGCTCAAATAGCCGTAAGTTATTTAGCGCTAGCCAGCTAACATGTAAATGATATCCTGGCATCAACATCAGCCTGACGCTGTTGAGTTCTGCTTAAGCCTGCTTGACATGAGAAATGATGAGGGACACGGGTGGAAAGAGGACATAAATATTAGATATTCCTTCATCTTAGATGTGCTCAAAGTGCAGAGTATTTTGAGAAGTATGTCGTGAAAAATGATAGCAGCTATATTGTGGTAAAAAAAAGTCATCTTGATTATAGTTTGGAATATCAAAGATTGTTGATCTAAGACATATTTGATCAAGAGATGCACGATTTTGAAATTTTGCAGGTTTTGCAATTTTAAATATAAAAGAATAAAATTTGCCCTGTATTTTTGTACTAGGAAGCGCTAGTAATCTCAAAACTAGAAAAAAAAATATGAGTCTAATACTGTTAAAGTAACGGAGCGCCTTTATGAGTATATGAAATGAAAAATCAGAAGTACATAAATGGTCTCAAATCAAACACAACTTAGAGAAATAAAGTAATTCCACTTTTCCACCTTTGACACAGACATGCAGCAAAGTATTATAAAACAAGTCGATCATTAATATCTTTCTGATTTTGCCTTGATAATGTTTTATCACTGGCAAAGCAATCCAAAGGTAAACACTCACAAACGGATATTAAACGATAAGTCACTACAGTTTCATATAAATTACATTAGTTGGTTCAGTTTGGTTTTATAATAGTTTTTATTTATTAAGTAATTCTAAAGCCATGAGTCCATTTATGAAATCACTTCATGTATTTATTATTTGTGTTTTTAATTTAAAAAAAAAAACTATAATATATAATCATGATGTCAATAGTTATACAACTGATTGTACTTCCTGTTGTCTTTGAACTCAACATAAACCTGGTGTGTTTCTTTTTTTAAGTAACCTGAAAAATTATAATCATCCTGTCCTGTATCTTGTTTTATAAAATGAGACTTTTTCTTTAAGATTAAGTTTCCCCCAGTCCTTGCCCTGAAACAGGATTGTTTGTCTTATTTTGTTTGACATTTTTGTCCCACTTAGATAAGCAGGTTTGTTACTAATTAACTTCATGTCTAGTAAAAACGAGTCTCAGTTGAGTCTTAGGAACCCAAACATAATGTAATCCGTTGTCAATAATGATGAAATCTTTTTGAAATATAAGATAAATTAATGTCTATGTTTTTCTCCAGGCTGTCACTGCTGCTCAGAGACGTGGAGAGGACATTGAGACGACCAAGAAATGTAAATATTTCTTTCATATCCTGCTCACCCACACCCGCTCCCGAGACCACATCACCCCTGTCCTCCGAAACCTCCACTGGCTCCCCATAAAACACAGAATACACTTCAAAATCCTCCTCCTCACCCACAAAGCCCTCCATAATCAGGCCCCCTCCTATCTCTCCAGCCTGCTCCACCACTACACCCCCTCCCGTGACCTCCGATCCTCTGAAGCCCACCTCCTTTCCCTACCACCTGATACCAAGTACCGATCCTGGGGAGACAGAGCCTTCTCTGTTGCCACCCCCACCCTCTGGAACGCACTACCATCACACATACGAAACTGTCCGAACCTGTCCACATTTAAAACCCTCACCAAACCCACCTTTTTAGAATTGCTTTTAATGTATGACTGCTTTTACATGTTATTTATGTTCCTTTTCTTTTCTTTTTAATCATGTTTTTATTATGATGTTGTTTTCTATGATGTTCTTAACCTCTGTACAGCGTCTTTGAGTGCCTAGAAAAGCGCTTTATAAATGAAATTTATTATTATTATTATTATATACATTTGGGAAATACGCTGCACTGTGAGATTGTCCGAATATTTGGGTACTTTTTATCTGTGTCATTTCAGACAGGAATTCCCCCAATATTTGGTGCACAGGAAGCAAAAATAACATAATTTTTAGGGGAAGTTATGGCACACCAGTGATGATGATATCCACTTAAAAATGTTAGATGAATAAAAATACACAATGCTTTTTTTATTAATTTGTTAGACATGTGGTCCTGCTGTATGACTAACTGGTTCATAGAAAATGCTGCTGGTGGTTCTTAATATCTGTGGCAATCTGTCATAGAATGAAGAGAAAAGGAGCAAAGAGTTTGAAATAAAGAAAACATAGAAACCAGCAGAAAGGGCCGCCTTCACTGTAGCGTTTGGCTACTATTTCTACGCTTTTTTAATCTCAGAATTTAGGCTGTTGGAGCTGTGAATTAACCCCCACTACAGCTGATTGTGTTCCAGTTACGAGCTTAACTTAACATCACCTGATCTCTCGAAGGAATCCTGATCTAAAAGAGCACTCCTAGTGACACAGCAACTTAACTTGGATATTCTCATTTCTAAGATCAATTGGAACTCACTGAAATGCAGCACAAATCCTGTCAGAGGAAATAATCTTGCCTTTCAGACAAATGGTGCTGTCATGTATATATTCATATTCTTATAGTAAATATTTGTTAATAATTAATAATTAATTGTGAAGTCCTTGGCCTCATTTGTAGTCCCACTTCTTAATTTTTACTTATTTTTCCTTCTTAAGGAAGTTGATATTGTGTAAAGAATCTGCATGTTGCAATCTGCTTACTCGCTTTTCATTCTCATTTTATTTATTTTCATTTTTCTTTTATTTATTTTATTCTACTTCATTTTATTTAAATTAATGCTCCTATGTATTTTAATGTCTTTATTTGATTTTTTCCAACTGCTATACTGTGTATAAGAACAACTGAAACAACCGAATTTCCCCTTGGGGATTAATAAAGTATTTCTGATTCTGATTCTGATAACAGGAAAGGAAGGTCGTCTGCCCACACAGCAAACAAACTAATAAATAAAAAACTTTAGTTTTAGTTAGTTTTGTGATCATGCATTAATAATCCATGTAAATAATGAAGTGAAAATCTGATATAGTGAAACCCTAACTAGTGCCATATGTAAGTGTAATATTCTGTTATTTTGACAAATCATGTGCCGAGAGGTGTTGGAAAAAATCAGTTAATTTCATTATTGCGATTCTTCATCTCTGAGATTCTGAATCCATTTAGAAAAAAAAAATACACGCATTTATAAAGACATTTGTTGTCATGTTTCAAGTGCTCACAAATGTGCTGCTTTATTGTTTCCGTTGGACAAAGTTGTAGCGAGGTGCTGGTACCAGCTGGCTGCAATGCTAATGTTAGCCCGTTAGCTTGATGTGTAAGTAATATTTCTGTATGGAGCAGCAAAGAGAAATCCAGCCTCTCCCATGTTGGATACATTCACCCACTCACTCCATCTTACCCGGAACATTGTGGATGTTCTGGGTAAGACAGTGCTTAGCATGACGTATTTAGTGTGCTGACTCTGCAAAAAGAAATTTAAGTAGTCATCTCGCACACCATCACCCAGAGTTAGTAGAACCTGAACAGCAGCCAGTCACAATACTGACTGTTGACCGTGGCATACTGCAGTTTTACTCGACTTTCAGTCTTAATCCAGGTGTAAATCCAATGTCTGTTTTATTTCTTCAGATGTACACCACTACAGCATTAGAGACAACAAAAGCTTCAGATTCAAGGATCAGATGAAAAAACCCATTTAAAAGCTGAATTATATTGATCGAGAATCATGAATTAGTCTGAATCTAGAATAATCAATGCTGCAAGGAATCACGAGGTAGGGAAAGATTTATGTCCCTGCAGGAGCCCTCTGTGTTCCCTCCTCTCTTCTTTCCTTTCAGCTGTGTTTGAGAGTAAAAGCTCGTGTGCTGCTTTCTTTAAGACCGCATTATCAAATGTGAAATATTATTTCACAGGGTCTGCAGGGCAGAACAAACAGCACCTGGTGACAAAGAACACAGCCAAACTGGACCGTGAAACAGAGGAGCTGCACCACGACAGGGTCCCTCTCGAGGTGGGGAAGGTCATCCAGCTGGGCAGACAGCAGAACGGTCTGACCCAGAAAGACCTGGCCACTGTGAGTATCCAAGACCTTGAGAGATTTTCTTTTGCTTAGGACGAAACAGTCCGCTGTGCTGCAGGAAATCTATCTTTATGTGTTCAAAAAAAACAGTGGGTATGATTCAAGATGTTGATGATTTGAAGCTTGGGCATGTAAATTGATGTACTCAAAGCTTTTTGTCTTTTTTTAATTTATTGACTAAAACTGGACTAAAATCTAAACAATTTAGATGACTAAATTATGACTAAAACCAAAGGATATTTAAGGCAAGAGACTACAATGTACAACAAAACTAAAAAGTGCTGTCAAATTAACACTGTGTTCCAGTTTAAATTTCCAACTTGGAACTCAGAATTCCAGTACAGCTGAAAAGCACCATTCAGGTGTTTGTGTTGGACCTTTTGTTTTCTGACACTTCTAAATGATTTGTGATGAATATGTTCCTTCAGAAAATCAACGAGAAGCCCCAAGTCATCGCTGACTATGAGAGCGGGAAAGCCATCCCCAACAACCAAGTCATGGGCAAGATCGAGCGAGCGATCGGTAAGAGAACTGTTAATGAAGTAAACTGAATGATTTTGATTGGTTTGTCTGAATAATCAGTCACATGACCCTCATCCTCCTCATCTGCCTCCAACAGGGCTGAAACTGCGCGGGAAGGATATTGGCCAACCGCTGGAGGCAAAACCCAAGAAGAAATGAACACAAAGCCTCGAAATCAGCCCCCCCAGGTCCCCCTTGCTCCTGACCCCCGCCCCATCTTCAAATATCTCCCCCCCTCTCTCCCTCACCCCTCCATCTACCTGGGCTGATCTCACCTGCGTCCTGCCCGAGGACCCGGTGCTCCACCGCATCACACGCTGCAGACTGACAAGTCATCTTAAACACTCTCTCTCTCTCTCTCTCTGTCGCTACACATAATGTAACGAATGATCGAATGCGTCACAAACTCTAAAGGTTCTGTGTCTTTTTGTTCACTCACCTCTGCTTCTAGGCTTTGGCATGATTAATTCAACCTTTATGTTTGCTATGTGAAATCATTAAAAAGGTGGATTAACTTTCATGACCAGTCAGATAAGTCGGTTAATAATGAGCATGATCTTCAGCCAAAAGTGCTTGATTGCATCTTTTTTTCACACACTTCAGACAGTGGGTGAATGTCATTACAGTGTTGAAATGTTTTGATGCTGTGCTTTGTTTTGATCAACAAATAAAGTCTGACAACTCGAGATACATCTGGGTCTGCTTCATGATTAACTGAAGATGCACAAAGTATGGCATCTTTCCACCAAGCAGTTTTTATTGGTTCAGTGCACTGAACGCTGATCTTGAGTTTTCACAGCCAGCAGTACTCGCTTGGTAAACTCCAGTGTGTCCTGCTTTCAATCAATAAATCAAACTTTATTTATATAGCACTTTTCTTACAAGAAAATGTTGCACAGATAAATTAAAAGAAGATAAAAGGAAGTATGATCCAAACCCACAAGATGCATCATAAATAAAAGACAGTAGTAGAACAGGAACGTTTTTGTTCACCCAGTACACACCGATGCCATCTTAAAGGTTTAAAATGAGTGGAGCTTAGGTTAAAGTGTAAAGTTAATATCAGAAAAAACTAACTGAAATTAAGTTTTAAAAAGTAAAAGGTTGCTGTAATAAGATTAAAAACACAACACGGTAATGGCAGTATTTCAAACTGGATTAAAACACTTAAGAAGAACTTGAGGAAAAACGATAAAACAAGGATGAACTACTAAAAGGTAATTCTGAAGTTAAAACAGAATAAGACATAACCTGAATGATCAAACAGATTAAGATGAGTACATTCATTTCAGGTAAAAGCCAGGCTAAAGAGGTAGGTCTTCAGTTTGCTTTTAGAAGCAGGGAGGAGTAACAGGAAGACTGAAGACGGAAAGGAGCAGTAGCCAGCTAGTAGCCATATTTCTATTTTTATTTGTATTTCTGTTTATGTCTATATCTTTTATATATCTTCTTATCTATTATAAATCGTGCTGCAGGAATGTTAATTTCCCTGAGGCATTTCCCAAAGGGATAAATAAAGTTCTATCTGAACTAATCTTATCTTATCTTATCTAGTCTAAAAACAATAACCCCGAAGCTCAGATAGTAAAGCATGGTGCCCAACAGAAGGGTGCAAGATCATAAAGTGGGTACAGAGTGGCAGCTGTCATTGCACTTTAAAGCTTAATATCAATTTAGAAATAGTTCTCTAACGCTACTGACAAAAAATACAGTGCTCAATGATACTGCTGCACAATGACAGCAAAGAACCAATAAAAATGTGTAAAAAAAATCTGAAAGGAATTATATTTTTAGTACCAAGGATGAAGAAGAAAACTGAATGCAGTAGCAATTTTCAGCCACTAGGTGTCAGAGTTCTACCACTAACGAGTGTTTCAATGCTGGAGGGGACACTGTGGTTATGAGGGGGTGAACTTGGTCAGCATCAATACTCAAGTAGGATGTTGGGTTCGGACAATGCACAGCTGGTACAAAAAAGCCCAAAGTGTGCCAAAAATATCCCCACACTATTTCACCACCAGCAGCAAACTCTGACCCTGACACTGGAATATCACAGCAAAAAGATTCATCAGACCAGACAACATTTTCCTAATCGTCTACTGTCCAATTCTGGTGTGTGAATTTTAACCTCAGTTACCTGTTCTTAGCTGACATGAGAGGCATTTGGTGTGGTCTTCTGCTGCTGTGGCTCACCTGCTTCAAGATGCGTGTGTTGTGTATTCAGAAATGTTCTTCTGCATTCATTGGTTGTAATGAGTAGTTATTTGAGTTGCTGTTGCCTTTCTGTCCCCATGAATCATTCTGACATTCTCCTCTAGGCTCTGGCATTAACAAGGCATTTTCCCCTGAAGAACTGCAACTCACTGGACATTTTGACTTTTTTGTAAACCATAGGGAAACTCCCAGTATATCAGCACATTCTGGCATACCAATTAATCAGTCAATTAATTCAGCTTCTGTCTCCATTCTAAAGCTCAAATGTGAACTTCAACTGGTCTACATGGCTGAATGCATTGCATGACTGTCCTGTGATTGGCTGGTTGACTATTTGTGTTAACAAGCGGTTGAATGGGTGTACCTAACTAAGTTATAAAGTGGAATTGGGCAGAATTCTGCTTAATTTTACGTTTTTTAGGAACCAAAATATGTGCAGCAATTTATTCATTAATTTCATTTAGACAGAAAAAAAGTAATTTAGTACAAAAAGATTGAAGAAAACAACACCATAAGTGCTCATTAAATCTACTTTTGTATTTTTATGTATACCGCATATGTTATTCCATATTTTGTGCGATATTTAGCAGCACCTTGCTCGCATAAAGAATGTTTAGGTAGTGCTTTTTTAATTATAATTTTTTTTTTAATACTTTACTCATTTTCAGATGTGCAAAACAGAACATCTGGTAAATACAAAAAAAAGGAAATAATAACCTGAACAATTGCCTCTTTCTTTCCATCTCTCTCCCCAAAGCAGGCTAAAAAATGTAGTCCATAACACATTTTCTGTGGTCATCTGCAACTGTAATCACATTATGCTTGTAAAATTCTAAAGAAATAAATATTATAAATATTCATACACAATCAAAACATTGAGATGTCATGAGGGTCCTCTCCGCTGTGTGATGTGATCAAGAAATGGTTGCCATATCTGGTGGAATTTATTTGATTTCCCTGATATCTCAAATCTAATTTTCTCCAAATACAAGGTACTTGAGAGCTCTGTGAGCCAGGCTTCAAAACCTGGAGATACCTCTTTGTTCCAGACTTTAAGAATCATTTTCTTAGCCGTGACCATTGACCAGTGATCAAGAGTGTTTTTTTGTTTATTTTAGTGGTCATTAATTGGCTTGATGTTGGAGTGATATTTGATTTAAACTGCTTTACATGAGGACGGCACGGTGCCAAAGCTGGTAGTGCCTCACAGAGAGAAGGTCCCTGATTCGATCCTCATGTCAAGGTTGGGGCCTTTCTGTGTGGTGTTAGCATGTTCTCCCTGTGCATGCTTGGGTCCCCTCAGGACACTTCAACTTCCCCCCACCAGTGTTAATTCTGTTGACTAATTATTTCCATTATAGTTTTCATCAACAACCCTTTTTTCCCCGATCAAAACTAGACAGTTACTAATAAAAACAAGTGCACGTGGACAAAAACTAAAACTAAATTAACTGACATTTTTATCAACAAATAAAAACCTGACGAAAATGTTTGACAGAGACTTACTAATTTCATCTTGTAGAAAGTAGGGACAAGTTAGGACTATATCCAATCACAGCTACTTTGGATGTGTGAAAAGGTTGGATGAGTTCAGAGGGACATCCAGTTACAACTGCCTTAGCTTCATGGTGGCGGGATAAGCTGGGGAGCGATCCAATCAGAGCTACTCTTTGTGAATTGATATATCCATGTAGAGCAGGTTCACTGTTTGCTGTCAATTCTGATATCATAACTGAGATGCTCTGCCAGGTAAATAAAGGTGACTGCATTTCACACAAAAGTTAAATTGTTTCTGTTAGTTTTGTACATTCAAACTTTACTAGCATTCAGTAAAGGGTTATTAGATGTTTTATTTTATCCAAGTGTAAAACATGACTTCAGAAATTTTAAGGGAACATCATATTTTAGTTGACTAAATTTACTGCAGATTTTGTGGACTAAAATGTTGTGAAATTTCATCAACTAAAACTAGACTAAAATTAAACAATTTAGATGACTAAATTATGACTAAACTTAAAGATATTTTAGGCAAAAGTGCTGTCAAAATTAACACTGCCCCCTACAGACCAAAAACCTGCTTGTTGGTTTAATTGGTGACTTTAAATTGCCCGTAGGTATGATTGGGGACGTAAAAGGTTGTCTATCTTGCCATGTGACCTTGTGATTGGCTGGTGACCAGTCTAGGGTGTACCCTGCCTCCTGTGATAGGCTAAAGCCTCCCTGCAACCTCACAGCCAGTAGAAGTTAATAGTTATCATGAGAAAAGCATTAATACTTCAACATAACAAGATATCTTAAGATCTGGAGAAGACCGCCAGTGTTTATGCTTAATGTCAGAAAGATGGAAAAGAACAACAGGTAAGGATGACGGTCTACTTCGGGCTTCTCAGAAATGTTTTGGCATGTGCAGTCTTCAGAATTCAGCATGCCAAATAGTTTATTCAGAAATTCAGCCATCCTTTATCCAACAGCCTTCAGCCATCAGAAGAACAACACTTTAGCTGTCCCTGACCTTCAGCAGGCTTAGCTCTTCTCAGTACTTTTCCTCTCTCTGCGGTGTTCATACCAGGGCTTATTGATTTGAGGATTTCTTTTTTTTGCCAGTGGTAAGGCTGCCTTCTGTTTTATTAAAGATTCATGGACCTCATTGTTGCAGCATAACAAAAGCAGGTTGGTGAGAGGGGAGTGCAAGTGGGGCAGAACACACTCCAACTCAAGGACTTGATCATGATTTCAACAATAGAGCAGGAGGCTTGTATTGATGAAGGACTGAAGGCCGACAGAGTGTGAAGGATGGAGAGAGAATCTGGATGAAGAAAAGAGGTTTGACTGAGGATTCACGTGGAGACAGTTTTTATAGATTCTATGTAGGAGTTTAACTTTTGACATCCTTGCTCCTCTTGTGGTTAAACAATTTCTCTGACAAGGTTTAAGTAAGGTGCTAAGGGTGCTAAAACTATTGTGATGACCTCAAGGCTCAAAATAATTGTGTTCCCCTTTTTTCAAACGCATCACACCCGATGTTGTTGTTTCAGACATACCATAGTTTACTGAATATAGTTGAGTAGTAGTTGGATATTATTGTAGAGGCTTTAAGGCCTGTGCTAAAAAAAATCACAAAGTTGTTATCGAAATGTTTATTGATTTGTTAGGTGGTTTGATTTGGCTCCAAATGTTGAGACAGCAGTTATAAAATACCCCTTTGGTGGAATCACCCATAGTGCAGTTCACAAAAAATTCAAAAGGGGGCAGTAGGGGCCAAAGTACAAGATGCAGCGCAGGATTCAAAAATGAAATTACTTCTATGTAGAGCTGGAAAATTATCCAATTTTAATCACGAGTACATTACTGCCCTCCATAATTATACAAATGGAGTTATTGAGAGTAAAATATTAGTGTTTCATGAGATGTTAAACTTTTTTTTCCTTTTCCATTTATTATTATTATTAGCATTACTTTAAAGTTTTTTTTATCCTTTCAAGTATATTTATATGTATCGCCCATTCTTTAATGTTAAAAATGATACCGCCAAAGGCATATTTGTTAAATGAAAGATTGTGAGTAATTGTTTTTCATAATCCTGATCTCAGTATCTATTAACGGTCCCATATTTTGCTCCTTTTCTGCAGTTTAACATGGATCCTTGATGCTGTCATGAAACGTCAGTAACATGCTTTGGTCCAAAAAGCCTATGAATCAAGCACAGCTGCGTTCTTTCCACGCTCACATAACCGCTCTGTTCAGAACGGCTGGTTTTGATGGCAGTCGCTTTGATATGCTAATGAGCCACAGCAGAGCCGCGTACATATGGGGATTTCACATTAGTCCTGCAGCGTAACTCGTGTGAAGTGGAGCGCACTGCCGCTCCAGCCACGCACGGCTTACAGTCCTGAACACACAAGAACTGCAAACTCATGCGGGTTACCAGATAACAGCGACGCTCATTTCCCCCAAACATCACAGGCTAACACACAACATGCTAACCTTGGCTTAGTCACCACAGTGGGACACAGCTGCAACTTAGCCTAGCTTCCAGGCTAACGTTGGATGAAACAGAGGGGTAATTGGGTGGTTAAAGGACTGATTATAATCAGCCAACTGTTAAACTCCTCTTGACTAATGTAAGAATGTTCATACTTTGAAGTGTACCCTTCAGACTTTCAACAAGTAACGTTAACATTGACGAACATGTGAAGTTACCTCTGGTTCACCAAAGCCTTAAACCTGGTCTCCTCCTGACTGAAATTCTGTTAAAGAGAACATCAGTGTCCACAGTTTACATGTATTGTTATAAGCTCATGATGTCTGTAGACTTTTGTGTAATCAAGTGGCCAATGAGTCTTTTATCTCTTATTCATTTAAGTAATAAATCAAGAGTGTATAAAAATGCTTTACACTTTCATATTGAAAAATCACACATTTAATAAAAGCAACTCAAACTTTTATTCACCACAATCTACTCCAAAAATCCAGTGATAGCCTCCAAGTAATACGTAATTATCAGGCAGCCACAGTAATATTAAGACAACACTGCATGATTAACTGCTGCAAAAGACATTAATGCAGAATTTTGTGAAGTGCAGAGGATGAGAATTCAGCATCCAGGCAGTACATACCCTGCAATCCTCTGTCCCGTATAACCTTCACTGAGCCCCACAGTTCAATCTCTGCTTTGGTGAGATAAGACTTTTGCTGCCAGTGGCACATCTGCCAATCAATGTGGTCGTCATTAGCAACAAAATACAGCAGGCTGGACACACCTGCTGTGAATCTGTCTTTGATTTTGAAAAATTATGTGACATTATAAAAACCATAAGGATGAGAGAAGAAATGCCGTGACAATTAAGCATCCTTTCTGCTGTTGTGAATTAAGGGAGTGCATAAAAAAAAACAGTCTGTTGTACCTTAGAAGAGTTGAGCCCCCCTTCTGGGACACACCTCAAAAAATTCATACACGCTCTGAAAAATAAACATTAGTTTTAATTGTGTCATTGGTAAAACTGAGATAAATAGGCTAAGACCAACATCACTGGGTATATGCTTTAAAAGAAAATATGCCTTTGCTGTGTTTTCATTGTTTTAGAGCATAAATTTTAACCAAACTTTGAGGTCCTCAAAGCTGACAGAGCATTGCACCCTCCTCAAGAACCCCTGGCACCTGTCATGCTATTGCCACAGATGCTCCGAACAGAATTTACATAAAATCAAAATGCAGACTGAGCACACATTTAGCATGCTTCTCAATCTGATTGCTCTTGAATATTATAGCTCTGACTGGGCTGCTTGTTGTCATTCCTTATTGTTGACGATTGTGACGGCAGTAAGTGCTGGTGGGTTCGGTGGGTTCGGCAGAGTTTTAAAGGGGGCACTTTAAAGTACTTGCCCAGGGTCACCTAACTAGATATCCAGATCTTGCCTCACTCCTGAGTCCATGACAAGCAGATAGACACCATCTTTCGACTCAGTTTGCAATAACAAGGAAGAGATGGGCAGAGCCTCCGCACTGCTGATTAGCTTAGCTCAAACATTGGTAGTCAATGGGTAGCGTTAGCCTGCCTCTGCCTATCTGTCATTAGACAAACTCTTCAGCAAATCTAAACGGTCCTGTGTGCTTGTTGTGACTCATTTATTTTTAACCGCATTATGTTATGTTATCTTCTTTTTTATCGTTTTTATCTTCTTCTACTCGCAAACAGAGGCTTTGTTTTGGTGGCCTACTTCTGCGGTGGTTTGCACTAGAGATGTAATGTTCGCGAATGAGTTGAGTCTTTTTAGCTCTTTTAAGTGAATGATGAGAACCAATACGCAGATGTGAGTCAGCCGTTTGTTCTTAAATTTGCAGGCAATTGCATTTAAGAAAGGCTTGCAAACGAACGGCTCACTCACAACTGTGAAACGGTTCTCATCGTTCACTTAAAAGAGCTAACACTACCCATTGACTCCCAGTGTTTGAGCTAACCTTATTCTATTATAAACGTTACAACGTTGTTTGATTGACTTTAAAATAGCTATACAGAAGTGTACAAGCAGGACATCGTTGCTTTAACTAATCATTACGCTGCCCTCTTGACCCTGGGTTTTCACAGCAACACATGTTCTAGTATTATTATGACATGTAACAGAGTCATGTCTGGACAAGCTAACAGCTACTTATGTGGGAGAGCAGGAACCTTCAGGCTATGAGGTCAAACAGGAAGGACACAGATGGAGGACATCCTGCAGCAGACCTACATCTGCTTTACTTCTCTGAGTTCATGTTAAATGAGTCGCTAACCTCTCTGCTGTATGATTCTGTGTGTTTTTGTAAAATTCCTCGATGGCTCCCCTCTGCCAGCCAACACTGAACATTAAGTATTTACAACTTTAATGAGCTGAACACATAAGAACGAGGGAATATGAGGAGGGGCCTGGTTTGTGTTCCATTACTACACATTTAGATGCTGTTGTGCTTGTGGTTTGGGAGGACATCAGTGTTGTTTAAATGAAATAGTGACATGTCCTCATAGATACAGTATATACAAACCCCAATTCCAATGGAGTCAGGACGCTGTGTGTAACGTAAATAAAAACAGAATACAATGATTTGCAAATCCTTCACAACAAAGACAAGATATTTAATGTTCAAACTGATAACTTTTTTTTTTTTTTTTACAAACATTCACTCATTTTGAATTTGATGCCTGCAACATGTTCCAAAAAAGCTGGGACCAGGTGAGTGTCATGAACATCAACCAAAGGTTCAGTTATTCAAGCAATAATGGAGCAATGTTTACCACTTTGTGAGAAACTGCACAAGCAAATAGTCCAACAGTTTAAGAATATTCTGTAAGTATAATTGCAAGGAATTTAAAGATTTCATCATCTACAGTCCATAACATCATCAACAGACTCAGAGAATCCAGAGAAATCTCTACACTTAAGTAGCAAGATCAAAAACCAACACTGAATGCCCATGACCTTCAACCCCTTGGGCAGCACTACATTAAAAGCCAACATCATTCTGTATAGGATATCATGATGCAGGCTCAGGAACACTTTAGACGACCATTGTCAGTTATCACAGTTTGTCGCTTCATCTACAAGTGCAAGTTGAAACTCTACTACGCAAAGCCAAAGCCAGATATCAACAGCACCAAGAAACATCGCCGGCTTCTCTGAGTCTGAGCTCATCTGAAATGGACCGATGAAAACAGAAGAGTGTGCTGTGGTCTGAGTCCACATTTTAAATTGTTTTGGAACTCATGGACAAAAAGGGAAAGGACCAACCAGATTTTTATCAACGCAAAGTTTAAAAGTCAGCATCTGTGATGGTATAGGGGTGTGTTAGTGTCCATTGCATGGGTAACTTGCACATCTGCGAAGGTGCCATTAAAGCTGAAATGTACCAACAAGTTTTGGAGCAACATATGATGCCATCCAAGCAATGTAATTTTCAGAGAAATCCCTGCTTATTTCAGCGAGACAATGCCAAGTTACATTCTGCACATGTTATAAGAGCATGGCTTCATAGTGAAAGAGTGCAGGTACCAGATCTGTCTCCCACTGAAAATGTTCAGAACTTTATTAAGTGCAAAATACATTAACGGAGACCCCAGACTGTTGAGGAACTGAAGTCGTACATCAAGCAAGAATGGGAAAGAATTCCATCTACAAAGCTTCAATATTTAGTATCCTCAGTTCACAAACATTATTGAGTGTTTTTAAAAGAAAAGGTGATCTAACACAGTGGTCCCAGCTTTTCTTGAAATGTGTTGCAGGCTTTAAATTCAAAATGAGTGAATATTTGCACAAAACACTGAACTTTATCAGTTTGAAATTAAATATCTTGTTTTAAGTAGTGTTTTTAACTAAACATAGGTCAAAAAGGAATTAAAGACCAGGGTTTTTTTTTTTTATTTTATTTTTTTTAAAAATCAGTTCCTTACACATTGTCCAAACTTCATTGAAATTGGGGTTTTTATATTATACTGAGTGCAACATAGTCTATACTTTTTGTCATTACTGTCATTTTCTCTGAACAAAAAGATTACCAATGTGAGCAACGTTAACAAACCCTTAAAAAAAATCCTGGGTTTAGATCCGATCAACAGCAACATCTCATCACTTGTTCCTTCTGCCATGACCAACAGTCCCCAAAAATTACATCAAAATCCGCTGAATACTTTTTGAGTTATCTTGACCTCAGACAAACAAATGCCGGCAAAAACATTACCTCCTTGGCTGAGGTAAAAATACTGTATTACATTCAAAGAAGGTCACTTTTTGTTCTTTTTCTCTTGTTGGAGAAATGTTTGTGGGATTACAAGCTCAGTTTAGTGTGCTGTTATTATACTGCAGGTGTTGAAGGTCCAGCAGGAGTATTTTTTTCTGTGTATTTTCCTTTAACTGTCTGCTGTGTTTAATATTAAATGACGTCTCTCCCAGTAGGTAGTTGTTGTTGTAGCCGTGCTCTTGCTGAAGCTGCGGGAGGTTCGGTTTGTTGTCTTTGTTCCTCTCTCCTCAGGTCGTCCTCTGAAGCCGGCGTGTGCTGGGATGCAGATTTGCTCAGATGAAGTATGCAGCCTCCTGACCCTGCCGAGCGACCAGCGTTCACTGGACAGACAAAGAGCCGAGCCGTGCTGCTGTTACCAGGGGGTTATTTAGATTCCTGCTCAACAGGCTGCTTCACTCGCTGAGTCTGTGTGCGTTTGTGTGTGTGTGTGTGTGAAAGAGAGAGGGAGACAGAGACCGGCTGCGTTCCTGGAAATGCCACTCCATTGGTCAGAACACCATAGCAACATAGTTCCACCTATGACAAGGGAGCAGCCAGCGGTTTGAAGGGGCGACGTGAAGCAGAAAAGCCACGCGGGGGGGGGAGTTTGGGTGGGGGGTTAAGTCTGGGGTCTGTTTTGCCCCGAGGCTTCAAACTCAAATTGAGATTCCACTGCATGTTCAACCTGTTGTGTTAGTCTGAATCAGCCACCACAGCAGAAGATTTTCTGACTTCTTCAGCTCTGATCGTTAGTTTTCTGCCTCTTCCACTTACTTTTGCACAAAAATTGCACAAGCTGCTTCAAACCTCACGTAGACCACTGTACTAGTAATCATAATATCTGAAAATGCACCAGTTTGGGACAAAACACACAACTTTGAAGGATACAGAACTGTATTTTTGATGAAGAGACAAAAACTTAGACAATATTTACTGTTAAAGGGATACACCAACTTTTTTCTTCTTTCTTGTCTTGCCTCAGTCCTGAGTCAGTGATAAGCAGATAGACACCATTCTTCAACTGTGCCTGCAGTAACAAGAAAGAGACTGGGAGAGCTCGCGACCACCAGTTAGTGTTAGCCTGCCTCTGCCTACAGTCATCAGATAAACTCTTCAGTAACTCTAAACGGTCCTGTGTGATTGTTGTGACTTTTTTTTTTTTTAAGTGATCTATTTTTAGACTAACATTAGCACTTAATGTGATTTTTGAAAGAAATGTATACGAACTGAATTGCAGGGCACATGGCTAAACCACTGCGGAAGTGCTTGTTGACCTACTAACAAGCACTTCAATCACAAAGCCTCAGTTTACAAGTAGTAGAAGATAATATGATGAGAGTAGAAGATAACGTGACATAATGTGGTAGAGTTTATCTGATAACTGTAGGCAGAGGCAGGCTAATGCTACCCATTGACACCCAGTGTTTTAGCTAAGCTAATTAGCTAATAAGCTTTTGTCCTTCTCCTTCTTGTTACTGCATGCACAGTTGAAAGAATGGTGTCTATCTGCTTGTCATGGACTCTGGAGTGAGGCAAGACATGAAAAGAGAAAAAATATCAGCCCTATCCCTTTAACCATTTCATTTTCATTATTGCCTATTTAATTTCCCTTATTTTAATATCATTAGTAATTATGATATTTTAAACTTTGACTCTTATCAAACATACTCTGATGTTTGTCTTATTTATAAGGTATCGCAAAGACTTGCTCCCCACCATTAAGTGATTTTATTCAGAAAAAGGACACTAGCATGAATACCAGAGCACAAACTAGAGGGGACTGCAACATACCAAGGCGTAGGACAGAGTTTAGCCAGAGGGTGGCATCTATTAGAGGCGCACATTCATGGAACAGATTACCAGCACAGACCAGAGACAGTGACAACTATTCAACATTTAAAAAAAAAAGTTAAACATTGATTGAAAACAAACCACTCAAGTAATCATACATAATGTACATCTCCTCCATTGCTGCTGCTCCATGTGTCCTGTCTTTAGATAGATTGTGAGTTATTTGTTGTGTACACATTGTGTCCATCTTTTTTGTCAAAACTGTGTGTTTTCTGTTTTTTGTCTTGTGAAATGTGTTGTTATTTTAATTTGTTTTTTCCTTTCTATGTAATCACCTGCCTTAGGACAACAGATGAAATTTAGCTATTGTGGTAATTCCAGCGTATTTACAGTGACTTGGATTGTGAAATTGTTGATTGATGTGCACTGTCCTAATCAAATAAATCAATAAATTAAATTAAACAAAGTACATGAATGGGAAAAAAAATGATTTAAGTGACTTTGAACATGGTATTACTGCGGGGTATTTCAGAAACCGCTGATCTGCAGGGATTTTCATGAACAACCATCTATAGGGTTTACAAAGAATAGTCTGAAAAAGATAAATATACAAAAACATACAGTAAGCAGAAGTTGGACAGGTGAAAATTCCTTGTTAATGCCAGGGGTCAGAGGTTGTGACTCAAATAACCACGTTACAAGCAAGGTATGTAAAAGACATTTGTCAACACACATGTTGAATCTTGAAGCAGATGGGCAACAGCAGCAGAGGACCAAACTGGGTGCCAGTCCTGTCAGCTAAGACAGAAAACTGAGGCTGACATTGATGTAACATTGTAAAAATGTCATCTGGTCTGCTGAGTCTATGTTTCTGCAGAAACATTCAGATGGCAGTCGGAATTTGGCATTAATAACATGAAAGCATGCCCAAATGCTAAGGCAAATATCAATGTTAGCAACATGGCAAAAATGTCAAACTTCAGATTCATCATCCCAACATTATAAACTAATAATTGCTTAATTCACCATGTTGACTGCATTCCTTGTTTTTAGACATTTTATTTGATATTTTGGAAACTTTTAAACAGTCACCTGGACTAAATCCTTTTGAGCTTGTTTAGTTTTGTCAAAATATAACAAAATACTAGTGTCAAATATTGGAGAAACCTTTTGCCGATGTGAGTGAAATGCTTTTAAACATGGAGTTGTAAATTCAGTAAACCTTGATAGCCTGTATAGCATCAGTTCACTGCATTAAAAAAGGTGGCAGCGAGCAACAGGGTAAAAATCAAACAAAGACAGCAGGTTTTACTGTGAGAAAATATATGCACAGTTTATTGATAGATGCAAATATGTGAGGCACACAAAGAAATTCAAATCAATGACGGATTAGCTGTGAGTTTGACCATGTTTCTCCTTTGCTCTTCAGTATTACAAACATCAGTTATGGACAGAGACCTGCATGCAGGCTACAGGGGGCTTTATGAAGCATCATCTGTTTAATATGAAGTTTTCTCTGCAGCCCACACTGAACACAGGAGGCAGATTATCAAACAGGCCCTGCTGCTGCTGCAGTGGTGCCAAAACAACACACAACTGATAATACAGAAATAAACAAACTGAATTCCAGTGACTACTACAGGATAACAAATTATAACATAAATATCTTTAACTGCCGCTCATTTTCATGGCTTTGTAAGACCTGCTCAGGCTCATTTGTTTTTTTATCATCTACAAATCACTGTACAAAATCTGTTTCCAGAACATTCTGTGAAAGGCCAGTTTCACAAAGGACGAATGATCAGGTTTATTTACATTTGGCTTCAGAGTCACTGTAACACATCAGAACGCACACAAGAGGAACCAAAGGCACTGAGACAAAAGTCCAAACCTCAAAAGAAGTGATAAAAAAAAGAGCAGGATAACACAGTCAGGAAGGACATTACACATCACTTTATCATTTAAACCAGTAACTGTTGAGCTGAGTCAGACAGAACAGCTCTGATCAGACTACACAAATCTGTCTCGCTGTTCTGTCTTATTATGGAAACTGTCCTTGATTTGTTTGTTTTTTGGACAGTGCCTTAAAATATCTTTTTGGAAACTTGAGGGGAAAATTCTTGCAAATATGTCAAAAAAGACTTTCTTTTTTTAAATCATTCATTTTTACTGAATGTTTTTGGAAACTTTTGTCAACAGTTTACTGGACCAGATTCTTTTTAACTTTGAACTAAAATGTCTTCACTTTTTTGTCAAAATATAAAAAAATAGTCTTAAACAAATATTGAAGAAACCTTTGTCAATGAATGAAGAGACTTGAGGCAGATTTCTTTTCCAGCTTATCTCTGATATTTTCAAAAACTTTCACTCAGAATTTACAAAACATGATCAGATATTTCCGAAAATTTTAACAAAAGAAATTAAAAAGTTCAATTCTGTCAGATGTTTTGGGAACCTTTTTTTGACATTTCTCTTTTTAAACTTTGAGTGACTTTGTTTTTTTTTTTACTTCGGCAAGAGTTTTTGAAATTCTTTCAAAATGATAAAAAATTCTGTTAAAAATTGGTGGCAACTTTTTGTGACTAGACAATAATTGTGTTAGATTTCTTTAAAATTTTTGTCCACAGTTTGAAAAGCTTGTCTTATACTTTTGTTTTGTCATCAGCCCAAATATTTGACCAAATGAATTCTGAAAATTGGAAAATGTTGCACTAAAAATGCAAAACAATCGGTTCAGGATGTTTATTCAAGTCTCTATAATTTTTTGTGAAAATTGTTAAAACTGTTTTGAACCCTAAAAGTTGGGAACACTTCAGTCTTCAGGTTCTGAAAGTTGGGCAGAATTTCTTTAAAACCTAGACCAAAAATTTCAGAAACTTTCCTTTAAAATGTCAAAATTTCAACTATATCTGATTTTCATCTTTGAAAAATGACTCAAAACTTTATGAATTTAAGAAACGTGTTGTAAATTTCTTTGACACATTTTATCCCAGCCTGAACAGTTAGAAAAATTTGACACCAATTTCTGATTTGTAAATGAAAGAATGTTTATCCTTTACTTCAAATGGTGTTAATGACTAGAACTCGAAAGAAAAAACTTTTATTCTTCTACTCTGTAACGTTTTTGAATAAATCTGAATCTTACGTTGACACAGCGAACAGCACTAAGTTCCGATAACAGAGAAGGTGAAACGGTGAAAGCCTGTGAGTGACCTGATGTTTCTATTTAGATATCAGACAAAATAAAAGTTAGCTGCACATTTAGATACAACACAGCGTTACTTTGCTAATTTAGCTGTCAAAGAAGGAGGTTATGTTCTTTTCACCTGTTCTAAGAGGGTAAATGCCTTAACTGTTATTCAATAAATACACACAATACATCGTCAAACATGAAACTTTGGTAAGTGTGTTAAAGAATTTCAAATATTGTCCAGAGTTTCCTTTTTTGACAGAGTCAGTAGTCAGTGAGTGAATATTTGAGTGATTTTGTCCATTTAACATCTAAAAACAGCTAAATTTTCACAGATCACTACACTGGAAGGTTGACAGTCTTAAGCAGGATACTGATAGTAGATGGCTAGCTTGATGCTAGGCTCTCATGCATGTAGCAGTAGCACAAACAGGTGAGTAGGTTCACAGTATCTCCAAAGGGCCCATCCATTGTGTCTGGACATTGATTTTGACATTATTGGTCTCTCATATGTACGATATCACATCATCGGCGTAACGCACAAACATGTCACGGTCACTTTAGCGAGTAGAGGAGTTCGGCCGTGTGGCAGAGCGACAGAGGGTGAGCCGTGGAGAAGTACTGACAGCACAACCAGTCCTCAAGCTCAGCGTTTCTCTCCGGCTCTAGTGAACGCTCGGCGAACTTCATCATCAGTAGCGCCCGTTTCACGTCTAACCAGTTCAGCAGCCCCTCGTGTCGGGACCCGCCAGCAAAGCCTCCTACCCCATGTCCGTGTCGCTCCCATTGCTGCTCCATCAAGTCCCTCCTTGGCCCCCACAGAAGGCTCTGGAGGATACGCTTGGCCTCCTGGATGTGTATTCGTTTGATGGGGTCTGGTTGGAGCAGCAGCTGAGCCAGCCTCTGCAGGCCGGATGAGTAAAGGGAGACAGAGGGGATTGATGGTAAGTCCTCACAGCGGTAGTCCTGTTCCCGTAGAGCGGGGCTGACCTCAAATGGATTCGGCTGATGAAGAAGTTCGTATATCAAAATCCCCGTCTGGAACTCGTCAAATTTGCGGTACTGGGCTGCTGAGACGATCTCAGGTGCCAGTCTTGCGTGGTCGCGTTTGATGCGCGGATCCACTGTGGTTGATGCTGCGTCCTCAGAAGAGCGGCGCTTAGCTTTAGCAAAGTTGCTGATTAGGAGCCGAGGAAGGTGGCGCTGGTCGTCTACGCCACTTGAACCATTGCTGGCGTTGTTGTCATTAGTTTGTTGGGCGAGCTGCCTTCGCTGGTGAGGCACCAACAGCAGATTCTCCAAGCAGAGGTCTCGGTGCGTGACTCCGTGCTCCTTCAGGTGCTCCAGTCCATTACAGAGCTGAAGGAGAAGGAAACAAACGCGTCGCTCGTACACTTCTGGTTGGGTTTTGTGGAACGCCTGCCACTCCTTTACAAAGTCAGCTGCCGTCTGTTGAGGGATCTCTGAGGTGATGACCACCACCCTCTCTCGGTCCGCCTGGTGCCCTGTTGCAGGCGGAGAAGGCTGAGGCAGCGATGGAGCACTTTTAGCCGCATTAGAGACTTCCTCAGTGGGCAGCATGCTCTGGGGGACACAGGCAAGGAAGTGTCCGCAGTCCTGCTGCAGGTTGAAGTGGGGCGGCATGCTCTGCTGCACTGACAGGCTGTAGAGGTGGCTCTGTTTGGCATCCACTGATGGACTCTTGCAGATCTGGAGAGGTAGGACAGCAGGAGGAGGATGAAGCAAAGGGACAGATGGCAAGGGGAAGAGGAATTCACAAAGAGAGGCAGGAAGGGAGAAGAGCCAAGAAACACACAAGAGATTTTTTGTAAGACAGAGTTTAAGGTCTAAACAGTTCCTGCTCAAATTCAGGTGAAGATACTTGAACTTGTTAATACTTTATCTTCAACTAAAACATGACATAAACAAAACTGATGGCTCTTTGTTATCAGGACTAAACTAAACCTCTCGTCTCTAGTAAACTGGTAAAGATATTGTCCATTTGTATTGTGGTGTTTCAATTGTATCAGCAAACACAATCTTTGGTGCCTTTTCATTTGTGATATCTTCTCAGCTTGGCTCTTCACAATTTGGATACTACCTGCTCCATTTTCCAGTTTTACAGAATAGACTGTATTAGACAGGACTGTCACGACATGGTTACACATAAGTTTTTTGTTCTTATTTCCTTTCGTGCTGAAGCTCTTGTGATGAGCTGCCAACTCCTTTGTGGCTTTTTGTAACAGTTGTGACAATAATTTTATTCCAAAGATGGTTGCAAGCAGCAGAACACTGTGTTATATAATCAGATGAGAGTTTGGGATGTCATACAGCATCCTGGATGGGGCATTTCATCTCCATGTCAAACTCGTGGTGACACTCTGACCATTTGGAGGTTGGTAGTGTCTCTACGTCACATTTAGTCCCAACTCAGCTCACTTGGAACCCTTCTGGCAGTAATACAAAAAACATTTGTACAACAACAATTGCCCAGTACAAGGTACAATCCCTAATGGAAAATCTGAACAACTGAGCAACATCGAGTTGAGTTGTGCAGATGCCTAGTCATGGAAAAGCCCCAACTGATATTTGGACTTCAATAAACTTCTAAAAGATTACAGTTTCAGTCAGTAAAACAGTACTAGTACCGCCTATATGATAGTCCATTCATTTTTAATGCAGATAACACTCCCTGCAGTGGTTTTCAAAGTTATTGTGCTAAAGGCACACCATAATTATACCCATAAGTTGTGTTAAAGTACATCAGCAGTTTGCTTACATCCATTTTTATCTACCAATGCCTTGTACAATTTGACTACCAGCTCCATTACTCTTGAAATACTTATTACCTCCACCAAGGGGGTTACGTTTTTGTTCGTCTGCTTGTCTGTTAGCAAGAAAATTCAAAATGTAATGAACTGATTTTGATGAAACTTTCAAGGACTGTTGGTTATGCCACAAGGAAGAAGACACAGTCCTGTAGATCAAGGAATTTTTTAGTGATTTGTTAACAATACGAGATGGGAGAGTTTTTCACATTTTTACAATAACTCACATTAACAATAATACTGGAAATGCCTTGACAGAGGTTTGTGCTCTTGGACACATATCTAAACATAACAGGTCAAACGATGTAAAATCAGGTGAACAAATAAATTAAAATAACGCAAAATAATGATAACCACCACCATCATGTTCTGATACCTGCAAAACCCCTGAAATTTGCTTTCATAACAGAATTTGCAGTTGAAAATGAAATGAATGCTCACGTGTAAATGATAGAACAAATTAAACACTTGTTCATTAGTTCTTCACATAGTTATAAGTTAGGGTTGTAAAATTCCAGTGTACACCAAGACATGCCTTGCCTTGCCAGACAATTTAGGAACTGCTGATATATTGTATATTTCACCATTTTGTCTGTACATCTTGAAAAAAGCAGCAGTTTTCTCCACACTATTTTGTGTTGGTTACGGCAGCTGGTAATGCAGCTGAAGGGGTTGGCGTCCCTTGCCTCCGGAGCCTCGGGGTGTAGGGTTGTACCCTTGCACCCTTAAACTTCATAGCAAGTAAACACCTGCAAATGAAGTAGGGTTAATGTTACTGGTGGTGCAGACCAGTTGTCAGAATGGTGAAATGCCGACCCAGCATGTGCTCCCAAATCTGACCTGATTTTTGTTTCATATGAGAAATGCATAAACTTACCCCACACTTACTTCGATATAAGAATGGATTCAGCATGTGAACTATTATCAAAAATGTATGTAAAGTGATGCAGTATAAAAACCTCCAGTGTGTTGGTAGTTCCTTGATCCCCTGGGTGTGTTTGTTTAGGTGTGAATGTGTGTGTGGCCTTGCAGCAGGCGCTCGTCTGACTGTAAATCCTGCCTGGAATCTGAAGATTAATTGGGCCTTGAGATATTACACAAGAGTGTGGGCACACACGCTGTGGCACAACACTCACTGTACAAACAGTCGCTGGCTTGTACAGCACATGACTTTTGGACAAAGGTCAATGAGACAGGATCTGTGCCCTTCTTCTTGGTTGTTTACATGACATTCCCTGAGGGTTTGTTCTGCAGTGAGACCATCCCATGTCTATGCTCAGAACAAGCACGACCTACGCCCTGTTTTAATCACCTAATTTTATTTTTGTACTGTCAAATCTCAACTGAAAAGATCAATTCACAACACCAGCTATACAAGACATTTCATGAACAATGTTGCAGATGGTTCCAAGGAGGGTTTGGGTAACTCTGTTGTCAACAAACTTTGATCAGGTAGTAAAACAGACTCTGTTCAATGTAGAGACCCTCTTTTACCAAATAGCTAGAGCACATCCAGCTAATTCACCACTCTATAACCTAATACTGTCTCCTATTCTTAATGTTTATAACCACAGGGGCTGGGCAATGATTTTTAAATATTTAACAGTCATTAATGTATAAAAAACATATTTCATGTGACTTTCGTTTTATTTTTCAAATATTTCTGGTGGTTGTATTGCAGTACTAGCACCAGGTAGAGGCAGAGGTGTTTGCTGTCAGCCTTTAAAGTTAACAAAATAAGAGGAAGGCATTTAAGTCCAAAACTTAGACACTATAGGGCGGGGGGTCCAAACTGTATCAATGCCCCTCAAAAATCACTGCCAAATTATCTTATGCATTTTCTGTTTGCCATTAATAACACTAAGTGACTGGGGGTTTATGTTAAACTTATATTGTGTATTTTTTTTTTTACCTAAATGGGTAAAATATACAATTCAAAATCATTTCTAATGCTTCTTTGATTTATGGAAGGCATCTTGCAAACCTCCTCGTGCTGTGTCCCAATCCCCAATGTGGAAATCACTGCAAAGAATAATTAATTAAAGGCCGGGGAAAGGCAACTTCTGCAATGTGTTAGCATTAAACTAACCACCTTAAATGTACATTAAGTAATTTTCTTTGATATGTACATTTCTAAAAATCACAGCTTGCCATCAAATAACACTGGTTTCACTATTCATTGAAATCTAATTAAAACCAATGCAGGTCACAGCCCAGCACAGTTTGAATTACTGTCAAATGATGATGTGAAAATGACCCACTTCTTTTTCTCTTAAGCACTTTATCTCAACCCAAAACCTCCCAAAGAGGAAGCCTGCTTTTAGAATGACAATCAGCAGATATCACTTCACATAATTACCTCTGTTATTCTCATGAGCTTTCCTTGAAAACAGGGAATTTCTTCATTGGAGTTCTCCAATCTAATGACAAACACTTCAGGACTTAAAATGAAATTGCCTGACAAAGCTGATCTTGTTTTTATGTTATCTTATTTTTAGAAGTTAGAGTACCAAGGCAGTGGTTTCATTGAGGGTTTCTGGAGACACCTAAAGGAGGATGCAAGAGGCCTTAGATAGTTTTATGGTTTTGTATGTGCTAATCTCAGTGTTATACAACATATTCGTATGCACAAAAGTTCAATTTTGACTAAAGCTGTTTTTTGGGGTAAATTACGGTAATTTGAAAAAAAAACAAAAAACTTAAAATTTAGGTTTGCACTTGACATTACTGTTGTAAGAGTCTGAAACTCACAAAGTTGGTGTCCCTATCCCCTTGCACATTTTTTAGGGGCTTACGGGGCTGAAAAATTGTAAAAGTAGTTTGCTTACAGGCTAAGAGGGGTTCAGACTGGGCAAGGACATAGATTTTTTATGAAAACATTGAAAAGCATATATTGAATAATAAGAGACCTTTACTTTTGAGCTTATGTAAACCAAACATTACACGCTACTGCAGCTTCATGTTAAAAGCAGATAATACTAAGAAGAGGCAGGGTTGGTTCTCATGCCATTCTTTGGAAATTTAACTTGAACTATGGCATTTCACATTGAATCATGTTTTTGAAATATCTGAATGAGTCTTATTTTTGAGCTCACCTTTACAGCGTAGAAGTTGCTGGGGTCCGAGGCACAGGCAGCAGAGTAGTACACAGCATCTCCTGCGTTACAGCTCGGCTTGTTGGATGTGAGCCTGAACAGAGACCAGTTACTCTCCTCGAACCTCAGCGGGTTCTTCTGAGATCGAGTGAAGTGATCCTCACATTTTAATGCTAACCGCCGCAGAGACTCTGCGTACAGACCTCCCAGTTTAGAGTACACCCCCTCTCTACTGTCTATGTTACTCAGAAGAGTCTGGAGCTGCAGGCTGGAGCCCAGATTTGGTGCCAGACCGGGTTCTGAGCCTATATAGGGTGCACTGAGCTGAGGAGAAGAGGAGCAGGTGATGCTACTGCGGCAGTGGACGCCCAGGCGCCCGTGAGTCTTCAGAGGCTCGTCCAGAGTCCTGGACCTGGAGGATCGGCCCTGCACAGCATGGCACCGCTCCAGAGACTCATTGGAGGAAAAAATAGGTCGAGGATCAACAGGACTGGACGGTAAACTGGACCTGAGGCCTCCATCAGCAGGTCGGCACACGTTACTCTCAGAGCCAGTGAACGGGAGGCGTGGGTAGGCTCGGACAAACGGTTTCCCGTTGGAACTGTCCGGAGCTGACACAGTGCGGTTGACCATCTTCTTCTCTGGCAGTGGAGGTGGTTGGTTACTTAAACTATTGGAGAGGGGTGGATGAGGGGATGCAGGAGCCGAGGCAGCAGGACTCCTGGTGAATGGAGAGGAGCAAGACATCCGAGAAGCATCCCGTGATCCTGGAAGATAGAACAGAGTGTCATCAGCATATTGACGGATCAGCCATTCGGAAGGAAATCAGGACACAAGAGTATGTTAAATAGTATCAGGGTCATTTTGAGAAGAATGTACAATTGTTTATATCGCAACAATTTACTCAGCTCATCATACAACTTTATTACAGATTTATTGGGGGCATACAGTGAATGTATTTGTTCTGAATCATTTCAGTGAGGGCTGTTCGGGTTGGTACAGATGTGTACTGAATGAATAGTGCATACGTATGGAACTATGCTCCAATTCAGTGTTCAGTGGCAAAAACAAACCTCTACCTACCCTCCCTTCACTTGGGTTTCCCTCTTAGAAGGAAATGATTAATTTCACAGTTTAAGACATTTTAACAGCAATGAGATCCTGATCTCCGTGGCATTATTGCCTCCCTTGTGATTCCTTTATCACATCAGGGGTTCCTCGTTTGGAGAGGTGCAGTGGTGTTGATGATCTTGAGACACTAAGTATGGTAGAATAACATCAGCGAATAAAACATTACCTGTGCCTCCGCTGATGATAGTGTTTCTGATGGTTTCAGTTCACTTAGGGTGCTTTCTTTCTAAATGTCTGCGGTGTTAACATCACAGCGCCAAACTTTTTTTTGAGCAGATTGTGCAAATAAACAATTTTTATCCTTTGGATATGGAAAAAAACCCAACGCAGTTCCATAAAACTGAGGTGCAACTCTTTTACAGACTTAGTTTTAAGTATCTTTTATTTTCAGTGAATTCTGCTCTGCCCTGAGGAAAGAGGGGGAGCACAGAGATGCAGCAGAATGAGCCCTAATGAGACAATCATACAATCTTTCTGCTTCGGCAGGTTGCCTGTACATTCTAGTTCTTCACAATCCAAGATCATTTTATCGTGCAACCCTTCTTGACACCGATGAACATTCAATTAAAGAGGGAATTTTCATTAGATTAAATCAATTAATTTACTCTGAGAATTATGGCATAATCCTTATCTGAAAGTTGAAAATGCTCAGAAACATTTTAGGCCTGTAGACACCAATCTGTCTGCTCAACTAGCAGCTAAGCAGTGCTAATGATGCTAATAACACAAACATGATAGATTTAAGGCTGTAGCAGCTTAATTTGACCAAAGAAGAAATATTTTCATTCACACTCCAGGTTATAGGGCTAGGCTAGGCTAACTGGCTGGTTGCTGTTGTGACTTATAAAGTTTACACAATGAAAATATCTGTCCTTCAAGTAATCTCATTGGCGTCAACTTGGATATCAAACAGTCACACAAATTCAGAAATGAGCTTGAAATATGAAAATCATATCCTGTTACACACTTTTTGTAGAGAGTAAATTTCCCTTTAGCAGCCTCGAAGTAGCCACCACCTCATAAAGCCCTGTGACAGCTGTGAATCTGATTTATTCACCGCAGCCCTTCTGCCACTGCCTCCTGTCTCACCTCCCTACAAACACATACCTCTTATCCTCCAAAGAGCTGGAATTTTCCACAATCCAGGATTCAAGTTGACATTGAAAACATCTTCCATCCAATTATTATCCATTTGTCAATTAAAGACTTTAAGTTGGAGTTAGACATCACTTTGGAGGAGGCAGATACTGAGATAATTGTGCGGTGCAGTCTTCAATCACTGCTTTCTCAGAAGGGAGACAGAACGAAAAAAATACTCTGTAGGATGTAGCCAAGCCCTTTTTCCCTCGTTATCAGAGTCCATAATTATCTCTTCAAACAACATCGGCCAGGAAGTTGCAGCGATTACAAGTGTCTGAGCACCACCAAGGTTAAAAGCAACCAAAAATGCATGCCCCTCATTCCAAAACACGGCTGGAGTTTTGATAACGGCAGAAATAATAAGCTGTGTCATCAAAACTGAAGGAAAAAGAGGAACGGATAAAGGCAAACCGCTACTACTACTTCAAAATCAGGTTGTGCCTCCTTTCCTCTATCATACTTTCACTCAGGACAAAGTTCAGCTTCATGCTTATAGCTGATAAAACAGAGGACAGAGCAATAATTTAAGAAGGAAACGACAGTGTCCAGCAACCACAGTTCACTGTAAATTCTGAAGAGAAAGGGGGTAAATTCCAGGCTCTTCCATTTGTGTGATTCTACATCACAGTTCCTACAAACTTAATAAATAAACCACATTTAAGCCTTTTTAAGAACCTTTTAAGACCTAAACTGAGAAACATAGTTTTTTTCTCTGCTCAGAAAACCACAGGTTTAGAGTAAACTATTTTTCTTTAATATCTGAACAAAAAGGCAAAAAGCTAAAAGCAAATGCAACCAGCCATGACGTTTATGTAAACTGCTGAAGAACGAAGGCTAAAAGCTATGACAGAAATGCAAAGAACCAAAACATGAATGTAAGGTGGCAGATCATAGATGCAAACTATCATGACTGGAACGCAACCAGCCACAACATCAATGCAAACTGCAGAACATGGCTTCAAACTGAAGAACTACAATTACAAAAAATGCCACATCATGAATGCAAACTGCCAACTGCATTAGCACAAAAGCAGAAAGCCATAACACAAACACAAAGAGCAAAAACATGAATGAAAAACAAGGTTCCCTAAAATGCAAACAGCTAATACACAATTGTTAAGAGCCACAACATGAATGTAAAATGCCAGATTAAGAATAAAATTAGGCACAATAAAAATGTGATCTGCCAAACACAAAATAAAGGCCCCAACAAAACTGAAACTCAATGTACATGAATTCAAGCTGCCATACACAGAGGCAAACCAACATAAAATGAATGCACATAGCACCATATTAATGCAAAATGCAGTAAAACACAAAACAAAAAGCCATAAAATAAATGCAAGCTGCCATAAGAGAAATACAAGATGTAAAAAAATGACTACATAATGAAAAAACACAAAGACCCCAAACAAACAATTCAGACAGCCACAAAGCAAATGCAGACCGCCATAACAAGAAATCAAAAGATGCAACAGAACTACAAGCTGCCATAACATAATAAACAGCCACAAAAGGATTAAGAAAGTTAAACATAAATTGCAGTCTGCCACAATAAAAAGTCACATCATTACTACAAACTACCACAATAAGAAAACAAAAAGTCATAACACAAAGCAAACTGCCATAACAAAAATGCAAAGCCACAAAAGGATTACAGAAAGTTGTTACCTAAATGCCAACTGCTGCAGAAGATTACAAAAAGTCAAAACATGCAAAGTAACAGGAATTCTTATTAAAGGCCACAATAAAAATTGCAACTGCAAAACAAACAAAAAAGTCACAACACAAATGAAAGCTGCCAAAAAAAATTATGAAAGCAATAACACAAGTGCAAACTGCTAAAACACAAATGCAAAGACACATCAATGATGCAAACTAGTACAATATGATTACAATATGTCACAACATGAATGCAAACTGCCAGAACACAAATACAAATAGCCACAACAGCATTACTAAAAGTCACAATGGAACGCAAATTGCCACAAGGTAATAAATACCCAAAATACAAGTGACAACTGCTATAAAAATACAAAGTAACATCTCAAATGCAAACTGACACAACAATAACACAAAAAGTCACAACATAAATTCCAACAGCTGCAACGGTAAAACAAATGCTATAGCACAAGTGCAAGCTACCAGAACAGAAATACAAAGTCACATCAGTGCCATTAAGAATTTAATACTTCTTACAATTAAAGACTTTTGATGGCCTCATATTTAAAAAAACAAATCCATGACTTTTTCAGACTCTACTGGAACCCTGCTTTTTTAGACCCTGTATGACCTTAAGACTTCTAATTCCTGTTTTAATGTTAGCATGTCCATCTTCTGTAGTCATTTAAACCGTCTAACACAGCCCTAGGACAAGCAAGCAGTACCTACCAGTGTCAGCAGTCAAGTTATCAGAGGAGGCAGTGGGTAAACTGGTACTTCCCAGGCCTCGTATAGATGATGTCGGACTCTCCACTGACCCTTGTTGGCTGCAGCGGTCCAGCTCCATGTTGCTACCACTCATCATCCCACACACCCTGTAACACAGATAAGGGAAAATTTAATAATGATATAGAAAACGCTTGATTTCTTTGTCTGGATTTCTATCTTCCTCTGTGGAACTTTTTTCAGACCCCAGTAAACATTACATTTTTGTGCGTCTGTTTATGGATGTGGAACCATAACACTTCCTGTTGAAGTTCATTTATCAGCATAATGTGTTACCACACATGTTTTAAATGACGAACAAGAAGCATCAGGAGTAGTTTCACTTCCTTTTCACCGACACAAGCTTCTTTATTTAGTGTTGATTTTTAACTGTGACAAGCTTAGTCCTACTGGGAGCGACTACGTTACTATAGGATATATCTGACCCTGTAAATGAAACCTAAACAACAGCTGCAGCATGACTGTAACAGAATTCATATTTCATTTTACCAAGACATTGTTGCATGAGTACTTACTCATTTGGGTAATAAAGTGGTATCAATTATTGTGACACTTAAGGGAACATTGCAAAACACTGAAAATTCCCTTATGTAACATTACGTGAGTCATTTTTAGTTGTTATATGTGCGCAGTTGGCGCAAATGAAGTAGTGTCCAGGTGCTTTTGCCATGCACCTGGCAAAATGAGGTGATATGTGATATGTACCCATTTTAGGACCGTCTTCCTGTTGACCGGTGGAAGTATGTTGTTAACATAATAATACAGCTCTGCACATTCCATAGAAACTCTTTGCCTTACTTTTTGTCAAACTGGATAAACACTATTCTCTTGGACCACTGTTATTGGCCAACAGAAGACAAAAAAACTATTTCTGCCTATGATTAGCATGCACGCTAATGCATTAAAGCTTATAATTTATGCTAGAGTGCTAAGCCTGAGTATACTGTTTGACTTCCAGATGAAAACTGTGAATTTTTGGGACCACAGAAAACCCAGCACAGAGACTAAGCCTAAAAAACAATCAGACTTACAGGCTTACGTGCACTTCAGATCTATAGTTTAACCCAGACATGTACTGAAGTTCAGTTTATTTAGTGCATGTATACTCACTGGCTGGCAATAAAGAGTTGGGGCATGTCCTGATGATGGCAGGCCCTGTTTAAATCTGGCCATTGGTGATACCTAGTGCAACCCAAAACCACTAACCTAAAATTGGTTTTTGACCACTATTTAGGACGTGTTGCAATAGGTCTGTAGTGGTTCTTCACATTTCAGTATCATCTGTATACAGGCATATATTAGCTGAATAAAATGAATGACATTGACTTGGTGTGAACACCTTTACTCAGACCTGTCCAGAAATTTAGTTTTCTTGAGTGCATATAAACTTATTAACTAGTAGTAAAGAAGACAGCAGGTATCCCTTGAAGTCTTAGATTGGGCATTGGTGATCCCTGGTACCAACTCAAAATTCTATGCTAAAATTGGCAATTTAAATGAACTATTTTTGATGTGTTGAAGCAAATTGGTCAGGGTTGCTGTTCCTTTTAATGTAGCAAATTTTGCACAACATTAAAAGCATATAAGCATACCTTTGCTGAATAACAGATGAAACTGGCTCAGTATTTCAATACCTTCACTTAGAAATACAGTAAACTAAGGTTTTCTTAAATGCTACATATTAAGTGATAGGTATCAAAAATGTGTGGCATGTCTTGAGGCCCTCTTTCAAATCTTATTGGCCATTGGAAATCCATAATGTCATCCAAAAATCCAAGTTAGCTAAAATCTGTAGTTTAACACAACTACGTGTGTTGCCACAAGCTATCAGCCTTATAAAGTAAATGATCAGTGTTGGCATATTTCTGACGACAAGTGTGATCAAACTTTCCTTGAATATAAGTGCAGAATCTACAAATGAACTTTAATGCTTCACGTTGGGTCTGAGTGGACATTTGGGCAAAATTTGAAGGAGATTGGTCAATGTTCTTGAGACATGTTCAGAAGAATGGGAAATAGGACACAATGAACTTGATCTTTGACCTGTAAAAATCAAAGCTACAAACTTTGTCCTCAATTTAGAGTGGACATTTGTGCAGTGTAAAGAAAATTTCTTAAAAAATTGCATTCACATGGAAAAGCCTGGATGGACCCTATGACCTTGACCTCTGACTTGTGAAACTGAAAATGGATCCAGTAAAACTTTAAGTCAGAGTTAATATTTGTGCAAAGCTTTAAAGAAATCCCTCAAAGCACCCTTGAAATAAGGTGTTCACCCGCACATTTCAGGCAGCTTGAGGGACGCTCTTTAAACTTTGCATCAACTCTGAAAATAACCAGCTGATGAACTGATAATGAAGATGATGGTTAATTACAGTCCTAATTGCTTCCAAGGGTCTTCATGCTGTCCTCATAAAATTCAAGGTCTTTTTTTGTGGCTCGTCCTTGCTCTAAGGCTCACCCGTCCGTGCACATCCTCCCGCAGGACAAACAGGGACATTCTTCCACCAAGGAAGGAAAATCTCATGTTTTGGATACAACCCTGTGAGATCTGGAGTGAGACGTGCAAAGACGCACACATTTACGTACACCTCCCTATAATCCCTGCAGCCATGACACTTTCTCCTCCACCTCAGCATTTCAGCTGGCTTTCATCACTGCTCTTTGGTCTGTAAAATGATCCCTCAGCTAAGTGCCCAAAGAGAATACCTAACCCTTTGTCTCCCCCTTCTCTTTTTCTCCTTCTCATCTGTTTTGTTGTGCTGATTTATGGGGGAATAGAAGTCAGGGGCCGGCAGATGAATGGAGCGAAAAGTCATTTTGTGACGGAGGGGAGGGAAGAGAGATGAAGGGACGGGGTTGGACCCTGTTTCCCCAAGCCATTAGTGAGTATAATGAGACAAGTGAAAGGCTGTCACTCAAGCTAATTGGTCACCTTGATTAGGGAGTCTGCTCATGCATTTTTCACTGGCAAGATAAGTGGCTATCAGGGCAAACTGGATGTGATGGCATACTAAGCTATATGCAGATGAATGACAAAAGCGATCTTCAGAATCATCACGTTATAGATGAAAGTTTAGGGATTAAGCAATACAAAACCCAAAGCTTAAATCAATACAAAAAAGACTTTTCTTCTAGGTTTAATGTTTTCGATAGGCATTAACCAGGGTCTGAGGCATAATGGTCTTAGAGTTTCTACTCAAGGTGTTCTGTGAATGAAATATATCCAGAATACCTTATTGAATTTTCTTAAAACTTTGCACAAATACCAACTGAAGGATAAAGTCATGTTGTCATGACAACTTTACTAAAGAACACACACATCTCTGCTTTCTGTCCAAACTTAGCTACAGTTTGAGAAACCTAAAGGGTTGTCTTTGAGAATTGTAAAGCAAACCATGCTACATATATTTTGATTTGTGCATGTCAGTTATGCACATGTATGTACAGAAAATGAAATATAAGTGTAAATCCTTGGAAAGTAATGTGTTACTAGAGCAAAAGCTATGGCCATGCAGTGATTTTATTCTCAGCTTTGATTTAGACCATAATCTCTTCATCTTTAATCTCTCCTCTCCATCCTGTTCTAACATCCCAAAATGTCATCATCTTCAGTTTGAAAGAGCATTGTAAAGTGTAAGAGCTGATATTTGAATATGAGTCATTAAGCATTGTGCAAAACATCATCTGACTTGTGGACCAATGGTTTCAGTAGTCCCTGACAGGTCAACTACAGAAATAGTCATAGGTTGCATCCCTGATGCAGACTGTGTCAGGTTAAATATATAAGCCTGGGTAATGTGTGACCCCAGTTAGAATAGGAATGCAGACATTAACCTGCAAGGAGTACCAAAGCTAGCAATGCATATGTAGCCACAGCAAACCAAATAACAAGAGCCAGTTGCTCAAAACAAAAATTAACCATGAACAATCTTGGCCATTTCCTGAGCACTGGACTCTGGAATTATTCATCCAGGGTAAAAAAAAATCCTAAATTAAAAAATTGTAAATAATAACTATTATTTTTAACAATTGAAAAAGAGTGTTATGGTTTGCATTTCATGTCATTGAATCAACACACATTTTTTAAAGTTCTTCATAACTGTCATCAAACTTGAGTTTTGATAAAAATTAAAGTGAATATTGTAATAAAATCTTTTTTGTACCATGTATATGACATCCATTGGAGTTTAGTTGCTACATTTTTTTTTACAATCAATTATAATTGTCAGCATAGTTCACTGTGGGAATTTGGTCTTTGAAACATACAAACATGAAAACTATATCCCCTCATATTTACTAGGGCTGCTTGATTATGGCAAAAATAATCAACACGATTACTTTAACAGATATTAAGATCACCATTATGAAACATGATTATTCACTGATTTAAAACATGCACCACATGCTTTCATTGAGCGTATCCTTCTGACACTATCATTTTTAACATTAAAGAACCTGAAATACAAAGAACTAAAGTTGAAAAGATAAATTACCTCAAAATAATGCTAATAAAAATGATAAGGGATAAAGAAAAAAAGTTCAACATGTCACACTGTGAGACAATCTTTTAACCCTCATTACTCAAATGTCATAATTGTGGAAGTATGTTATTGTAATCTAGATGAAAATCTGATAAACTGCCCAGTTCTAATATGTCCCCTGTCTAAACCACCCTTAAATATTTACTTTGTTAAATATTTAAGAATGAAAAGGCACAATGTTTATCAGGATTTAACTAGTCTCACTGGAATGCCCTGTTTCAGCCTAAACACCCATTAATAAAGGTCTTAATTACTAATCATCTCAAAGCAGATTTAATCTCTTCCTCCTCTGATACAGAGCTTGCCTGAGATATCAAGGTCGACCCAGTAAACTTGCTGGGCCAAGTTTGTGTTCTGCAATCAGCTGTGGCAACGACAGCGTCCCAGATTTAGAATGTAAACACTCACGCTGCAGTGGATCTGTTGACATGCATGCTCTCCTGACATGTGTACGGTATTAATAAAGCCGTGTGGGGGGAGGACGTTTTCCTTTTTTTTCAAGGGATCAGACTGAGGTTAAGGTTAAGTGGCTACAGATAGCAGTGTGACAGCGTAAAACGAGACCCCAAATACACCGCAGTGTTGTTGGTGTTGTGGTGGATCGAGTTCACAGAACTGGTTTCAGTTTCTGGGTCTTATTTAAGGATTTGTCTGTCACAAATATACCAGAAAATGTGGCACTGGAGAGAACTGAGAGTCTATTTGATAAGTACTTTGGTACAAAAAGGCAGGTCAGAGCACACAGTCCTGTTTCGGGTAAATGTGTATCAAAGTTATGAAATGTACAGGGATAACAAAAAGCTGCTGAACAACTTCCTGTTTTAAAGGAGCTAAAGCTGCCTCATAATCCTCTGAGAAAAGCAGGCTAACTGAGATCACATTGGGTGTAGGCAGGGCTGGGTGGTAAAAATGAATTCTCTGCAGCAGAATGCCGATACATGTTTAGGGATGGGAATTGATGAGACATTCCTCCTCAGGTATGTTGCCAGTTCAGGCTAACTGAACCTCCTGCTTCGACAGAGGGCCCCCCAGCACAACCTGACTGTTCATCGCTCTCTTGGTCTCAACAACAGGAAGTAAATCTTGATAAAATGGAGGACAGGTAAAGCCACTCTAAGTAACAATATCAGAGGAGTGGGACATGGAAGCACTTTGGGCTCCACACAGCTGATGGAAAACTACGAAACAAGACCAGGCTGCGTGTGGATAATGTGCAAAGCAGCTGGCTTACTTCTCATCCACTACAAATCCCCCTGGAGGGTAAAAAGTAAAATGATCTAATGTGAATGCCTGTGGGGGGGGGGGAGTATTAGTGTACTGGCTGCAAGACTGACCAACTTAGTTTTGTTTAAAAAAATTATATATCAGTGTTGGCAGATAATTGCTTCAAAAGCTAAATAAATGAGCTAAATATATGATATTTTAGCCTAATATATTAGAATTAAGTTAAGCAAATTTTTTTACGTTAATTTTAAACTGCTACTAAAAGCTGACAAAAAAGGCAGATTTTATGTCAACAGATGAGTTAATCATTGTTTGTAGCTCTTACATCTGTTATATTTGCATATAACAGCAGTAATAAAAAAACTACTTTCAGTTATTTCAACATATCCATATCAGTATCAGCCAAAATAAGTTTCAACATCAAGCGTCCCTACAAAGAAGTCAAAAATGTAATCAAGACAGACAGTGTGTGGAAGTAGCTAAAGCTGTGACTTAATTTAACCATAAGAAGCTTGATGCACAACGTTTAGTTTAAAGGGTGGAAATAGCAGCAACTTGAATGATGTGTTGAGCCAACTTTTGCACACAAACACCACAGAAAATCCAAAGGAATTGTTAAGGGAATCATTAAAGGATAAGCAGAATCATCAATGCTATTGGTATCAATAAATTCGTATTAATTCCAATCGCTATGTGTGCAGGAGTAAAAATCCTTTACACCAAATATTGAGTTAATTTTTCTTTTTAAGTAGAAAAACTGTAGACAAGGCCCTTGACAGTCTAAGTTATAGAAAATAATTAGACTCTGCTGTTTAAAGAGGATATGGCAACTTTCTAGAACCTAATATAACATGTATCTCAAAATATTGCAAAACAAGAAATACCCAACTAGTGGTCCTTAGATCCTAACTTTAATTTGGTGTTTTTGCATAACCAGGCATTAATATCACTTGGCTGCACAAAGGTTGCATAGAAAATAAATTCAGGTCTCATGCTAACCCTTGTCCTTAGCAACTGACCAGAATTTAAAAAAAAAATGCCATTGTCTTGTGAAAGGAAGCGATGAAGCTTTTCTTTGAACAGGAAGTTGGTCGCAAAGGTAAATTAGTTTCACGAACTTCATAACCAACCACAGAGCCTTCATCGCTACACTCAGTCCTCTGTGGGTTTTTACAGCTCTGTCAGGTGCTCTGTACTTTAAATTCAGACGTGCACTCTGCAGAGAGACAGATGGCATTTGGGAAACTTTTTGCCCTTTTTCATCTAATCCCTCACTACTTTAATTATCCTATTCTTTTATAGGATCTTACCCGGATGGTGAGATTAAATTAGTTGTAAGATTAAGAGGATTAGAAGTGAAATTGATTAAGAAAAATGCTGCAGTGCTGCTTCTTTATGCGACGCTGTGCAAATAAATGAAAGTGGGCTGTAATGAATACCAGGCAGAGATAAGCGACGAAGAAGAAGATAAGAAAAGGCTGGAGCAGTTGGAGTAAGGTAACAGGTGTCAACCATTAATGAAGCTTTGTCTCTAAGACATGCTTTATAAGGCCATATATCCATGGTTACGGTTCTATTTTCACTTACAGACAATGAACACCTTTCTTCTTAGTGCTTTTATAAAGGCTATTTATTGAATGTTCTCTGCACAGGATGTTTTAGTTTGTGGAGGAGCTCATTATGCACCACTTTTATCTAAACCTGAGGAACATATCCAGTCCTCAAGAGAAATCAGTATATATTCAGAAAAAGGCACATGGGAAGACAATGAACAAGTTTGAATTAATGTGGTTGCTGTTGATTTAACAGAAAACAGTTACCAGGCCTGCAGCTCAGTAAACAGACTGCAGACAGTAAGAACCACAAACAAGACCAGCTTATTGACCACAACTTGACCTACTTAAAATGTCTATTCCAAATGCAGTCGTATCGATATCAGTGTTGTCTGATCTCTATGCAAATCATATCATAGTTCATGATGCTTGTTTTGAAACAATCTTTAATTTCCGTACACAAAAAAAATAAGATTAACACTAAAAAACAACTTGATTAGGTGCACCTAAGGCTGGGCAATATATCAATTAAATCGATTAATTCAAGTACTTTTCTGCAGAAGATTTAAAAATGAAAAATCAAGTTTTTTCTTAACTTACTTTGACTCCAATCACAAGTTGCTGCAATGTTTGAAAATATAAATACTAAAAATGCACAGTTTTCATGGTGGTAGGCCTTTTCAGGTTTTGCACAAGCACATGTTAAGGCTTGTTTTTGTTCTTTAAATGAGATTATGTTTTGATCAGAGAGCTCCATGTAGTTCAGCCTTCAGTGTGGCAGAAATGCAGCATGCATTTTAACTGTAAGAGGGTAAGTCTGTTTGGTTTTGGAAAATATTTTGATAACATAAAGGCAAAACTTGATTCATATAATTCTTTGTCACTTGGAGGGTGTTATTTTTTGGAGAGGGAAAAACAGATTAAAATTGTAAATAGAGTTTTTTTTTTTTTTTTTAAAGCTGGGATTTAATTTTTAGGTCATATTGCCCAGCCCTAGGCGCACCTGATCAACTACTCTTACCCAAATAGCTAATCAGCCAATTAAATGGCAGCAACTCAATGCATTCAGCCTAGCAGACATTGTCAAGATGAGCTGCTGAAGATCAAACCTAGCATCAGAATGGAATAAAGAAAGGCTGTTTGGTTTACTTTAAACGTGGCAAGGTTGCTAATACCAGACATGCTGGTTGGAGTATTCCAGAAAATACTGATCTACTAGGATTTTCAACCATCGCTGGGGTTCAAAGACAGTGGTCTAAAAAAGATAAAGTATCCAGTGAGCAGCAGTTCTCTAAGTGAAAATGCTCTGCTGACACCAGGGGTCATAGTTTAAAGGCCAGAGTAATTCAAGATGATAGAAAGGCAACAGTAACTGAAACAGTCACTCACTCAAACCTAAATGTTTAAGATGGATTTCAGTCACACTCCCAGACAGGCAGGGGAGACTCCTTGTGGCTGAAAGTTGCCTGGAAGTTGGCTGGAACTCTGGAAGGGGTATATTGAAGCGGCTGTATCTATATGACGATTTCTGGATGCACAACTAGTCAAATCTTAAAAAGATGGACTAAAGGGGACAGAGAACAGGAACCTGGAGCTACAATTTGCACCAGCTCACAAAAATTGGTGTACACTCATTGGTCAATACAAACAATAAACGACTGGAAAAATGTTGGTCTTGATGAGTATCAATTTCTGCTGCCAAATTCAGATGGTAGAGTCAGAAATTGGCATAAACAACATGAAAGCATCAATCGACCCTACCATTTATTAACAGCTCAGGCTGATGGTGGTGATGCAAACATATGTGGATAATTTCTTGGCACATTTAGGCCCATTAGTACCGATGAACAAACGTTTAAATGCCACAGCTGAGTATTGTTTCTGACCATGCCCATCTTTTTTTTTATCTAACTTGCCTGCAAATTTAATATCAAGCAAGATAGTACAAAAAATGAGCAGCTAAAAATGTTGCTGTTATTAATATAGCAATATAGTTGGGGGTCCTCCTCTAAGAAAATTTGAGGGTCCAATGCTCTTTTTCTAGTTTCTGATTTTTTTTTGTGCAACAAGAAGAGAAAAAAAAATCATAATTTTAACAAAAATCCTTGTACATATTGAATGAATGTTGCATTTCACACTCTAGCAGACTGAAAAGTCATCATTTAAATGTATCGTACTGATACCCATTAAAGATAGAGAAAGTTTTTTTCTTGTCAAACTGAAATAATGGCCAGTAATGGTTCAAACTTAGGCAGTAACAGCTACTACTAAGTTCATCAAAATCAGAGAATAAAACATTTTAAAACTGAGTTACCAAAACGTAATAAAGAATCTCTTACTGAAAGCACACAGCAAAAAGCCTCCATCACTTTCCTACCTCATACTGGAGAGATCCTCCTGAGGCCGGCGGGCACAAACTGCCCCCTGGTACTGACGGAAATCCCTCTAAAGCCCCTCCATGTGTAGTAACAGAACCCTGTCTCCACAGGAGTCATACGTGTATTTAAAGTGTCTCAGCAGGAAAAGCTGCTCCAAATTAAATCGACCATATCTCATATATAGCGTTCACTCATTGACCTGGGAGTTGTATTTTAGAGGTTGTCGGGCAGCAACAAGATGCAATCTGTCCTGCAGCACAGACGGGATAACCATGGCTTTGAGGAGGGAGGAGCGGAGAGTCTTGGAACGGTATTATAGTGGGCATAAAGATATTCACACCCGAGTCCAACTCAGTGGACTCCAATACACATGGACATCTATAAATTCTGCTTCTGTTGGTGGCTGCGGCGTGCCAGGCTGGGACACTTTGGGAGTTGCTAGGGGCAACAATCTGTTCACTAAGAGCTCCCCCCCTCCCGGCAACCTCCACTGACCGGTAGACACGCCTCCACATGTTAAAGAGCACATTAACGTGAGGAGGCTGTGATGTGGACACATGCGCAGACAAACACCTGACTCATGATGTGTAGGGCGACCTGTCTGTGGGAATAGAAGAGGAAATGTTGAGTTTCGTCCTGTGGTCAAAGGCTCTGAGAGGCAGATTTTTCGAACCATCTGTGGCTTTTAAATGATTCAACACACTCACACATGCATGTGCATGCGTTTGTTTGTGATGTGATGTTTTTTTTCATTTATTTACAGTTTCAAATTTCTATCATGGTCTATAATTCACTCTGCTTACAATTTGATTCCCAGAGGCATTTTGTCCTCAAGTTACAGTGAACACCTTGACTCTAGGGCTGGGAAAAAAGCTGGTCAAAGATCTCTTCTTGACTTACTGATGATATGCATTATATTGTCTGATATTTTTTAAAGTGACGAAATCACAAATTATCCTCACAATGCCAGAATTAAAAACTTAAGAATGATTCTAGAGAAAGATCAGTCAATATTAACACCTGTCTGATACCTGTCCAATACCTACAGTAAGACATACAAAAGTCCTGAACTCCACATATTGGTAAATTAGGCCTGAACAATATAGCATTTTAACATCGCAACTGCAATATGAGAATGTGAAATAGTCCCATACCAACACGTGCAATGTCATGTAACTTAGAGCTTTTCATGCTGCCATTTGTTAACCTTCAGTGCAGTAGTATCTACCTGATTCAATGTCTGTGATAGGGATGCATGATATTATCAGTTTGATATCAGAATCGGCCGATATCAACCTAAAAACTTAAGTATCGGTATCATCCGATATTGATATTTACAGTTGATATGTCTGCCATATATCGGCTGGAATATCGGCAAATAACACAAATGTACAATATTGATGCACCTTCTCATCCCTGCATTGGTACATTTAAAAATCAAAATATCGGCAAAAACCAAATATCGTGCATCCCTAGTCTGTAATCAGGCAGATCCATCTTGCCAAGCTCCAGCTGACAATGACTGAGCTCAGTTTAAAGCGGCACAGCCTAGTTAGTGTCCTTTATGTAGCAGACAGGACATTTGTTCAGTCATCCTCCGTTTTCTATGAAAGTTCTGCCCCACTCACTCTCATTCGATGAGATGGAACCCTGATTGACCAGAAATCTATCACATGGATATGTGAGGCAACTAAGCTGTCTTTCCCTATCTTTACTTTGAAATTATAACAATATATTTAAAAAACTGGATACATTTCCCCGCCCTTCTGTGACCGGGCTCACTTGTTGATGAAACAAATTAAACCCACAGATAAACTTGGAGCACTAAAGCCACAACTGTCACTGACTGACTCGAGGCGTGTTCCCACATGTGTCTCAACAAGGTGTATTTTTATCAGCCCAGAATGCCGGCAATGTCATAACAGCAAAGATGGGTCCTTACTAGAATTACCGCAGACATAAGGGCCCTTGAAATACGATCAGCAAAGTGTGTTTTTCACAGTAAAAGACTCCCACTCAGCTTCTGCTGACTGCGGCAGATTAAGATGGTGGAACATCTGTTTGTCTGAGGAAGTCACGGCCGTGTGTTGCACTTCATCATGCCGCCTCAGACAAAGCAGTGTTTATTTTGAGGACATGGTTTGATGTTTTAATAACTGCAACACAAGGTCTCTGCTCTGTCTCTGCTTTTGGCTGCTGACTCAGACGGTGGAGTGTATTCTTAGGCCGGTACAGACTGAGGTCAAAACACGTGCAAATGTTGCTGCTACAAACTGTGTTGTCAAGGATCCCTTTGTGGGTTATAGTGACTGTGAGACTTAAACAAACAGGAAAGGTTAATCCTCAAGCTTACTGAGACTGTTTATATTACATTTTCAATAAATACTTATTATTTTCAAATAAGATATAGGACAAGACAATATCCCTCATATCATTTTAGTTTATGTAAATTAGAAGTTACTGTAGATCCATGAATCCGTTGTCTCCCAACCTGTGAGTTGGGGGTTTGATCCCAGCTCCTGCAGCCACATGCCAATGTGTCCATGGGCATGACATATAACCAAAAGTTGCTCCCATTATTGCATCAGTGGTTTGTAAACAGGCTTAAATCATGAGACAAGTTAATATTGGCAGACATTACACGAAAACTGGATGTATGTGATGCGAATGGGTGAATGAGCAAGGCCAGATATAAACGTTCTGGTGCCCTGAGGGAATGCTTATATTATAAGCCTCAGAGAGTGTTCTGGTTTGGTTCAGTACAGTTCTGTACGATTTGGAGCTGTAAACCCTGATCTTATTTTCGTTTTCACCGCCAGCTGTACCTTGATTTGAGTACGCATGGGAATCGAAAACCAATTCCAGATGAGAACTGATAACAGTTTCCTAAAGGAATCATTAGTGATTTTGCTTATCAATCCCTCCCACTTTGTTCTGCATGCCTTGCAAAACAAGGAGGTCACACTCTCATCAGAGGCAGCCAGCAGGAACAAAAACAAAAAAAGTCCAAAATCATGGCAGACAGGGGACAGAAGACACCAAAATTGTGCACTAATTTTTTGACAAAAAACGCTTTCAGTTAGTGGAAACACCAGAAACTTGCAGGAGCATTCATCTGTGCAGCACGTCACTGAATATCAGGTGTGTTTGACAATGTTGACACTGAAAACCAATGTAGGCAATTTTTTTTTTCACAGAAAATCCTCTGGAAGTGATAAAGGAATCGTATGAGAACTGGATCGAAAAGCAGAATCATTAATGGTGATATTGAAACCATTTTTCCAACATTAAAAATGAATAATTGAATCATGTTGACAGAGTGGTCCTTGCTAGTGAAAAATTGCCTAAATATAAGGCATATAACAGAAAGTTTAGGCTATATGCAGCTACCTGATGTGTGAGTGTGATCTATAAACATGGAAACTATTATGCTAATTTTCTGATTAAAGTTAATGAGACAAAACTTCATTAACAACATTATAATTTGATTCATAAAGGCAATTGATAACCAGTGTTCAGACCACACCACCAGAGTCCTGCCTTTTCTTCCATGCGGCAACTTTGTGATGCTATTATGTCAATCTGTTTACCAGCACCTTGTTGAAACAATGCTGAGAAAAATTAAGGCAGATTTTAAAGTCAAAAGTGAGCTCAACAAATCACTGGCAAGTTGTTCCTAATAAAGCGGCTGATGGGGGTACTCCATGCCTTGCTATTCAGCGTCAGAAATGTGGAGATATGATTTTTTTTCACATCACTCAGTCTTACGTCTTGTCCCTGAAGAGATACAAATGTGCCATCTGATTATTCCTTTGATAACAAGAATGAAAAATTAATTAAAAGTGTTAAAATCAAGATTTAAGACAAAAACATGAGACACAAACATCTTTGACCCTAGGATACTTCTGAACCTCATTTAATGACAGCTTTGTCCCTGCGTGACAATATCAATGGAACAAGGCCTGTTTTTTGTTTCTTTTTACAGTTCTGTCTATTGTCTCGCAGCCAAAACAAATTTACAGCTATGTGACACAGCAGGGGACTATTTCACAGACCCATTTTGTGTGTTAATTAGAATTGAAAAAGTCACATTACTAGCGTGAATGGAACAAGGCGTGCATTGAGGACTATGACGGGGACAGTCTGAATGATCACAAGGCGCAAGAATGGAGGCTGATTCAAGGAAGAATAATGATGCAGTGAAAGGAGAAGGCACAGTAAGATTCTTACAGATGACTGCACGAAGATGCATGCATGTGATTGTACAGCTTATGTTCCATAAGGTGCTCAAACACTATTTATAGCTTCCCTATCAGGGTGCAAAACACATTTATGCAATTTAAATAAGAGCTATGTGTAAGCGCTAAATTATGAAATATAATGAAACCCTGGTGTCATGTTGGAATTACAGTTACAACAATTATAATGGGAGATGCAGGAGGGAGGCTGGGAGTGCAGGCACGCGATATGTGCTGCAATGAGTATTTTTAGTTTGTTAATGTATAGCATCCATCTTACTGTGAGTGTATGGAGCAATATAGTGTGTCATTAAAGCAGGATAAGACTTCATATTATACAGGTGCCTTATACAAAACAATATTTAGGCCAAGTGCTCCTACAGATAACTGCTGTGCAGTTTGTGCTTTTCCCCTTATTCAGCAGAAAGAGTAGAGAGACCAGTTTATGATGACTGTAGGTCTTTATGAAAGGTGTTAGCAGGTAAAAGTAGAACAATGTTCGCCAGATATCTTGGTTTTAACTGGAGCATTATTCATCTGGTGATACCATTGGTAAGAACACAATGTTAATTTGTAAAAATAGTTGTCTGATACCTGCAGTGTTTCACAAAGAATGATGATATTCCTTTGTGTGTGTGTGTGTGTGTGTGTGTGTGTGGGTGTGTGTGTGTGTGTGTGTGTGTGTGTGTGGGTGGGTGGGGAGCAACTACTGGCAGACAATCTACTTCAGATTTTGAGTCAGATTATGAGTCAAGGCTCTACTTGGGCACCAACGTCAATAGAAAACAGATACTTCTTGGTAAACTAACTCACTTGCAAGCATGCTATGTTACCTTGATCAGCAGCAGGACAGTAAGCACTGTTATATAGGTATATATGTAAAGAAGGACAGGGACTCAACTTTCACTAAAGCTAAAAACAGGCAACTCTTTAAAATGTAAAATTAAGTAATTGATGGGGAAAAATCACAAGTCAGGGCTCTATGTTTTTCAAACATCTACCTATTGATTCTCCATCATGATTGTAAAATTATTTTAATTTATCCAAAATTTCCAAATGTCTGGAAAAGTTCAAGTCATCTACAAAGTTTCAGTCTCCTAGTTACAAGTGTTTCATGAATGCCAAATGGTCAAAGTGAGTGAGCCGTTTCATGACCTCGCACCTCAACTAAAACTGGCACAACTCTGACCTTTCATTTTCAGTATGAAAACTAAAACAAGATTAATCAATAACATGACATTTACTACAACTGCCCTTTCAAGAAACAGCACTATTGGAAAAAGTTAAGAGGTTAATAATTAAAAGCCAAACAAAAAGATCTCTGACGGTCTTACCTGTGCAGTTTCTTAGGTGGGGGAGGTGGAGGATTGGGGTCATTGTTGGCGGCTCCCTTCCCGGCTGCTAGCAACTCTGAAAAGCTGCCGTGCAACGGTTGCCTGGCCGGCATGCTCCCGCTCTGCTTGCCCTCCTCCTCTGCACCGGTGCCTTCAGCTTCCCCCTGACAGGCACCATTGTTGGGGGCGGTCGGGGGGGCCGTGCCTGGCTCTGTCATCGGAGGGGGGCTGCTGCTGCTGTGAGCCTTCCAGTCCTTGGCCTCCTTCCAGACAGCAGCACCATTGACCAGGCCTGCCACCCGAGAGGCTGTCCCAGGGTTGGCAGCCGGCTTCATCTTCTTGTCCCCTTCTTTCCGCTCTTTTTCCTCCTCCTCTTCCTCCTCCTCGATGCGACAGTTCCAGCCAGAATTGTGGAGGTGGGGTTTATGCCAGCGTTCAGATGCTGCTGCCGCCGCAATGGAGCTTTCGGTGTGGACTTTGAAGTGGCCCTCTCTTGCAGAGACGAGGAAAAGCATGGGGAGTTCGGGGAGGGGAACTGGCGAGGACATAGATGGAGAGAGGCTTGAGGTGCCAAGTCTTGGGAGTTCGGGAAGCGGGACTGGTGAGAATATGGATGATGAAAGGCTGGAAGTGCCAAGTTTGGGGGAACGGCTTGTTCGTTTTGGGGGAATTGGTGGGCTGGACTGTGGCTTGGGTTGGAAAGTGGGGGTTTGGTTGACATCTGTGGTCAAAGAAGGTGCACTGTGGCTGGGACTGGGCCATCGGAAGGCAGGGCTGCTGGGGTCTTTCCGTGCCGTGGGGCTGAAGTGACATTGGGTGCTGACAGCTGAATCTGGACTGCTCAGGTAGAAGGTCCTGTTGTTCTCCTCAGTGTGGGTGGCCATTACAGTTATGGTGGCTCTCTGCGTCTCTCCTGGAAGCTCAGTCTTTTTGGGCGAGGTCTTTGTCTGGTTTGGAGATTCTGGACCAGACTGTACACCATTGGATTGCACCCCGTTGGACTGCACCCCATTTCCTTGCGGCCTGCGCTTCTTCTTGGTGCTCTCTGCATAAATGGGTTCTGAGTTAGGCTTTCCCTCTAGAGAACTTGGCACTGACTCCAAACTACCTGTGGCTGATGGGCTTTTGGGGCTCCCGATCCGAACTTGCCTGCCTCCAGATCCTTCTGCACCTGGAAGGGAATCCGTGCTACTTCTGTAGGAGCAAGTGGAGTCTGATAGGCTTGTTTGCTGGGAAAGAACAGGGGGAGAATGAAGGGAAGGTGGAGGACTGCTGCTGGTGGTGTCCACACTTAAAGCAGAGATTGAGGAAGTGCTAGATGTCTTAGTAGTGACAGTAGTGGTACTTCCACTGCTGAGACCGTTAACATGATTTGCGGTAGGGTTGGAAGAGACAATAGGTATCTCCATGGGAGTTTGATTGGACTCCTGATTTGCCTTAGCAGGAACACCAAGTCCATTATAAGTGCTCTTGGTTTTGGTTGTGGTTGTATCCTGCTGTTTGCAATTGTCGTTCCTCTTCAAACCTTGAGAAGTTCTGCCTTCCTCCTGAGTGACGAAGATGTTGCTGATGATCATGGGGTCTTTGGGCAGTATGCCAGGGGATAAAGAAGAGAAAGAGAAGCAGTTATTGAAGTCCTTCTTTGTCTCAGGGCTCTTGAGAACAGCATCTCTGTGGGCCTTGTTGCAGCCATTGCTGTCAATGAAAAGAGATGAGAGGCCCAAGAGGTTCTTCAGGCCCAACCGCTCGACTGGGCTCTTTGTGTTCTCCTGCAACACAAAAAAAGCACAATGAGTATGAACACCCCTCTAAATGGTAATGGTAACCAAGGTTTACCATAAAACATTAAAGAGACTCACCTGGTCAATGTTCATGTTGACATCAGTGTTTGACTCATTGGTATTGAGGCTCATCATAGTGGGTTTGACAGCGATGGTTGGCTTGCTGTAAGGTGAAGGCGATGTCACTCCAGCTTCGTCATCACCTCCCAGGCTACTTCTAAAACAAGCGGCTGGCACGCTGCCACCCAAGCTGCCGACAGTCTTGCGATGTGCGCTGAGTGGGTGGAAGCAGTTCTTACAAGAGCCGGGTTTCCATACGTGTTCTGCAAAGTCGCTGCACGCTGACATCTTTAGACTGCTAAATCAGGGATTGGTCAGAAGTGGCTGTCGAGTGATGCAGCAGGAACGGGAGGAACTGTCATGGCTGGCCCGAGGAAAGTTGAAGAAAAGGGAGCATGTGGTGAAAGAGAAAGAAGAAGGAGGAACATTATGAGAACATTGTTCATACATAATAACAGATGCGTATCTAAAAATCCCATAAAGCACATATTTCCCTAATATTTGACACAAGAGGTCAAGTTTTTAAAGTCTTTGTTTGGAGGGCCAAGATTTCCACACTGACTTTATCCACAATTACGTCATTCAAGTTACGCAACCAATGACTCCGAATGTTTCCAGTTGCATGATATAAAGGCATAGAACTGTCATTATTAGAAACAGACTTCAATGCTTTGTTTGCTATCTTGGATTTTTAGTGGTGCTGTTTAATGTTATGTTTTTATTAGGGCTGCACAATATTATTGGATCAATATTGGTATTGGCAGATGATTGCTTTAAAAGTTGATTATTGGTATCTGCTGACATGAACATTTTTTGGCAAAATATAATGTCTATAACTATCTGATATCAGTATGGGCAGTAATTGCCTAAAAGGTCGATTATCGGTATCAGCAGATATGAAAATTTCTGCCAAAATTTATAGCCCATATTTGCAGGTACAATAAATGTTCTACATCTTAGCTGCAACATTGGCAAAATGTCCCATTATGGTTTACCTCATCATCACTATGTGTCCACTTTTTCAAATCAAATTGTCATTTATTACAGAATAAAATGTTGTTTTTCTTGTTTTACATCTATTTCTACGTGGACTGTAAACATTACAAGAACGGGTCATTTTTAGTCTAATGGAAGCTTTGTTCTCTTGACAAAAAATATTGATATCGATATCAGTATTGGCAATAATGAGTTTGGAAATATCAGCATATTGGATACTAGCAAAAATGCAATATCCTGCATCCCTACTTTTTATGTAATTTTCTGTGCCATGCTTTGACCCTTGAAACATGTCCCTATAAGACAAGACACCTTTTTATTTGATTTTATTCATTTTATTAATTTATCTGTCCCTGGAAAATGTATCTGAACAACTGATTTTGGATTTAAATTGATATCATTCAAACCTCTGTAGTGAATGGCACACTTCTCTGATGCAGCTGAACATTTAAATAATTTTAATGCCTACAGATCCTTCTTTCTGTATTGATTTCACTACAAAAAGAAGTAAAAATGAGCACTTTTACATTTAGTCATACCATAGTACAGTTTCGATATACAAGCTAAACCACATACAGAAAGGGTTGGTCCTCATGTCCGTCACAACCCAATTGCTTAGGTAAACATTGTTCTGACATTGCTTTTCTTGCTCAGTGTTATGGGAGCTTAGATAGCAAGGTAAACTAAAAACAAAATGAGTCATTGTTTGACCTGAAGCAGAGAGTAGGTCAAACATCTTATAAAAAACATAGAAGGGCATATTTATCAATGTTTACACACCTCAGAAAATAAAAGTTAATGAACTGAGAGCATTAAAAGAAGAGCTTTTGAGGCTTAGTGGTGTTTAAGCAGACCACAGAGAACACCAGATAATGTAGTAACTTTAGTAACGTCAGCAGAGATGGTCAGTGATATAGAAAATAGAGATCAGCTAAAGATGAAGGATCAAGCGATTAAAAGGAAAATGAGCTTGAATGAGCTGGACTAAGTTCTGGGAACCAAACAACTTTTGGAATCTGTTAAGTGTTGTTCAGTCCTGTGATGAAACAGTAAGTAACGTTAGTCTGTTGCAACAGACTAAAAAACTTTGAATAAACAAATGTTTTTTGGATTTAAATTGTTTTGATTTAAAACAATTTAAATCAAAATTTATATTTAAAGATCTCCAAGGGGAATGATTTCTTCGTTGATAACAAACTCAATGGTCTCTTCCTCCCAGTCGTCCACGTTGCTGTCCAGCTCATCAGTGTCCACCAATCATATTTTTTTTTACAAAAATTGCCCAATACTGATCAGTTGGATATCTTCATAAATAATCTGACCATTTGCATTCACACATGCAGCTCAACCCCAAACGTAGTAGGTTTCTGTCTATGTATGATAACACTGTAAGTCTAAGGTGGCACCAAAAGTTAACAAAAACACATCTCAGGTTTTAAAAAGCAAACCTACTTGAGGTTATGAGGACGATGTTCAAGGTGTCAAGCCTGGCATGTGTCTTAAAGCTCCTAGAAGACCCCAGTTAAGATTTTAGTGTCATCTGTGGATGTAACTTAAGACGACCTGCACTCTGTGGAGCTACTTGTTCCCATGGCCTCCTAAATTAGAGGGTATGTGGTTTCTGTTCAACCAAAGGTCCTGTCGGTGTGAGCCCTGCGACATAAAAGCCCTCCGGGGTCCTCCGCAGCCCCCGACACGCTACCAGAAGATGGAGGAGCCTCAAGCATCCCAGAGGTCGGAATGTCAGGAATGTCTAAAGTCTCATAGGGGTGAATCTCACACCCACGACAGCCTCCCATCCCCCCCCCATCAAACACAGACACACAAACCTCCCACTCCACATGTGTCCTCCTGCTCTCACAAACTGACCCACACACCTCCTTCCTCTCCCCCCTGTGTCCTGTTTAACTGCACTGACAGTGAGAAGATCAACACCATTTCACAGAGATCACTTGTTTCCCTGCATCGTGGCGTCCCTTCTTTATGGTCTTTACACAGCTTTAATAGTCTTCAACAAGGTGCTGCAGTGACTCAGAGATACATTAGCCCCTCATCTACTCCCATTATCTGCAAAAGAAAGAAAATATGAGGATGGAGAGGGATAAATATTTACTCCCTTTAGGACAGTGAAACATGGTCTGTGTTTGCTTTAAGGTAGATTAAAGACTAGTCAGGTAGGGCTGGGAATATAGACCAAAAGTCATGCCATGATGCAAAAATCAAACAATCATGATCCCTGTTTGATATCATGGTCACAAGAAAGAAGTGCCTGGCATGCACTATTGGGTAAGTAGAAAGCACTCAGAGAGCGCAAACCTCAGTCAAGGTAGCTCACATATTGCAGTTACATCTATAAGCAAAAGTTCCAAGATAAAGTTACCATCATAATATGATTCCTTGACAATGAAAACCCTCACCTAGCACTCAGAATCATGTTAATATCATTGTTAGTTAGACAGTTATTGAGCTAAAATGATTGCTCACTGATGGCGTTTATACGGATCAACACCGAAATCTGACCATTTTTAAGTTGAGCCATTCCCAACATCTCCTGAAAAATTCAGCAAAATCCATCCAGTAATTTTTGCGTAATCTTGCTAACTAACAAACAGAGAAACAAAAAAACAAACGTGTGCCGGCAAAAACATGACCGCCTTGGCGAAGGTAATTATACATTTGAATGATCAAACACAGGGCGGCACGGCAGGTAGTGAAAATGCCACAGCAAGAAGGCTGCTGGTTCGATCTCAATGTTGTCCAGGACATTTCTATATGGAGTTTGCATGTCCTTCCTGTGCACGCGTGGGTTCTCTCTGGGCACTACAGCTTCCCCTCACAGTTCAAAAACATGCTCATTAGGTTGACTGGTGATTTCAAACTGCCCTTAGGTGTGACAGTGAGAGTAATTGGTTGTCTGTCTCTCTATGTGCCCCTGAGATTGGCTGGCGACCGGTTCAGTGTGCACCCCACCTCCTGTCTAATGTCAGCTGTGATAGGCTGAACCTTGTTGTGATATCAATACAATACCAATTGTTATTATTAAAAGGAAAAAATAATCAACCGAACAAAAGTTTTAAATGCTTTTTTCAGGAGCATTTATTTTGTCAATGTGTTTTGCAATTTGGACAGTGTGCAACAGTTTCCTTCCATTTGTGATGGTTAAAAACAAAAAAATTACACAATGCACTCTCTCCCAAAGTAAAATAAAAAAAACAATTTTACCAATAAAGTTGAACATCTTAATTTGATTACTGTGTGATCAATAAGCAAAATGATGTAAGTGGTTATTAGTGGAAACAATCTTTTACTGATATAAAGCCACGCCTCTGTCTTTTTTCCCTGATGAACATGACAGTGTTTTGCTGTATATCATGTTCAGAAAAACAGCCTTCAAACCTATGTGACTCCTGTTTGACAACAATCCCTAACTTTATTAAATGATACATCTATACCACAACAAAAGATCAGATTCTTAAGATACATTCAGTCTTCTCCAGCAACACCCTAACAGTCCACTAATCCTATAAGCACAAAGAGATTTCCTGTTGGTAAAGGTAATGCGTGTTTACATTTTTCTTTGTTCTGTCTGACTCAGTTTGGGCAGGAAAGCACCCACTAGCTCACTGTTTGTTTAAACCGTTCCTGCGACAACAGAGGAAACCGAGCCTTGCTTCACGTCTTCGTGCACCTAGTATGAGTCATATGAAGCGATGACTGATCAGAGGCACACCGATCATTACACTTTCATGACGACTGCGTTTGAAAAAAGACTGACTGGCTGTCAAAAACATGTCTCGAGGGGGTTTCTTATGGTTCAACTGAGCAATACAATGAGAGACAGATGCAGTGATGGTGTGGTATGTTCAGGGGACAGTGTCATACAGAGGTTAGTCTAAAATATTCAGCTTCTACTGTGTGCTGATGCGTTTTGTTACTTTAAATTATAAAACAATATAGTACCTGTTATTTTAATGATCAATAATGTCAAAAGGTACCAAAGCTTCAGGGAAACCTACAGGCTGGATTGATTATTCCAGAAAATTAGCAAGAGCACCGCTGCCTTGTAATTGAACCATTACTAGTAAATACAGTAGTGATGACTTTTAGCCATTCTCTGGCAAAGTGGGGGAATCCTCGGCTGTACTTCTGCAGCTGTAATGCAATTTGAAACTGAGCTAACCCTTTCCACAAGAAACTTGTATGGACAGAAAGGGGCTTGGGTGTCTGTGTTCAGGACAGAAATTGTTCAAAACATATCAAGGGGCTTACAGCTGCTTCACGTATACTTTCTCAGTTTTTTAAAGGGAACACTGTCAGTGCTGATTGCTGTTAGGACACAAGAACAGCTTCAACCAATATTATAGATCCATCCACTATTTACTTAAAGAGGTCATAATACGCTGTTTTGAGTTTTACACCCCCTTCAGTGTGTTTTTCATGTCTCCTCAGTGTAATAGAGTACTTCAGTGCACAAGATACTACATCTGTAGCTACTGGATTTCTTCCTCTCCCCTTGTTCACAGCACCAGTAGCTGCCTGAAATGGCAGCTACTGGTCAGTCCTGGACTGACCAACCAAAGTAACATCCTACCATTTTTTTCATAATGTATCTGTGCAAACAGTGTGCACTCATTTGACTGCAAGGTTTGATGATCAAAACATACATAATTCCCTCATTTTTTGTGGATTGGACTTCTAACTTTTGTTGTAATTCAATGAAAAAAAAGGAAAAAAATATAGTTAATATTTACCAGTGTCATATCTAGATTTAAAGGTGCATTTTACCTTTTGTACACACCAAATATAAGCATGTAGGTCATTGAGGTCACATGCTTGGAGCATTCCTGCCCAGGTGAAAATTTTCAGACTCTGTTTACAGTGTTTCTGTGGACAAACAAACATTTTGAGCTTGATAGCAACACTGTGCACCACACCTGTTCCTCCTCTGTGTGACATCATGTTTGAGGTTCACACCTCTGTTAACATGAGAGATGTACGGCGGTTGCCACTTAACTTTTGCTTTTTTCAGCATTGCTGACTGAACTAGTCCATTACTTACATGTTCACAGCTGCTCCCAAATCAATACAGGTTTCAACATTTTTGGATGTGAAGTCATATCAAGTCAGTTTAGATTCAGTGGGTGCCAACTGCCTTGTGGGTCATGGATGCACAATTCCAGGCTTAGGACACAACGACATAAAAAAAAATGTCTTAACTGCAAAAAGAAAAAGGTTTGAATCTGCAATTATGAAACCTAATGACAACAAGAACTGCAATTGCAGAGGTCAATAACCATATCACAGGACCATTTCTACACTTATTACCTCACAGATTACCGACTAATACTTGAAATAACAGCCAAATAACCAGTGTGTGACTTTTTCTTTGATTTAAGCAGGATTAATTGGGTTTTTTTTGTCACTAATAACCCTGCACTGCCTTGAACAAACTCATTTCCTATACTCTTTAGTCCTACTTACATGTTTACATAAGGCAGAAAATCCCACTGTAAGATGGCTTTAGTGGATTTGGGTTTCTTGCGGCTTTCAATTCATTACCACTCCCTATCAAAAGGCCGCAACATGTTTGGGAAATTTGGACAGTGTGTGGAACTCTGCCAACATTATTTTGCTCTAAAAGAAAAAACCTACCAAGCACTGGATGCCTTGGACTTCTATTTTGGCTGCCATATAACTCCAACTGGCCTTTGTGTACAAACATTGACGACTTTATTAGGTACACCTGTTCAACAGTTCATAACGCAGATAGCTAATCAGCCAATCTCATGACAGCAACTCGGTGCATTTAAATATGTAGACATGGTAAAGACCATTTCTGATAGCCCTGAAATGAGTCTCAAACTTGGCTGCGACATTCAGATAGCAGGTCAGAATTTGGCATAAAAACATGAAAGCATGGATCCATCCTGCCTTGAATTAATGATTCAGGCTGGTGGTGGTGGTGTGATGGTGCGGGACATATTGTCTTGGCACACTTGGACCCTTTAGTACCAACTGATCATTGCTTAAACCCCAAAGCCTTCCTGAGTATTGTTGCCATCCCTTAATGATCATCATCTGATGGCAGCTTCCAACAGGATCCAGATACACCATATCACAAATCATCTCAAACTAGCTTCTTGAACATGTTCACTGTGCTCCAGTGGCTTCGAAAGCAACCAGATCTCAATCCAAAAGGGCACTGTTGGGAAGTGGTGGAAGTGGAGATTAACATTATGGATCTACAGCCAACAAATCTGCTGCAGCTTTGTGATGCTTTCATGTCAATATGGACCAAAGACTCTGAGGAATGTTTCCAGCACCTTGATGAACATATGCCATGAATTAAGGCCCCTCTGAAGGCAAAACGGTCTCCAGCCAATACTAGCAGGGTGTACCTAATAAAGTGGCCAGTGTGTGTGTGTATTCTTTGCAATTCATTCGGATTTTACCAAAGTATAAAGGTCTGGTTTACAACTCTTCACCTAACCTTGACACCAATACCACCACACACCTTATTTTCAGCCTTTCCTGCTCTTGTTTGCATGTTCATACCATTTTTGTTTGAACAGAGATAGACCCGGCTGTCTACATTCCCCACACCTCTCAAGCTCAAGGTCCAATATTTCTCACTTGGAGGACCACGCACATTCACACTAGAAGTCCAGCCATATGGCAGAATTCGAAACCTGCCTTCAAAATAAAATGGGATGAAAAATATCCCATCAGCATGTGATATGTAGGAGGCCTGAGGTAGAGAAGACACAAGACAGGCGGTAAATGTTGAGTTTAAAGTCAAAGATATCAAAATAATTTTTTTTTTTTGAAAAACACACACACTAGATGCCACTATCACCCAGCCACTAGATGTCTCAGAGGACAGATTTAATTTCAACAATATATCCCCGAGGGTAAAAGCCAAAGCTGTATGTTGGTTTCATCTAATTATTAGCTGTAATGCATTGAAGAATGCAGTCAGGCTACAATGTCAGACAGGATGGCTGCAGTTTAAATAGCCCACAGATATGTTGACCAGGAGGAGCAATTAAGGTAAAGGTTAGAGGGCTTATCAACTCTCAACAGCTGGTAAAACTGCACTTTGTGTGAATGCTTCTGCAGGAGGCAGCAGGAGTCATGTTTGACCCCCTTAAACACACAGAAACACTCCAGCACATGGTGGGCAGCTTTGATGAAGAGAAAGCCGTCTTATGTTTGCTATTATGTAGAGTATACTGAAAGACACCTTTAGAGGTTAGCATAATGACTGTGTAGTGCTATGCCAAATAGGAGTACCATAAAAAGCATGAAATGACACTAGTAAAACTCAAACAATACAGATTCCTGCTTCAATGCCATGGCAACAAAAACAGAGCAGGTTGTACATATTGTGCGGTTCACTGTTTTCAGTTATCAAGAGTGGCAGACAATCTTATGTTCATAGTCTATTTTACTGAAACACAAAGGCAACACTTCACAAGGCTAGGCTGCCAAAAACCTGCCTGTGTTCTCATGCATTGTTAACGATGGGCAGTGGTTTACTAGCAAATTGGTTGATTCATTCTTCGCCCACAAAACTGCCTGATGAAATAAATGTAACTTTCTAAAGTTTTGTAATTTTCCCATAGGTCCTTTCACAATGTGGCTTTGGAGGAGAATCATAAGACAACCTTAACGTAAAAAAACCCCTTAAATTTAATGAACAATGTGCATATATTCACAAATGTCCTGGTGGTTTACATTTCAAATGTTTAACGATCACATGATTAACTTTTTATTTGACATGTTTGGTATGAACAGGAGTTTATATGTACACAATTTTGACATCACTCCTTTTTCCTCACAGAGCTCTTGGTTGAAATTACACATGGGATATGCATCAAGTTTTTTCTCTAAACATATAAACATGTTTTCAATCATGATATAAGTTTAGGCAGTACTGTTTTAACAATATAGTAGTTGTTCCATTAAAATGACACTGGATGGCAAAATGGAAGATCTTGGCTCTTCGTGTTCAAGATTTTAGCAGTAGAATAATGTTTTGTTAAGAATGCCAAAACAGATTGAAAAAAAATGAGAATGATGAACCTATTCCATCTTTACGTACATTAGCAACAATAAATACAATATGATGACTTTATAAAAGGTTAGCTAAAGCTCTTAACCTCAAGCCTTCACAGCCTTCTCTGCGTAAACAATCCTTGCTTTGAGCTTCATTGTTGCTGTTTTTTAATCGTTTTTAAATGTTCAAGCTAAAAAATATTAAGACATGAAGTTTTTGTCCATATGGCCCAACCCTAGATGAAATATGGGGGAAGTTCAGGCAAAATTAGAGGGAAACTTCCTGAACATCGTCTACACTGCACAAAATTACTGACATTTCTGTACTGAGAATCTTTAATAAACTTTGTGAAAATTACAGTGACAAAGGATCCTAAAACATACATTCGGGTATAAGCATGCATATTGTTTTAAAAAACTGCATTATGCAAGGTCAACTTGGGCTGTTACATTTCCATGATTTGCAACTGCTGTATGAAAATGGCAAAAATAAAAAATGAATACCTTCGTTAGTGCTGCTGATAAATATCAAAGTCCTCAGTCCTGGCAGTTTGGTACTGAAACAGTGCCAATAATGTTCATGTTTGCAGTGGTTTGATATTTCAATAATACCAAAAACTTCCAGTCATACGACTTTCATAGATGCTTCAGTAATGTTTGGTTTTTGTATGATTAGAAAATCCCCACCCCTTTACTCATGACTGGTTTCAGTTAAAATATGACTGGATGACCAGGAGAAGTTGTTTGCAAACTCCACCTGTCTAACCAAACAAAACACTCTCAGCATCAACCGTGTCATGTTTCTAATAGTTGGCTACTTATCTAAGTGCCTGCTTTACATTTACATAGAGGAGTTTTAGTTTGAGTTAGTTAGTTAGTATACTGATATGCTGATATTTGTTTCAATGTGACTACCAATTTGTTTAAGGAACAGATGTTTAACAAGAAAAACAACATATCACTGGGGAAAAATTAAACTCTTTATGCAACATTTGTGTTTTTTGCCAATACTACAGCTGATATAAAGGATGTATATGGCTAATATATCATTAAAAAATATAGGCATACCGATACCAATGTTCAGCTTTTGAGGTCAGTATCTGCCAAAACCAGCACACTACCAATAACATCCTGCATCCATACTACTTTATTTTGGTTACATATTTGAAAAATAATATTACTGTGAGTCTTTTTTGTGATAAATTTTGTGCGATATTTCCCAGCCCTATGAAACAGTCAAAATTAAGATTTTAGAGTTTTATTGTTCTTGTATACTAAACAATAATAAAACCAGAGCCTGTGCCATTTTAAAACAAGTGTAATAGGGAAAATAATTGAGATATCAATATTTTAGAAAGTTCAAAACAAATTCAAAAGCTTGTTAAATTCAATGACGATAGTGCCTATTAAAAACTACCTATCTCATCCATATGCAAAATAATAAGCCAACCTAAAATCGGTCTAACATATAGGTCAAATAAGTGTTTTAGTCCTACTCTTTGGAACTAAATTCTTTATGATTTTGAGAATATTTTCCAGCCCTATGAAACATCCAAACTTAAGATTTTAGACTCTCAGTGTACTTGAATATTAAACAATACTAGGAGCTAAAGAGTCTATGCTGTTTTCAACCAATCATAACTGGTAAATAATCATAAAACTGACCATTTTGACAACTTAATGCCAGCTCAAAAACTTCTACAATGCAATTAATACAATAATCAATAAATGAAGCTCCCATTCATTCATGTTTAAAATGATGGGGCAACCTCAAACCAGACGTAAAATAGGTAAAATTAGTGTTTTAGTACTCTTTTTGGAAACCAAATACTTTTCTATTTCGTCATTTAATTTTAGGTCAATATTTCCCAGCCCTATGACGCAGCCAAAATTAAGTTTTGAAAGTTCCATTTTTCTGATAAGACTGAGTAGACAGCACCATTTTAAAACAAGAGTTATCAGTAAAGCATCAAAATATCGACCATTCAGACAACTTTATATCAGCTTTAAAGCTAATATCAAGGTGCCTATTAAAAAAGACCCAACTCAAAATAATTTGACAACCCAAAGTCGGTCTAAAAACAAGTGTCAAGTGTATAAGTGTTTTATTTCTCCTCTTTGAAACCAAATTCTTTACGAGCAACATTTGTCACGGCTTCCTCTCACAGCTCATTCATTCAGGGGGGGCACAACCTGTTTTTTCGACTCTCGGGAGAGATTTCCGCTAAAACTTGTGAACTTTTAGGCAAAAATGTTACAACTTCTGCCTTTAAAACCTCCATTTCTTATCATGGGAGCACCTGTTCATACACACATACTACACAGGCTTCAGTGACCGCACGTGCCTCAGATAAAGCCTCCATTTTTGGGGTTTTATGAATAAATATTAGCTGAACACTTGTTTGCTTTACGATGGGTTAGTGGGAAAAATGCGTACTTAAAGACATGGTAACAACAGCTTTATATCACCTGAGTAAAGCCACGCAAATATAAGCCTGCAACTTGACTAAAATGGGGTAAAAATGGGAAACAAAGATACATTCTATCTTATAAAGTAGCCAAGATTATCACATGCCCACTGCCTGCTTACCTGCACGGACTTTCCTTCCCTGGCAACACAAAGCTCTCCCAAAAAAATGTCCAAAAGCAAAGGTTTGACTGCTGCTCTTGTAATTCCCAAACAGGCAGATATCCTTCTTCCTTCACGTATCCCACATACGACAGGTTAATAACCGGAGAGGAGACAGCGGAGCGCCGCTGCAGGCTTGCTTCAGCTCCGGTCGGGCATGCCTCCTGGTACTACACTGCTGCTGCTGCTGGAGCTGCTGTTCAGTCTGTGTGCAGAGGTGGAGGAGTGTCGAGGCGGAGCAGGAGGAGTCCTCTGCAGCAGCAACAGCAGCAGCAGCGTGGGGAGAGCACAAGGAGGTGGGAGGAGCTCATAACCGAGCATGCAGCCTGGCCAGCAGCCACACATGCACGTTCAAATTAGGGCTTTTGTTCAAGTAGCTGTCATGGTCCTTTACCACTCTGTGTGACAATACCTGTGAGATAATGAGGGCTGACATCTTCAGGAGACACAACAACTGGCAGATGTGTGCGTCCACCCTTGTATGAACATTTAATAAGAATAGAAACTTTGTTATTGTTTGACGAAGCATGCTTTCACACATGCACACACCTTCTGAAAATTTCCAGAAATGGTCATAAATTGTATGTGTCTAGCACAGGGTCACGTTAATGTTATTCGCTCAGCTGGAGGGTCACACTACAAACTGCAAGATGCTCATTGTTAAACATATATGCTTCTGTAATTAAAGAAAATAAATGAGTTTTTCTAAAAATTAGTTAAACCATGATTCAGATTTTAAGTGAAGATGCAAAAAGTGAGACTACATTATATGAGCGAAACAGAAATCAACCCAATTAAAACTACTTTTCAGTGTCCTAAACATAATATTTGATTTTTTTCCCCCAATATATTTCACTTCCAGGTCTTTTTGAAATGTAAACAAAACACCTTTAGTGATGCACATAGAATTTTTTAAAAGAAAAAAATGCTGTTAACTTCTTGCAAAGAATTTGATATATTCCAATAACCAAAGTTTAATATGGAAATATCTTAATTTTTTAAATATTTTTTTATGAAAGTTTTTGTCTTTCTTTTCTTCTTGTTAACAATTTATTGAGAATTGAAATTAACATGGGCCACATTAAGTGAGAAGTAGCCTCAGGCTGCATTTTGCCCATTCATATTCCAGCATAACTATGTCCGTGGGCATTACTTCACTAAACTAAAGTTAAAACCATCTGTTTTATGTTTGCCAGGTCCTTGTCTGTTCTTAGGTCATATGGGGGTCACACGATGTTACCAAAATGCCAATGAGTCTTTGTCACTTTACCAGCTATTTAATTGTCTCTGACATGCCCCATGCTTGTTATTTGTTGCATACATAAGTCGTCATCAACGGAGCTTTCCATCTAGCCCCCTGAGAAAAATCATACAGAGGAGGAACAGGGCCACTCAAATGAAATACTTTTCGACACTGAACTTTTTTTTCAAGTCTGAGAAAAAAAAATCAGAATTCTGGGATTAAAGTCAAAATCCTGAGAAAAAAGATAAAGTAGATGAAAAAAAAATCAGAATTTCGAGAAATAATCTAATTTTAAACAAGAACAATAGTCAGAAATTGTGAGTTAACCCTCAAAATCCTGACTTTAACTCTCAGATTCCTTACCTAAATGTCAGAATTCTGACTTTTGTTTAAGAATTTCTCTTATTTTCTAAAAAAAAATTCAGACTTTTTCCAAAGACTTGAAAAAAAGCTCTACCTCTACATTTTTTCTATTTCTGGCTGAGGATGTGTGACAGGGACTGATCTGACTAAAAATCCACTTCAAGACTTTAAAGGCTAAAAAAATAAAAGATACAAGTTAAAAATTCAAAATAGTTAACTAATTAGTTGTCAATATGACCAACTTTTTGTGTATTAATAATGTTTATTTTCTTTTATATTATTGTTTTTCTGGCCCCTAAAGCATATGCCAATAAAAAACTGTCCCTTGTCCAAATGTTTGTGATCCCTGATGTACATGGTTGGGCAGATTTCAAAAACTGGTTTGTTCTTTGGAAAGAATTATTTGTCTGATTTTGATTCACTAAACCAACCATCAACAATAATAAAACCAAAACAAAGGCTTGTACTACATAAAAGAGGGGTTTACATTTAGGATTGGCAGGGCCAACTGGGAAGCACAGAATTATGTGTTTACGTCTGATTGAATGCGTACATGAGGCTCCCACTGTGCTCACTTGTGCTTCTGCAACACCGTATTGCAATGTGAATTAACAGGCAGCAACGTCATACTATTTGCAGAATCAGTTTGAATGTTGCCAGGATTAGTGAAGTGTTTGTAGCAGAAATGCACATAAAAAAAGGCTCATTAAAAAGTCTAGTATTGAGAAAACCCAACTGGTGCAACATCAAACCCAACTTTCTAAGAGATCATTTAATATGCCCCTGCCAGCTTTGATTGCTGCAGCTTTAAATCACAACAAAATTTAAGCACTTGCTGCTCAGGGCTACAAAATATTGAGGCAGGATGGCAAATCCTTTTTGGCCGTTCATTCTGAAAGCAATCAGTTCTGATCAGAGGCCCTTTCATGTTGGGGAAGGTGGATGTTTACAAGATTTCCTGGTTTTCGCAGCCCCTTCCCCTGCTGTTACCCCCTGGACTGCTCCTGCTTCTGTTCATCATGCCTGAGGTGACAGAGCGATAGAAAAAACAGTGGCTCCGCTACTGAGCCAGGCGGGACCCCCTGCTGGTTTCCATTACAGGCAGCAAAAGGAGAGGCCGAGCCCGCAGAGTGACAAACACAGCCGCTGCGCTGGATGAAGGCAGTCATCCAGAGAGATTAACCTTTTGACTGAGCATCTCGGTTTGTGTTTTACTGAAGAATAACACTGGGACAAGGTGTTAAATGTTGCCTTTTTGACTTATTCAGACATTGCTCTGCCCTTTTTCTGCCCTTTCTTCCTTTATCAAACAACCCCTTTAGGATATTTGTAGTTAGTCAGCACTCAGGAGATAATTGATCTGATATTCTTTAAAAGAAATTGCAGGAAAATAAACATTGCACTAAATCATCTTCCTTTTATGATTGCATATTCCTGTCTATTTCATGTGAGAGCCCACATCCATGCATATGAATCAATTTGACGCAGAACCATCCAGTTTCCTGCACCTAATGCAAAGATTTATAGCATATCCGAGACAATCAGCATAAGTGGTGATGCAGAGGCTTGATCTGGGAAAAAGTGATATCTTTTTACAGGACCACCTGTTGAATCTGGAAAAGAGTCACAATCCCATCAAGAGGATTAAGAGTTTTGTAGCCTTGCATCTATTTTTGGCAGTGCAGAGCATGCAATAATTCGGCTAATGGGGTAATTCAAATTGCTCGTGCTCTGCATAAAAATATAAGAGGGAGAAGCTTCTAGAAACATTCTGCTTGTGTAGAATTTATTTGCCTGTGTGCTAGAGTTATGATGCAAATTGTAAATCATTATTTCATGTACAAAGTGGTGTATCTTAATGTGCAGCCTTGTTGTCAGGTAACATTGGTTACATGTCATTATAGATGGATATGGGTGCTGCAAGACTGCATGTGAGGAATGGCACACAAAGATGCACAGGGCTTTTTCCTTCAGCGGATTGATTCAATGTTCCAGAGCCCATTTCATCAATCATTCCAGATAATTAAAGGGTGCTTTTCAGTTGTATATATTTTGTATTGCTTGCTCTTGAGGATTACTGTGCAAATGATAAAGCCGTAGCTTTTCAGACATGCGCTGAGGGAAATTTCTGGAAAATTTCAAGACAGTCTGTCCCCTAAATCTCCCTAAGCTGCTCGATCACACATGTCCCACACACTGAATGTTTCCCTGTTGGATGGGAGCGGTAAGAAACTTTGATGGCAAAAGATACCTGTAATAAAAGACACTTGACATTTACAGATGCCAAAATCATGCAGGTTTTATATATGCCCATTTTGGGCCGGAGATAAACTTCCTGTTAACTACACTACAGGATGAAAATGAAGATAATGCCCACCACATGTCCCCTAGTTTCCTCATCAAGAATTAACTTGATGACTGATAAACTGCATCACTAAGACAAATTACAACAGTCCAAAAGGGAAAATGAAATCAACTCTGCTTCAGGTGTGGTCTGACCACCAGTCATCAGTTGCCTTCACATGTTATTGATTTTTATTTTGTTTGTTCCACTCTCAAAATAAGGGTAATTATTACACATGTTTGTAGTTTACATCTCACACAACATTTAGTTGAATACAGCCTGAGCTTTCTGTCGTGCTCTCTGGTGATATCTTCCAGGAACACGTCATGTTTTGGCAAGTATCTCTACAAAAGAGCTCACAATGCTGGCGCCACAAGAGTAAATGCAAGAACAAACAGCAAGTATGTCTCTGTTCTTCTACTTTGTCACCATCCATGTGAAATGCACAGATGTGTAATAATCTACTAGTATTGTTACACCTCAGGTAAGAGTAACGGATACACCTCAATTTTGCCACACTTCAGGTTCAGGTATTGATTCCCCCAGGTTTTTTTATACCTCATGCATGGGAATTGTTACACCTCAAGTTTTGCTACACCTCAGGTATGGGTATTATAATACTAAAGGTCTTGTTACACCTCAGATATGGGTATTGGTCCACTTTAGGTTTTGTTACACCTTAGGTAGGGGTATTACTACACCTAAGGTTTTGTCGCATCACAGGTACAACCCTTAGGTTCATATATGGATGCATTCCAGATTATGTGACAACTCAGATATGAATATTGTTACACCTTGGGTTTTGTTACGTTGTCGGTAGTTGTGTCACCATTGGTTTGGGAACTGTAACACCTTTGGATTTGTTACACTCCTAGTATGGGTATTGTACCCCACAGGTTTTGTCATGCCTCAGATATTGGTTTTTGTCCTGTTTAGATTTTGTTAAACCTTAGTTAGAGATATTGTTACACCCCATCTTTGTTACACCTCTGGCTTTGTAACACTGCTAGCACTGGTATTCTTGCATTTCAAGTACTGTTACACCTCAGATTATCGTTCACCTTTGGAATAGCTATTGTAACAGGTATTGTTACACCTCAGGTTCGGTAATTGTTACATCTTTGGTTTTGTTACAGCCCCAGTTTGGGTATTGTACAGCACAGGTTTTGTCATGCCCCAGGTATTGGTTTTGGTCCTCCAAAGATTTTGTTAAACCCTAGTTAGAGGCATTGTTACACCTCAGGTTTTGTTACACCTCAGGCCAAAGTAACTGGTATTCTTGCATTTCAAGTTTGTTGCACCTCAGGCTGAAGTACTGTTACACATCAGATTTTGTTTCACCTTAGGCATATTGTTACACAGGCATTGTTACACCTCAAGCACTCCAATTTTCTACAACTTAGATTTTGTTACATCTCAGGTACAGATGTCGTAACAACCTGCATTTTGTTGCAACTCAGGTGAGCATATCAGAATGCCAAGGGTTTTTTTTTTGTACACTTTTGGTTCTGTTCTTCCTCTACCCTTGGTTTTATTACTCCTCAGGTGCATGTATGTTTTTCACTCTGGGTGCTGTTACACCTCAGATTTGTTTTTATAACTCAGGTAATGCTTTTGTTCCACAAAGTGTTTGGTACACCTCAGAAACTGGTACTGTTACGCCACAAGTTTTGTTAAATCTTTGGTACGGGTATTGTGTTTCTTCAGTTATGCTTGTTGTTATACCTGAAGTTTTGTTACACCTTGAGCAGAGTTATTGTTACTCCAGGGTTTTATTGTACTTCAGGCTGGAGGTTTGTCCTTCTTCTGGCTTTAAGTTAGACAAGGGTATCGCTATGACATTGTTATCCACCAAAGTTTGGTACACCTTTGGTAGGGGCACTTTTCCATCTTGGATTTTGTCATACTTTAGATCAGGGTATCCAGAAAATGAAATCTTTTTGGGAGGTTTGTTCCTCTGCTTTTTCTTTTCTTTCCACAAGCAAACCTATAAATCTCTTTAGATACATTAAACAGCGTAACACTGCATTCTGTTTGCTGCACGCCACATACACGTGTGCACCACTTTCCTGTGCTGGCACGCATCTGAAGTTGTCCGCTTTTGTACACCGTGTCCCATCAAACATTTTCAAGTTACTCATCTTTTATAAGGCTCCTTAAATTATGAAGGGCATCACAGCCACTTACTCTTAATCTGGCGAGCCATGAGAGCCTCTGCCACGCCGTGCACACTGATGAATTAGCAGTTTGTTGACACGCTGCAGACTGCTCGGAGTTTGTGTGTAGAGAGAGAGCGAGGGAAAACGTGCACTCTGCAACATGAGGATGCTGCTGGAGGAGAGCCAATCATAAACCGTCGAGCCACAGATATAACGTCAGGGTGCTGAAATATGAGCAGCACCATGACAGCCCGGCATGATGTATAGTGTTTGCATCCCTCCTGATTCTCCCGCAGTTTGGCTTAGAAAGATGGATTTTGGCTCTATCTGTGTGTATCCAGCCTGAATCCAAATTGCTCCACCTGAACCCTTTTTCCCCTCAGAATGGATGAATTATTAAAGGGGCAATCAGCTCAAATTAAATTCAGAGAAGGTAGAAGAGGGTTTTAATGCAAAGTAACGTGAAATGGACTTGTGATGACTAAGGGCAGGTAGGATAGGCCCGGCACGATCTCTCCCCCTGAGTCCAGTGTCAGCAAGGATAGACAGAGTCATATTAAAGTGCTGAGGATGGATTTCTATAAGCTCAGTGGAGTGAATAACTCAGACTTGAAGTGAAATTAAATACCTAGAGGATTCTTTCATGTCTTCAGTTTTCAGTTGAGAGGGCTCTTGTGTAACGGGTATATTTCGCCATTGTCTTTGCCATGAAATCTTTCTGTAATCTGTCACAATTAGGCTTAAACTGAAGAGAACCAGGCTATATGCAGACTTACACAGTTAGATTGGTAACAAAGATGGACATACTTCCTTCAGTAAAAGATTCAAGATTCAACATTTATCTATTTTTTTCACACAGTAAGATTCAAACTCTTATGGTTCGGCCATAAGAGACAACACAACATTATTCACATCATACATAAAATAATGCCCATTTAATGCCCCCGTTAAGCATACTGTATACAGAGGAGAGTGACACTACAGTTGTCAGTTTCTTGTCCTCTGACCTCATACCTGCCGCATTTGATGAGTTTGTCATCAAGTCATACAGGAGATTTGTTCAGTGTTTGAAATCTCCCAAGAAAATATCAACATGACATTTGACTTTGTCCTTCTAAAATCTTACGAGGATGCTCTTAAGTCATTGTCAGTGGACATTTTTGCAAAATTTACAAAAATTCTTGGTTACTATTTCTGAGACACTGCATTTACAAGCAGGCAGTGACAATGATGCCTGATAATATTTGATCTATGACCTCCTACATCTAATCAGTTCATCCTTTGACCTGCAGAATCATGTTGGTTCAAGCGTATGTTGCAATCGATGTTTGTGAAAAGACCGGAGGAAACTTGTTCTCTCTCTTTTTTTTTTCCACATATGTAGATCACCCCGTAAGCCTCATATGGAAATTTATCTAGGGGACCTGGCAGGAAATAGTTCAGGAAGAGAAAGTGAGAACATTTTGGCTATTTGTGTTCACACATGCAGCTCACTAGGGACTCATGCAGCTCATCCTGAGAAAGTTTTGTAATCTGTCATGCCCGATTGACCGTTCAATTTAATTCACTATCCATCTGGGCAACAGCCCTTAGAAAGTGTCTGGAAATGGGCAGAGCCTTTCGAAAGCATGTCCAGCACGTGATTGGACAATCGTTCCATCAATCACATTCATTATGAACTAATCAGATAATGTAGCAGGCGTAAAGGACAGTGCCTCAGTGTAAAGGACAGAACATGTACCTCTTCATAAAACAACACAAAACATGAAGTGGAGTGAAAATATTCCTTCTACAGAGAAGTTTGCCATGTTGTTGTGTGCTTTTGATTTCATATAGAAATGCAGTCAAGATCTGATAAAACTGCTACTGAAGCTGTTAGCATCTATGCTAAGCCCTGTACAAGCAGTCATTGTGCGCTGTCTTCGTACTTGTAGCTCCCACCTCTTCCTGCTCTAAAGGACGGGGATTGGGTCATCCTAGTTGTTGTAGATTGGAGCTCGGCATGATGAACCTGCCTGATTACAAACATTACATCAGGCTGATCCATCTGCACTGCAAGGTTAGGATTTTTGTGCATGTCTGAAAATATTTTAAGTTACACTTTGGCTGCAACTTTTCAATATTAAACTACTGACGGGATCCAGAGGTTTGTCCTACTGTTTTGGCATTTTTCATGGGTTTAATCCTGAGATGTGTCCTGAAGTAAACTGCTTAAATTACCTTAATTTTGGTTTTTGTCAAATATAAATCCTCCTTGTGTTACACACAATCTTACTAAAGAGCAGCAGTTCAGCATTTTGCCCTCTCACCGTGTTTGTTTGCACTAATTGACAAACCAGCTTGTAGCTCTGCTCAAGTTTCGCTCTGTTTCTCCGTGACACTTCCCTTCTACCCAAGGAGGCCCCATAAAAGATATCCTGTCACCACACCAAAAGGTCTTTGTTTGCATTTGGCCCGCATGTGAAGAAAAGTCAGTCACAGGAGATACCAGACTTCCCATTTGTAACTTAATGCTTCCCTCAGATTCTCTTCCACTGAGAAGGAAAAAATCTTAAAGTTCAAGGGGAATCTGGGCGCTTGACATGAGATAAAAGATGAAGTAAACATCTGTTTGCTGTTTGCTGCTTGTCGGAAACACAACAAAGAGTCACTGAGTCATTCCCTCAGGACTCACTTTCTTCTCCCCACGACATCGCTCTTAAAACCTGAACATTCAAAGGTAACCCCCCCCGTGTAACTGTATGCCTCTGAGAGCCAGGCACCAGGAATTAACTGTGTGTGTGTGTCAAAGGGAGAGATGGGGTGTCAGATTTAGTGCCTTTTCTCCTCTGTGTTACCATGGCAGTGGTGTGGTTAGGAATTCAAAGATAACGCAAGGCATAGCCGCACCTCGCACACAAAGTTAAACAAAACGCTCACACGTAAACCCACCCTCCTGTTCGCTCTCGATCACCTCCACAGTCCCTGATGACGAGATCTCTCCACTGCCTACATCGAGGCATTCCTCGGCATGTCCCTGCAGGCTTGCCCTGTGATTATGAAACACACACACTAAAGCCCTCACATTTGATTTCCACATTAATGAGACACATCATTTGTTTATGGAGATTTCTGACATGATCTCACCTTAATTTACTGAAATGACTCATGATCGTATAAGACTGTGCAAATACATCTGATGCCAACATTTTTCTTAGACCTACATGTTTTAACTAACCCACTAAAGGCTGGATCAGACTGCACAAATTCAACCAGATTGTTATGTTGACACATGGCCTGTGTTCAAAAAATCAATACGGCCAAACATCGCCACATACTCCTCACCATGTATTGATCCAGATTTATCAGAATTAGAACAGCTGAAAATTCTGTGCATGTCATTGCAAAATGCACATCACCTATGAGCTAAGTGGTGCAGGAATGAGTCCATAGATGTGGAGGTCAGTTAGCTTTTAGCACTTCCTGGTTCCCGACTGGTTTTGGATAAATGCCTGAATTAAGGTCTGTGATGAACGCATGTACTGAAGATTTGAATGTTTAATGAGAAATAATAAAATGCATCTGATGTTGCCTGCTTTTGAATCACAAAACATTGTTTTGTTTAAAATGATGATTGCTAACTAACTGCTAACAAGGACCGCAGAAATTGCCAGAAACCCGATGGAAAGCCTTTCTGATCATTTTTTAACAATCATTTACTTCTTCACTGTTGCCTCAGCCTAACCTGACACAACAGATGGACAGTTCAATATATCCGTCATGAAAATATTTCAAGTGTCCATCTGGGAAAGAGCCGTTCGAAAATGTTTTCAGGGGCGGAACCTTCAAAAAAAATTAAGCTGGTGATTGGATGATCATTCTGCCAGTCACACTCATCACAGACCAATGCATAGCAAGCCACAGCATGACATAGCAGCTCGACCCTGTTGTTAGCCGTTAGCCTAGACTACGTTTCAGTCCTTAGACTACCATCTTACATTAAAGTATACAATACATATGCATCATTTACCACTTATATGTGACATGAACCTCGTCAACGACAATACCCACCAAGTTCTTCCCGTAAACTTCTGCCCAGAGCATATTTCACCAGGAAGCGCTGAGTAACCATGACTGTGGGCTACCATACTATCGGCATCATTCACACATTATTTCCACATCCCTCCCAGTTTCCCAGCAGTGATCCCCGGTCGGGAGAAGAGCAAAAACATGATTTTCTGTAAGAAAAGTTTAAGTGGCGTTCCCTGGTCCTCTTTTAAAGAAGAAATTGAGTCCATTCTGATAAAACCGCAGATGTTGCCCCATCCACGGAAACCGCTTCACACGCCACCATTGTTTTCAAACATGCAGTCAACTTCCTGCTGTCGTCACTTCTGCAGTTTCTGCCTATCTTCCCTGATTGCGCTGTTAAGCTTTCAGATGTGAAATCATTGGACACTGGAAGATGGCAAGACGGACATGCAGGATTTCAGACAATGAATCAGGCAGGTCCTTCTGCTTTGCAAGACCAGCCTCAACCTTGAGGACCAACTTGATAAAGTCACTCAATTATGAGGTAACTCTCAAACAAGAGGTCAAAATAAGATGTTATTAATTGGAAATATTGTAGCTGCATCTTAGTCGAGCCACCATGTTGTAGTTTTATAGTCACTAAGTAAAACATTGTGAAAAGTAGTTTTGTTTGATGAGATTATCACAAAGAGCTGAACATGTAAATTTCATAATGTTTTCTTTGCTACAGAACTTATTATCGGTATTGATCGAAAACACAGGGATGTTAACTTACACGTTAGCCTGGATCTATGGGAAGGGAGATTGGCATCATTGACCGAAGTCTCTGAGGAATGATTCCAACACCCTGTTGAATCAATGCCATGAGGAATTAAGGCAGTTTTGAAAATAAAAGGGGGGCTAGGTGTACCTATTAAAGTGGCCGCTGAGTACATATCATCTCTGAGGCTGTGTGTACCAATACAAAAACAAGACATGAGGCCCATTGTAGTTTTTGTATTAAGCTGTAAAACTTGTTTTTTTCTAGTGTCAAAATTAGGATCTTATTGATGGAGCTAATAAAGGTTCATTGGCCTTTTGACTCAGCCCCAAGTGGACATTCAGGGAACTGCAGTTTCCAGTAGTGAGTTTAGTCTTTTATTTAGTATTTCCCACCTTCCGAAGAATTAAGTTTTCTTTTTCACTTCAATAAATATATTTGTTTATGTCTCAGAGTGTTAATTATTTTTTAAAGATTAGTTTTTGGGCATTTTGTGCCTTTATTGACAGGTGAGAGAGAGTCAGTGGATAGGCTTGTGAAGGGGGGTGAGAGAGAGTAAGGGAGGACACTCTGCCAACAGGCCACATGCTGGATTCGAACCTGGGCCAGCAGAAGCATGTGGGTCATGCCAGGTTGTTTCCCACTCCACCAAACCACCGTTTTTAATTACTAAAAACCTAAAACTAAAAAACTAATTAACAATTTAAAGAAAAGTGTCACTCAGTACACAATTTTCAGCCCTGTCCTCAGGGTCAGCACTCCTGGATTTTTGTGATCAGTCACACATTCCTGCCAGAGGGTGAAACAGAGACTTTCCAGCTGGTCAGTCTGTGATTGGCTCTTAATCTGGCTCACACATGTACCTCTGTAATATCCTCTACACACCACTGACCTGTTTGTCCTGGATGTGACCGCTGCTCTGCTTGAATACTTAACACACATCAACACAAACAAGGATGTTGGCGTAGTTTTCATAGATGTACACCCACACACATGCCAACGCACCAACTCACCATCTGGCAGATCCATTAGCAGTCTGCAGATGCTCAGGTCTGACCTCAGATTCAGCTACCAGAGCAGAGCATGGGTAGAGTGTGAGTTCAGGGGTTCACGGGGGCTCAGATCATTTTAACAAAGCAGCTAAAGCCGGTCTGCCTGAGAGGGGATTCTTTCCCACTCTTACACAGAAGCTCACAAGAATATAAGGGATGGTTGGGAGAGTTAAAGACCAAATAGTAGAGCTCTGGGCAGAAGCCAAGCACACAATTCGTATAAAAGCTCAAATTAAAGCTGCCAGCACTTAATTAAGCTAATTTGAACAGTGACCTTTTCATCTCAACTGTTAATGTTAGAGTGGAGTAATGGGGAAACACGGTGTTCCCCTTTCTGTGCAGTCTTAAGATGTGTCAACAAAGCCCCAGCAGATGCAAGAATGGCATCAGAAGAGCCAGCAGGATTTTCTGATGTCACTGTGTGTGTATTTAGTTTGTGTCAAGTTTAAAAAAAAAAACACACTTCCAACAATACACTATTGAAATATCACCCTGATAAGACTTGAGGAAGCAGGGATCTCGACCCATGACCTCCAGAATCAGAATAGTTTATCCATGAGTCCGAGTGGACATTCATGCGAAGTTTGAAGAAAACCCAGCTAAATATTCTTGGAATATTGTCTTTACAAGCAAGAGGTGAACATAAGGCATAGGTCCTGATGACCTTGACCCTTGGCCTGTGATTTCCATAATCTAATCAATTTGTCTAAAGTGAAAGATAGTCAGACAGGAAAGTTTATCTGAGTGGACAAGTGTGCAGTGTTTTGAGAAAAAAACTGTTAAGCATCATGAAATATATCCTTCTCAAGCAAGAGGGATGAATATGAGACATTAGTCCTGATAACCTTGACATAATGACCTTGACATTTGACCATTTTAAATCAGTATATCCTTTGCCCAATGTGGGGATTTGTGCAAAATTTGACATCAACAACTTTGCCTTTACAAGCATCACAAGCAATGAGCCATAAGTTCTGATGACCTTGACACTGGACCTATGACCTCCAAAATATAATCAGTGTATATACTTGGGCCAGAGTGCATATCCATGCAAACTTTGGATAAAATCCCTATGAATATTTCTGAAATATTGCCTTCACAAGCTAGAAATGAACACAAGTTGTGACTCTATTTGACCTTGACCTTTCACCTATAAGCCCCAAATCCTAACCAGTGTATCATTGACTCAGAGTGGACCTTTTTGTTAAGGATTTTTTTAAGAATCTAGAAGTGTCTTTGAGAGTAAGGGATTATCATGATGCCTAAGGCACAATGACTTTAACCATTGACCCATAGGCTTCAAAATGAAGCCCAATGTAAACAGACCAATGACCTTGATGTATAAGCACCAAATGTAAATCTGTTTATCCTTAAGCCAGAGGTGACATCCATGCAAAGTTTGAAGAAAATCCTTTAAAGCATTCTTAAGTAATGCCTTTTACAACCAAGGGGTAAAAAAGTTCCTCAAACTGTGCAAAGTTTGAGGAAATTTCTTATAATCCTTATGAAGTATTGATTTCAAAAGCAATGGCTGATTATGAGGTTTAAGTCCCACTGACCATGACCTTCAGCCTTTGACCTCCAAAATATTAACTTCCCAACATTCAGTCTACGTGGATAAAAATGCAAAGTTAAAGAAATTTTCTTACAGTATCTTGAAGTATTTCCTCAAGCAAGGGATAATCATGATACATGTGTCCCAGTGACCTTGACCTTTGACCTAAGACCTCCAAATTTTAATGAATGACATCTTTTTTCTTAAATTAATTATGAATTGTTTTTTCAGCAAACAAGGGATTAACAGGTCACAAACTAATAACAATGATCTTTGATGAAACTCCTTCAAAGCATTCTTGAAGTACTGCCTTTACAACCAAAGTATCTTGAAGTATTTTCTACACAAGCAAGGGATGAACATGATACATGAGGCCACATGACCTTGACCCTTGACCTATGACCTCCTTGAGTTAGAGTGGATATTTGTGCAAAGTTATGTCATGTGGAGGCTAATAAAATGCAGATATTTGCTGTGATGAAATGGCCCCTACCTTGAGTGACCTGTAGTTAAAGCAGTCTGCTCCTGGGCCAACTCCAGCTCTGAGTCCAGCACTGAGGTCACGAGTCAGCAGCTCTGCCCTACATGCTGAAAATAACCTTTTTTAAATAGAACACACAGTGATGAGGAGGCTGTGATTGGTCAGAGCTGCAGCGTTTTCATTAATACAGTTTAAATAGTAGCTTTCACTGTCTGTCGTTGTTCATGCAGCAGATAGTTAGAAAGGGAGTCTTGATGAGTGACACTGAGGGTGCGCATGCGGCCCGTCAGTCAGTGGCACTGAGTGGGAGGAATGTCACAGACGAACTGTAATCACAGCTCACAGGAGGATCAAACACCAGGAAACCTGTCAAGCAGACCGGAGGAGACTGCAGACTCACACTGTGGTGAGATATTTGTGAGATGTCAGATTTGGAGAGAGTGTCAGATTGGAAGTCTTTTTTTTAAAGGGGTTCACCAACATTTTTTTTTTATTTTGCCTCTGTTCCGAGTCCATGACAGGCAGATAGACACCATTCATTCTCTGCAGTAACAAGTAAGACCACCACTAATTAGCTTAGCTCGAACATTGGGAGTCAGTGGGAAGTGTTAGCCTGCTTCTGCCTACAGCCATCAGATTAACTCTTCAGCAACTCTAAATGGTCCTGTTGGCTTAGTTACATTTTTATTCTTTGCAGGTCATTATTTCATTTGCAGCTTGTTTCGGTTCTTTATTTCACTCCTACCTTTATTTGTGTTCCTGTACTTGAATCTTTTCTGTTCTTGAAGCTTTTTTCCTCTTATTGGACTGCATCTAGTGGTTGTAGACCATTTGCCTTCATCGGCCACTGTAGTCCAACACTTACCATATTTTTTTCTGAAGTCATCAAAAAGAAAAACATAAATAAATGAATAAATAAACTTAAAAAAATCTCATATACTTTGGGACATTGGAACTGGAGGTGCTAAAATGTTAACTTTTTAGGTCTCATACTTGCAACACTCTATGGCACTGGTATCAATATTATTTAATCAGTTCTTATCCCCACTTAGAGGTTAGCTGAGCACAGAAGGGAACCCACACATGCACAGGGAGAACATACAGACCCCACACAAAAAGGCCCTTTTTTTGAATGGACTTGAAGCAGGTACCTTGTCACTGTGAGGTGACTGGATTATAGATTTGCTTAAAAATGACCTGTTATTATCATCCCAGACTTTCACTGGTCTTTTCGATGTGTCAGGGGTGTTCTTTGCATGGACTTGTGATCTTTGTGACCCCTTCGCTGTCACTTTCAGACCCTCCACAAAGCCTTTTAGGAGACACTCTAATTAGCTCTAATGTGGATAATAACACCCCTTTTCAGCTTGTTTCACTTATCCACTTAGAGCCACGTGTTTACTGAAACATCGCAAGTAAGAAGCTTTCTAATCGTGCCCTGTGTTTGGAGCTGAACTTCACAAGAACTGAACTTATTCCCAAACTGATTCCCCTTTGACTTCCTTGTGTCTTGGGTCTGTTTTGAGTCTGAAGTATAAAAAGAGGAAATGAAAGAAGGATGAGCCCTGGACTCGTCAGAATGAAGACAAATGAGATCTACAGTTGTTGATTCACAGGAGGTCTCTTTAACTCTCACTCACAAACACTCAGAGGACTCCACACAAAGCCCTCTCTCACTGAAGTGCCCGGGGCTCTGTACGGAGCTGGGCTGTATGGGGATGAGCAGCGTGTGAATCACACTCGGTTCCCAGACGCACGTTCGCCTCAGACTTCACCTCCCCCCCTCCTGTTTGCCTCTGGTGACCTCCGGGAGGTCAGCACGTCTTTATATCATGTCAGACACCAAAGAAATGAGCGCTGTTGAAGGAAAGAGCTGTAGTTAGCAGCTTTCGTGATCCTCGTGAGAGTCATTTAGTGAGGTGTTTATGTGTGAGAACACTTATTTTTATGTTTTTATGGGCCTGTGCTCAAGTGCTCTGTTCTCTATAAGCTTTTCTCTCTTTTCTGCATGTTTTCAAACTTACACCTCAGGGACAACGCTACCATTTTGAACAATTTTATCATATTTATTAAAATTTGGTGATTATTAGAATTCCCCTTTCATTGAGTGGCCTTATCAGGTTGGTCCTCATGGCTGTGCCAATAATGTATGAATAATTCATTATTAAAAAATGATCAGAAATGCTTGCCATTGGGTTCCCTGCCATTTTGTAGTACTTGTTAGCAGTTAGCAATCGACATTTTAAACACACATCATAGGTTTGTGATTCAAAAGCAGGCAAAATCATATGCATTTTATTATTTTCCATTAAACATTAAAAATCTTGTGTGTGTGTTTAACAGGGGTCCTTATTTCAGGCATTCATCGGAAACCTGTACTCTAAATCCAATATACTTTGGGGGTGAGTAACCAGGGTGACCATTCCTCCTCTTTAACCCGGACATGTAATCCTTTTCGTTGTAAAATTATGTCTGGGGCGATTTTATAAAATTCCCTTAAATGTCCAGGTTTTCCTCAGCTAGTTCAGTGAGTCATTTATCAGTGATTTATCAGTATTTTCTGTGTAAATAATGTAAAAATATTGGAAATAATAATAGCATTTGTATCAGTCTGGAGTGTTTTCTTGCTGTTCTTTTGCCATATTTTAATAATAATAATAATAATAAAAATTGTAATAATAATACTAAAGATAATAATTATAAATTTAAAATAGCTTGAGTTTCTGTTTTGTATACTCAAAAGTGTCGTGCATCTTAATTTAGAATTGTTTATAAAAGAGAAAAGAGAAACCTGTTGAGAATTAAAATCTGTTTTTTTCTTTTCTTGTAATTACACTCTGTTTTAAGAATTTACAACATAATAATGACAAATACTTGCTAGAATGTTTAATTTTTCCCTGAAAAAAAAAGGTGCAAAGTAATTTACTCAAAGGGCATTTTCTGACACGTTTATTGACAAAAAAGGCAAAAAAGACCAGGTGGACATTTATATTCATAGTAGTCAGGGGTTAATATTTATAATAAAGCACCGCTTTGGACCACTGGCATTATTCCAATGTATCTACCTGTCAACATATTGAGCATGCATGCCACATGTGTCATGACGTAACACATGCTGCTGAGGGTCCTCTTTTTGGGTTTTCAGAATATGATCACCCTAGGAATCAAAAGTGTTAAATGCTTACATTCTTCCGCATTTTTTGACTCATTCCTGCAACGTTTTATAGCGTTAATTCTGAGGGTAAAACTGACAGAATAAACCGTATTTATCACTGTCATCATCAAATATGCGTTGGCCACTGATGACCAGTGGTCAAACATCATGAGCAGCACCTTTTGCACTCTGTTTCTGCAACATTTTCCTCTGTGCTGTTGTTACTGTCTCAGTGTTAAAGGGATATGCCAACATTTATTTTGTTTTCGTGTCTTGTCTCACTCCCGAGTCCATGACAAAACTAACTGTTCCTTTGCCTCAGCCTCTCTTTGTGCACACTCAGCTTTCAAAACATGTACTTCCTCCTTCGTATATTCTAGTTCAAATAGGTAAAGTTTTGGATCTTCGTCAGTCCTGAAGAAATCATCCTGGTTCTCTCTTAAAAGTCAGCCATAATCCTCAGTACCAATCTTCTTCTACTCGTAAACAGAGGCTTTGCTTTGTGGCTTTGGTGGTTTGCGGATGTGCCCTGCGGTTTAGTTTCATATGTATTTCTTTCAAAAATTACATTAAAGTGCTAATCTTAGTCTAAAATAGATAACATAGCATAACACGGTAAACAAAACAAGTCACAACAAGCACACAGGACTATTTAGAGTCGCTGAAAAGTTTATCTGATGACAAAAGGCAGAGGCAAGCTAATGCTACCCATTGACTCCCAGTGTTTGAGCTAAGCTAATTAACGGTGGGTGACCCCTGTCTGTCTTTTCCTTACTGCACGCACAGTTTAAAGAATGGTGTCTATCTTCTTGTCATGGACTTAGGAGTGAGGCAAGACATGAAAAACAAAAAAATGTTGGTATATCCCTTAAATGTTGAATGAGTGTCTATGTTTATGGTGACTTTCAGCTGACTTTGTTAATGGGTGTTAGAGTTTAAGCACCAGAGAAAACAGTGTCTTCTCAAAAAACTAGTTAAGGCTTTTCAACATTTTACCAAAATTATTAGTTGGTAGTTCATACTCGAGAAAATTCAACTAGAGAAGCTAAGCCAATACAAACAAAGCCTCAGACAAAGTCAGCTGAAAGGCAGTGATTTACACAGTCACTAGTTAAGCTGATACACCAGATTTAGTTCCAAAAATTTCATTCTAAAAACTAATTTATCCTAGACTTGAATTATCAGGTTGTCTTTCTTTAATAACTGCTTTTGTTTGTCATATCATCCTCTACATTGATACCACACTGATACTGCATTTGGCATCTGCAGAAGAGTCTTTCTTGACGACAAGCACAACATAAAAATACACATGGAAGAAAACATCAAGGTGAAGGCAGAATAAAAAAAATACATGTTTCATGGTAAAAACAAAGAAGTGGCTCATTTGGAGCAGCAGATTGGTGTGTGATTATAAAAACAGATGTGGAAAAGAGACGCATCCTATAAAGTCAGAGACAGGGTGTGAGTCTCCTCCGTCTTAATCTCTGCTTGTTAAATCTGCGGCTGAAAACACACGGACTGAGAGAAGTGGAGCAGCAGAGGAGGGTGTGTGCTGTGAAGTGGGACAGAGAGTCAGTAAACAAGACGCAGATAATTCTGCAGTGTAAAAATAGCCAGTCATGTTTTCAGAAATAACTTTTTGCCCGTCCTGGGAGCAGAGATGAAAAGGGTAGATTTGGACGGTTTCAGGTCTCTGATGTTTCAGAGGTTGCAGTTCAGTGCTGTGTAATCTCACAACTTCAGATCTGTATCGGGTTTACGAGTTTTACAGGTTAGAGTCTCTTCTCACTTCTTTCACTGACCTGATTCGACTCAATGCTACATTAGTGAGCAAGTAGCTGACTATTTAGATAGAAGCACTGCAATTAACTGAAATCTTTGCAAGTTTGTTTTTTGGTCATAAAATCTTATTGCACTTGTTCTGAGATACAAACTTTATCCTGATATACTGCATTTTATACCTCAATGAAAGGCTTTTATCTGGGCATTGCAGATAACTGAGCATTAAATAAAGTGATAGCTGGACTGAAATCATAATAAATGTCTTTGCCTTATTTCTAATCAATAGATCTCATAAGTACTCCACACTCACTGGACATAACTGCAGCAAATAAACATTATTTAAAAATATGTAACATAAATAATAAATAATTGCTGGCAATAAGTGAAGATATCTGCTAATGCAGCAAGCATGTGTTATTTAAAGTATTAAGGATGAGGCAATCATTTGTCACATGATCTACCTTTTTATGTCATAGATGTCTTGATTTGTTATTTGAAAATAAGAATCTGTCTTAAAATTTAGTGTTTCTGTTCTGTTTATCTCTAGTGTTTTATTTACATCCCTGGGTGCTATTAGAGCTGCTCTAACAAGGTTACTTTCCTGCAATGGATACATGAAACAAGAATGCACCCATGCAGCCATAGATCCATCCATCAATCTGCCAAACATTTATCCAGTCGTTACTCTTTTCAATCATCCATCCATAAATTCACGAATAAATGATTTTATAGATGGATGACTGGATGGATGGATGTAAAGACTGCTTCAAGCATAGATAGATAGATAGATAGATAGATAGATAGATAGATAGATAGATAGATAGATAGATAGATAGATAGATAGATAGATTGGCTTTCGTATGGGTATGCAATATGTAGAATGATGGATATATGGATGGATAATTAGACAGATCAATAGATGGATGGATGAACAGAAAAGCAGATGGATGATGGGATGCTGTTGGGATGAATGAATGTCTTAAAAGATTAATGGATGGATAGATAGCTGGATAAATGACTTGAAAGATAGATGGATTAATGCATTGTGACTTGAGGAATGGATGGATGGTAAGACAGACAGATGGTTAAATGAATGTATGGATGCCTTCTGTTCATCCATCCATCCAGCCAGCAAGCCAGCAATTCCAACCCATTTATCTGTGAATCAGTGAATCCACACATTAGTTTTGCTGCTTCAATAAAACCTTAAAAATTATTCTCAAAGGGTCAAACATCAACTTTTCTCTCGTCACTCTAATGTCATTTCTTAGCTGTGCATGCCTGTAGCTCAGGTGATTTCTCCAAACCCTTTATCTTCTCAGATCAGTTGGAGGAATGTTTAACATCTCATATCGTGACAGCCTCTCAAATATATCTCAATCACTAACCCTTGAAATTCCTCACGGCTTAGCTAAAGTCAGGTCGAGTCACGGTAAACCTGTCAGCCTGCTGATTCCTCTGCTTTGCATTTGTGAGATGAACCAGAACCAGAGACAAAGGACCCGAGTCTTAGTCTGACACACGTGTGTCTCAGCAGAGTCTCTGCTTACAGGACTGAGGACAGCAGTGTTAAACCAGAAACACAGACGGAGTCAAACTCATGTAAAACTCATTTTGATAAATGCACATAAAAGCATGCACGAGAGCATCTAGCTGTGAGGAAATGGTCTGTATCATAAAGGAGCTAAAATTACCCTCTGAGCTAAACCACACTGCATCTTAAAATAAAGCCTGAGCAGGAGCCCGGGCAGCATTAATACCACCTAAATTGAAAGGAAATCGATCTGTGAGGGTTATTGCAGAGCTGCAGCAAGGTGCAATAAAACATTTTTGAGCGGGCCTCAATGAAAACAAATACAATCTGAATGTAACCCAGAATAGACTGCAGATAAAGCAGAAAACGAGAGTCTGCAGTGTCTTCATTTGATAATCCTGTTATGATTGGTAAACACCATTTGCATGTTTAAGTTTCACACAGAGAGACGCGTATACATGGCCTCCCTCTCTCAGTAGGTCATCTCATCTGTATTCAGATCAGACGTCAAACCTTCCTGCATCTTGCTTACAAGCAGCTGTGGCAGTAATATCAGGCTTTCTGTAATGAGAGCTGCTGTAACGAAAATGATCTCGACTACTATAATCACCTTCATTAAAATCTAATATGCACTTTGCTAAAGATGTTTTCAGGGTTAAATATTCACTGTTTATTTTTAATGCTCCACCCATGGATGCACTTTTCAGTTAGAGATCCAGTCCTTTTTACAAACAAAGAGCTATAAAACAAAACACAAATGAGCTTAATGTCTTAGGATATGTGTTCTCTTATAAGGGATAAAGATGAGGCACAATAACCATGACCTAAAATTTTGAACAATTTATTCTGAAAACAGAGTGGATATTTGTTCAAAGTTGAAACAAAGTTCATTTAACCATATCTGGAATAACTTCCCTATTAGGGTGACATATGCCCTCTTCTGCTCGGACATGTCCTCCTTTTTGGTCATAAAAATATGTCCGGGGGGATTTTATAAAATTCCCTTAAATGTCCAGGTTTTGCTCAGCTTGTTCTACAGATGAAGCTGTCGCCGGTGACAGAAAAAGATGTGCATGCTTCAAACTTTCGTAACTCCTTTAGTTTCCACACTATCCAGGAATTCCAACAGATTCTGAAGCTGAGAAGCGGAGCTTTCCAGTGATATACATTATGATTGGATAGTCTGAGGGGGAGGTATGGGAAGTGAGCTGACTGACCTGGAGAGCAGAGAGAGGATTCAGAGACAAACATGTGAGTCATTTATCGGTGGTTTATCAGTATTATTGTGTAATTAATGTAAAGATATTGTAAATAATGGCATAAGTATCATTCTGGAGTGTTTTCTTGCCATTCTTTTGCCATATTTTGGCTAGTTCAGCTTTTTTGTCAGCATCTTTTTCATCATAGTTCGTGTTTTATTGGTTTCATAAATAGTTAAATAATATAGTAATATAAATAATAAATAATATAAAGTAGGTTGAGTTTTGGTTTTGTCTTCTCAAAAGAGTTGTACATGCTCATTTAGAATTGTTTATAAAGAGAAACCTGTTGGAATATCAAATCTCTTTTTTTCTTTTCTTGTAATTACACACTGTTTTAAGCATTTACAACTTAATAATGACAGATACTTGCTAGAATGTTTTAGTTTTACATGAAAAAAGGTGCAAAAAGTTTTCTCAAAGGGCATTTTCTGACCCATTTATTGACAAAAAAGACCAGGTGGCCTTTATATTCATAGTAGTCAAAGGGTTAATATTTACAATAAAGCGCTGCACTGGACCACTGGCATTATTCCACTGTATCTACCTGTCAACATATTGAGCGTGCATGCCGCATGCGTCATGATGCAACACATGCTGCTGAGAGTCCTCTTTTTGGGTTTTCAGAATATAGTCACCTTTTTCACTATTAATGGATGTATATGAGACAAACTTTTGACCTTTGACCCATGATATCCAAATTCTAATCAGTCACCCATGGCTTAAAGTGAGCAAAGTTGAATTAACACTGTGAAAAATTCCTGAGATATCAGAGTGTAACCCTGATTCCTGAGCTTGACCTTTGCGATCCAAAATGAATCAGTTCATCCTTATGGCAGAGAGGACTTTAGAGCAAATATTAAAGAGTAATGGGCCACAAACACTAACGTATGTACGGAAAACAACCAAAAATAGATAGTGCCCCTGCTATTCCTGACGTGGCAAATTAGCCAAAGGTAACTGTGAAAGCTGAATATGAATGAGACCTGCGTAATGAACTTTGAATAGTTGAGGTAAATCTCACAAAAATGTAACTGCAAAAAGCCTCTAGTATTTAATTCATAGCACAAATATTTTAACAAAATGAATTTAATTACTGAAAATCATGGATCACATTGACAAATACTGTGAGGTTCTCTGTGGTTAAATTAAAAGATATAACAAGCAGCACTAGGACTGTGTGTGTGTGTGTGTGTGCATGTGTGTTTTGGTGCATTAATCACAATTACTTTTTAATGGCATGAAACAGGGCTGTAGACGGGGGTCTCTGAGGAGACCCAGGAATGATGCATTAACCTCTGCTGCACCCAAACACCTGCCCCACCAATTTAAAGAGAGACAGAGAGGAGAGGAGAGGAATAACAAGGAGGGAAACAGCAGAGTCTTTTTAATTCAGCTCACTGCAGCAGACAAATCTGCACAGTAATCACAGATACTCTGTTATCCTTTGATAAGGGGGGGAATCCCAGAGGGGGCAATTTATATTTCTTTTCTTTGTTTGGTGATGGTGAATTCTGTCACCTGAATCAACTCATACGTCAACTCTCTTTTTAAACTGAGGTTTCCTTATTAACTCATTTGCAACCATATTTAATGAACAAACTGCAATCAGCATAATCACACTGCTGCTTCATTAGTGTAATGTTTTTGCCCAGTGATGGGAAACCTACTCACTAAGTTAATCATGAAAAAAAAAAAAATCTGTCTCACTACACAAAATCTGCACCCTGGAGAAAACACGAAGCTACAACAACTTCAAGAGACACTGGATTTAAGCTTTTTTCATTTGTTTTGCTTATACGTGTATAATATTGTTATTATTATCATTTTTATCCTTACCATTATTATTATTATTATTATTATTATTATTATTATTATTATTATTATTATTATCATTGCTTTTATTATTATTATTATTGTTATTATTATTATTATTATTATTATTATTATTATTAGTAGTAGTAGTAGTAGTAGTAGTAGTAGTAGTAGTAGTAGTAGTGGTGGTAGTATCATTATTATTATCATTTTTTCCTCCTTATTATTATTATTATTATTATTATTATCAGTAGTAGTAGTAGTAGTAGTAGTAGTAGTAATAGTAGTATCGTTATTATTATCATTTTCATTATTATTGTTATTAACCAATTTTAACCACAGTCATTTTTTTTTTTTTTTTTTTTGTGCCTTTTTTATATTTAGCTGGACTATCATGTTTGCGTAACTTAACTGTTTTTAATAAATAAACTCTGAGACAATAAGTAGTACAATTTTGGGTTCGAAACACATTTTTTTATTTTGCTACATTTTTTTTTCCCAATATTTACCTAAAGATTGAAAAATAAAATGGTCTTTCCAATTCCCTTGAAAGAAAGTAAAAAAGCAGTCACTCCTTATTTTTCTTTGTTAAACTACAGTAGAAACTTCTTTTTATCTGAGTTTGCGTGAGAGACTAAAGAAAGCTTTGAATAAGCTGATGCTGATAAATGCTTCTGCATCATCTAACGGTGTTGCAATGTATTTTTCGGCTGATTTATTTAAATTATTGTATCCTAAGAACAATTTTTGTTTCCTCTCTTTCTTTGCTTTTTCAAACATTTTCTAAATCGTTATTTGCATATATTTTAATTAAATCATTTTTATTTACAACTGAGATTTCCACATTTTCACATGGTAGAGGTAATTAAAAGACTGGTGTAACAAAGCTATATCAGTTTGGTTTCATAGATTTGCAATTACTTATATGCTGAAATATTCCCCTGACATACAAAGGAATGTAAAACAAATCCTTTTGTTGACAACAAACAAACAAACTAAAATACGCCCAAAAATCACCTACAAACAGGAGGATGCTCATCTTACCTTGATGGCTCACACCGTCCCCTTCTTCCTTAATCTGATTCAATCGTATCCATTGTTTCATCTTGTATTGAGCACTTCATTGTCAGCTGCTAAATTGGATTAAACCTGCTTTTTACTGACTGTTCTGGAGAGAGTTGACTTTAATTGTATTTATATTGTTTTATTCAGTGAACACCCAAGCATGTGATCACAGTGTGCACCCACACTAGTCTGCCTGCCTGAAAGTTGTGAGGATCAGTCTGTATCACTTTAGAAATAATAATAATAATGATAATAATTGTCTACTAAAATCTGTATAGATATGACATAAGAAGCCTCAGGAAGTAAAAAATGGAGGGTTTTAAGGAGCATTTTTTAAAATTAGGTATAGGTACAGAATCTCTCTATGAAGTAAAAGTTTAGTAAATCATGTCCCTCTGCTTCCAAAGTCCCTTTAACAACAGTAGAAACAAAGAAAATTGATTTTGCAGAACATGGGGCATTTAAGTTTATCAGTCTGAACACAAAATATCTTGTCTTTGTAACGTATTCAGTTAAATATTTGTCAAAAAGCATTTGCAAATCATTGTATTCCATTTTTATTATTACTTATCTTAACACAATGTCCGAACTTCATTGGAACTGGGGTTTGTACTGTTTTATACTGTTTATCAAACTGTTGAATCAAACCCTTGTAAGGAATGAAAAGTTAAAGCACCGTACGAGCTAAATAGGATTTCTAAGATGAATAATGACTGTTGTGCTAATTCCTGTAACAGAACACATCCAAGAAATGAATTATTACATAAAGTTGAATAAATGAGCGTGCCTCCTTCGCACCAGGCAGACAGACTATAAATGAACTTCAAACCATCAATAAATCAAACTATGAAACACATTAAACCAGCCACTTAGATGCAGCAGACCTCTGAGCCAAACAAAGACCGGGGACATTGATGTGGAGACCCCATGCAGACCTTATGTTTGCTGCTATCATCTATAATGTACGAGGGGCACATCTGGCACTCAGCTCAATTATACCGCCGGTGGTTGACCACACACACGCGCGGATTATCTTGCACACTTGAACACAAGTTTCTTCTTCCCCCTTCAGTAGATAAGAAGCTTTTATGTCACCCATGTGCTCGTGTAAAGGGAGGAGAAGGATGATTGTGCAAGAAAAAAATGCTCAGAAAAGTAACAGGAGGAAGGGAGAATCATCACATACAGGTGATCCTGAGTTAAAAGAATAAAATCTCTGGATGATAAACCCTTCAGACTTATCCATTTTAATAATTCACATGAGCATAATTCTTGTCCAGTGGGATTTGGAGTGATGACAGGGGAAACCGCTCAGTTACAACCCCTCTACCCGGGAGATCGCATTACCGGCTAAAGTGCATTAAGATGATGAGAACACCTGCTCGCTCTCCTGGTTATTATGAGAGAGAAAGCAGGTCAGAGTTTGTGGAGCTAAATTAAAACCTGGTGATTAATAATTATGTGTTTGGAAGGAGGAAGAGAGATGAAGATTTAATGGGAGGAAACTGAGTGGAGCATTCAGATAATTATAGCTTGGTACAGAGATGCGTGACAATAACAGTTAATGATAATAGAAATCATCCCAAGAAAATATCAGAGAAGGTTTTTCTTCATATTTTTTTGTCCATCTTATAAGCATAAAACATGCCAGGAGTCGCACAATCAAAACAAGAACAGAATATTGAGTGGGATTTATAAAGACATGCAGCTCAACTCTGCCAATCTCTGCTGCTTACTTATTTTGAATCCATATCTCTGTTCAATAAAACTGCCCTATACAAGGCGTACTTATAATACTTATAATGGTGGCAGTGTGGCTTTAGTCTGTAAGGGCTGGGTGGTTCAAGTCCTGATCTAAACATCCTTGAAGTTGGTTTGGTAGCTGGAGAGATCCAAGCTGACTTCCTGGGGCACTGCAGGTTATGGCAGTTGGTAACATAGCTGAGGGGGTTGGTGTCACTTGCCTCCAGAGCCTTGGGATGTAGGGTTTGCACCCTTGTGCCCTAAAACTTCATCACATGTAACCACCTACAAATGAACTAGCATTGCTGGTGGTGTAGATGGCTCCTCAGAATGATGTAGGGTGAAGACTTATAATACAGTAACCAGCTTACTGTGGCTGAATTCACTGATGGGAGGAAAGACGTTAAAAGTTTCCTCCCTTGTTTTCCCCATAAGCTTCTAGTACAGCATGAGATTTCTTCTAGGATGAACCAGGAGGGCCATGTTTAACTTTAATCTGTCATTATGAAAAAAAAGTGGTTAAGTGGTTCATGGTTAGTAAATACACCTTATGGAGTGCAGTTATTGAAGCCCCCCCCTCAACCAGACCAAAAAAAAAACCCACCTCAGGGAGCACAAACCTTTGCCAAAGCATTTCCAACTTAAGTTATCAAAAATGTGGGAAACTGTTCTATCTCACACTGTTTACATATCCTTGAAAAAAAATTCTGGATCCAGATCTGGATTTGGATCACCCCCAAAGTCATGTTTAGTATATTAATATCTCGTGAGAGAGGGGCAGACTCTATAAGGCTTTTCTTCTTTCTGCTCCTTTTCATTCACATGTTTGAGATTTTGCTTTGTTTGTATTGAATGTTTTATTTATTTAATGACAGAATGAAATAAAGTCCTAAACCTAAAGTCTAGACAATTGGTCCTCAGTCCAAAAGATTAGTCAGAAACTTCCTCATAATTATTAAAGCAAAACCTTGTTAATTATAAAATCTCCAGTTTTACATGACAGGAAAAAAAGTTGTTTCTTTGGCTTATGATAGATCTGTTTACTGTACATCAAATCCTTGGCTCTATTCTCTACTATAAAGCACACTGGACAGTCTGTTTTATTATCTGTTAGCACAAATATCTGCAAGATTCATTAGTATGCATGCTTTGTTTTGAGAAAAAGTTAAATCTTGTGTGTATTTATCTTGTTTCTGGGAGTATTACGCAGGCTCAAATGCACATGAATAGCGCATTGGGAACTGCATTTTTCAACAAATGCTAACAGTCATGGTGTGCTGCTGTGCATCCCAGTTCAGTAGACTGTGTGTTTTGATTCAACCTTTAATAGGTCCTACAAACTGTAACACTGTGCCACAGACTTCAGAGGTTAGGCCTGATTTAAGGAGGTTTAAAGTGTGGTAATTTCTGTGTCCTTAAGCAAGGAACATGCCAGCTTTGCGCCTGACCACTGCTCATTTTCAAACAAACACACCCCTAAGTAAAAACAGGAGCACATAGTCATTTGCTTTTTTAACAGCATGAGCGCTGGGTGTAAAAATGACACCTGCATCAGGCAGAAATTAGAGAAGACACCTCAGGCCATAACACTTTACGCTGGACATACAATAGGACCCAAAGTCTTTATTATTATAGTTCAAAATGCGGCCAAACTGCTTTTTACTACTTGTCACTGTAATGTTGAGTATTTTCAGGTAGGCTTCAGTAATGGGCTGGGGTATAGAAGGAACTGACAGCAGGTACAGCCTATTAGGGCTGTATCACACAAAATTTAAGAGGCCTTGGACTGCTTGATACAGTGCAGTGTGAATGCCAAATGAAAAATGCAACAATCTAGCAACTACCCTTAAACTGAACTTCCACTTTAGAGGGACCTCAGCATCCTTTGTCAGTGTGTGAAAGGGTAAATGTGACCAAGGGTGAAAAGGGTGCTTTCAAAGCTACAAAACCACTGCAAAGCTCTTATCCATTCACCAATATACCATATAATTAAGGCCAAAGATGCTGAAATGACAGTTTTTAGGTGTTTGCTTAAATTTTAAAATCAAGACCAGGCCAAGTTTTCAGCATAACTCAGCATTTGTGAGCGAGGTAGCCTTGACTATTAGCCCAGTTTATGATCCCTTCTCAAATATAACCGTGTGGTTCCTTCATTCCAACATTAATTTCATGATAAGTAGACCCACTGCAGTACTTTGAAGCTTTAGAAGTGCAAATGCAGTCTTTTGAGGCTAAATTTGGACAGAGCAAGGCCTTGGTGTCTCTCTTTGATGCTAAGCTAAGCCTCTTAATCGAGCTCCATATATTTATGCTAAAGTAATTGTAAAGACATGATAATGGCATTGATCATCTTGTATAACTCCCAGAAAGTTATGTATACCCAGATTCCTCAATGACTCATAATAATTGCAGAACCATAATTGTCCAAAAAGCATTTCAAGATCCACTTTCTGCTTGATCTCCTCAGTTGGCATGAGCAGATCATTTCCCTCTATGCAGAATCCAGGTTTTCTGGGTCCATACACATGCACTGGGCCATGGCAAACTAGGATTTAATGAGTTACAGAAACCATCCAACCAAACTTAATGAGTCCTGTAAAGAGGGTACAGTCCCAAAGACACAAACCTTCCTCTGAAGCATGCATGTCTGCGACTGATGTTCACCCACATACAAACAATGTAATCTATCACGTATGTAGAATGGAGAAAAAGACATGCTCCTCTCTGGCAGCTGCCATGTCAGATCCATCAGAGCACAGACTCATATGACGAGGGTAAAAAAGTAATGACCATGAAACTTCTATAAAACCTCCCACATGATTTCTCTGATTCATAAAGAACATGCCATTCTCCATCAATACCCACAACCAGGATCCCCGGAGCGCTCTGGCTTCGCATTTCAAACAACCTCCAGATTAAGAGTGCGTAGGAGGAGGAAAAACCACAACAATAGCAGGAATATTAAAAGCAGAGTTCACTGCAGACTGCTGAGCTCAGCAGAACAGAGGAGTTATTATCACTGAGGAGATGGATCACATGGTCATGAAACGAGAAACCAGCTTAGGGACGACTTTTGATGTAAAACACAGTGGATTCGTCTGAAAGCCACTAAAATCCTGATCAACAAGAGCCTTTACATGATTTATGGCAGTGGTACCAAAATTATTTTTCTTCTTATGTTGAATTTGATGGCTGCACCATGTTCCCAAAAAGATGGGACATGGGCAACAAAAGACTGGGAAAAAAAAAAAAAACATGTTTGGAACTTTCCACAGGTGAAGTGGAAACTGGTGAGCCTCATGATTGGGCTCAGCTGTTAACAAGCAAGGATGGGGCAAAGTTTACCATTTTGTGAACAATACCTCAGGTGGCACTGCATTTAAAACCAACATCATTTTGTAAAGGTCATTACCACATAGGCTCGGGGACACTTCAGAAAACCATTGTCAGCTGTCTGAGATGGACACAAAGTAAAATAGTGAGCTGTGGTTTGACGGGTCCACTTTTCAAATTGTTTTTAGAAATCATGGTCATGCCCTCTGGGCTAGAGAAGAAAAAGACCATCCACATTGTTATCAGCACGAAGTTCAAAAGCCAGTATCCATGATGGTATGGGGTGGTTTTATTGCCCATGGCACAGGTAACTTGCACATCTGTGTAATGCTGAAAGGATCAGACAGCTTTTGGAGCAACACGTGCTGCCATCCAAAGGAAGTCTTTTTCAGGGACGTCTCTGCTTATGTCAGCAAAACAATGCCAAGCCACATTCTGCATGTCTAACAACAGCGTGGCTTAAAAGATTGTGGGTCGTAGACTGTCCTTCCTGCAGTCCAGACCTGCCTCACTATAAATATGTGAGGTGCATTATGGAGAGCAAAATATGACAACGGAGATCCCAAACTGTTCAACAACTGAAGTTGTATATCAAGCAAGAATTGTCTTACTGACAATCTGTACCTTACTGTCAATCTTGCCTTTTGGACAAACGGTGCTGTCATATTTATATATATATATATGTATATATATATATATGTATATATATATATATATATATATATATATATATATATATATATATATATATATATATATATATATATATATATATATATATATATATATATATATATATATATATATATATATATGTATGTATGTATATATACATATACATATATATATATATATATATATATATATATATATATATATATATATATATATATATATATATATATATATATATATATATATATATATATATATATATATATATGTATGTATATATACCTATCTTAAATATTTGTTAACTGTTAATACTGTGAATTCCTTGGCCTCATTCAGAGTCTCACTTCTGCTTAATTTTTACTTATTTTTCCTTCATAAGGAAGTTGATATTGCTTGTAGACTCTGCATGTTGTAACGTGCTTACTTAATTTTCATTCTCATTTCATTTATTTTCATTTTTATTGTATTTATTTTATTTTACTTTATTTTATTTAAATTAATGCTCCTATCTATTTTAATGTCTATTTGATAATTTCCCCTGGGGGATTAATAAAGTATTTCTGATTCTGATTCTGATTCAGAAAGAGTCCTACCTACAAGGCTTTAACAATCAGTGTCCTCAGTTCTCAAGAATTTATTGAGTGTTGTTAAAAGGAAAGGCGATGAAACACGGTGAAAAACAAGCCCCTGTCCCAGATTTTTTGGAACATGATGAAGGAATCAAATCTAAAATAAGTGAACAATTGCAAAAAAAAAAAAAGCAAAAAATCTGATCAGTTTAAACATTATAGATCTTGTTTTTGTAGTATATTCAGTTGAATGAAGTTGCAATTTATATTGTGTTTTATTTACGTTTTTAATCATGTCCTAACTTCAGCAGCATTGGAGTTTGTAATTTGTCAACTTCACAATTATGCCAGCATAAATACTGAGTGACAATACTTGGGAAAATTACTTGCCATGGAGACCAGTGGGCAAAAAAGTTCATGTCAAGCCCCAGAGGTATCATTAAGACATTTTTTTATTCATTTACAGAAGCTTTGGGGAGAACAAAGAACTAAAGTGAATACATATTTATCCTTCCTTAGATACAACCTTTTAATCTCAATAATTTCTTAAAATGTTTACAGGTATTCCAGAGGAGCTCCTCATGTGAGCTTCAACACTGTCCCTGTTTTAGCCTTTTTCAGCTAATACACAGAAAACCATTCAGAGAAGGAGCGATGTTTGCAGTACAAACACTTGAAAACTGGTGAGATGGGGGAGAATTTGTCTTCTTATCCCTCTTTTCTGGTCTCTAATGTGAGAGACAACAAAACTACAAGGAAATCTTGAGAATAGTGGTGGGTGGTCCGAGAGAAACTCCATCTTTCCTTCTCCATCTCCCTTTCTCTCATATTCAGTCTCTTGACCTCGGCCAAGTAGGGCACCAGAGGAGGAAGAAAAGAAGGGCTTTGCTGTCTTAATAAGCACCTGTCTGAGGGGGGGGAGCAGAAATTCCTGTCTGGTTTGTGTGTGTTTGTGTGTGTGTAAACCCCATCACAACGGAGATCAGTGATCACTTGTCATTTGTTGACAGAAAAGCCACAGGTGCACGTCTTTCCTGCTCTATTTCACTTTTCCGTAAGGGCTTGGTTTGGAGTTTCTGCTCTGGTTCATTCAGAGGCAAATGTCCAGCTACAGTTAAGTCTTTGTGTCCCCCCCTCCCAATGTCTTCAGTCCCCGGGTCTTCCCTTCATTCCTCGGGCTCGGTCGGGGAGTTATTCAAAAATTAGACACGGGAACAAATGACAGTTTAAGTTGGAGGCACTTTCATTTGGATGAACTTCAGGGAGACAAAAAGCCTCTTTGTTCGCTGTTTGAAAATGTGTGTTGAAGATGCCAAACACATGATAAAGTGATGATTTGGATGATTAAGATAGATTACATTGAACCGGCAGACATGGTCAAACTTGTCTGAATGAGTTTAAGTCTCTGACAAAATCAGTTTTCAAGTCTTAAGACTGAAGGGAAAAGACCTAAAAGCACAAAACGGCAACAGCCACCTCAATTAATGTTACTACATTTCTCATTTATCATTACCTTTGTTGAAGTGTTGTGTACAAAACAGGCAAAATAATAAAACATCTCAGGCCATATTAGCTGTCTCCACCTGCTTGGATTTATTTTCCCACATCAAAACCAGATATTGAGTGCAGATATTGATCATGTTGATAATAAGAATAGAATCAAAAGATATATAGATTGATAAAAATCCCTCTGATCAATCTGTTTGCTCTGGTTTTGAGTTATACTAATGAGTAAGAGTTTCTTTAATGTCCACACATGATCAATACAATAAGCTCACTGCATCAGAGATGTCTGATAAATCTACCAAATGTGTTTGGGTACATATTAATGGTTACTTAATGAATGCAGTATTGATGTTTTCACACCATTTCATCTGTTCTGTTTAGTCGCAGGCCCATGCTCAGTGGGAATCTGTGTTTTGCTTGCACCATTTTTCAAAGTTGATTAAATAAGCAGGTGCAAATTCATAAAAATGAGAGAGTTTGTTTGTTAGAAAACAATTACAAGGAGAGACTAAAACTACTGCCAAGTAGATATATGGTTCTGCTAGCTGTTTAATTTCTGGACAGTGAAAATACAAGGATGAGTCAAGAAGAGGGACTTGGGTTTTAATGGTAATCTTTTTCTTTTTAAGGTGTAGGTACATCCTTTGTGATTAATGTTGGATTAAAGAAGCAGCATGGTGTATCGGGCTCAAACGCTTTGCCCTTTGAACCTCATTACTTCACCCTCTAGCTAAAGTAAAGGTTTGTGTTAAGTTTGTAAAAAAAAACCAACAATCCCTAAATACATCCATGAAAATTTAAGGTCAAAGTGGACTGTGACCTTCAACCTTCTAAATGTAACCAGTTTTTTCTTAGGTTAGGAGTGGAAATGAGTGCACTTTCTTTAAGAAGATCCATTGCTGAGGTATCTTGTCATAAGCAAAGGGATGAACAATTGATCTTTACACTATGACTTTCAACTCTATTCAGGTCACCTTTGAGTTACTGTGGATATTTGTGCAAGATCTGAGAACTTTCCTGAAAGTATTCTTCAGAAACTGCAAGAACAATCAAAGAGTGGACATAAAACACTGGTTGATACAAAATATAATCAGTATTTTGGGTCATATTGATATTTGTGGGCTTGCTCAGACTTCTTAAGAAACATCATGTCTACAACAAGGTATAAACAAGAAAACGCAAAGATTTTGATTTTTTTTTTTAATTGTGGCCATCAAAATCTGAGCAGCTCTTGCTTGAGTCAAACGAGACTTTAAACCAAAGTTTCAGAAAATCCCTACAGCATTTACAACATCGCATTCATATGCAAAGACTTTGACCTTGGATGTATGGACTTCAAAATCAAATTATGTTAATATAATTTCAAATTGGGCATTTGTGCAAAGAAAACATCTCAAAGTTGTTTTTAGACATCATGTTTACAATCACATGATAAACATCAGGCCCAAGACCAGTTTTACATGTAAGCTTTCCAAGTCAAGTAAGTTTACCCTGGGGACAGTGTAGACACTTGAGCCAATTAAAAGGAAAACCCCTGAAATCACTGGTAAGATGTTGCCTGTACAAAAACAAAATGAACTTAAGTTCCAAGACCTTAATCTTTGGACCCTTGACCTTAAGATTCTACCAAGTTCATTCATGGATTAGAGTGGATTAAAGTGGACATTTGTAAAGAGTTTGAAGAAAATCAGTGAAAGTGGTCTTGAGATATTGAATTCAAAAGCAAGGGGAGAACACAGGAACAGCCTTGACCTTGACCTCCAAACTGCATTGGTTTATACTTTATTCCAACATTAAGTGCATCACTTAAAGAAATTATCTGAATGGTTTGTGTTGTACTGTGTCCATACACAAGAGATGAACACCAATGATGCCACAATAACTTGATTTCTAACCTCTCAGTCAGAGTTACATCACTCTATGCAATCCCCCATGTCAGAGTGAGATGTTCAAGTTTTCTAAAATGTATGTTTTCGGTGACCTAAAATGCTGTTCACGTGTGGACAGAAAAAATACTCTTGTGTGGACGTGGTCTAAGAGCAGGGTGGAAAAAACTGGTTGAATTGTGAGGTAGTGAGAAGAAGGAAGAAAGGAGGGAAAATTCCGAGGCAGGAAGGAGAGAAGAAAAGAAGATCCTGAGTGATGAGACAATAAGATCACCGTCTTGTGAAAACCCAAACAGCGAGATTGTCCTCAGCAAATAAAGGGTTTAATCAGACACACAAACATGCATTAACACAACGATTCCACTTCCCCCTGATTTGGCCTCGGAGCTTAACTGAACATTGTTCTGCGTTTCACTTCACATCATTTGAAATAAGACGGAGGGAGCGGAGCAATAAACCGCATCGCTGTGGGACAATCCTGATTGCTTTTCTAACGCCGTGGAAGTGCTGAATCAGAAAATGGGACTCCGTGCAATTACAGGGGCCTGCAGCAATAATAGAGGACCAGAAGACAAAGAGACTGACTCTGCTGTTTAGGAGCGAGGGGGAAGAAAACCTCTGTTATTGTTTTAAGAACTCATGGTTGAGAAAACATATTGACAATCCCATTATTCATTTCTTATCACGGCTGAACTTAATTTGGTTTCTGTCTATGACCCTCTGTAGCAGGGCAGAGCTGCAGAGGGTCTTATTTCCCAAACTCTTTAACTTCATTTGGATTTAAAGTTTGAGCAGGGGAATCATTTGTAAGAGGAATTTACTTTTGCAGAGTCATAATGATTTTCACTAAGCCATGATTAGAACAGAATGACTTGTTGATCTTTTAAGTTCATGTGTTTGGTCTGCAGTCACTGCTAAGCTAAATATTTGAGAGTCTTAACCATATTCCTCAGGACTGTGACTCAACCAGTTGTTTGATAAAAGTGAGCGTCATAACGCTGCTTAAAGAGATTGATTTGAGGTTGTGTACATTTCAGATGGATGTATGTTCATTGCAGAAAGGCTGGAGCACATGTTGAGTTATATTTTGGTGTAAGTCTGGGTCTTTAAACTGCCATCACAATTACAGAAATTCACGTCAGCCATTTTTAGCCAACATTAAACCAAAAGGACGAGTGATGGATGGAAAACATGACAGCCCTAGAAGGATGTCGTTGACAATATCACAAATGCCTGTGACTCACAGACGTATGGGCAACAGAGACTGATCTTACTGTTAAAGGCCAAGAGTAACACTGTTTTGAAAATTAAAATATTAAGCTAACTAGAAATTATCAGAGATCACGAATCTCCACCAAGGTATTTCTGACATTATTAGTGAAGTCAGTGGTGAAAATAAGAAGCATGATCCTATCCTGCAAAAGGGATAGTTTGGATTTTGAAGTGGTGTTGCCTGAGGTCTATGGCAATAGTGAACATAACTTCCAATACAGCAACTGGATCACTGAGGGAAGATAGCTGGGTATGGATGCTAGTTGATACAGCCAATGGGGCCACTGAAAGCCTCATAATTTCCCCACTTTCAGGGTAAAACTACACAAAAAAAAAAAAACATTGGCAGACTAGACACTACAGTAAGATTCTTTACAGCACTGAAAAAGTTTTCTGTGGATTTTGATTACATTTTTTAGGATATGTTAGTCATGCCACAAGGCAGACGTGAAAAGTGGGGACATTACAAGTAACAAACATTTCACTCGCACTTGTCCATCTTGGCAATTTGAGAGCTATTCTGAAAGCATCATTGTAAGCCACCTGTAACTTTTTCATTCTGGCTTTGCTGTAGTGAGTCCACTAATGAAGTGACCAGTGCATGTATATAGAAACCTCAAAGCATGTTAATTAAAACTCGCTCCATTCATGATCTCAGAACTCACCCTCAAACAGAAAACATGTATTCTCTCACTGTGTGGAAACTCTCCAGCGTTGGAAAGTGAAGTGACTACATAGTCCTGAAATATTTCTCCCACCAACAGTGATGATTAAAGCTGCATTCCTCTCCAACACTGTCACCATCACCGCTGAAGAGGAGACAGAAAAGGAACCACCGAGCCTCAAGGGTTACAGCCCGTTTTTTCCTGTGGAAATGGAAGGAACTTCAAAAATCTGATGGCTCTAAAACCTCCCTCTCTCACACGAAGCATCTCAGTGTAAATGTCACATAAATCACAGGAGGGACGTGAGCAAATGTCTCCTGCGTTAGCTTGAACTTTACACGCTGATGTGTGTTTCACATGCTGTTCAATCAGAATGTGTGATGATGTTTTTCTCTGCTGCATTGTGTATCAATATGAATGCTTCATAAGTTTACTCACCAGGACGAGGAGAATCGATATGTTAGCACGGACACTGATCAAACATGCAGGAGGTGTTTGAATTTGTGAAAGGAAAAATCCATACAGTCTGCTTTTGGCTACAAATCAATGACAGATGTGTGTTTTGGTGTGTTTTTTGATTTAATAGTAAAACATGTCAGTGAAGTAAACATCTGGATCAAAACTAATCCCTTCTTGATGGTTTTATTAGTTTGATTTAGCTCTGGGCAGAATCAAAATCTGCTTTGCTTATGTATTCAATATTTACCATGAGACTTTTTTAGTTTGTTCAAAATAAGGATTGTTTTTATTATTCAGCCTGGACCACACTGAAAGGTTCTTCTCAGTGTGAGAGACACCACACCAGACAACAAGTAGATTCAACTGTTTTGTTCTTGTGGTGCGTGTATTTTAAAATATCAGCAAACAGCACGGCAAACATACTGAAAGATTCACTAATAAACAACCAGTGACTCAACTCTAAGTACTAGTGCTTGTGTGAAACCCCTTACCTCCAAATGGTGCTTTGAGGTAAACAAACATGGTGGAAAATAAACAAGAAAAAATAAAACAAAATGAATATCCCAGACAACCAGAGAAAGAGAAAGAGAGAGGGAATGATTTTGAGGGAATGAGCTACAAACCAGGTTTGAACTTGGTCGCCCTTCTGAAAAGAATGATAGCTCCTATTCATATGACACAATGCATGGATGAGACTTCTGGGGCCCAGATAACACTGAAAATTCACAAATAAAACTCAGAAACAATCATATGGTCTAAATGGAGGCTGTAAAAATATGGACTGTTCGTATGAGAACAAGCTTCCTTCCTCCACAATATGGGATTGCAGTGATGGACAGTAATGTTCCCACAAATAGCATAATTTATAGCTCAGTTACATTTTCCTGTAGCTTTGTGGTATTAACATTGATTTCTAAGGCGAAAGCTTTACAGTAGCTTAGTTATGTTTTTATCAAGTAGTGTGGTAGCATCCCAACAAGCTACATTTCCCCCTGTAAAGATGGCAGCAGCAGTGCAGCAGTAGAGCGCTCTGTCAGTCAAAAAAAGCACTTCAGGGATGAGTAAAAACCTGAGCGGACACACACAGACATTAATTATAGCAGACAGTGACTGTATTTCTTCCTGACAGTGATGCCAAACCTGCAGGCAGATGAGCATGAGCTCACACACTGAAAACATCCAAATGCATTTCCAGGAAAAAAAAAACATGAACACATCTAAAGAATCTCATCAGCTATCAGCAGCTAGTTACATATTTTTAAGGTGCTCAGTACAAGAGGGAACAATGGAGAAGTTGGATATCAGAGTAGGGGAGACAGGGGCAGTTTGAGCCAATGAGGTAGGTGAGCAATCTCCTATGTTGGGTGACTTTGGTTATATTTGATTGTTCTCAGCATAAGGATTGAATAATTTACTTTTAATTACAAACAGACGTGAAATAAATATTTCACCAGGAATGAAAAAGAATAGTCCTAATTAACTCAATATGGGGGAAATATTTTAATTCCATTTGTCAGTCACAGCAGTTTGGCTCTTTCTGTTATTGAATCTGAAACTAAAATTAAAATTAATAAAAAAAAAAAAAAAAAGATCATGAGGGTGCCGGTTTGGTGGAGTGGTAAGCAACCAGGCATGTCCCATATACAGGCCAGGTCAGAATCCAGCCTGAGGCCCAGTTGCAGAATGGATTGCCCTACGCTGTCTCAACCTTTTCTCAAGCCTATCCACTGTCTCTCTCCTGGCAATAAAGGCATGAATCTGCTCAAAAAAATATAATTAAAAAAGGATCTGAGGTCTCATACCTAAGCCAAATGCTTCTGCAAGCAAAGAGAGTGAAAACGGTCTAACTACTACAAACATGTTTGGAATTTTTAAAAGGATAATGTCCCAGCATATTTGCTCGACAGGAGGTGCCCTGACTTTTGCTGATTATAAATTTTAAAAACATCCCAAAGTGGGCAAGGGAGGCATTTGTTGTTAGATTTTATTAAAGGCATCAATCATTTTATTTTTATCGTAGCAAAGTTTAAATCTAAGTGCTCTGATGACCCCACACACTTGTTTATTCTGGCCTCTCAGTGAGTGCATGCTCTGGATTTTTCAGAGAAAATGATTAACTTCAGGAACAGATGTGATCTTTTGAACCATCTCTGTAGGTCAATAGAAAACCTCCTCAGGTCTTTTCAAACAGAGAAAGGTTTGCCCTTGAAGGTGAAGTGAAGGTATGTAGTGATTGACTTGTGTGACTATGTGAGTGAGAAAGTGTGTTTGTGTGTTTAATAAATAAAACACCTCTCCCTGCATCTGAATTATTCAGTTTCATACCGCCGTGTGTAGATTAGGGCATGATATGGGAAGTAGGGGAAGTCGGCATCAGCGAAGCAGCCTCCATTTGTATTCACGTTGGCATCTACGTCTGCATGCATGTATGCACTTTTTGAGCTGGGAGCTAGAATATCTTAAGAGTGATTATTGTTCATAACTACTACAGCATTTTAAGTCACATGACCCTGAAGCACAAAAGAGCAGGTATTCTAAGAAAATCTTCAAATACATTGGATGTGCTCTGGATTTTTCCCTTGACAGATTCATCTGACTTCAATTATTTAATCCTACAGACCCCATACTACACAGCAAGCTAAATGACAGCATACAGGAGACACCAGGGCAGCCTTAATGACATAAAAATAAAAAATAAGGATCCCACAGTGACAGGAGGCCATGCTACACTGGAAGATAGTGAATTAGCTGCAAAACACAAACTGTTGAATTACCTTATTTCTTCTACACTCACCATTTGTCCTGAAATACTGCCACTCAGGTCTGTAATTCTTTAGTTTGGGTTGGATATACAAACCCCAATTCCAATGAAGTTAGGAAGTTGTGTAAAACTTAAGTAAAAACAGATTATGCTGATTCGCAAATCCGTTTAGACCTATTTTCAGTTTAATACACCACAAAGACATGATATTTAATATTCACTCATTTTGCAGTATGCAAAATGAGTGAATATTTGAAAAGAAAAGATAAGGTTTATCACTTTGAACATTAAATATCTTGTCTTTTTTAGTGTATTCAATTGAATGCATTTTGTTTGAATTTACGCATTGATAGCTCCTCTCTATGCCAAAATCACTTCTCTTCCCCCATCTGGAGATCTCTGTGGTAACCTGCTGTCCATTCATGCTTAACTCAAAACTACAACACTGTGACTAAAAGAAAGACGCATTTTGGAATGATATCTCCTCTCCACACTTGTCTTTTCTGGTCTTCTTACAACATGTTAAATCATCAGCAGGTTTCACACTGTATCATTTACCTATTGTTTGCCTGATGAGTCGGGACATGCCCTCTCCTCTGTCCACAGTCCTGTCTGCTTTTCTTATTGTTTTCTTTTCTTTCTCCCTCTCCTTTGTCTCTTTCTGCTTCAACAATGTGCAATCGGTCAGTCTTTGTGTCCCCTCCCTTTTCCACATACCAATCAACCTCTTCTGTCCCCCCTCTTCTTATAATGAATATTTCTCTCACAGAACCCAAAATTTGAGGGCTTGAAAGTTGTCAAAATCATCCAATGAATTTACATGAAATATTCGCCCTCGGGCTGGTTCGAGGCTCATCTTTTCTGCTTCGCTTCTTGAAATAATTGGTCTTAGAGTCTTAACCGTACATCAGTGTAAAGATATTGGAAGAAGGCGCAGTCTGCTTGAATCACACTCATCCATAAGGGCTTCTAGTGAAGGAGTAATGTATGCATTGTTAATCTTTTCCCATACATTCAACTAGTGTGTGCTGGTTTGGCGCTGCCCGACAAAAGCCTTTTGTGTGCTTCCAGTAACCCCAAGCTTTGCTGCTCATCGCACTTAATTGGCTATGCTCTGTTTGTGGTATTGAGGAGTGTGTGTGTATGAGTGTGTGAAAGAAAGAAAGAAAGAAAGAAAGAAAGAAAGAAAGAAAGAGTGTTCGGTGAGTGGGATGACCGCTGGATTAGTCATTAAACATGTCACTGATTCAGAGCGCTGGTTTGGGCTGCAGAAATATTCAGACCACTTTGAAATCTTTTACTGAAGTTTAAATAAAAGAAAATACCTAAGCCTATTCTCTATACACTCACTGGCCAGTTCGTAAGGTGCACTTTGCTAGTACCAAGTTTGACTCCCTTTTGCCTTCAGAGCTACCTGAATTCTTTGTGGCATAGATTCAACAAGGTGCTGGAAACATTCCTCAGAGATTTTGGTCCATATTGACAAGATAGCACCATGAAGATGCAGCAGATTTGTCAGCCTTGCTTTCATTTTATAAATATGCTATTTCACCACAACCCAAAGGTGCTCCATTGGATTGAAATCTGGTGACTTTGTTGGCCATTGGAGTGCAGTGAGCTCATTGTCATGTTCAAGAAACAAGTTTGAGATGATTTGAGCTTTGGGTGCATTGCCATCATGAAGGGATGGACATGGTAAGCAGATAGGCTCAAATGATGCTCAATCGGCCTTTTTGTTAAACTCCACCCACCTTGGTTACTGTTGCTAGGTTAGACAAATAAGAGATCCAAAGTGTGCCAAGAAACATTTAGGAAACAACAACAACCACAAGTCTGAACTGTTGAAACAAGGCGGGATGGATCAATGCTTTCATGTTGTTCACGTCAAATTTGGACCCTACCGTTGTAAGGTCACAGTAAAAATTCAAGTCTCACCAATCTTCTTTTGTCAAATGAGATGGTGGGAATTGTAGCCTCAGTTTCCTGTCCTTAGCTGACAGGAGTGGCACCCGCTGTGGTATTCTGCTGCTGCAGCTCATCTGTTTCAAGATTGTCTATGTGTTTCACGATCAGAAAAGTTCTGCATACTTTGGTTGTAACAAGTGTTATTTGAGTGAGTGCTTCTTTTTTCTTCCATTTCAAACCATTCCTCTGGCATCAACAAGGCATTTTCACTGGATATTTTCTCTCTTTCTGACCAGTTTCTGCAAACCTTTCAGATTGTTGCAAAAGTCCCAGTAGACAATACGATAGAGTAAGATCTGGTTTAAATCAATGTAGAGGGTTTCAGTGCTTCTTTAATATTACTATTATAAGGATGCACAATATTACCAGAACAATATCAGTATCAACATAATTAATAATTGTCTAAAAAAGGTGATTATAGGTATCGGAAGATATGAAACATTTTTCTGAAGTTTATAGCCGGTATTTTAGCTGCAAAAATTAACAATGCATCCTGTGTATTGGCTGTAATATTGGCAGTTCTGCACACTTTGGTTGTAACGAGTGTGATTTGAGTGTTTTTTTTTCATGTCGAACCATTCCTCTGGCATCAACGAGGCATTTTCAGTGCATATTTTGTCTTTTTCAGACCATTTTATGCAAACCTTTTAGATGGTTGTGAAAGTCCCAGTAGATAATCAGTTTCTGAAATACCAATACCAACAACCATGCCACATTCAGTTTGAACTTCAGCTGGTTGTCCTGACCATGTGCATTAATGCATTGAGTTACTGTCATGTGACTGGCTGGTCAGCAATTTACATAAATGAGCAGTTGAATGGGTGTACCTTATAAAGTTACCAATCACTGTCTATAAAGGATGAAAGCATCCAGGCAGATGGCTGTTTGGCTCACAGCTTCAACAGACATCGAGAGGCCTGTCATGTCACACTTCCTCATTCCAGTTCTTAAAAAAATAACATCAGCTGACCTTTTATCTCCTTCCTCAGAGGAAGGATCGCTACCAGCAGGACATCCTGAGCTGTGCTTCATGCTCATCCTATGGGAGATAAAACTACAGTTATGATATGCAACAGGAATGCTGCACATGAGAAAACACTGCTGAAGGAAATGTGATTAAATTTTGGTCATGGCACACAATCTGCAGAGTGTGTCTTTTTCTCTGGCTAGTGGAACAATAAGCTTGTTTATGGTGATGAGAACAAAAAAAAAAAAAAAAACGCGTAAGCATTTCTATGGTCATAAATCATGTTTCATGATAACACACGAGCAGTCACATGGTGTGTTCACGTATGAGAGTTCCAGTATGTGGTCCACCCCACTGATAAACATCTCATTTTTCTGTTCATTGTCTGCAGCCTCTCTTCTCTTATCACTTCCTGCTTTAGAACAGCAGGAGGAAGTGACACCAACTCAGTCAAAGATCAGCTTCCTGTCAGCGTTGTGTCATGCCGTGCTGCAGGTGACGGGTCACGTCATGTCCTCAGGAACCTTTAGAACATTTTTCAGCCCTTCTCACTTCCCCTGTTGTTGGTCATGATGAGATCTTTACCGGAATGTGATGACAGAAATGCAAAAATGAGTGGCGCGACTGGCAAACTGCAACATTCACAGACAACTTGTGGGTTAAAGAGCTGATGTAAAAAAATGACTCACACATCAAATCAGCTCATTTTTAGGGATGCTCATGTGATACATTTATGACTAATTGGGGTCAAATGGCTTCTGCAAGTTTACATTCAAGAAATAATTAACAAAAACTTGTTTGTAATAACTGAAATTACCTGTCATGTCATAGAAGGAATGATTTGGCTAATATGTTCATGTTTTTGTATGCTGACAATGGAGTTGATAGCATGAGTTCAAGCATGAAGACTTGTGTTTTCACTCTGTCACCCATTCATTCAGTTTGAGTCATCTCTAATTCTGTCTTCCTGGTGATAGCTGATTTGAGACGTTCACTCACTTAAGCACTGATTAAGCGCTGAACGCCATGGGTTGGTTGCCAGCCAGTCACAGTCCTGAAATGAAGAGAAAGACAACCACTCACACGCTCGCTTACACTGAAAGGCAATTTAGAGACATCAGTTAACCTAACAAGCATGTATTTGGTTTAAAGGAGGAAACTGGAGTACCTAAAGAAAACACATGACTAACTATTTTGGGGAGAACAAGCAAACTCAACAAAGAAAGTAACAAAACATCAACCTTCTTACTGTGAGGCACAAGCACCAGCATATTAATTTACTGATCTCTGACACTGTTAGCTGAGCTATTATTATCAAAACTGTGGAAAACTACTACCAAAATCGGATCACTTCTTCCTTGTGCCATGACTAACATCCCCTGAAAAACGGGATAAAAATCTATTGAGTACTTTTTGAGTTATTTTGCTTAGAGGTGGACAAACAGACAAAGCAACAAGTAGACAAATGCAAGCAAAAACACAACCTCCTTGGTGGAGCTAACAACAAGTAAAACTGCTCAGAGGGTGCAAACCTCTGAGCAGTACAAACATTTCTGACATTGATAACTGTCCTACTATACAAAATTTGGAAAACTGTCTTATCTGGGAATGTTATCAAATCATTTAAAAATTTCTGGATTCACATCAGGATTCAGATCACCACCAAAACCAAATCACTTGTCCCTTTGCCATTACCAACATTCACTAAAATTCCATCAAAATCTGTTAAGAACATTTAGAGTTACCTTCCTTACAGACAGACAAACAAACTGTATGGCACTACTGTGTTTGTAATTTAAGCTGCATTTCCATCAAGAATCTGGTTCAGTTCAATGAAGCACGGCCCATAATTCCTGGTGTTTTCACTGTTGGGTTAGGAGAAAAGGTACCCAAAGAACCAACCCTGTGCCATCCAACTTTTTGGCAGCCCTCTGAAGGGGCTGATCCGAAAGGGTGGAATTAAAAACATTACAGTCTGTTCACTGGTCACAAAAATCATCAATTCTCATGTGAGGGCAGCAAAAGCAAAGACAAATACCATGTATTTCTTTCAAAAATTGCATAAATTGCTAATCTTACTCTAAAAATAAGTAACATAACATAATGTGATCAATAAAAAATACAACACAGGACTGTTTAGAGTTATCTGATGACTGTAGGCAGAGGCGGGCTAAATCGTTACCCATAGTCTCTTGTTGTTTGAGCTAAGCTAACTAGCGGAGGGCGAACTTTGTCCGTCTCTTTCTTAAGAGAATGGGGTCTACCTGCTTGTCTTGGACTTGGGAGACACGAAAACAACAAAAATGTTGGAGTGTTCCTTAAGTCAGGGGTGTCCAAACTATGGCCCGTGGGCCAAATGCGTCCCACTGCCCATTTTGAATTGGCCCCTGAAACAGTTGATGAATAAAGACATTTTGATTACAGCGGCAGAAAACCATCAGTCATGCATATTTACTGCCATATTTAATTTGTCACAAGGTCTCATTTACAAAGTATATTGCAATATTCATCTTCAAGCACAAACATTCTTGCAGTTTACTCTTGTTTTGTGTCTGACAGTGAAGATAAGCTGTCAGTGTCTCCCATCTCTGCTGCTCAGAAGTTCATTCTCGTCCTCACTAGGTGTGAATCCAGTAATAGCCTGGGGTTACAAGGACCCCTTGACAGGTGATAACCCACCCTTTAACCCTAAAACTTTAACTTAACTACTCTAAAAGTGAGGTGCAGCAAGTGCCTCAGTCGTCAATGTATTCCTCTTTACGCGGCCCTCTATGTAAAAAGTTTGGACACCCTTGCTTTACGTGAAAGTAAAGCTGGCAGTGGAAATGCCAACAAGACCAGAGTTAACTGCCCCAAACCGGACCAAACTGTACTGAGGCAAACCAGGCCACTCAGTGGAACGAGGCACTATGATGCTTCACACCCAACACGTTTGGTCAAACAAACTTTGGCGCTCCCAACAGATTTTTATCCCATTTTTCAGGGAAGCGCTCCCAACACAGCTTTGTGTTTTCACCCAAAACTCACACAGTAACACGAAATAATTGTACCCTCCAACAGCAGCGTAATTCGGTTAGTCTGAGCTCGTACTTCTTAAAGGTAAAACACTGTTGGGAGCCCTTTGAGCCACTTCACTGACTGTTGTAAAGTACCTGATTCAGCCCAATTTCAGAAATGCTGAAATATCCCTATAATGTACACTGAAGGGCTGTTCAAATATTGGTAGATAATAAGGCTGAGAAAGTCAGTTTCACTTTTGTTTGTTTCCTTAAATCATAACGAAAATGTCTCTATGACTGCATTAAACTGTGCTCATTTCCTGACCCTCTGCCTGCCTAACAAACAGCTCGAAATGAGACAACCTGAACAAATATACGCTAGGCAAATTAAATCTCTCTCTTGTTTAATTTTGGCGTTGGCTGGTCCTTGGTATGAGAAGAATGCACGCGTGAAGTCTCCCTCAGCTTTAAGAAAAATTCCCTTAGTCCTCCTGTGTGCCAACTGCTTTGAGGCTCCAGATTTACTGCGAACCAACACTCACTTTGACAAGGGCATGACATGACACGTCCACCTGCACGCTGGCACCGAAACCCAAGCGTACGAAGACACACACTCTCATGAAAGTGTTGGTTTCCCCCTCAGACAGACGCACAACTAGACAAACACACACGCAGAGAAATATGCGGTGCCCACTGTGCCTCCGTCAGCAAAGCCCAGGAGGCAACACCTGGGATGGTCTACGTCAAACAAGTATGACAACTACAGCTGTCTCACACACACACAAACACACACATCCCACCATCTGTCTCCTCGTATCAGCGCTTTGATTAATAACTGTGTTGGTTTTGTTAGCTGTCTCTTTTTGTCCTGAGGCACAGTGGGCTTAAAAACAGTAACAGTCTGAAAGTGTTGTTCTGCCTGTCATCACACAAACACACATAAACAGGAAATCTTGAGGCCTATTGTGCTACTATTTTTGGCCAGGAGTGGACATCAGTGATCAAGCATAAAAAAAAAAACATCTATTAAAAATATAAATCACCTTTTCTATATTCAGATTTTGTACCTTCAACTCCAAGGCCACAGGCATTATATTTTCTGGTTGTTCATCTGTCTAGGATATTCCTGTGAGCACAATATCTCATCAATTTCTCATACGCCAACTTTATTTCTTTTCGTGTCTTGCCTCAATCCAGAGTCAACGACAAGCAGATAGACTCCATTCTTCCGACTGTGCATCCAGCAACAAGGAAGAGACGGACAAAGCTCGCCCACCACCAACTAGCTTAGCTCAAAACACTGTGAGTCAGTGGGTAGCATTAGCCTGCCTCTGCCTACAGTCATCAGATAAACCCCTCAGCAATTCTATATGGTCCCATTTGCTTGTTGTGACTCATTTTTGTACCGCGTTATGTTACGTTATCTTGTACTATCGTCATATTATCTTCTACTCATAAACAGAGGCTTTGTTTTGTTGACCTTGAATTTGAAAGTCATACATCAAGGGTCATGGACATTGGTCCTCTTTTTCATATCTTGCAAGTGTATGCTTTTAAGCGAATACTTTTTTCTTTACAATCTGCTGCATATCAGTCTTTACAAAGCATATGGTAATGTCTATTTTTAACCATCTTTAAGCACCAACATGTAAAATATTTGGCAGCTGGCCAATCTACTGGTAAAGTAAAGTAAAGTAAAGTTTAGGAATAATGTAGCCGGTTAAGTCTTTTGTCCTTAATCTTGTCCTTGATGTAATAACTTTGGACACCCCTGATCAAGCAGGTCACAGGGACGTTTACAGCAGCTGCAGATTAACTTAATGGTCTAAATTTATGAGCCGGGAGGATTAGAAAGACATGGCACTTCACTGACTCAGGTATAAGCTAAAACTTATTTAGAACTTTACAGTCATTTCTAAATATATCTTCCTCTGCCTGTATGAACAGGGTTCATAGTGTGATGGGCGAATAAATAACACATTTCAGCAGGAGCCTGTCTGTTTGTGATGACTCAGTGCTTCAGTCTAATATTTTGAAACAATTTTAATGGTAAAGTTGACCATCTCCAGCCAGATACTCCTAGTTTATGCTGCTCACTCACCTTAACAATACACCAAAACATCTTCTAATGCAAAATGCACAAGAAGTAATCATGTGATCTAAATATAAGCAAATACATCTGAAATCTCAAACTGCCTGCTTTCTATACTGTTAATGATGCTTAGAAAACCTTGTTAGTCCAGCCTGTAGGGTCCATATGAGGACATCACAATGAGTGAGGAATAAAGGTGAGGCAGAGACAAACAAAGAGACAGTGAAGGCAGATTGAGGAAACGATAGGAGTGAGATAAAGAGAGAGACGGATGAAACAGAGTGCTGATTGTGGGAATCGCGACGTGGAGTCTGAGAGCATTCATTAATGTGATTTTGATAAATGGATTATGGAAACAGCCCCGAGGAAAAGAAGTCGGTTGTCTTATCACTTCAGGCTTGAAGAAATGTTTGCGTACGTGCTTTTTGTGTTTGTGTACATTCAGTTGAGCTTTCACTTTTGGCTCTGGATGATACTAAATGTTTACATTAGAAAGTGACAGTTAAGGGACTTAGCCTACATATTAAATCAGGAATCATATAATATGCCAAAAACATAGGATTTCATGCTCATTTAATTAACTAAATTTTTACATATAAAGGAAATCTGATACTCAGGACCTTATGGAGTCATGATAAGGAACTGAAATGTCAGAATGGCATAATTTTAGCTCTCCATGTGTATTTGTCTCTTTATTTTATACAATTTTAAATTGGATATCCAAACTGATTACAGTGGATTTGTGATTGAATCTTGGTAACCAATTAAAAAAAAAATCAGAAATCTTTGGCTGGTAAAACTAATTGTAGGTATCTAGAATTTAATTTAATTTGTCACAATGTTAAAGGGTATTCTGTTCTGCAAATGGCAGCTACAACATTATTTGTCCAGCCACTTCATTGGGAAAACCTCGATAGAGTCAGATTGGTCCCCCTTTTGGCTTTCAGGACAGTGTTAATATTGCTGACTAATTATTTTCATCATAGTTTTCGTCAGCACCTTTTTTTCCCCTGACGAAAACTAGACTAACTAAAAAAACAAGTGTACATGGACAAATACTAAAACTAAATTAACTGACACTTTTGTCAACAAAAAAAACTAGACTGAAATGTTTGACGGGGATGTATTAATCCAATCAGACCTAATTTTGTCATGTAGAAAGTAGGGACAAGTTAGGAATATATCAGTAACAAAAGTCAAATTACTTTATGTTTATTTATACATTCAAACTTTACTAGCATTCATTAAAGGGTTATTAGATGTTTCATTTTATCCAAGTGTAAAACATGACTTCAGAAATTCAAGGCAACATAAGAATTGCCTTACACTTCACGCTTCATATTATAGTCGACTAAATTTAAAGTACATTTCATAGACTAAAGTTCAAAATTTCATCAACTAAAACTAGACTAAAATTAAAACAATTTAGACAACTAAATTATGACTGAAACTAAAAGATATTTTAGGCAGAAGACTAGAACCAAAACTAAATTTAAAAGTTCTGTCAAAATTAACACTGCTTCAGAACTGACTTAATCATTTGTCAACAAGGTGTTGGGACACATCTATTTTGGTCCATTTTGACATGCTCGCATTAGACATGTTTGACCCCATCCCAAAGGTGCTCAATTGGATTGAGATCTGGTGACTGTAGAGGCTACCAGGGTAAAGTGAACTCATTGTCATGTTCAAGAAACCAAATTTCTGACATGGTACACTGTGGTCATTTAGGGATGATATGGTCAACAACAGTACTTACGTAGGTTGTGAGGATTTAATGTTGTACCACTGACACCGAGGCACCCAAAAAGTGCTAAGAAAATATCCCCCACACCATTACTCCACCACCATTGGTGGAGTAATGGTAACTATTGTAACTATTGTTTTATTCATGCTGTTGATTTGATAGTTTATTTAGACATTTACACATAGGTAAAAGATATTTTTACACATTTTTAAAATTTAATTTATGTATTAGGAAGTCTATCACATCCACAGCATAGAGTACTATTTCACCTTATTTTTCTTAACGCTTGATCCCTGCTTTTTTTCATATCCTTTTCCCAGTGGTCCCATTCAATCATGACAATATTACAACCATTTGCATCATACTTTCAGAAAATTTACTTTTAGACTGATAAAAATAAAAGAATATCTTAAATTCAGCACTGAAAACTAAAATCATCTTTGCAGACCTTATGAGAAAAGTTCCTGCTGGCTAGAATGCTGGCATACTGTTTTTTTCTGATAGAGATGGTGTCTGTATATAATCATGTTTAGGCGTGTGCTTTGATTAAGACTTAGGAACAGCTTGTTATGGGTGCCATGATCTTCAGACACACACAAACACACATATTCAGTCTATCAGCCGTGACCTCTCCAAAGGGCAGGCCACACTCTGCAGTCACGGACAGATAAAGGTCTTTCACTGATTAAACTTAATCAGGGTTGCCAAGCAACAGCAGCCAGACTTGGGCAGACCCAGGAATTTTTTTCATGTTTTAGCCGCTGGCGAACAAGGCCACTGCAGCCGTTGAGGTCGCTTCAGTGGACCTTACTTCCTGGTATTCATCCACTTCCTTCCTGTCGGCCAATGAGAAACGGTCGTCTGAGTCGTGTGAGTGTCAGATTTTTGGCTTTTAAGTGATCTGTGAGGCAGCCTTGACCTACTCCCGGTTTCTCTCTATTGTTTAAAAGTGGTGATGATGGGCTGAATCTAGAGCAACAAGGGGAAGATAGAGACTATGACGAGCAGATGTGAACAGATGTTATTTTATCTTTAAGGGTTTCTGGCTAAAGTTAACGTTGTTTCTCTGGGAAAGATGAAAATAGCACAGTGACACAGTAACCTTGCTAAATAAATACAACCAAATATTATTAGTACATCTTTACCCTCAAGGGTGTACTTTCAGACTTCAGATATTTTTAAAACCCCAGACTCACTTTGTGAATCTTTGCCACATACTTTTTCATGGCCTAATCTCCAACTGAATGAACATACTGAAGGGATGAGGACAGAACACTACCAAATATAATATATATTCCAGTGATTGTTCATTTATGCCAATGATGAGAGGGATTTTCTGACATTAAAGTAAATTTTGTTATTTTGAAGGTTTGAGTGTGTATCATCAGCATAAAGCACTAGCTATTCTTCACTTCCTCCATATTTTTGTTTTTTCATGTGATACTTTTCCTAACTTGAAGGTAATTTACGGGCATTTTAAATATAAGGAAAATATCACACTTTCAATTGTAGTTTCGGCCTTTTTTGCTTTTGTTTAAGAGATGGGACAGTAGGTAGAGACTGAAAACAGAGAGAGAGAGTAGAGACCAGCATGCAGGAAAGGAGTCACACATTTTGATTGAACCTGGGACAGCAGCCTCCACAGATTGGAAATAAACCATTAAGGCACCTACACCTCAGGTCGGATTTTTACCTCCGCCAAGGAGGTTATGTATTTGCCCGCATATGTTTGTTTGTTAGCAAGATTACATGAAAACTGCTGGACAGATTTTGCTGAAAATTTCAGGAGCTGTTTGTGATGGTCCAATTTAGAAATGGTTAAATTTTGGTGTTGATACATATTTTTGTCTGGATGCAAAAAATCCTGAAGTTTCAAAAAATCCAATTAATTAACATTGGGCGGAATTTAAAAAATAAAATAAAATCACAACTTTTTTTAACGGATTAGCTTTCATTTTCTCAGATAATATGTGGTCCATGTCTGTATCATCAGGGTAAATCTCAACTGGATCTGATCCAGATTGACATCACAAAAAAAAAAAAACATTGAAGTTTATAATGGGAAATCCCATTGATGACATTCAATACTTCAGATAGAATAAAAATATTAAGTGATGTTCCCAGAGCTTGTTGTGTTCATTCAAGATAATGACCTCCATGTGTGTGTTGAGTTTGGTTGGGATCCTGGCTCTCATCTGGATCTGGTGATCCAGAACTGTATCTTTTACAGGAGTTGTGGAAAAGTCACTGCCGGTACTGAGCTGCTTGGTGGAGGTCTGCGCTCTCTGAGTGCTTTTCTAGTTAATTATGCCATTTTCTTATGATTAGGGTGTTTATGTTTTGTACTTTTACTCTGATCATGCTTCTGTTTTTAATCATTAGAGGTCCACGTTAGCATAGCAATGAAGCATTGGAGGCTATAGAAGGAAAAACGGAGAGTGGAAGCAGACAACAATGCAATAATAAAACAAATAATTCACACACGAGGTGTTGAACAGAGCTTCACTTCTTCCCAGTAACATGATCCCTGTCACTAAGCGCTGCCTGTCCTATCACTGTCCTGTTATATCGAGCGTAGAGCCTTGAGAACATAACTGCTCCCTCAGGAAACTCTCAAATAGATCCAGAGATGGGTGTTAGAAGGAGCTGATTCAGCAATGACCCCCTCCGACACCCCTTTATCCAAACCACACTGCTATTCTTTCTTATCACCATCCCATCACTTTCCCCTCCATCTTTTCTAATAGTAAACCCTTTATCTAGAGTATCCGTCTGGGAGAATGAAAGAGGAGAAGTCTGAGGGAGGGAGGGGCTGGTTTGAGACACAAAGAGAGGGCTGCAGGAGGGGAAGAGATAAAATGCGCTCAATCACCTTAATCTTTGACAAACTTTCTCCTTTTTTTCTGCTCTTCCTGAGTCTCATTCTCACAATCCTGTCAACACAATCCAAGAAAAATAAAGCCTGTTTACATTTCTTTGGGAGATGATCTGTGAGCATGTGTCAACAGACCCTCAGCTCTCTGTCTGTACTTCTTGTCAGACATCCAGGTAAACAGGTAAATTCAAAGACTATTGTTTCTCTGAAGATGGGACTCGAGGATGTTTGAAACAATTCTGGAGTTTTCTGTTGCAATCCTGACTTGAAATGTTTTGGAAGCAAGAACCTGAGAAGTATTTCTAAATTTGGCTCCCACTTTTAATACACACATAGATTTTTCAGAGTCTTGATCTGTAAAAGGAAAGTGCTCCAACCTGTCCACCCTTAATGGTTGTTATGAGATCCCCCTCAATAATGTTGTAAACATGTAACCCTTACTCCCCATATTTTATAGGATATGTAAAAAAATTTTTTGATGAGCAAGGATATCCCACAATGTACAGAAATTGGGAACAAAAACAACAAGAAAGAATCCTTGTTTTGAACTCAGTGGCTGGAAGTTGTCAGGTAACTGGATGGAGCTTGGCTAGCATTTGGCTAGGAGGGGAAAATTGAAGCTGCTGCATCTCTACAGTATATATCTTGAAAGATTAACACATAATAATGACAAAATCATGGGCTGGTGTCATGATCCTGTTCTTTTTACTTTAGTTGAGTTGCCCGTTTTGTTTCATGCTTTATGTTTTGTCTCATGCTTCCTGTTTTATTTTGAAAATACACCTGTCTCTCCTTGTCTACGTAGGTTTTGCTTCCTGTCTGGCATTGTCACACCTGATCCCTGATTGTTCTTCCCCAGCTGTGTCCCATCACCCTCAATCACCTTGTGTATTTAACGCTCATGGTTTCCCCTGTCTTGTTGCCAGATAGATAGATAGTCTCTTTCCAGCACTTATTCATAGCCAAGTTTTGATCATAGACCAAGTTGTTGCCTTTACCTTGCCTTTTGCCTTTTGTTTGTCTGTACTTTTGCCTGGATCTTTTTGCTTACTCATGTACCGAACTTTGGACTGAAAATAAACCTTGCTTTTTGCCTCACGGACCTGACTCGTCTGCAATTGAGTTCTTCTGTACCAAGGTTGTGTTTTATGACAAAAAGAGCCATCAGACAGACTGGGAATATTGGTGGATCAGGGGTACCCACATATGTGAAAACTGGAGTTTTCTTTTTTATTAGTTAGTTGTATTCATACTCCAGTTGTCATCAATGTCATGTGGACCCATGTTTAGGTAAATTATAGTCTCTTTAATTCTTCATGTGGAAGCTATCAAGTTGTTGCAACAAGGTACAAAGCAGTATTGACTTGCTCTTTCTCTCACCTGACTTTAAATAGAAAAATGCAATTTTTAACTGTGCCTTTGGACAAGAAGAATAATACCCAATACTCAAAAGACAGACATAGGTAGGATGTTAGGGATGCATGATATTAGTGTTGTGATATCTGTATTGGTAGGTAATAGCTTAGAAAGTTAATTATCAGTATCTGCAAATATGAACATTTCTGTTGAAATTTACAACCACTATATCGACCCCACACCCCTGATATCAGATGAAGCATTGGCAGAATGTATTCATGTACCATAATGCTTCACCTTGTTATCACTAAATGTCTACCTTTAAAAATCAATGGTATAATTTTAGAGAATTAAATGTTTTCTTGTCTCACATCTGTTCCAATAGAAATCAACTGTCACAGTATTAGGAGCAGGTCAGTTTTACTGACGTGGAGGCTGTGTACTTTTGACTCCAAAAATAGTGATATTGGTGAAAGTGAGTTCAGGAATAATGGCCTATCAGCGTATCGGCAAAAATACAATAATGTGTATCCCTAGGAGATATTTGGAACTTTTCATTTTTGCAGACATATAAAATTAAATGGCCTTACTGCTGAATTATAAATGAGACACTATAAGCACTTAAATCATGTAAGTTAAAGTTAAGGTCGTTTGGTTTGTTGCATTGTTACGTTGACTGCATGCTTTGTAGAGGAGACATGGGCACATACTAAATCTGATCCAGTGTGAGGCTCTCAGACTTTTACAGTGCAGAATTAATGGAGCGTCCTTAAATTGTAAAGTATTCCCCTCTGTGTTTCTTTAAACTGCCCAAATCAAACAGAGAAACACACTGAAGGGCCCGATTTGTTCTGACACTGCACGTGCATGGACTTCTGCATGCATGCACATGAACATGCCAGACACCTGTGGGGTATAAATCAGACACCAGGGTCTCACTGGGCTCAGAGAGGCCCCTCCCTCACAGCTGGGGGTGGGAAAGAAAACGGTGATGTTGGGGGATGAAGGGTCCTTCTTCTTCTTTGCTTCTTTTGGCTCTCTGCTGTCTGGGGAGTCTGGTTTCACCAAAATGCTGCTGATGAATGTTGACAAAGGGCGCTTTGGGGATGTTGCAGCGAGCCTAACCAGTATGGGTGGGTGTTTTTGCATAAATAGACAGTAAACGGTTTTCAGTCGTCATTCCTCTTTTCTGGAAACAGGAGCCTCACTGATAAGATCTACTTTGGAGCCACACAGTTCAGGGCGGCTCCATGCTTGTTTTTTCCTTTTTTGTTTTTCCAGTGGATCTCTACTGTTAGCCTGATTATCCTGGTATTTCTTTTTTTAGCCAAACTGATACTGCGCTTGGCAAAGCTGCAGACAGCATCTGTCCTTAATGTGATTTGGTGATTTAAGGCTCAACAACATTAATCAAACTAAAAACCTGATCTGTCATTAAATCATTTTTCACTAATAAAGTGTTTTGACACTTTAAACAGTTACACAAGCAGCAGGTCTAGACGGGACTCTCTTGGCTCATTTGCAGTGTAGTTTCCAGGCATGATGTTTTATTTTTATTCCTTTTATATGGATGTCACAGAGGATTCAAAGACAAAGTGACCCCCCCTTTGTGCCAGCTTTGGATGTATATGAGGGGAGATGGGTTCAGCAGAGCCACAGGAGAGTTCAGCGCTGTGAATGCACTTCTGAATGTGCAGCAGAAAAGTGTACGAACCCCCCAGACCCACACTGGTAAAAGCTTCCACAGAAAATTAGTGGTCCTGCCTCCCTAACTTCTTTAAAAGAAATTTGGCAAATTGGGCAGCAAAATGTGATTCCCTTGATACAAATATAGACCCATAAATGAGTGTATGATTAACATCTAAGTCAGAAAAGGAATGTGTGCTTCATTGCATAGTCTTCATCCATTCATCAAAAAAGCTTAAAGCAGCATAGATAGGGTCTGGCCCAGGGCAAGACTGAGCCACCCATAACTATAAAGCATTATCAAGAACAACAAGTGTATGCCTATTATTTAAGTAAAGAGTGCATCTGACCCCCAAACCAAAATTATGATAGCACAGGAAATTGGAGATCCTCCCCCGGTACTGCTTTTGAAAACATATGGTACCATAGGAAGGCATATTTAAGTTTTCTCATCCTAATATATGCCCACATAATTAATAAAACCCACATTTCATCTTCTAAACATCTAAATCAGAAAGAGTGTGTGTGTGTCTTTGCATACTCTTATCTTTATCTTCCAAATAAGCCTGGAAAAGCAGGGCCTGGTCTGAGACATCTATAACTATTACCTTTATTAAATGCTAAACATGAAGCCTAATGTTGAAGTATAGAAGGTGTCTGCCCCCCAGAACAAGTAGTGTGGGAGGCAGGAAAATTTAAGTTCCTGCCTCCCTCACTACTTTTGAAGAAACTGGGTACAGTTGCTCCAAAATTTTAGTCCATTTACTTATATACAGATACATACATTAGTGCATATTATCATACTTCTTTTCTAAACAAATAGACCCGAGAGAAAGTGAATCATAGCATACTCTTCACCCACTCTTCCTTCAAAAAAGCTATAGCATAGTTTGGGCCTGCCCCAGGGCAAGCCTGGACCACTCGTAATTATGAAGCTTTATCCAAAACAACTGGGTTAAGACTATTATTTAAGTAGAGAGGTTAGCAACCTCCCCCATATATTCACATAAGTGCATACAATCCTATTTCCTTTTTTCAAAAAACAAATCATAGCAATAGTGTTTATGTTCTTGCATAGTCTTTATCTTTAAAATGAGCCTATGGCAGTAGTCGTGCAGTCCAGTCTGAGCCATTGATAACTATTATCTTTTATAAAAATAAAAAAGAAGCCTTTCATTGAAAGTTTGGCTGGTATCTGCCACCCAGAGCAAAACTGATAGATGCTACCACAAAGAAATTGAAGGCCCTGCCTCCCATACTATTTTTGGTGACATTGGTTTAATAAACAAACAAATATAAAGCCCCCTCATCCAAATACATGCATATATCTAAATAATAAGTGTATTCTTTCTCTAAACAACCAAATTAGAAAGTGTGAATGTGCCCTTGCATACTCATTTCTTTATCTTCAAAATGAGCCTATAGCAGTAGAATTAGGACCTGGTCTGAAACATCAAAAACTACCATGTTTTTAAAAAAGTAAATTTTAGGTTTAAGGTTGAAACTATAGAGGGTATCTGCCTCCCAGACCAATGTAGTAGTTGTTAAAATTAAAGGTCCTGCCTCCCATACTACTTTTGAGGACATCAGATACCATAGGAGATGAAAGCAACATTTGTTTTTCCACACAACTATATCAGAGTGAGAGTGTGTGTGTGTGTGTGTCCTTGCACACACTGCATGAACATGTCTGGACATGTCCCAGAGGAATGTGTGTTTTTGCCCATTTGTGTATCGACTATCAACACAAAGTCCGAGAGGCTGTTGCCCCAAGCCCATCCACCAACACCACCATCACCATCCACCACCCTCAGCGTGGGAAAAACCATCCTGGAATGTCTTTAAGAGACGCAGCAGCTCAAATAAACAACCTTCCTCCTCTACAGGTATGTGCCCGAGCAGATAATAGGGGAGAAAATGTCTGTGAGTGCAAGCCTTTGTCTGTGTTTGAGTGTTTCTCTCTGCAGAAACAAAGTGTGTCTATGTGTTTGTGAGTATGTGAGTGTTTGAGCTTTTCCTCATCAGTGAGCAGTGAGTACACACAGTAAGAGGTGGTAATCAGTACCAATTATCCTCAAGCACGAAGAGAGTCAAGAGGAGCATTCCTCCTCAGCACGACAACAGCTCAAGTCAGGCCTGATTAATCTAAATGTCTGTCTGGAGCAACGCAGCAAATTAATGGGACACATAATGTAAGAAAAAGAGTGAATTAAGCTTTAAAATGATGGTGATGCTGACAATAGGGTGACATTTTGATTATGATCAAGAAATATATAGGATAAAGGTGCTTTTCAACCATACGCTCCAGGACCTTTCATGGTGTGAGTCTTGTAAAGTGCTGTTTTTGGCCTGACAGGCTGAGATGATGTTCTCATTAAGTTTGGCATTGTGAGGTAAACCTGACGAGTGAGGTGATTGTTGATTGGCCCTTGAACTTATCAATTAAGTTCCTGGCAGTAAACATGAAAATAAGTCGAATACAATTGATTTGCAAATCCTTTTGGATCTATATTCATTTGACTACACTAAGGATACACAGGATATTTATTGTTCAGACTGATAGAATTCATGTAAAATCAGTCAAGTACAAATTAAACCCAGAGAGCACTTAGCAAATCAATAGTGTTCAGGCCCTGCAAGGCCCTGGAAAGTTCCTGTCCCTTTTGGAGATATTCCAACAGCATAGACTTTTCAAGAGGTGGATCAGTTTCCACAGGACCACATCTAGACCCTGGTTATTGCTGTCAAAACACATTTTCCAAAAAAGTTCCTGGGGAAAGTTCTTGCAGTTTAAAAGCACCAAAAGCTGTATATTCAAGTAGTATCTCATTCAAAAGTCAATTATCAACATGTTTATGTCTCTCAGGATGAAGGAGACAGACTTCATTCAAAGTGTCTCTCACCGCAAGCTTTTGAAATACTTGAGCAGGAATTTGGCCTTGATTTCAGCACACAAAAGCCTGTATCTTTTCAGAAAGTGCAAAACATTACCACTCTCTCCCACCACAGATCCTTGCACACATTGACACACAAACACTCCTTTCTCCCCGTCAGTGTAAAGCCAACAGAGAGCAGGCAGAGCCTCTGGCACTCTCACAGCAGGTTTTGGCTGTTTTAATTGACCTGCAGTCTGACACCCTGTTAATTAGATTTTAGGAGAAAGAGGAGAGGCTGATCACATGAATGAGGACCAAAGACAATCAAAAAGGGGATTTCTGAAGAAAAAACATGTAGTATTGCCAAAGGAGATAGAAAACGTGTCATCAAGAGAGCCGAATAGAGCAACAGGTGTCAGCATGTGTGCTGTAATGAATGGCTCTATTGATTTGCAGAACAAGCCCATTTTGCCTCCATGAGTTAAAATAAACAATGTTAATGTACACTAATATTTAATTTAGTCAGAATATATTTTAGGCTTCTTATACAGTCATTGTCATGATGATCTGTGTTCTTTATTAGACTGAGAGTGGCTGATGATAGCGCTGCCAAAATGATTCTAACAATCCAGGTAGGGATGGGAATTGATAAGATTTTAACGATACCAGTGCTATTAACGATCCTGCTAATCGATCCAATTCTTTAACGATTCTCTTACTGATTCCTGCAGATTTTCCGTGTGGGCAAATGTTGGCCTGTAGATTTTCAGTGGCAACAATGTCAAACACACATGTCACAGCATAGATAACTGCTTCTGCAAGTTGCTGGTGTTTCCACTCACTTAAGGTTGTGCAGTAGGAGCCTTTTGCAAAAATTAAGCCACAATTCTGACTGCTTCTGAATCCTTTCAGTGGAAGGAATTGATAAGGGAACTGATCAGCAAAAAGACTCATGATATCGATACTTTGATGGAGCTGTTAACAATTCTCAACTGGAATTGGTTTTTGAATCCCATCCCTAAGTCCAGGTTATGCAATACAAGTTGTGTTCATCCTGACACAGCTGATGTATCACTTTATCAGCTTTTCTAAAATACAGGATTCAGATTTCAATCAATCAATCAATCAATCTTTATTTGTATAGCGCCAATTCATAACAAGTGTTATCTCAAGACACTTTACAATAGAGCACAAAGCTCTTCATATTATGGATACACATATATGCATAGATACATATATATAAAAATACACATATACATATATATACAAATATATACATCCAACACCCAACATGAATCCATATAGCCAATCATGAATCCCTCCATCATGGCGGCAAGAAAAAACCTTCTGTTAAGCAGCAGGAAATCTTGAATGTGGACCCCAGTCTCATGATGAACAGCAAATCCACACGATGCTGTGTTGGGTGTGTGGGCAAAGGGAGGGAGGTAAGTGGAGACAAGTGGACTAAAGTAAGAACTAAAGCTAGTGACAGATCAACGGACCAATCATAGACCTGTCGTCGTCAAATTTGTTTCTGCTGCAAACAAATTTATTAGAGGAGGGACCTCATGTCTGTGTGGTTGTGGTGAAAAATTTATAGAAGTATAATCAATAAAAGTCTTACTGGAAGTAAGAATTTATGGTAGTGATGAACTCATGGGTGCCCAGACCACAAGTGCATCCCTACCATATTTGTCTCCGTTAAGTATAAATGTATTAATGGTAGACCTCTTGAGATGTGACACCTCATTTTCACACTCAGATTTCAGATTTGCACACTACACTTGTTTACATCCAGGAAGTAAAGCAGGAAAAGCAAGCCATTAACCAGAGTTGCAGCCTGAACTGAGAGGTGCAGGGATGACTGTTTTCGTAGGCCAACACAAAAGTTAGCATTGCGCTGGTTCTCTTGACCACAAACATATAATAGCCTGTGGGATTTTTCACTGTGTTTTAGATTATTGCTGATAATAAGCTCTGTGGAGAGCAAGAAAAATACTGAAACGTGCAGGTTTTGTTCTTTGTTATAATCTTACCAAAAGAATACATTTTTCATGATTGTTTAAGCTAAAAAATAATCTGTGAGATAGCTTAAGCTAATGTGGAACTACAACATGGTGGTTCAATATTTTCATTGTGTTGTGTTTTTGTTGTGACTTTCCCAGTCTTTTGTTGACCCTGTCCCAGCTTTTTTGGAACATGTTGCAGGCATCAAATTCAAAATGAGTGAATACTTGCAAATAACAATGAAGTTTATCAGTTTGAGCGTAAAATATCTTGTCTCTGTAGTGTATTCAATTGAAAATAGGTCAAAAAAAAAATGCAAATCAGTGTATTCTGTTTTTATTTACACAACATCCCAACTTCATTTGAATTGGGGTTGGTAATTCTCTCTGTTATAAGCTTCTTACAGTGAGAGCGTTATGCAAAATGTTTATGTAGAGTAACCTTGGGGGCTTTGTCATGGGAACGACTTGACCTACATACCCAGGGTGCATTGCTTTGGGTCATCTCATGATGCCGATGGCTCATAGGCTAAAGGTCGGATTGAAAAGTCAGCTGAAGCTTGACCTCCATGTCAGGGTGTTTTATGTTTGCTCTCACTCCTGCACGTGTCTTCTTGTTAGACCTTGATTTCTTGGTGCCATGTGATCCAAAAGCCCCTCATTTCCACACACACACACAAACACTCACTGCAGAGTATAAATCATGTCTAATTTTGGTGATGCCAGATTTAAGGAGGGCTTTTATTTTCTAGTTGCCACTTCTGTTTCCACTCATCCCTCTGTGACTAACATAAACAGTCATAGTTTCTATGAAGGTATTACCACAGTCATATTTGTAACCAGCGCTTTCACCAAATTCAGACTACACCCATGTTTGGCTCCACCAAAATGATACTGTACAGCCTCGTAGAAGAGATGAACACGTGCTTATGTGTGTTTATGAGAGGGTGTAGTTTTCCTCCACCCTGTTTCTCCCTCTTTGATTGAGGGAACATTGCCAGCAGAAGTGACTTTATTTGGTTTAATATGTGGAAGAACTCGAAAGGAAAATCTGCGTCTGAGTATTGTAATCCTCATACATGGTGTGGCACACAGGAGCATTTTATACGCCTCATTTCCTGGTTCTACAAGGAAACAGCTGCCACATCCGGAGGGGGAAATCGAGAGGAAAATCTTAAGATGGCTGACCAATCAGAAATCAAATATTACAGCTCAGTATGACTTTAGGAAGTGTTGGAAGAACTGAGACTCTCTGTGAAACAGTACAAAGAGGGATAGATGAATTAAAGTTGTTATGATACCAGATTATAACCTTAAATACGATGTGTAAAAAAATTCTCTATTAAATACCTTTTCAATAAACAACACCTAGGGCCCTATCATGCTCTTGCGTTTGCACCCAGGGGTGTGTTTGTCTGAAAAAAGGAGTGGTCAGGCGCAAATCTGGAATATTTCTAACCTGAGGGCGCAGGAAATTACTGCACTTTAAACTTCTTTATTCCTGTCTAAAGTCTTAAGTGCAGTGTGTTTCTGCTATTCTGAGGGTGTATTAGAGAGATTGACACACACATGCGATCAAAACACACACATCACTGAGCTTATTTTACTCACAGTGGATGCACAATGGCACATCTCTACTTTAAATATTAGAGCATTCGTTGATAAATTCAGTTTTAAGTATATAACAGAACTGAGAGCTGAGAGACACTGTGACTTCTTTGCAGCACTCCTCAGTGTGCTATTGCTGTGCGCTCAAGTGCAGGTCATACTCCCAGAAACAAACAAACAAACAACCAAAAAAAAAACACCCAAATAATTGCAGATGTTCATGCAACAGGGGGATGAATTTCTAATATTTGTATGGGGTGGGCAATATGGAAAAAAATGTTTCACGATTTTTTTATGGCAGTAAAATAATCTTCATTTTATAGCAAGTCTTTTTGTAATCATAGTTAACACTCATTTGCAACCAGAGCAAAACATACATCCATTAATATCAGTCTAATTTCCAAATAATCAACTAAAAATATATTTTTAAAGGCTGTTTATTTAAAATGTCTACTTGTCTTCAACAGTATTTAAATATTCACCATTTTACAAATGAAACAATTAGGTTATTTGGGTGTGAACCATAAAATAGCATGACACTACTGTTTCCCTGCTTTATGGACAATTTTATGAAACAAATTTGGGCATTTTTAGCCCAATTTTAGGATTATGGTTTTGCTCTGTGTTCTCTTTCTGCTTTTAAATCTATTTGAGTGGTTATCAAACATTTTTTTTTAATCAGGGATAAATTGTTTAATTGGAAAGCATGCTGATTTTAAAAATCTGGTGTAGCTGCAATGATTTAGCCCAGGAGAATTTATAATTCTAAAATTTTTGTAAAGAGACTTAACAGAATATGTATATCTGTATGATAATCCTAATCTCAAGTTTCAATTTCATTTTTCAGCCCAACATACTAAAGTTCCAAACACAGGAGCTTTGTTGAGGGAAAGTTAATTGCTGTAAAGAATCTTACTGTTGCACATCATTGAGACAACTTAGTTTTTTGAGTAGTTTTAAACTATAATTGAGTTAATTACCAGGCTTTCTGTGGCACCATGTACTGCTGTGTACCATCTCACCCCAGGGACAAGGCTTGCAGGTTCCATTATAGGCAGTCATATTTACCTCCGCCAAGGAGGTTATGTTTTTGTTTGTTTGTTTGTTTGTTTGTCTATTTATTGGCAAGATTATGTGGAAAAACTACTGGATGGATTTACCTGAGAATTTTACCAAGTGTGGTTTGGTCCAAAGAAGAAGCCATTAAATTTTGTTGGTGATATGTATATTCATCTGGATACAAAAAAATCCAGAAATATCAAAAAATCCCATAAGTTAACATGGGGCGTAATAAAAAAAAAAAAAAAAAAATCATATCTCTGCCATTTCTGAGCAGGTTCGCTTCCAGTTTTACATGATAATATGGGATACATGTCTCTATCATCAGGGTAAATTTCATCTGGATCTGATCCAGATTGACGTCACAAAAAAAAATTGAACTTTATAATGGGAAATCCCATTGATGGCATTCAATAATTCATATAAAATCAAAATATTGAGTGATGTTTCCAAAACTTATTGTGTTCATACATGATAACAGCCTCCATATATGTGCTGAGTTTGGTCTGGATCCTGTCACTATTCTTGATCCGGTGATCCAGAATTGTATCTTTTACAGGGGTTGTGGAAAAACCACTGCTGAAACTGAGCAGCTTGGCGGAGGTCTGCGCTCTAGTTACTTGTGCTAGTGCTTTTCTAGTTACAGTGCCATGGGCCTCCAGCAACCCCACTTCAAAAACACTGAACTAACTCTTTAATACACATCTTTACAGCCTGACTCAAAAAATGGCCTCTGTATAAAGATGTAATACATCTATGTGCTCTCACAGTATGGGGGGGGGGGGGGGGGGGGGGGGGGGGGTTGAAGCGTCTTCACCTGAACCAGCCCAGTTGCCACTTGGATCAATGTTGGAAAACCTTGACCTGGATGACTGAGAACCATCACAAGATCCCAAGTAGACTAAAAAATACTGTACAGCACTGTAAGCTGTGGTGGAGCAGAGGTTTAGATTACCACACAGTTCTACTTCAGGAGATCATTTGAGAGTATTTTTGAATGCAGACTTACTTATTTTCACTTTACTTACTTATGCCTGAGGTTCAACTGCAACTTTCCCTTTGCACATGAGGAAAGTAGAGTGGTGCAGGTTTTAGAAATACCTTTCTCCATTTTGCTCATCATTTTGTGACATTCCTCAGAATAATAATCATCCTCTAACCCTCTGTCTGTGTAATCAAAGAGGAGAGGGCACTTTGGGCAGAGTCTTTGGTGTTTAGGCTAAGCCATCATTTGGTACGCACGTAATCAGAGACTAAAATAATCTGTTTATATCATGACTACTAATTTACCACAGAATGACGCCAGCCACACTGCTCCCTGCATCGCTGTGTGGTCACAGACACACGCACTAACACACGCACACATGGTTGAAGATGCCGAAGATAGAATTCAGCGTGTCTTGGTGCTTTGCATGTACGTGTCTGTGTGTATTAGTGTGTGTTTGTGTGTGTATTTGGCAGCTGAGGAGAGTGTGGAAAGGTCTCGAGGGTGAGAGGTTTTTCCAGCCAGACCCAGAGGCGACCAATGTCCCACATACATCCAGTTTCCTGAGGCGGAAAACAACAATCTGACTCACCGACTGACCCTCCATCTACATTTGATGTGCTGAGGACACCCTGTCTCATGTGTCAGTGTACCTCACTGCTTTGATTCTTTTCCAGAAAGTTTAGGTTAAAGTAAATGTAAAAATCATAAATAACATGTATGACATTCGGGACAGATTGGTATTTTTTTCTCCACAAATTCTTTGGGGGAGTGTCATTAAGAAAATATCCTCTTAACAAACTTCAGGGCTGCTTGATTATGGTAAAACAATTCTTTTGATGAAGTAGATTGATTTTGATTTCAGGATTATTAAGTATGATCATCTATTGATTTTACAACACGTGCAAAAATTTTAACCTTGCAAAGCAGCTGGATCAGCCTGTTTCATTGTCTGTAAACAGGGAAATCCATTTTGCCAAGCTCCAATCTACAATGATTGTGAGATGCCCAAACCGACACAGCCCAATCAGAGTCCCTCAAAATAGGAAAAGGTGAGAGCTCATACAGAGCATAGATGCTAACAGTGTTTTATCAGATCTGGGCCACATTTCATCATTTAATGAAAAACAAACAACAACAGCGAAAGCATTTCTGGATTGAAATTATATTTCTATCATTTCTGACATGTTTTGCTGAGGGTTTGTTACATAGTGGCTTACATTTTGTATTTTACACTGCGGCAGTAGCGCTTGCCCACTACATTATTCTGATTGGCCTGTAATGAGTATGACTGATCAATTACCTGCTGGTTTTCCTTTAAAGTTTCTGCCCATTCTCAAACACTTTCTACGGGCTGTTATCTCGATCGATGTCGCCAAATTAGGGCATTCATCTGCTGGATTTTTTGTTGGACACCCCATGTGCAAATCCAAAATTCTACACTGTGACTGGCTATTTGGCAACAGGTTTCTGTTGGCTTGTATTGGCTAATGTCATTTAATGTAGAACATTTTAATTCCTAAGAACTTGAAATTGTGACTCAAGGCTTAATTCTTTAATTTGAGTCTTGAAAGAAACAAGTACATGAGTTGCCCCTTACTTGATTTTATTTTTTAAGATAAAACGGGGGTCAGGAAATTAATTACAATTTATGTGTAGGGCAGATAGATCTGTTTCTATGTTTGCACCTACTTCTTGAAGACATTTGCATTCACATATTTGTCTATATGTAAAAAAAAATCTGAACTTTGCCTTATAAGTAACTTTGTGGGTGGTGGTGGCATAAGAGATGTTAATCTCAACAGAAAGGAAATGAGGACTAGCCTAGGCTATAGTAATGTTAAGCATGTTGTAGTGTCATGACGTTTTGCTAATAAAATGCAATGTATGCTGTATCATAATTCATGACATTAATGCTCTTCAGTTTAACTTTGTAAATGCAATTTGACAGCAAATTCTCCTGAAAAAAAAAAACATTCAATTGATCCCTGTCTGCCTAATTAGTGCAGGTAAAAGGGTCTAATCATTATTTTCTCATCAATAAAGGCCCAGAGTGGTGTTTGAATGTGTTAAACTAACTCAATAAGTATTTTAAATCAATGTAAATGCAGCTTTGATCAATGTCATTCCCCCCCCCTTTCTGATTGAAACTGGTTTTAGGGTTTTATTCGGCGAGATGGCCTCCAACAGGGGAAGGGAGAAATGACTCAGAGTGACTGATCCTGAACCCCTTCCGACCTTTTTTAGTCATTTATTCAGTCCTTTTGTTTTCATATAAACATGGAGCTCAGGTTAAAGACAAGAGAGTCTTTGTGTAACAGACCACTTTGTGTCAGACATGAGGCGTGAAAGTACCCTGAGGAGTTTGTCACACCGGTGTCATGAATAAAGCACCTGATGTTTTTACGCTAGCAGCTTGGATGCTGATGTTCTAACTGTTTTTCTTCTTTTTTTCTGGGGAAGTGATACCAGAAGCGTTTGTGTTGGGAAAATTCAGTAGAAACAAACACAAGCAAAGCTGAAATGTGACGGCCCCTCACTTGTTCCTCAAACTGCGATAACATTACAGGCGGCTAATGCTATCACTGACATATTAAGCTAACCACAGAAATGTCACTGCTTGAGCCAGGGGGTTCTAGGGTTAGCTTCTGTTTTAGGAGTTGTTGCTGGGGATTAATTTGTGGGATTGTCTTGTCACAGCATCTGAGTCACTACGACTGGGATGGACATTAATGTAAACTTATAAAATTACCCAACATCCTCTGCTACTGGTAAGGTTGTAAAAACACATGAATGCTGGATAAATGTCCTACATTTAACCAATACAAATACATTAATATTGTTCATTAATTAAAGTTCAGACTGCTAAATCTGATTGTTTTCTACACATATTCACTCATTTGGAATTGAATGCCTACAACACATTCTAAAAAAGCTGGGACAGGAACATGCTTACCACTTTTCTTTTAGGCAACACTCAATAACTTTGGGAACTGAGGACATCGATTTTTGAAGCATCTTAGGTGGAATTCCTTCCCTTTCTTGCTTGATGTATGACTTCAGTTGTCCAACAGTCAGGGTCTCTGTTGTCACATTTTGTGCCACACATTTTCAATGGGAGACAGGTCTGAGCAGCAGGCAGGCCAGTCTAGTACCTGCACTCTTTTTCTGTGAAGCAGCGATGTTGTAACATTTCCAGAATGTGACTTGGCAGTGTCTTGTCGTCCCTGAAAAAGGCGTTGTTTGGATGGCAGCATAAGTCACTCTAAAACCTGTAGGCTATGTAACTTTCAGCATTAATGGTACCCTCATAGATGTGCAAGTCACCCATGCCATGGGCACAAACACATCCCAATACCATCACAGATGCGAGTTTGTGAACCTTACGCTAATAACAGTCTGGATGGTCCTTTTCCTCTGTAGCCAAGAGGACACAAAGTCCAAGATTTCCTTAAACAATTTGAAATGTGGACTCATCATTTCACAGCAGTCTTTTCCACTTTGCATCAGTCCATCTCTGAGCTAAGGCCCTGAGAAGAGGGCGCTGTTTCTGGGGTTTGTTGATATATGGCTTTGGCTTTGCATTGTAGTTTTAACTTGCAGTTGTACATGGAGTGACAAACTCTGTTAACTGACAATGATTTTCTGAGATTTCACCAATTTCTCTGAATCTTTTGATGGTATTATGGACTGTTGATGATGAAATCACTAAACCTCTTGCAATTGCACATTGAAGTTGTTCTTAGACTGTTAGACTATTTGTTCACAGTTGTTCACAAAGTAGTGAACCTCACCCCATTCTTGCTTGGGAACAACTGAGATACCAGTATATTTTTTTAAGCAGATACCTGCCAATATCATTGTCTTACCAGTAATATTATGAATCCCTAATGCACACCACATTGTCAGAAAATTTCCATCAGGTAATGATTTAATGAAAAACAAACTGATAAAAACAGAAACACTCCCAGTTTTAATCACCTGGTAACAGTCACAGGCTGTGTACCAGGTGTGGTAAATTTCATATTAAGAACACTCAACTTAATGAATGTTACAGTACGTGAGCATGTAATCAGCTCTATGTTTTCTTGTGCTGTTAATGGTTTTTTAAAATGTCTTTCTCTGTCTAAAACTAATCCATCATTGACATAAAGACTTCAACTTCAAAGAATAATTGTTTGCAGAACCGTAAGTGAGCAATTTTGGGAGATTAGAGTTTTAAGTTATAATTAAAAATCATTTGAATGAGTGATTTATAAGAATCCAAGGAAGCATGGGAAATAAGTAATCCATAGCATCAACAGAAGGCCATGATAAATTAAAAAAGCTAAGCTTACTTCATTTAAATAGGAAACACAGAGAAAATTGAGACTTGGTAGGTTTTCCTTTCTCTGACTTTGGTAGAGGTCTGATATGATATGTTTCAAGCACAAAAAGCAAACATACAGTATGGCTCTGTGGCATGTCTGTGAACTTGTTTTTTTTCTTAATTTGCTGATTATGCCGATGGGAAAACTACTTAGAGAGTTATTTACTGCAGAAGACGGACAGAGTCTCACACTTAGACATAAATAATGGATCCCACAGCAGTTTAGTCTGATTGATGAGTCTGTATGCTGCAGCCTGCTGAGAAATTCAGTTTTACTTCCTGAAATACTCAGCTCACACCATCCTCAGACCTCTTTGTGTTGTTTCAGTAAAACATGTTGTAATTTCTTCAGAAATTCACATAAACTTTGGCAACCGTGTAACAGCACGTCATCACTCATTCACTCACCATGTTGCCCTGAGGGTGTGTCTTTTGTCTTGCATACAGAGCTACAATCTGTTATATTAGGTTTATGTTAGAGATTGTGTATCTCCTTTGTGTTACTTAAATAAAAATAAAAATACAGAAAAAATATTTTTAAGATACTAAAATCAGTTTGTCCTTCTAATAAAGAAACTCATGTTATTCAATATACTCAATGGGACACTTGAGCAAAGGCTCTTACACAGGTTTACCAACTGATTTTTGATTTCCTGTCAGTACGCAACATTGCCTTTGTTTCATTGTTACAGCTTATGCAGTTTTAATTGGCACATATTCCTCAAACAGCCACCATGGTGTCAATTTTGAGATGGCTTTTCTCAGTAAAAATACATACACAAAATCCAGCTAAAAACATTTTTTTTCAACTGTCAGCATGTGATGTTTCGCTGTTTTTTTTTTTTTTAGCTTTAATGTTACCTCTTAAGTAAACTTAATATCATTGCTTTACAAGAAAAGTTGGAATGGGATAATATTGTTGTTGATGTTGCTTGTAATGCAAGCTAAACATTATTGATGCATTATAAGCACTTTTTAATGTATGATGATTGGACACATTGTGTTAGCCATCATCACTGGTGTTGGGCATTGGCAATATATTAAACACCTGAACAAGTTTTTGGAGATTTTAAGGAGGTGGTGGTGATTTTTCATTTGACATGAAACAGTACGTAGTCTTTTCAGGGCTGCTACACACTTCTACAGACATGAAATTTGGCACAAAGATGCCCACAAGATTGACGAGTTGATCAATTTGATATTTGTAATTGACTCGATGGCACCCTTTCAAGTTTTTGAAAAATCAGCTCCAGGGGCAGTTTCATGGGGTATGTATGATGTCAAGACTTAAAAAAAAAACCTACTAGACCCATGTAATCAACTTCACATGATGCTGTTTGACAATTCCAGGAAATGGTCTTCAGCAACCCCTTCCCAAAACTTCCAAACAACTTCACTTTTGTCTTTTAGGAAGAAGAGAAGTCACTGAAGAAAATGTATAAAAAGCTTTTTTGTAACTTCAAGGGTTATGGTGGTCGCTCACATTTTGAGTTCTCGCCATCACTGACACATTTTACAAAACACAACCTATTGTATCTGCCTTCGTCTTTCATCAAAGAAACAAACCAATCGTAAATGAATAAAAGTTTGTCACACTGGGGCCTATTTTCAGTTGCTTCAGTTGGGAAGGAGCCCAATGACAAGAGATTTTGTAACCAGTTACCAAAGAGAACAGAGCAAGTCAAAGGGTCGAGTGTTAACCAATGTACCAAGGCCAGTAAACTTGCCCTGTATGTAGAAATAGCATCACATCCTCCTTCATTTCAGCTCTATCTGATATGAAGAAGGAATCTCCCCAGTGTTTTCACCAGAGGGTTACATGCTGATGACAGGTTTGGAGGCCACGGACATAATTGAATAAAGATCCCAGTTGTTCTTAAATCTCCTGGGTCTTTGAGGCTAGACCCCAGATATCCGGGAAATGAGGGGGCTGTCCCTGTGCTGCTGGTACTGCGGACAGCGTTAATCCTGCACCGCTTGGAGAATACTGATGAGCAGCACTCAAACGATGGAGACGAGGATGTGTGTGTATGTGTTTTAGCGCTGGGCCTTGAACCTGAAAGACCCACGCCCCTATAATATATTTATGGGAGGTGTCACACACCACAGCGAGGAGATATCTGAACTGGAGATAATGTAGAGCCCACAGTGACGACAAAGAGAGCTTTCAGCGTGCTGATACACATCATAGTCCTCCACGGGTGTACCAACACAAACACAGGAGGGGTCACGGGTGGAGTTTAGGTTTTAAATACAGGATTACATCACAGCCTGTCCATGTGAGGCATTTAGTGTGCTCAATCCTTCGAAGCTTTATCAGTTCATATTCATCATGGCAGGCTGTCGTAATAATTGAGACAATGGGTTGTGTGGTAAAGGTCACAAGAGGCGTACACCAGTATTTTTCACTGCTCCACACCTTTTTTAAGCCTCGACCTGATGACTAATATTAACTTAATCCCAAGGGACTATTTTTCTTGGCATGCTTGCTAGGACAATATCCTGAAAGCACCCCAATCACTTCCTGTTTGATTTATAATGCTCAATAATAGGAAGATGAGATTATTGTGGCATTGCTGCTGAAGGATGGTTTTTGTTTTTATATGTGAAAACTCAAATGGAGTGGCATTTTAAGATGTTGAACTGCTGCCATCTTGTGGTCAATATATAAAACTGCATCTTGCCTTTCCACATGATTCATCCATGTGTTATTCAGTCTATAAAATCTTTGCAGGAGAGGGGAAAACTGAATGGAGGTTTAATTTCATTGAGGCCCTAGATGAAGACAGTAATGAGGGCCCCCTCTATTTAGATAAAAGCAATTATCCTTCTTGCCAGTCACCCTCTGCACATCGTCATCCGCATCCAGAGAAGACTGTTCAGCAGAAGACTGCTTCTTTCCAAGTTCAGGACAGACTGAAAAACTCTTTTGTTCCTCAGGCCATCAGACTGTACAACTCCCCACTGGGGGGAAGGAGGAGTATCAAGAAGATAGAGGACAGGAAGAAGCAGTAGCCAGTAGCCATATTTTTATTTATATTTATTTATATTTATATTTGCAAATTGTTTTTACTTTTTTTCTTATAACTGTGTGCTTTTTTACCATGTGTGCTTGCTATACAATGCTGCTGGAATCTTAATTTCTCTGAGGGAGTCTTCCCAAGGAATTCATAAAATTCTATAATCTAATCTAATCTAATCTAAGACAGAGATTTCATTCAAAACTAAAGATGCTGTGAGAGCACAAACCTCTGCCAAGGCATTTCCAGTAATGGTATTGTCATTAATGAGGAAGACTGCTTTATCTCGCACTGTGAACAAATCTTTAAAAATAAAAAAATCTTGGGTTCCCATCTGGATTCCAGTTCCCACCAAAATCTGATCACCTGTCCCTCGTGCCGTGGTCAACATTCCCTGAAAATGCCATCAAAATCTGTTGAGAAGTTATTGAGTTGTTAGCTAAAATGTGGAAAACTGACCTATCTCAGAGTGTTAACAAATCCTTTAAATCTGCAGCTGGATTCAAATCACCCCTTTAAATCAAATCTAATCGATTGGTCCTTGGTCCATTTCTGACCTATCCTGAAAACGCAATCATTTTCCATGAATAACTCTTTGAGTTATCCTGCTAGCAAACTGACAAACAAACAACATGGCTGATTTTAACAATTACTTGTGGATAATGGAAATACAAAGTTTGTATTACAGCTATTCTGCACTCAATATGCATGGTATATATGTATGCAAGCTTGATAGCACATATGTAGATATATACTTACTGGCCCGTAGGCAAGGGGATCGAAGGGTTCGTTTGAACCCCCCCTCCAGAGCCCCCCCCCCCCCCCACTGCCTCGGTGAAGGTTTTCTGTCATGTCATATAAATAAATATAAATGGCTGTCACCTTTTAAATAACTATTCCAAATCATTCTAACCTGATCAAAAAAGGAAAGGTAATTAAGCAGATCGAAGCCCTAGCACCGAGTCTGGGGACCTTGGGGCATGAGTTGACAGACAACTGTAACTTTGCAAAAACAAACGTCCATTTCTCCTGTGCTCCTGTTGACACTCCAGTCCAGTGGGTGGCTGTAATGCCCCTATAACCGCAGAAGACGAAGAAGAAGAAGAAGAGGAAACGAGAAAATGGTTAAAAAGGAAGATAAAGAAAGAAAACCAAAGAAAACTGCGGCTATTATGTCCCAAAATATCGGCGAGAATTTTTGAAAAAGGCCAAAAATGGGTAAGGTGCTAAGTCCAGGCACCGACTGACGTGTATCGATTAGCGGTCGTTAGCTCCGTTAGCTCTGTTAGCTCTGTTAGCATCATTTTTTTTAAACTTTATTATCAGTAGACGGGTTTCTGTCCAACGTCATCACTAAGATGCACGCACAACCAGGGGCAGATGAATAAATTAATAATGTACAATTATTGATAACTAATATAGATAATATAGAAATGGTAAAATATATATTTGTACATAAAAAAGTAAATGTAAATAAATTTAGAGAAAGAAATGGAAATTAAACACGGGCAAATTAACATGACAGACAATGTCACTTAATGTAATTGGAATAAAATTTAATAGCTGATTATCTTTTGTTGGATTTGATATGTGACACACTCAAATTAGATTTTTAATTCAATTAAAAATAATGGGAACCAGGGGGTTGCCTTGGATATTCTGACTTTATGTATATGTAATTTATCAAGTAATATGAAGAGATTAATTATGTTAAATTTATTACTTTGAGAGAAGGAGCCAAAAATTATTTTTTTCTCAAAAAAGTGATACTTGACTGTAGTTTTAATGAAAAGAAAATGTCCCAAATCTTTCAAAAGGTGATGCAAAATGGACATTTATAAAAAAAAATGGATGATGCTTTCTTAATCTTTTTTACAGAAGGTACAGCTGTCATCGATATCAGAAAATCTGGATATGTATACATCAGTAGGATAGATGTTATGTAATAGCTGAAGATGTCCATTATATACACACACACATTAAGATATAACATTTTAAAACAACTTCATTATAATTCTGTGTGCTTACCATATGTATGTGTGTGAAATTAATTTTAATTTTGAAATTAAAATTAAAAAATTTAATTTCAAATTAATTTTGAAATAAGCAAGGTGAGCAACAGAGATGGACAGACAACAAAAGAGAGCAACAGAGACACAAGGAGAGCTACAACTAAGAGAAAGATAACTGTCTGATAGTAGAGAAATAGTACACCTAAATTTAATTCAATTCATTGATTCACAGTAAAAGGAATGTTTGGATGATAACTGGAGATGGTGCATTACCATTAAATTCATTCATGTTTATTCATTCAATGAATTAATGCATGTTGACATGCAGCAGAAGAGAGAAGCAGAGACAGACAACAGACAGCAGAGGTGAGCAACAGAGAGACAGACAAGGAGAAAGCCACAGAAACACTGGCACTGAGAGGGTTGGAAATGGGAAATTATACATTTGAAAAGTGGCCATTATCAGAATTTTTTTTGGGACATAATAGCCGCAGTTTTCTCTGGTTTTCTTTCTTTATCTTCCTTTTTAACCATTTTCTCGTTTCCTCTTCTTCTTCTTCTTCGTCTTCTGCGGTTATAGGGGCATTACTGCCACCCACTGGACTGGAGTGTGAACAGGAGCACAGGAGAAATGGACGTTTGTTTTTGCAAAGTTACAGTTGTCTGTCAACTCATGCCCCAAGGTCCCCAGACTCGGTGCTAGGGCTTCGATCTGCTTAATTACCTTCGAACGAACCCTTCGATCCCCTTGTCTATGGGCCAGGGTGCTAAGTCCAGGCACCGATCCGGTTGCCTTGCTGGTAGTTTGTTGAAAAAAAAAACAAAAAAAACGTACATATATATATATATAAGCATAAATTTTGATATAAATCAGTCTTGTCTCATTTTTTATTCATTGTTAACAGTAATGTATGTGCTAATATACTTGCATCTTGCTGAGTATAACTAGCCGACCATGGGCGGGGAAAACGAGTGTGGTTTGGGAGACAACAGAAGATCCATCAGTCATCAGTCATCAGGTTTCAATTATTCAAAACATAAATAATAAGAAAGAATCAAATGAATCAGATCGCGTTAATCATTGCTGTCGGGATCCTATACATCGCCGCTGAAGAGGAGGCTGCACGGTTGAGGAGGCAGAGCCGTCAGAGGAGGGCCAGGATGCAACGGCGGAGGACGGAGAGGAGATGCGCCCTGCTGGCCAGTTTCACTGCCTTTGTGCGTTCATTTCATCTCATTCAGATTTGGTTCCGATCATTATTTGTACTTTTACGTTACTTTACTAAGCTCTATTCTAGTGATAGGCAGACTGACATCTTCAATGGAAACTAATTTCAAGGCCCGATAAAGTGTAGGAAACATTACACTAGTCAGTATGACAGTGATGGCCACCCACTATTTTATCAGACGAAAAACGGCCATGAAACATTTCATTCCTAAACCTGTTGCAGTAAACATACAACATTGTTACTTTTTATGCTCAGGGACAAAAACAAGCAGGACCAACCATTTACTTTCCAGGAAGAAATTAAATACACAGCAAGAAGTGTTTGGCTTAAACCTGACAGATGTTGGAGGAAAGTTATAACAAACATACATATAACAATAAAATACACAAAACAATCATTAAGTAGTAAATTTTAGTAATAATAATTTTGCTTGAATAACACATACATACATACATACATAAACTTTAGGGGAAATACTGAATAAGTTAGATAAGTTGATATAAGAATTAGTTAATATAAATAATGATAAATAAATAAATAAGTTAATAATTAAGAATAATAAATAAGTAAAAATTAATGAACATCAATCTAGATAAAAGGACAGTACTTGATGTGCTTTTTTTTTCCCTCCCTCCAGTATAACCAGGACCAAGAGCCCTCCAGAAGGTACGCTCAACCCAACCAGAGCGTACCCATCCTGTCTTTGTTTTTTTCTGGGGCAGACACCACACCAGCCGTCAGGCTCTCCAGGGACAGCATTAACATGCTTCTCCGGATGCTGCTGCCCACAGAGCGGACCCATGGATGGGGGGCTGTGATGGAGGAGCTGGTGACTGTGCACTGGCTGGCTTGTGGGGCTTCTTATAGGGTGGCAGGGGACGTCTTCAGCATCCCACTGGCCACAGTCTGCAGGATGGTCCACTGCACCGTTGACAAAATGATGGACATCCTGCACAAAGTGGTGCATTTCCCCAAAGAGGAGGAAATGGATGAGGTGGGTGCCAGCTTTGCCCGTCTTGCTGGCCACAAGGCATTTCGCTGGGCTGCTGGTGCCATTGACGGGTGCCACATCAGGATCCGGCCACCCGGAGAGCCACAGAAGCAGAGCTGCATTAACAGGAAGCTTTTCCCCTCCATCATTCTGCAGGGCATTTGTGACTCCAGAGGTGTTTTCCTGGATGTGTATCTTGGCAACACAGGATCTGTTCATGATGGCCTGGTCTTGAGAAGATCCCCCATGTACCAGCAGGCCCTCTATCCACCAGCTGGGTATTTTCTGTTGGCCGACGGAGGATACCCACGCCTGCAGTATCCTGTGGCCATTGTCACTCCATATCGGCAGCCAGTTGAAAGTAAGGACATGTTTTTGCTTACAAATAAATTAAGCACACATGAAAACTGTTACAATGATGAATCTAAATACACATATCGCTATGAATATTGATTACCAGGTCAGATTGAAGCTCGGTTCAACAGGTTCCACGCACAGCTATTGCAAACTGCACTTCTTTGACAGGACAGTTTCAGGATACATTTTGGTAACCATTACAAACAGAAGCAGGACATTACCTTATACTTATCTTTAAGGTTGCACCACTTCTTCTTGGCCTGTCTAGCTGACAAAGGCAGGCCAGAAGTTGTCACAAAGTCCCTGGCAAAACAGGAGCATAGAAGTCAATCATCATAGATATAGCCATAAAACGTCTTCATAATGCCCCTAAACATACAATAAGCAACAGTACACAAATCAATACTCACTCCCAACCAGTCTGGGCTGACCCACGCCTGCCTGTAAACAGGCGTTCATTGGCCGCCAGCCAGCGGCTCAGGGTCCGGGTCTCCTCAGTTGTCCCTGCATAGAAAGAAGTTCATACCGTCATTGTGAAAAACAAGCAAAAGCAATTACAGGGTTCATGTAACACTGCAGTAGTTAGCCGAGTCATACAACTTTTAGCTGTATTAGCTGTACTGAAAAGAGCATAAGTACTAAGTATTAATACTAGTATTAACAGAGACCGCTGGGTCGGTGCTACAGAAGCTAACTTAATGTACCTGCTTTCATCGTTTCAAAATCACCCACTTTGTCCATTCAGAATATATCAAGGATGACTTTGATTCAACGTTCAGGCTTGAAACACAACCCCATCGAAAATAATTATCTTATTCAAAATTTTACGCGGCAACAAGGGTTACTTACAATTGTGTGTCTTTTCCTCTGCCATTTCTTCTTCTTCTTCTTTGCGGCTGACGTAGTTTCCTGCTGTACGGTGTGAATTGCATTGTGGGATTGGAGCTGTGAAAAGTCTGCTCAAGTTACGAGCGGAGTGGGTACATGGACCGAACTTGTGTCGATGCGGGCTTAGTATTGGAACAGGACTTTGGCTGTGCTTGATAACGTATCACGAGTGCGCAAGTCCAAAAGTTTGCTGTAGTACACATATTGAGAAACACCCCTTGATGTGTCGTCATATTTATCTACTTCATTTTTTTCTCGCTGATCAGAACCTAAACCGTTTAGCAGAAGCCTTTGTGAGATGAAAACAAGTATTGACGGTCTTTGCATCCAAACATCTTCATCTACAGGTGCTTCAAGACGCATCATTTATGAGATTATTTTCAACATCCCTATTTGGTTGGTCTCTGAGGTGGAGTCTCTGGCAGAGAGCAAAACACCCCTGACTCGTGGTTGATCTTGCTTGGTATTATCAGTGTTACAGACTTTGTGTCACATTGTGAATTTAAGAGAAGATACACTGATCTGCTATACTGAAGTGAACCAACATGAAAATGTCTTCAGTGTTCCTCTGCACAGACAGAGGAGTAGTACAATGGCCTGAGCAGTGTGTTGACCAAGCCTGGAAGACTGATAGTCCCAAAGAAGGTGAAACCACGAGTCAGAGTGGATTGCTGTCTGCCAGGGACTCCACCTAATATTTCTCTCTGAAATCAGAGCGGGCAGAGCGGGTGCTTGGGCCGGCCCTCGCCTTTTCCTTTGATTTCCTAAACACATTTTGGATGATTTCCTGCCTTAGAGTGCTGATTTCTTGTCCATTTCTTGTCAATTGTGGCCAAGCCACATCCCCAACGGTATTAAAGTCTGCCCTCAGGTCTACACTTCCTCATTCCTACACATCATGAATCAATATCACAGTCATTTAATCACAGGGCCAACTGTCTACCACAATGTCATTGCACGTTTCTGTACTCTACTCGGGTATATCCAATCAAATCCTATCACTCCGCGTCATATCGTATCGTTACTCATCATATCACGTCATATTGATACTGAATCATATCGTTCTTATCAAATCATATCATATCTTCCGTATCTGCCACAGCGGCTGCCACCAGCGGGGGGTCACAACATGCCCGAGGTCCCCCACCACCTCCACCGGACAGCACCCGGATCTCACATCGGCCAGCTCCAACGACTGCGATCATCGGGGACTCCATCATCAGGGAGATCACAGACGAGGACCAGAGGGCGGGAGCATGTTACTCCAGTTTTAAAGTCGCTGCATTGGCTCCCCGTGCGCTTCAGGATCAATTTTAAGGTTCTTTTATTAGTTCATAAATGTCTTAACGGCCTCGGGCCTACTTATTTATCTGACCTGTTTTTACCTTATCAGCCCTTGCGGACCCTGAGGTCCTCTGGCACCGGCCTTTTGACCATACCAAAAGTTAGAACTAAGACACACAGGGAGGCGGCTTTTAGTTATTATGGTCCCCGATTGTGGAACAGCCTGCCAGAGAATCTCAGGGCTGCAGAGTCTGTTGATACTTTTAAAAAGAGGCTCAAAACCCACCTATTTACTCAAGCTTATAATTGATGTAATTGACTTATTTATTCCTTCAATATGTATTCTTATTCTACTTCATAACTTATTTATTCTGTATATATGTATATATATATATATATATATATATATATATATATTTATATATATATTTATGTACAACTCCTTTGTCTGTGGAACTTTGTTAATTGGCTGGTAGAATGATGGGCTAATCTTTGTACACAATCAAAATTGATTGATTGATTCTGGATAAAGGTCTATGATGTGCCAAGAATTGAGGAATTATTTCAGCTAAGACGAAAATGCTTTGAATACCAGACAGACAATCTGGCAAATTCTATTTAGTTTTACGATATGACGCGGAGTGATAGGATTTGATTGGATATACCTGAGTCGAGTACAGAAACGTGCGATGACATTGTGGTAGACAGTTGGCCCTGTGATTAAATGATTGTGATATTGACTCATGATGTGTAGACCTGAGAGCGGACTTTAACACTTTTGGGGATGTGGCTTGGCCACGATTGACAAAAAATGGACAAGAAATCAGCACCCTAAGTCAGGAAATCATCCAAAATGTGTTTGGGAAATCAAAGGAAAAAGCGAGGGCCGGCCCGAGCACCCGGGACGGGGGCTCGGGCCAGCTCGGCCCTCTGCCCTTTCCGATTACAGAGAGAAATATTAGGTGGAGTCCCTGGCACTCAGCAATCCACTTTGACTCGTGGTTTCACCTTCTTTGGGACTACCAATCTTCCAGGCTTTGTCAACACATTGCTCAGGCCAACCACGAGTCAGGGGTGTGTTGCTCTCTGCCAGAGACTCCACCTCAGAGACCAACCAAATAGGAATGTTGAAAATAATCTCATAAATGATGCGTCTTGAAGCACCTGTAGATGATGATGTTTGGATGCAGACCGTCAATACTTAATTAATCTCGTAAAGGCTTCTGCTAGATGGTTTAGGTTCTGAGCAGCCGGAAAAAAATGAAGTAGATAAATATGACGACACATCAGTACAAAAACTCAAATAAAATTCAAGCCGCAAGTAGCATTGGTTGAGGACATCTGCCCGGGAGAGGAGAGACCAGAAGAGACTCATGAAAAGGGACTAACTGGACATGAATTGCCTCAGGGACTACTGTGCGGCCCTGTTTCTCTCTCTGTTTCTCCCTGGTACTCCTCCTTCCTCTCCTCTGCTGCGCACCTGAGAGTAATCTGCGCTCAGGGAGGGGAGGGCTATTTGGAGGAGCTGAGAGAGGAGCAATGGTTGGGAACACACAGACCTGGGGAGCAGGAGGTTTCTTTGTACTCCTTTGTTTTCTGGATTTACAGGTATTTTTGTTTCTCCTTTTCCCTCTTTTGTTCCTCAGCAGCACTAGGTTGCTGGATTTTGTTGTTTTACTTTGGGCTGGAGATTGTCAGTGGTCCTGTTTTCTCGGTTTTGATTATACCTTGGTTTACTTAGTTTTTGGTCAGGCAGCGTATGGAGAGGTGTTGGGTGCGACGGCCCCTTATGGGTTGGCCTGATCATTTTCTCCAGTTTTGTCCATTTTTGCCGACAACTCCAGCCCCTTCTGTTTCATTTAGCTTGTTTCTCTGCCCGCCCCGATTTCAGAGAGAAATATTTGTACCTTCTGGAGGGCTCTTGGTTCTGGATATACTGGAGGGAGGAAAAAAAAAAGCACATCAAGTACTGTACTGTCCTTTTATCTAGATTGATGTTCATTAATTTTTAATTATTTATTATTCTTAATTATTAACTTATTTATTTATTTATTATTATTTACATGAACTTATTCTTATATTAACTTATCTAACTTATTAAGTATTTCCCCTAAAGTTTATGTATGTATGTATGTATGTGTTTATTTATTCAAGCAAAATTATTATTACTAAAATTTACTACTTAATGATTGTTTTGTGTATTTTATTGTTATATGTATGTTTGTTATAACTTTCCTCCAACATCTGTCAGGTTTAAGCCAAACACTTCTTACTGTGAATTTAATTTCTTCCTGGAAAGTAAATGGTTGGTCCTGCTTGTTTTTGTCCTGAGCATAAAAAGTAACAATGTTGTATGTTTACTGCAACAGGTTTAGGAATGAAATGTTTCATGGCCGTTTTTCGTCTGATAAAATAGTGGGTGGCCATCACTGTCATACTGACTAGTGTAATGTTTCTACACTTTATCGGGCCTTGAAATTAGTTTCCATTGAAGATGTCAGTCTGCCTATCACTAGAATAGAGCTTAGTAAAGTAACGTAAAAGTACAAATAATGATCGGAACCAAATCTGAATGAGATGAAATGAACGCACAAAGGCAGTGGAACTGGCCAGCAGGGCGCATCTCCTCTCCGTCCTCCGCTGTTGCATCCTGGCCCTCCTCTGACGGCTCTGCCTCCTCAACCGTGCAGCCTCCTCTTCAGCGGCGATGTATGGGATCCCGACAGCAATGATTAACGCGAGTTAGTTAGTTAGTTATACTCAGCAAGATGCAAGTATATTAGCACATACATTACTGTTAACAATGAATAAAAAATGAGACAAGACTGATTTATGCTTATATATATATATATGTATATATGTACGTTTTTTTTTTTTTTTTCAACAAACTACCAGCAAGGCAACCGGATCGGTGCCTGGACTTAGCACCGACTTGGCCTGTAGGCAAGGGGATCGAAGGGTTCGTTCGAAGGTAATTTAGCAGATCGAAGCCCTAGCACTGAGTCTGGGGACCTTGGGGCATGAGTTGACAGACAACTGTAACTTTGCAAAAACAAACGTCCATTTCTCCTGTGCTCCTGTTGACACTCCAGTCCAGTGGGTGGCAGTAATGCCCCTATAACCGCAGAAGACGAAGAAGAAGAAGAAGAGGAAAACGAGAAAATGGTTAAAAATTAAGATAAAGAAAGAAAACCAAAGAAAACTGCGGCTGTTATGTCCCAAAATATCGCGAGAATTTCCGAAAAAGGGCAAATATGGGTAAGGTGCTAAGTCCAGGCACCGACTGACGTGTATCGATTAGCGGTCGTTAGCTCCGTTAGCTCTGTTAGCATCATTTTTTTTAACTTTATCAGTAGACGGGTTTCTGTCCAACGTCATCACTAAGATGCACGCACAACCACGGGGCAGATGAATAAATTAATAATGTACAATTATTGATAACTAAGATAATATATGTGACCGGATGCCCTTTGGGGCACCCCGAGCCATTGTGTGGCGCTGCGTCGGGGACTTGAGTTGCTGGTCGGTGCGCGCCTTTAAAAGGGTGTCGTCACCGAACCGGCCCCCTTTTCCCTGGTCCTGGCAGTGAGCGTGTGTGGCGTGCTCGAGGCGGCTGTGTTTGGCGTGGGGCAGTAATGGAGCTGGTGTGAGCGCAGCTTGGCCTGAGCTTCTTTCCAGTCAAAGAAAGGTAAGTGGCCTGCTTTCACCTGCCTGATTGTTCACGGGGCAGCTTGCTTAGCCCCTGATCTGATTGTCCCTGTGCAGCGCAGCTGGTGTGGCTGCGGGGGGGAGCAAGTTGGCGTGCTGCAAGCGGGAACCTGGTCGCTGTGGTTAGCGTGGCCGGCGGGGTGGTGCGTGTGCCACGCTTTGGATTTGGGCTTCGTCCTCCCGTGGGTGTGTGCCCGGAGCGGCGTGGCCGTGGGTAAGCCAACTCATTAGTCTCGCTCTTGCGTAAAAGCATGCTGACATCGGACTGACTCATCCTCCTTTTCCTGCTGTACCCGCAGATTCCTCCTCTTAAGGTGCCGTTTTTCTGGTTCTATTATTCATCCACCTTGGCATCAGCTGTGGGGGGGACGTGGCTCTAAACAGCCGTCAGGAGACGGGCACTGCTGTTTTTCTGGACTGTTTTAAGCTGCACCGCTGCTGCGGTTATGATTTCTGTTGTGGTTTAGTTTATTTCAGTTTTCGTTCCCCTAGGTTTCCTTTTGCCTTAGTTTGGTTGTAGTTGGTTATAGTTCTGTTAAATTCATATGGTTAGGCATTCTTAATTCCCCTGCTTTTGATTTCACTTTGAATCCGTTACATTCCTGTAGTTTTGGCTTTATTAATCATTAATCTTTGTTTCGTTTGCTTTGGTTACTTTTGTTTTGTTTGTTGTTTATTGGGGAACTTTAGTTGTAAATTCGATTTCTTGGTTAGTTATTTTGTTGTCTTTATTTTTTGTATTTACCCTATTTCATTTCAGGCCGGGAGGTTTTGTTTTTTTTTTGGTGTGTGTGTGTGTGTAGGTTCTGGGGTGAGGCAGGCTGCCACCCTACATGCCTTTTTAGGGGGTCGGGATACATACTGTAAATAATTATTTCACTTGGGTTCTTGGTTCTTTTCTTTACTTTATTTTGATTAATTGGTATGATTGAGTTAATTAAATTGGGTTGTTCCTTGGATTTTCTTATGATTTGGGGTTCTGTTTTGTATTTAATTTAAATTGTATGTTCACAAGAGCCAACACAACTAAAAATTCTTTTCGTGTGTTACAGGCGCTGTGGGCCAAAGCGAGCGGCAGTCCCCTTCCCTGGTGGTGGTGTTTTTCACAGTTCAGTATTTGGTTTGCTTCACGGGTGTTTGATTTGGATTTTTACCCCTGGTTTCCCTGCCGCCGTGGTAAGCCCCAGCCTTGAACTGTTTTGGTTGCCTCTGTGTGCCCCCCGCCTTTTTTTAGTAAAGAAAAGCAAAATTGTATTTTAAATTAGAAATAAAGGATATATTTTTATATGTGAGTCTCGTCTCTGCCCTGTGTTTGTGGTGAACCTGTGTTGCCCTTGAATAAGTTCTGTCTAATTAAAGGTATATTCCCAGGGGTGAAATTCCCCTGGATGGCGTTGTCGGGCTTTGTACCTCTAACTTACCCATCACCCCGTCACATATAGAAATGGTAAAATATATTTGTACATAAAAAAGTAAATGTAAATAAATTTAGAGAAAGAAATGGAAATTAAACACGGGCAAATTAACATGACCGACAATGTCACTTAATGTAATTGGAATAAAATTGCATAGCTGATTATTTTTTGTGTGATTTGATATGTGACGCACTCAAATTAGATTTTTAATTCAATTAAAAATAATGGGAACGAGGGGGTTGCCTTGGATATTCTGACTTTATGTATATGTAATTTATCAAGTAATATGAAGAGATCAATTATGTTAAATTTATTACTTTGAGAGAAGGAGCCAAAAATGATTTTTTTTCTCAAAAAAGTGATACCTGACTGTAGTTTTAACAAAAAGAAAATGTCCCAAATCTTTCAAAAGGTGATGCAAAATGGATATTTATAAAAAAAATGGAAGATGCTTTCTTGATCTTTTTTACAGAAGGTACAGCTGTCATCGATATCAGAAAATCTGGATATGTATACATCAGTGGGATAGATGTTATGTAATAGCTGAAGATGTCTATTATATACACATACACACATTAAGACATAACATTTTAAAACAACTTCATTATAATTCTCTGTGTGTTTACCATATGTGTGCGTGTGAAATTAATTTTAATTTTGAAATTAAAATGAAATAATTTAATTTCAAATGAATTTTGAGATGAGCAAGGTGAGCAACAGATATGGACAGACATCAAAAGAGAGCAACAGAGACACAAGGAGAGCTACAACTAAGAGAAAGATAACTGTCCGATAGTAGAGAAATAGTACACCTAAATGTAATTCAATTCATTGATTCACAGTAAAAGGAATGTTTGGATGATAATGGAGATGGTGCATTACCATTAAATTCATTCATGTTTATTCATTCAGTGAATTAATGCATGTTGACAGAGACATGCAGCAGAAGAGAGAAGCAGAGACAGACAACAGACAGCAGAGGTGAGCAACAGAGAGACAGACAAGGAGAAAGCCACAGAAACACTGGCACTGAGAGGGTTGGAAATGGGAAATTATACATTTGAAAAGTGGCCATTATCAGAATTTTTTTTTTATTACATGGTGAAAATTGCTGTAATAGGCTGTGTTTGGAATTTGAACATTAATCTAAAAATAATCACCTGTACCAAATGTGATGAGTACCAGCTCATCCACTGCCACATTAGAAGAGAAAGTATGCCTATAGTGGCCAAAAATGGTCAAATCACAACATTTGAAGGAAAATTTGAATGATATAGAGACAGTACACTTAAATTTAATTCAATTAATTCATGTTAAAAGAAAGTTTGGATGGTAGTACACTTAAATTTAATTAATTCATATTCATTCATGTCAGCAGAGGAGAGCAACAGGGACGTATAGAGGAAAACAGAGGGACAACTGGGGAGAGAAAAGTCATGTAAAAGTGAAGGTGTAATCAATAAAAAGTATAAATTAAAATGTATGAAATGTGCTTGTGTATTTAGGAGGGCGGGTGGTAAAGTCCACTTTTTAGGAAAAAAAAAGATCCCCCCCCCCACAAGGCTGGCTACGGGCCTGACTTATATGTTTGCTGATACCTGCACATAGTAGGTTTGGACTTTACTGCATATTTACTTATGGGTATTTTTTTCAAAATGGTTATCATCTTTCACTTTTAGACATGTATGTTGTATAAATATTATATTATTTATCTTTGTATCTTCTTTATTATTAGAATTATTATCTTACTACTTTATTTTTATTCTATGCTGCACGGACAAGTGCATCTGTAAGTTGCTGGTGTTCCCACTCTTGTTTGAAACAGATACAAGAAGTTGTGCAGTTAATGTAATTTTGTGTAAAAAGACTTTAGACTTGGAAGTGCCCGGAGTAACTATTGTGATTTACATTCATAAAGGAGCTGGGTAAGTAATTTCAATGCCTTTTGGAGAACAGGTGGATTGAACACCTGTGCACTTCTTTCTACCCCTTGTTGGACATGTAAATCAAACAACAACATACAATCTTGTTATAATAATGTCATGTTGGTGTGTTTTTTTCCTTCTGTTGGTTGTATGTTGGAATTAAAATATTAAACAAATTAAATTTAACCACAGTTTTATCCTCTCCTGTTTCCTGTCTGCCATGATCACATCTTTGACTTCTCTGTTATTGGTTAAGCTGACTGCCTCTGATAAGAATTGCAAAGCAAGCAGAAAAAAGTGGGTGGAATAATAAGGGAACTGTCAAGCACAAAGCTAATGATATTGATTCCCAGCTGTTATTGATTCTTAACTTAGTTTTTGATTCCCATCCTTATTCAGTATACAATACTGCATTGCATTCAGATAAAACTATTTTTTGTGAATCACAAACTGTTTTTTGGTTGCACCTACATGCCTCTGTACATGGGAGAAGGTCTGTGAAGCTCATTGTGTATGAGGAGGGTTGGCAAAGCCTTGAGGCAGTGAAAAACCTTGTTCCAAAAATGAATCAGCATATACATCCCTGTGTTTAATATAAAGATGGGGGGATGCTTTGTAGAAATCAAATAATTTCTGTTTAAGCTTTTTGATTTATTTTGCAAGATGTTGAAAGTTGCATAAAATATTCAGAGACAGAAAAAACACAAACAAGGAGCCACCACCAGGTGTCATGCTAAACAATCAACTATCTCTGCTGCCAACAGGCTCCACAGACAACTCAACATAATCCTAACAGCATTAGCCCAGGTGTCCGCACTACAATAGCAGTAAGTCGATAGTCAGTAAAGCTTGTTTGTTTCTTAGAGTTGAAGAGGTTTAGTTGACAAATCTAGATTTCACAATAAACTGGGCAAACAGGCTCATGTTTCAGACAGTAAACTTGCCTTTCAGTAAGTTCCTGGTCACAAGACTCTCTGTTTCAGATAAATGCACCCTAAAGCAAACTAAACTATGACATTTGATACAGCACAAAAAGTCATCCAACATATATCAACATCATTCTGTTAAATGCATGATCTGAACATGACTACTTAAGTCACTGTTGTGAGTGTTGAGTTCAGGCTGCCCAACCCTTGTGTACACAAGGTGACCATGGTCTCTGTGCTCTCACATGTTTTTATAAAAGCAATAATGAACGTGGACAGCTAAGCTGAGACTCCGCTGCGACAACAGACCTGTCATTTTGTTGACATTTTCTTGAATTTTTCGAAGTAAAAACTTTTATTCACTCTCTTGCTTGTTAACTTTTGCTGGTTTAATTGTAAATCTATAATATGAGATAACATATTTTATGAGCCAAAAGATTTGTTTTGGAACTAGAATTTGGATACAAGGGTAGGACTATGGCAGCTGAAAGGGGTTGGCGCCCCTTGTCTCTGGAGCCTCGGGGCATAGGTTTTGCACCCTTGCTTCCTTGAACTTCATCACACGCAAACACCAACAAATGCAGTAGAGTTAGCGTTGCTGGTGGTGCAAACAAGTCGTCAGAAATGAAGAATGGTGAAGTACTGACCAAAACCTGACCTGAAACATTGTCGGTCCAGGAAAAAGCACAGGTCAATTCTTAGATCCATACTGACAGGGTCTCCCTCTTTACATATTATTATAATATTTCCCATTCACTAACAGCCCTGAAGGGTGGCCAAGAGGACAGATTCATGGTGATAAAAAAGAAATAATGATAAACGTAGAAATTATGTTTCAACCTGACAATGTTGATACTTATTCTTTTGTAAGTTTGAAGTAATTTTTCATTGTTTTATTGGGTGCCTGCATCAAATTGTGATAATATTACCCTCTGAAACTGAGAATAACATTAATGTGGCCCTCGCGGTCACCAAAGTTGCCCATTCCATTACAGGATTGATTTTAAACTTTTAATGTTTGTTTTTAAAGCTCTTAATGGTCTCGCTCCAGTGTATTTAACTGAGCTTTTAACTGTTCGGGAGCCTGGTAGAGCTCTGAGGTCGTCATACAAACTTTTGCTGGAAGTGCCCAGGTTGAAATACAGACACTGGGGTGACCAAGCCTTTTCCATTGCTGCTCCCAGGCTCTGGAATAAGCTCCTTGCTGAAATGCGTCTCATTTCTGACCTGTGCCTTTTCAAATCTAGACTGAAAACACATTTATTTAGGATGACTTTTAACCCAGTAGCATGGTGGCACTTTTAATTTATTTTCCTTTATTTTATTGTATTGTGTTTTTTTTCCTCTCTTTTCTATTTTAATTTGTTTTTTTTGCTTTAAATTGTTTTTGTTTTTATTTATTGCTTTTTACTCACTACCTATTGTAAAGCACTTTGGTTCACCGAAAGGGTTGTTGAAAAGGGTTGTATAAATAAAGAACATTACATTTACATTCCTATCTGAAATAGTATTTATATAAGGCATACAGATGCAATGAATAACAAATACAAATATTTATAACTATTTCAAAAAGGACTTAAGCTTTCACAAATATCCAACAACTTCTACGTTTTCATGTTACATCAGATACCTGATGTAAGCAAGTTCTAGTTCTCCTTTAAATTGCTGTATTGTGTGTCTGTTTGCATTTGTGGTCATAATACTTTTCTAACAAGGTTTAAAATCCCTGCTAAGTAGTTATTAACATTCTTTCCTCATATAGATGTATTTAATCCCATTTTTATTGTATCTTAAAGCCCGTCAGGTGTCTTGTTTATAGCATGCTAGCTTTTCGAAACCCTGTAGCATCACCACACTGAGCCAAACTCTCACACCTGATTGGCTCGCCGTGCTCCCGCTCGTCCAATCAGAAGGCCGCTTTAGCTCCGCCCGCCACATCACTGGCATGGCGGAACACAGAGCAGGAATTCCGCCTATGCCTGCTGACAGCGTCGTGGAGGGGGGAACACGGGTAATGACCGTCCTCTGGCGATACAAATCTGTTGCCCGGCGACGAGGGGAAGGCAACTAACCAGCTGGGAGCTACTTGGCAGGAGCAGAGCATCCGGGGGGACGCACAGCTGTTCGGGCCACCGGGCTGGTTAAAGACCGAGCCGCTTCTGATGCTCGGAGTTGGACGGCTGCCGTCGTTTGGATAAAGTTGTTCGGCAGGACTTTAAGACTCGACACTATGGATTTACTGGAGGTGCTGCATTTGGACGAACTGTCCCACGGACTGGCAAATTTGTCCATGTTTCCTTACTTTGACATGGCGCACTACATCGTGTCAGTAATGTCTCTGAGGGAGCAGCCAGGTAAGAGACAGAGCTGAAGTTCAAAGTTCAAGCGCTTAGCTGCAAGGCATATGTCCTCAGCTTATGCATGGGGACATATTTGTGTCAAAAACAGGAGCTTTAGTATGTTAAAGCTGCACCTGGTCAAAGTTTGAACTCATACCCGTTATCCTGTTCAAACAAGCTCCACTTACTCTAATAATTTAATGTACTTATATTTGTTGTAGCATATATTTTGATTAATACCACAGAGTTGCAGCTAAAGATTGTGGGCCCTATTAAGTGATACCAATGTGGGCCCCAGCACCACAACCCAAACTGACCCTTCAAAATCCTCAAACCACACCTTTATTATCAACAAATGTTACTAGAATTTAGTGTTAGCCCCTCTTATAAATTGCTAAACCTATTTATAAAAGCATCCCAAACTTAATATATCACCTTGTATATATTTATTTTAAGTATCTTATCACTTTATGTCTTTAAGCTTTAGGGGTGAAAAGAGTAAATAAAAACCCCAAAAAAAACAGAGGTGCACCATTACAGACACTATTTACCCTATCTCTCAATGTTAATGAATCCTGGATCTGCATCCAGACTCATATGCTGACCAAAATCTAATAATTTTCTCCTTTGGCCACGACCAACATTTCCTGAAAATTACATCAAAATCCATTTTTAACTTTTTGAGTAATCTTGCAAACAGGCAAACATAAGTTAGCAAAAACATGGCCTTCTTGGCAGAGGTAATAATAGACTTTTGTGTTTACTAGCACAGGTTTTTTGATCAAATTTTACTCAAGTACAGGTGAAAGTTTTATTATTTCGTGTACTCTATACTTTTCAGTGTCATGCAGAAAGGACAGTCAGAGTTTATTGGGTCAAACAGTTCCTAATTTGAATATATATAATAGTGTAAAGTATGAGAACATTAAGCCTAAGTTGTAAAATGTTACTACCTATCTATCTTTCTGTCTATTTATCTATCATTTTAACTATATGTATGTGTATTTGGATGAATCATGAGATATTGGATGTAGCTTTCAATAATACATGTTAAACTTGAGTTAAACTGACAATAAAATGCATAATATATAATATAATATATATAATGCATTACAATATATGAATATAGTGTAAATTAACTATTTGCCCTCATTTTAATTAGAACATAATGCGTGAATAAACTGTTGGTTCCAAAATGGGACCAGCCCTCATGGACATCCTGTTATAGATTCATTCAGTATTTAATATCAAACTTTTATTTCAGTTTTGATATCAAATTTTGTATCAGCAATGGATTTTTTTGTCCTGACAATCCTGATTGATGAAAAACTTTGATTAGTTTAACTTGTGAACATTTTTTTTCTCTCAGTACTCAGATGCTTTGACAAATGTTATACAATATATGCCACATTAAATTATTTAATTAACCATAAAAGTAAGACAAGGCAAGTTTATTTGTGTAGCACCGTTCAACAACAAAGCAGTTTTAAAGTGCTTCACGCAAAACATCAGAGCACAATGACAAAGGGAAAAACACATCAGAATAAAATTTTTATTTAAAGAGTAATTATAGACCACAACATTTGAAAACAAAGAAGTCAAAACAAGAGAAATGCTGAGCTAAAACAAAAGCTAAAATATTCAAAATCAAGACTGAAATTTGAGTAATTTGTCTTAATACTGCTTTGACAAATTATTCAACAAGTGTAAGTATTCATGAAAGTTTATCAGTCACAGTAACTTGACTGTGCTGTAGGAGTGAGCAGGAGGTGAGGTATGCAGAAACCCACTGTGATATCTCAAAACTTCACCTCAGGTGAAGTACAGAAGGAGAGAAGAAAAGCGTAGAAAGATGGATTAAAACCAACAACTATGAATCCAAACAGGAGGAATTGGCTTGGAGCTTGAACAGAAAGTCACTCCTAGAATTGTTCCAAAGTAAAATGCTCCATCAACTGTCTTTTCTTATCCTAAAGCTGATCAGACTAACTGCATGAAGATGTACAGACACAGCACATGATCTCATGGCGTGCAAAGGTTCTTAAAATGCAAAACTGATCCATAAAGAAAACAGGAAATACAAGTTTGTGACAGGTAGATGTGATTTGACTCAAGGTTCTGCAGCAGTAGGTTAGTAGCTATAAGTATGAGGGACATCACATGATGGGGGAGGGTTAAGAGGCTTCTCTTCATTAAATGTCTCTGTAATTATGACTCTGCAGTGATGTGATCATAACAATATCAGAGTTATCAGAGTAAAAAACTACAGCTTTAATCAGACCGCTGCAGGGCTGGAGTTTGGCCCTCTGTCCTCTGAAGAAACAAGATGGTCTGATTAAATCAAATAAGGATTTTTACAGCCCAAGGATACTCCAAGGCAAATAAAACTACAGGGATATTACTTGATTAATTTACTTTTTTACTTTGTATTCCAACTCAGATATCCTGTTGAGTAATAAAGAGAAGAAAATATATCACCAGTTTTGTAGTTTGTTTGACAAATACCAATCTGAACATCATTTTTTACTGTCAAACAATACAGGATGATGTGGAGGCTTGAAAAAGTAAAGAATCCTGACTCCTTGTACAGTAAAGATTTACACTTATAAGCTTGGATAAAAATGGTTGTCAGGATACCTTATTTTAAACTTCGATACAATCAGAAGAAATGAAATGAAAGGAAAGTACCTATTAAGGAAAAGCTTCGGTCAGAGACTCAGGTTGTTTATAAATACCAAAATTGCAGGCTGATTAGATAAAGCGCCACTTCAGTTCACTGTCATTGTAAAGCTCAGAATGAGCTTTTGAAAAAAATGTAGGAACTTTTTTACAGCATCATTGCTCTTTGAAACAGTTGATTTTGATAATAACAGAGATTTAAAAATGCCAGACAGAATGAAGATTAAACACTGTGACACCCTTTAAAGTGAAGTTTGCAGGTTGGTGATCACAATGGAACAATTTGTAGTTTTTTTATTTCTGGAGTCACATTTGTGTGCTTGCTTGAAGAAATTATTTGTTCACACGCACACAGCCATCAACAGAGTTTTAATCATCATCCTGGAAGGTTTCTAAGATCATGGAAACAGGTCTATGTTTCAGAGAAATTAAGGTGGAAAAAGGAGGAGTTAAGCTTTGGTGTGATGTGAACCAGTGGAGAGGAGTGAGCAGCTAGCAATCTTTGGCAATGTGTGTATGTCAAAGACAGGAGTGTTTTCCATGAGATTTAGAAAGAAAATGTATTAAACCAATGTCCAATCCACACAGAGACAAAAACTTATTCACCTTGAACACGTTTGACTGTAAGTAAGACCGTAGTTTGATCCTTACGCTGCTGGTGGAAGGAGAGGAAGGCTGTGTCATGTCTCAAAATGTTGCCTAAACAAAGCGGCTTGGTATTGGAAAATTAAGCAGATGCAAACAAACTGTTTATAGTATGTGATGACCCCACGCTAGGGCTGAACGATTTAGGAAAGATCTAATTGTAATTTTTCTGGCAGATATTGCGATTTCAATTCAATTCCCGATTTTTTTCAAATCAGGCTTCAGTGCAATATTCACAATGTTTACAGTAACATTTACAGAAATGACAGAAAATTACATCATACCATCAAACATTAAAAGCTATTACTCTGAGGCAAAGATTAAAACTAAATTTAAGAGTTGCTTCCAAATGTATTTATTAACAAGAAACATGCATAAAGTCCTTGACCAACAGCAGTCATTACAACTGAAGAACTAAAAGAGCCATCTTTGACTGTCTGAACTTAAAAAATGTAGCACAAAAATCCTTTTTTTTGTGTTAAGTTAAAAGAAGTTAAATAACATGAAAAAAAGTAATAATAAGATAAATAAAATTCAACAATTCCAATAAGGGAAAAAAGCCAGTCATGCCAAAATAGCTTTTTAACCTATGATGGTTTTGGACATGAGCGCTGACATGAGACAACATTGCCAAGAGCAAATAGTTGACACAACAGGTCCTTAGTCAGCAAAAAACTGCAGCTTCGCTGATCACATGTTCATGTTGTCTGAAATCTCGATTTCAATCAGAAAATGATAAATCGTTCAGCCCTACCACAGGCTTTTTTTGTTGGTTGTTTTCTCTCATAATTCTTCTAATTACGTGGAGAGTTTGGCCCCATGTACAGCGATGTTAGCATTAGCAACTGTCCTGAGATTTCTGAACAGAGAGAGAACTGAGCTGTGACACTGGCTACGTTAATAGCAGTCAATATTCGGGTTAAGATCAGTATTCCAGTTTCTGAAACATTCGGAATAACTTGTACATGCATGAGCAAACAGTGTTAATTCCTCTATGCATAGTATCCCAAACAAAACAGCGACACATGGAAAACGTCATGACGCACGGAGAACGTCATGACGCAATATGTGTCATTTCCACTTCTTCTTCCTGTATCCAATAGCAACGAGAACAACTGCAGCAGCACGGCGGATAATGAATGGCCCAGAGCAGCTAACAGTCGGCTTCATTTGCATTTTGGTGCTGGTACTGACCCACCATCAGTACTTGACAATATTCTTTGTCAGTGTCTTCATTAATGGAAGGTGAGAACGTGAAGAATTAGGAAATCGAGGCGAAGCTGTGCCATGTTACAACAAGTACTTCCTGTACTCAAAAGACCGAGATTCCTTGCGAAAAGGACATGCGCAGAACACAACTTAATGTTCCTTTCGATGAGGATATCCCAATCGGCGTATACATGACCAGATATTCAGGTTAGAAAAGGAGTAACCCAGGGGTGACTTTCGGGTTCTTAAAAAACCTTTTGAAAAACCGGAATATGCTCATATTCCGGTTTTTCAAAAGGTTTTTTGGTGTTTACATGGCTGCATGCAACCGGGTTATTGCTAATATTCCGGTTATGAAAGGTTTAATGACTGCATGTAAACGTAGCCACTGTGGCACATGGACTATCCCTTTAAGCAAAGATGCAAAAGAACAGGAAAAACTCTAGTACTTATGGATGTGAATATAAACTGACCAAAGCTGCTCCGTCTTTTAGCTAGGAACAGCTTTTGGTCAAAGTAATGACTTACGCGTGGCTTGTTTTTTTAAAGTTTGGTACCTTCACTACAAGTAATAGTCAATGGAAGTTGTATCATGTCAAGAGAAAAGTAGCAAAATTCAGTAATTCAACAAACTGCAGTGCAACTTTTGCATCTTTATAAATTGTGTAAAGAACTTGAGAAATATCAGCATTTTTGACGATTAGCTTGACTGGACCACCAACCCTTTATGCCTGAAGATCTGCAGTCAGTATCAAAAAATAAATAACAAATCAGTTCATTCACTTATTAAAGCAGCTGTGTACTAAATATTTTAAAAGCTTTTAACTGTGCAGCTGACAGTCATTGATGATTAAGCTTTTGATTTGTTTAAAGTGATCTCGATCAACTCAGAATCTGTTTAAATAAAATAACCTGTAGACAATCATCTGTCATCTGTGCTTGTTGAACATGTTTACTCTTCGTTTTACTCACAAAAGAACAAACCAAACTCTAAAAGACAAACTCTTCCTCTGTGCTACAGTTGATTGTATCAGCTCACACCAAAGGCCGGCACCGAGCCAGCAATGTTATGTCACAGGGATAGTGTCTGCAGAGACAGGTGGACTTAACTGCACACACACAAACACGCACAAATACACACAAATATACACACAGGCCATTGTCGTCCCGCCACTGGAGGTCTATTTTGGAACTTGCCTTGCAAAGCATCCGAGCTCCCGTGACCTTTTAACCCTTCGTCCTCTGCTCCCATCTATCTGTGGCTGGAATACACAGAGTATGGACTAACAATATGGCAGCAGTAAACACAACACGAAGGCCTCATGTTTGTATGTTTGTGAGAAAATTGGTGAAGTGATTTAATCCAGAGGGGAAACAATGATCCATAGGTTTCAAATGATTTGACCCGCTCAAAACTACACACCCAAAGGAAGAAGTAAAGGCTGAAATTTAGAAATAAATCCATCAAGAGTGTAAAAAAGCAAGGACATAAAACGGTCAAATAGTAAGCTCCAGTTCTTTCTCCCAAAGAAGGAAAGGAATGCTGTAAACCTTTCAACCCTCTCTCTCCTCTCTTTCCTGTGCTAAATCTTCCCTTCCTGCTCTAAATTGCACCCAGTCTTCAGAGTTCACTGCTGGAGTTGCTGACCACTTCACAACTGTGTAATTAGCATTAGCATTTCCTTATTTATCCAAGTTTTAAGCTGGAAAACATCCAGTCAATCAGCTCTAAGACCCAAGAAGCTGCGACAAGCATTTAAAACAGCCCTCCTCTTCTCCTCGCATGTTTATTTCACTGTCACCGCAGATTATAGCGGGGTTATTTTGAGCAGATTCATAAACATTGGTGTGAGTAGATTGAAGAGGACTCAGGAGGATACAGACGCAGGAGGAAGGAGCAGTGGTTGAGTGTCAATCAGTGGTCAGATCCAAAAATAACAGGAGATAAGCCACCTTTTCTTATCTGGTGCAGAGTGTAGGGATGGTGTCCCTAGATGGGACAAGAGACGGGGGTTGAAAAAGGAAAGTAAGATTGCCATAACATCAAGGTTCATTTCTGGGGTGAAGATGCAGTATTGTTTCATTTTTTACGTGGTTTGTTTTGTTTTGTCCGGCGGCCCAAAGCCTGTCAAGTGATGCGTAATATAGACACCTGAAATCCATTTGGGGTATTGCAATGGTTTTTGTTGTACAACGTTGGATATATTTCACCGGTCCATCCGGGGAACAGCCCATAATAGGTGTTTGGGAATGGGCAGAACCTTTTCAAAGCAATAGCAGCAGGTAACTGGACGATTGTTCCATAAGTCATATTCATTGCAGGCCAATCAGATAATGTAGTAGGCGGGTGCTACTGCCTCGGTGGAAAGGACAGAACGTGAGCCACTTTGTCAAACAAACTTGCCAAAATATGTCAGAAGTGGAGCAAACATATCCTTACTATGGAGAAGTTTGTAGTGTTTATTTTTCATTAACTAGAAAGCACTCAGAGAGCGCAAACCTCTGCCAACGTAGCTATTTCTGCTACATCTATAAGCAATTGCTCTATGATGAAGTTATCATCATAATATGATTCCTTGACCTGAAAATCCTCACCTAGCGCTTGGAATCATGTTGATATCATTATTAGTTGGACAGTTGTTGTTCGGTAATGGCAGTAGTCTGGATCACCACCAGAATGTAATCATTTTTAAGTTGGACCATTACCAACATCTCCTGAAAATTTCAGCAAAATCCGTCCAGTAGTTTTTGTGTAATCTTGCTAACAAACAGACAAACATACGCAGGCAAAAGCATAACCTCCTTGGCAGAGGCAATAAAGTAATGCGGTCCAGATCTGACAAAACTGCTGCTGAAACTGTTAGCATCTTTGCTAATCGATGTACGAGCAGTCATTTCCTGCTGTCGTAGCGCTCACGTCTTCCTGCTTTGAAGGACACCTAGAGTTGTTGTAGGTTGGAGCTTGGCAAGATGGATCTGACTGACTACAGACATTAGATCAGGTGGATCCAGCTGCTTTGTAAGGCTAGTGTCAAGTGGTACCTAGCCGACATATTAACTTGAGTGATGTGCAGCCATATTCCACATGGACTTGTATACATAAGCCTGTTTGCTAATGTTAATCATCACTAGAATTGCTGTTGTGGAATTTGGCCAAAATCGAGCCACAATTTATTACTTATTGGCTTGCTTGCCTTGCTTGGTCCTTGTCTTGGCTGTGCTATGTAGCAAGCTTGCAAGTGGAAAAGTAAGTTTCTATAAATGAAGAGTTCATAGCGAGTTATCACCCTGCACTGTTTTATGTCTTGTTTTCTCTCAGTTTATTTAATTATGTGGAGTTGGTAACTTTTTCTGCACCTGTTAGAGAGCAGTATGTTGAGGCTAATACCATGAACCTCATGCAATCCCACTTTAAAGTCCTGAAATATTTTTATAAGAAAATTAGTATGATATTTAAACCTATGATTGAAACCTGGAATGAATGAAGGGAAAGATGTTTTTCCAAAAGGAACTTGACAACAAGTCCTGCCTGTTATGCTGTTAAAATATGTTTTATTTAACAATCACATTAGAACTGAACACCCTGAGACTTATAAAAACATCATTGTATGTTGTTCACAATTAGGGCAGGGATGATGATTCCAAGGAGAGTTATGACTTGAAATTTTCTGGCAAGTCTTCAGAGAATGTTGGAATAACCGCCCCCTTTAACCACACGAACAATAACACCGCTATGCAGCACAGAGAGAGGAAGAGATGCTCGAATGTGCATGTTCACAGAGTGCTGGTGACGGTATTATCAAGCAATGAAAAAATATTTGAATACACAGCCTGCTTGATTATGAGTGTCATTATGAAACGCAACTCATGTGTGAGCTGCATTTATATGACCGAGTAATGGAGCAGCACAGGAAATATTTTAGTCTTATTAATGACCAACCCTTAAGTCATTCGAAAATCATGAACCATCCCTAGACTTAAGCTGAAAAAAGCATCAGTGACTTGTTTGAGGGTGGGAACAGGGGTCATAGTGTTTGGAAATGCATTCAAAAGCACTGTCCCTTTTGATTTTGTAATGCTGTGATATAATACTGTTACATCAGAAAGCAAAAAGATTCAGTGAAATTAATTTGTGGTCATTTTCTCCAGCTCCTGGAGGAAGTGAAAGTGGAGAGGTGCAAGCTGTGTCCCTTACCTGTTTTGTTTTTATGGTATTTGACTTGTAAATGTGTTTCCCATGATGGCAAAACTGAAAGAAGAAACCCAACATGGTGAAAGACAGTCTTTAGCCAAGTGTGCTGGGCCACTGTCATGATGCCCACCTTCTGAAATGCTCTGCCTCTAAAGTTCAGTCTGACAGGTTCAGACACAGACCACTGCAGTTTGTTTAGCTCTGAAACACAGTGATGACAAAGCAGCAGTGTTTTCTGTGTAAGCACTGCGCTGCTCTTGTGAACTGTCTGAAACGGCTGTAAGACCAAAGCAGCAGATACTGAGCAGTTTGTCTGAACTCGTGTAGACTGAGGCTTCCTCACAGTCGGAGAGGATATTCACGACAACCAGGGTGCGAGACTGTTGACATATTTTACAACATCTTTTTTCCTCTGTGACATTTTGGTGTCAGCTTCCTCTTTTTACTTAGAGAACTAGTTTCAAACCACTAAAGCCTGCCTTGTCACATAGCACACAATGGAAGAGTGTTGCTGTTGTCTCTTGCAAAGTCCAAGACATACCCTTCATAAAAGCCCTGCTCTTTTGATACTGTACTCTCAGTCATTTCTCTTTCATACTAACTATTAGCAAACAGAGAGGGGTCATCCAGGGGGCACGAGAAAGTCTAAAAAGGCAACGCAAAGCTGCAATGTGAGATGGAAGAACAGGTGCAAATTGTTCCACTGAAAACAACAGGCAGTTGTTTTTTGCTGGTACAAACTCAATCAAAGTGACAGCAGCGACTGTGACATGCTGTAAATAGTCTATGATGTGTTGGAAGAATTAAGCTGATGTGAAAGTGCAAATAGCCTGCAGTTCCCTGTGTGTCCACTCGAGGCTTGCTGCAGAAACCAGTGAATCCTCATCAGGTCCCAGTATAAAATCCCCATTTTTATAGTGAAATAAATGTGTTTACAGACAACCTTCTTTACTGAAAACTCGAGAGGGGAGATTTTTTAACCTGAGCCATTAAATAGACTGTTTGGTATATCCCACTAGTCCATCTGGAAAAGAGCCCATTTAAAGTGTTTGGAAAAAAGAAAGAACAAATCAAAAGCTTATTCAGCAGGTGATTGGAGCAAGTAAGCAGAGCATCGTCCAAATCAGAGGACGTCGGGATACTGACAGGAGGCTTGTGAGATGCCTTTTTGAAAATGAAGAACAGGTTTAAGATGATTTCAAATGTTATATTTTGTCCATTATTGTAAAAATACATAGAATTTGTTCAATTTTTAATAAAACATATATTGTCGAGATCTGTGCTTAAGCATAAATGATATGTGAAGAAATAATCTAAGCTTTCAATAGTATGTTTCAGTGCTGAATGCAAGTAGCTTTAAAACAAAACTCATCTTCTTTCAGATACAGAATTTTTTTTACAGCTGATACTAATATACATGTTTTTCTAATCACCTCTTTGGCACTTACTTCGAGAATTAGGGATGCACAATGTTGGATTTTTGCCGAAATCTGTTCCGCAGGTATTTCTGGACTCATCATTGGCAATACTGATATTTTTTGTCAAGAGCACAAAGTCTTTACTTCATGAAAATTGACTTGTTGCTTTCAATGTGACAGTTTATTTGTCTGAGAATCAGATGCAAACCAAGTAAAACAACACTTAAAGCTTGAAAAAATGACTGTTATGATTTTTAAATGAACCCATGCAGTGATAATGAGGTGACGCAACATAGTGCATTTGTGTATTTTGATGATATATGTCTGTTCTTTATTGCCAATATATATCGGCTGTAAATATCTGCAAAATTTCATGATCGGCTGATCGGGAAATTTAACTTTTCAGGCCAATTATCTGCCAATACCGGTATTATACCAATGATATCCTGCATCCTTACCAACAATGCCAAAATTTTCTCTCCTGTTGGATTATAAAAACAGGTCACAACTTGCCCAACAAAGATTCCTCGACAAAGATATCTCTGATTTTTTTCCTCCAAACATGAGGACTTGCCCGTAAAAACATCATATTCCGAAAATTGTCAGGGCAGAAAAATTCCAGTCAATGTTTTCTGCAGCTCCATAAACTCACCACATACCAAAGCTAATGTCAGCTAGTTCCTCGTACTTCTTAAGATACGTTTGTCTCAAAAGTGCATAATGTATCAAACAGCTACCTCTTTAATTGACTGTGCTAACGTTGCACTTCATGTTTACATCCTGAAATTACAAAAGGCAACTGGTGATGGAGCTCCAACACTAACAGGATTTGATTGATTGGGTATAATGGGTCACCTTCAAGTTTGGAAACAATTTTAAGAAATCCCCTTTTGTTGCTGAATGCTGGGAACAATAGAAATGGCTTAAAGGATTAGGCTGTCTGTTAAATTAGGAACAAATTCTGCAGTAGTCAAAAACAGAAGCAGAGGTGGACTGTACAAGCAGATTAACCCCAAACTGCAACTTAATCAGATTTTAAACAGCCTTTCTTGACTTCTGTATATCCACGTTTTGCAACTTATACAACTTTTTATGCTTTTAGTTAAAGTTTTTGACTCATTGGTGCTTCTATGATTACTCTCCATTTTCTGAAGTTCCTAAATTTCCACCATCCTGTAATTTATTTTGAAACAGACATGAGCTCCTCTCCAGCATAAAGATATTTTGAGCACCAAAACTTTAAAAAACCCACATCTTCAGTCAGATTTTTACCATCTGTGTGCGGATGTTTGCCTGAAGTTTTAGGGATCTGTTAACCAGCAATTTTCCATCACTGGGTGCCAAGGTCTCCTTATTTGTCATGGTAGTATCCAAAAAGGTGTTGATGTTGTTTGATTTTTACTTGTTGTGTAGAAAAGTTTAAAAATTCTGGTTTCGTGACAACCCTAATCACCCCGACTCCACCAGCAGTCTGTCGGGTTAACTGGTCAAGCCACAGGTCCTCCAGGTTAACCAATCTCTCTGCAGGAGGCTGTAATCTGCCTGTAATCCTTAGATTACCAGTTAGGTCTGGTGTAAACTGAGCTCCTACCTGTCTGAGGTCAAAACAGCCATGTTTATCCTGGGGCACCTTGGGAGCATTAAAGCTGAGCTAGTTAGCCCTTTGATACTGTCAAATACCACGTGTTTCAATACAAAATGATTTTGATTAGGTGTATGCTAATGTCCATTTCCATCTGTTCATACAAACAGAAATTCACTTTAGCTGTATGGTTGCTAAGCAGTGTGACTAGACGTCCTCAGGAGTGTTTTCAAGCTCGGCCTGGGGAACCCTTTGGCATAACCTGGTCAGATGGGGTGTACACGTTTTTAGTTACATCCATTTAACCTCTTGTTAATGCAAATAGCTAATCAGGGAATCACATGGCAGCAACTAAATTCATTTAGGCTTGTAAACATGGTTAAGATGACCTGTTGAAGTTTAGACAGAGCATCAGAACGAGGAGGAAAGCTGATTTAAGTGCCTTTGAACGTGGCATGATCGTTGGTGCCAGACGGGCTGGTCTGAGTATTTTAGAAACTGATGATCTGCAGGGATTTTCAGGCAAAACCATCTTGAGTAGTCGTTGAGTTGCATTCATTCTGTCACCAGCATAGACAAGAACCTGGCTGTATTCAGTCAATCAGTAAAAATGGATGGAGGGTCAAGGGGTTAACTTTTAGGTGAACAAAACCTCATGTTAACCAAACTGTAAGAAGACATTTCCTGCTCCAGATGCTTCAAAACTGAAACCTCCTTACAGAGAATGGTCTTTATTTGACTAAGATTAATACAGAGGTCTGACTACACAATTTTCTTTGACTTTTGTGACGGTCACTTGGTCAGATTATGTGATTTGCCCGACAAGCATTTAAAACTGACTGTAGAAGGAGGGTTGAGACTGAAGACAGAAACAACAAACTGTATTTAAAGTACCAAATGTTAGTTCCATTCATCCATTATCTGTACTTGCTTATCCCTCTCAGGGTCTCAGGAGGTTGGAACCTATCCCAGCTGACATTTGGCAAGAGGCAGGGTACACCCTGAACTGGTCGATCACAGGGCCACATAGAGAGACAGACAACCATTCATGCTCATGCCTAACCAGTCACCAGTCAACCTAATGAGCATGTTTTTGATAGACAATTCTCTGCTGATCAGATATTGCTTTCATAGTATTGTGCATCCCTAAATCAGAGCTTGACAACCTTTTTCTTTGTCTTGCACTTTTTCAGACATCATTTCTGGTCTGTTTGTCACACATGCAAAGCTTCCTGTGCTCCCATTGGTCAATGTCTCTGGCATGAAGGAACAAATCGCAGGATGCTGGACGAAAATCAAACATGCTTTCTGTCATAGAGTCGAGGGGTGTCCCAGACTGGTCTTTTATTGTTGGTCACTATGACACTCTATATGCCATTAGGCAACCGATTTTTGTGGCAGACAGATCCAGAAACCCTGTGACTGTGGGGTCAGACTATGGCTGTGTGTAAGTCATGTTGTCTGACCTTGGCATGGTTAGACAACATGGACACATGGTACCGGTCTTCTTGGGGTGCTGTCTTCCTGAAACGCCCACTTTGCAGTCTGACTTTGACTTCACCAGTCTCACAGAACTTGGTCCTGAGCTCGGAAATGGCACTGACACCAAATAATGCTGCCATTCTGTGAACTGGAACACCAGCCTCCAGTTGCAGTGGATTTTGGCACATTTTTTCAGGTCACTACCCGCACGTTTAGCCGTGTTACTCATCCCAGGAATGTACAAGCCTTATCATTTGTACCTTGTTGTAAAGTTGACTGTTCAGGTTTTCCAATTATATAAAATACAACACCATATGGTATTATTACAGGGGAAAAATATATGACCAAATTAACATTTCCAAACTTTTTTGAGGAGTATCTTCGTTTTGAAGACAACACATTTTTTGCAGGATAAAACAGACCTTACTAAACTATCCTGTCAAGTTTAAAATTCCTAATATATTGGCGAGGTACCTGGTTAAGCCAAAAAGCATATGAACACAATAAAAAAGAACCACCACCACCTCATTTTGAGCAAGGAAAAACCCTGGATTACGTTTGTTTTAAAAGAAAATTGCACCAGATTTCTAAATTCGGGTTTTGTGACTGCTCAAAAGTCAGAGTTTAATATTATTGGACTGTTTCTGGAAATCGGTGTGTTAAGTTTGTAATAAAAACCATGAGGATCTGTGTCTGACTGCCTTTGTTAAGGTTAACAGTAAGAAAATGTCAGCACCAAAAGCTGATCCTTTCGAGCTGCCTTTAAATACTGTTAAAATACATCTTATCTGTAAATGTCTTCTTGTCAATGTGACTTAGTGTGTTCTCTCAAACAGGGCAGGATCACAGGCTCTGTGAGTTATCTCCACAAGTCATTTGTAACTGTAACTGTCATCTTTACTCTGCACTTTGCACCGTAAACCCAGGAACAAATAATGTACGAGGGCTTGTCAAACCAGTATCTCTGTGTTCCTCCTGTTCTTCAATCAGACTGGTTAATATTTAGACTCTTAGAGTAGGAGTTGTTGCATCACAGTAACAGGACAAAGTGTCAAACGTGATGTTATTGAGCTGATTGTGTTGGTTTCTAATTAACAGTGAGCCTTTTAGTCCATGATAAATGATTATTATCTCACAGAGCCTGTTATGTGGGGGGATTTATGTAATGACAGTGTTCATTCCTGTGTTATTGGATGCACTATTGCAGGGTGTTCCCAGGGGTTCCCACAGCACTTAACTAAAGTCTAAAGCCATTACTGGAGATGTGAATCGCTGTTTTAGCAATGATTTAATGACCAGACCTATGTATTTAATTGTCTCTTTGTTTAATCATACCAAAAAAATTAAAGAAATGTGGATGCAGTACTTGTAAAATAAAATAAAATGGCACAAAGAAGTGACTAAAGACACTTCCACAAGGTAACCTTTTTCTTCAAAGTCTGAGAAATGCCAGAGATGATGACTGAATATGATGCCTTATTTTGACCACTCTAAAAAATGAAAAAATAAAAATTATTCATGAGTTTTCAAGAAACAGCAAACTATTTTTTTAAGTTTATGTTGTAAGTGGACCAAAAACCAAGCATGACAATGTTGAGATTTCAAAGTATGTAAAGCCGTGTGTGCATGAAAATCAGACCATACTGGTGTGTGTTTGCTTCGACATCACAAATTGTTGCCAAGGCATTTTCAACATTGTCAAGTTGGATGGTGTCAAAAATGTGGAAAACTGCCTCATGAAAAATTTCAAGGATGCAGTTGCAGATCACCACCAAAATCGCGTCTCTGCTTCCTTGTGCAATGAACAACATTCACTTAAAAAGTCATCAAAAATCCACAGAGAAATATTTGAGTTATTTGCAATAATGTAGAAACCCATCCTAGCTTGCACTCTTAACAAATCCTGGAAAAAAATCCTGGATCCACTTTTAGATTTGTACACAACTAAAATTGAATCACATCGCCCTTGTGCCATGGTTCCTGAAAAATGTGATGAAGTTCTGTTGAGAATGTGTTGAGTTACTAACAAAAGAACAGAAAAAATGCCCTCTCACAATGTTAATGGATAATTTACAAAATTGCTAGATTCACGTCCAGATTCGTATCACTTTCAAAATCAAATTATGTCTTCCCTGTGCCATGACCAACATTCCTAGAAAATTAAATCAAATTCCATTTATAACTTTTGGTGTGATCCTTTTCACAAACTTACAAACAAATGAAGAGCCAAACAAACAAACTAGAAATGCCCTGAGAACACAAACCTCCGCCAAGGCATGTCTAACGTTGCCAGACGAGTTATTGTTAAAAAAAAATAGAAAACAGACCTGTTTAACAGTTAGAAAATCCTTAAAAAAAAAAAAAAAACGGGATTTGCATCCAGTTTCGGAGCACCACCAAATACTAATTACTTCTTCCGTGTACTATGACCAGCATTCCCTAAACATTTGATGAAATTCTGTTGAGAATTTATTTAGTTATTAGCGAAAACATAGGAAAAACTGTGCTATCCGGCACTGTTGACAAATCATATACAACATTTCTGGATCTGCATCCATCACCAACAAAATCTTATCACTTTTTCCTTGTGCCATGACCAACATTCCCTAAAAACTTCATTCATAACTTTTTGAGTTATCCTGATCACAAATTAACAAAAAACACACTAACAAACACCAGCAAACACCTTTGTTGTTTAGTTAGTCAAGCTGTTTGACTTGTTTTCGCTCTTCATTTGAGGGCCTTTTTCAAATTATAGTTTCAGTTGGCAGATTAGTTAGGATAAGGAGCCCAAAGTCATCACGTTGGTGTCTCTTCATGCTTATCTCATTTTCACAACACGGGTGGCAGTGCCTCTTTTAATCGACAACTTTATAAAGTCATACATTTACAAATATTGTTTTTTTTCCTTTTAACTGAAATTTTTTTTTCTGTCTGTGATTTGATAAAGAGCTGGGCTAATCAATGATAAGTTTGGTCATCAAAACTGCTAAAAGTATTATCTTTCTTTGTAAAGTTGTAGTAATTCTGCTGATAATGTCCTTTGTCTCTTTTGGTCCAGGAGCTCTGCAGGTGTCCAGAGTCAGCCCTTTAGCCTGCTGGTTCAGCTCCATGCTCTTCTGCTTCGGTGGAGCGGTGCTGTCCGCCATCATGCTGGCCGAGCCGGTCATCGCACCTTTGTCCAACAGCACCAGTGTCCTGATCGCCTCCGTCATCTGGTAAATAATCTAGGATTATTTAAAAAAAAAAGAGTTTTAGATGAAGGTAAAAGAGAGCGGAAAGGAGGAGCAGAAAGTGAAAGTTGTTAGGCTTCCTCCATGACATCAAGGGATGAAATAAGGACTATATCCTTCTTAAGATCTTACATTTTTAATGGAATAAAATGGAAAGAAGGCATCAGTAGACATGGTGATCTTTTTTTTATAATGGAAGTATCAAAAATGAATTCTTACCAATGAATTTGTCTAACCTCATGTCAGAAAATTTACACAGTAAGTCAATTTTTCTTAATATTTCTTCTCAAAAATAGTGCCTATCATTTCAAAACACTTAACAAATGATGCCAAAATAAAGTTTAAAATGTCTACTTGAGTTTTGGTTCTCAAAAGAATGGTCAGTAGATCTATTTTTGAAGCATATATGTGTTGACTATTTGATTGTAACAGATTTTTCTCTTTTTTGTAAGCTGGTGGCTTAATTTAACATGAAGGCAGGACTTATATCTTCTCTCAGCATTGGTTTCTGCCTTTGCCTGTTTAGTCTTTACTTAATACATGGCCTTTTTTGGACTGTAACACAATTTGGGTTAGTTGTATTTTGTATGACTGAGTAAAAATGCTACTTCTAAAAAATGCTGCTACTACGAAATGTCTTGGTGCATCGGCAAACACTTCAATCATAAAGGGAATTTCAAGCCATTTTGGATCTTGAAATGAGATTTTTGTTTTTCATATCTCGGAATGAAATGTTTATATGAATTTGACTGATGAAAGTGGCTTGCACTAAATGATAGACATTTGTTTGACAAGAACTTGGATGAATACACCTCCATTAAGCAGGAAATGAAGGTCGTTCAAACTATGACAGCAACAGTACTGCTTTTTATTACGTACTGTTTCCAATTCTGCTGGAAGCCATTGTCTACATGTCTTGAAAAACTCAAATAAGACGAGAGAAACAGTTCAGGGTAAGGGTTAGGGTTAGACTCAGACTCACGGTCTAACTGAAAACATGTGAGTACATTAAGGTCCTTTCTGCATCCATTGAGCTGAATAATGAGGTTATTTATGGTCAAATCTGCATCAAGTTGATTTGTTGTCAAAGGAAGCTGAAAATGTCGCAGATATTTAATGAAACAAAAAGTTTATTGTGAAGTTTGACCTTTTAATGTTTAGCCTCTGGCTCCCTCTCCTGGTAGCTCACATAACTACAATTTTCAGTTGAAGAGAAACACAACAGCACCCTCTGCTGCTGAAGTCAGGAAATGTACTGAGATCAGCGAAGTTTCAGGTAACGTACAGAGTTGAGAGGGGAAAAAAGGTGGATGGAAGAAAAAATAAATGTTTAATTTGCTGCAGATAGTAATTCATGTAGATTCTTGGTGGAGGGAACATACTGGGGATTTTTGTTATTTATATTTAAAGATGGAGAAGAATATTTTACAGTTTTCAAGCAGCAGGAAGCTGAGATGTTTGATAAATGACTTATGTCTGTGCAGGTACCTGGTGTTTTACTGTCCCATGGACGCGGTGTACTGCACCGCTGCTCTGCTGCCGCTCAGGCTGGTGCTCTCAGGGATGAAGGAGGTGACGAGGACGTGGAAGGTGCTGGGAGGGGTCACCCAGGCTCACAGCAAATACAAGGACAGTCTGCTGGTTATGATTGCCATCGGCTGGGCCAAAGGTCAGGATGAGGTGCTGCATGCTGAAGGATTTACAGGATCAGCCTTATTTTGATGAAATGATAAAGTTTTGCTGTCTTACTTTCAGGTGCTGGAGGAGGTCTGATCAGTAACTTCGAGCAGCTTGTTCGAGGCGTTTGGAAACCAGAGACAAATGAGCTTCTGAAAATGTCTTAGTAAGTCTGCTGTAGGAGTCTCAAGATATTACAGCTGTGTTTATTTGTTTGTACCTTTGTGTTCATTGACTTTAGGTTTATTTTAATGCATAATTTGTTCTGAAAACTTTAAGAAATTGTCTCACATCTTTGTAAACACTCTCTGGGGACACCAGCATTACTTGCCAAAATGAGAAACTCACAGGTGTTTCTGAAGAAAAATGGCCTCACTAACAACAAAGTGATACTTAAACTCTCTTAACACATTTGTTTTTTATGTGGCTGAAATAACAATATAATTCATTAGCTTTATAAGTGCTGTGAAGGAGACTTTGCAAACCCCTGTAGGAGCTGTGATATCTGTTTTAGTCTTCTTCTAATCATTATGTAAAAATATATCAGTAAGTTGGCAAGAATTGTTAAAGAAAGTTTATGTCCTGAAATGGCAAAAAAAACTTTAAAATGGTGTTAAAAGACAAGAACTTTCTATATAGATAATCCGTAAGTGTCTTCAGTGATTGTTCAAGTCAAGTTTACTTTGACATGATTCCTGGAGGGCATGTTTTAAAATGTACATGTACACAAAAAAATATCATCAGAAAGTTACTGAATAAAAATGGTTGTTCTCTAATGGTGGTTATCTGGATCACCACAAAACTCTAATCATTTCTAAGTTGGGCCATGACCAACATCTCCTGAAAATTTCAGCAAAATACGTCCAGTAGTTTTTGCTTAGTCTTGCTAACAAACAAACAAACAAACAAACAAACGGCTAAATCATAACCTTCTTGGTGAAGGTAACAATGGTATTTCATTAGTTTCTGAAGATGTGGGCAGTCAGTCAAGTATAACTATGAGGAAATACAGGAGTTGCAGAATTAGCCTCTCCAGGAGGAGTTAAATGATTAGTATGCATGGTATTTGATTTTGGCAGATATTTAATGTAAAGGTCTACAACTCTTAGTCGCTTATACCAGTTGATATATATGACTTTATTGTGCATTTAAAGAACATTCACGATGTCCAGTGACATTTGGTACTTTTGTTTTGACATAAAACTATATTGGGGGTTTGCATTGACATCACAATATGTACGACAGACTTGCAGTTACACTCACTGTCAGAGAACAACGTTAAAGGATAAGTTCGGTTTTTTGACACCTGGACCTTATTTTTAGGATTAAATACGCTCGTAGACTCACCCAGACAATTTTGGCGGAGCTCCGAGCCGTTTTCGAGCAATTTAGATCTATCCGACAGCGTTTTTCTCTCATGCCATAGTAGCAGACGGGGCCAGAAATCGAAGCCCCTAAATTAGACATTATCTGCTGCGAAACTCACTCATTTCAGGCTACATTTTATAAATGAATGGCCAGTGTTATCACCATGTCAGCTCAACTTTGTTGTTATGGTCATCCGGGGCTTTACAAGGACGGGTAACTTTTGGTGACGTCATAGACAAGAACGTGAGTAGAGCCGCTGTTGTTGCTAGGCTACACGGCTACACGGCTACTTTTGTGCAACATGGCGGAATATTTATCCAATGTAGAAGTGTCTGACGACGACTTTGAGTATAATGGATGCCCGTATCGTTTTGAGCCAGAATAAACCGACGAGGAGCTATTTGAAAGGAGGATGCAGAGAGAAAGAGCCGGACAGCTGGCCAGAGAACAAACAACCACTGTATGTCCACGAATGGGGGCTAACTGGTGGTGTTGTTGTGGACATTGCACAGCAAACACAACAGAGGAGGAGTGCCTTTGCTGCTCAGAGTGGGACTTTAGACCAGAGGAAACACATATTGATGCCCCCCAAAATACGATTTCTGCGCCCGTCTGCTACTACGGCATGAGAGAAAAATGCCGTCGGACGGATCTAAATTGCTCGAAAACGGCTCTGAGCTCCGCCAAAATTGTCTGGGTGAGTCTACGAGCGTATTTAATCCTAAAAATAAGGTCCAGGTGTCAAAAAAACCGAACTTATCCTTTAAGTAAATTTTTTTCAGTGATGAGAAACGGTGAAATGCTTTCTTTCATCTGAAAAGTGTTTTAAGTCATTCTCAGTAGGCCTTATTATTTTTGATTATGTTCATTTCGGTACATAGATTCTAGTTTGATTTACATTTAAAAGGGATATGCCAACATTTTTTTGTTTTCGTGTCTTGTGCAGTAACAAGGAAGGGACAGGCAGAGCTCGCCCACCGGTAATTAGCTCAGCTCAAACTAGGACTGAGCGATAAGGCCTAAAAATGAAATTCCTGATTTTTTATCCACTTGATTTACGATTTTATTTGTTTTTTTCCCTCTCAAGAAAAAGAAAAAAAACTCTGAGGTGACACAAAATGACATGAATCATGCCTTTATGTTGTCAAATTATAATCCCAAATGAGGCAGACTTCTTAAAGTTAAAGTGAGTGTCATAAAATGTTGATTATGCAGTTCAAACGTAGGCAGGTCTGTCCACATAAACACGGAAAGCTGAGCTATTTTCACAGTATATTCACATGAAACTCTCTGATCAAAATTTAATCTCATTTAACAAAACAAATACAAGCCTATATTCACCTACCATCAAGGTAGCTCATATTTTGCTGTTACATCTATAAGCAATAGTTCCATGATAAAGTTACCATCATAATATGATTCATTGAGGTTGTGTTTTTGGCCCTATATGTTTGTTTGTTTGTTTGGCCCTACTTACAAATGATTAGGTTTTGGTGGTGTTACAGACAACTGCCATTAGCAAACAGTCGTTTTTGCTCAATAACTGTCTTAACTAACAATGACATCAACATGATTCTGAGTGTTAGGTGTGGGTTTTCAGGGTCATGGTTTCAAAACAAGACCTAAAAACAGCTCAGGTAGGTCTGTTGGTTTAGGTCCTCAAACTCAAAGCTCCATCTGATTATCTGAAGGCTAAAAGTGCTTAAATATATTTTTCTATCATATGGAAGGGAATTTAAGATCTGCTTAAATAATGTTGAAACCATTTACTTACATAACACTCCTACATTTATTTTTTCTCTCTTCTCTAGCCCCACCAAGATCACCTTGATTGGAGCGGTGCTGTTTGCTCTGCAGCAGACTCACTACCTTCCTCTGCAGAGACACCATCTGATGCTGATCTACACCGTCTTCACAGTCGTCAACAAGGTCAGTCTAATGTGCTTGTGTGAGTGTCTGACTCCGTGACCTTGAGGGTAAGGACACGAAATATGCAGAGGAGACTCTCCATATACCTGCTCACCTTTGTTGAGATAAAGAATTTCATGGGATTTGTTGGTTATTAATAAGTATTTCTCTCAGGTTTGTCTGATGTTTCAGCGCCCTTGCTCCCTTTGAGTCTGCAGTGTCCTGTCTTCTAAATGACCTTTCTGGCTGTGTTTTTTGAAGTTTTAGCTGATGTGACTCACATTAGCTGGGTATTACCCGTAGGGCTGAGGCTTTTGCATCATTTTCATCAGCTTGCATCATCCTCTCTCCTCTTCTTTTCTCTGGGAAACTTGTGCTCTTGACTGAGACACAGATAAATCCACCATGTCTCCTTTCAACTCTCATTCTGTTCGCCCTCTCTGACTCTGATCCATCAAATTAACGCCGAGACGTTTCATCAGATTTAAGGAGCAGCATCCAGCGCTGATGTTTGTTAGTTTGTGCTCCTGCTCGATGGGGATGCTAAACTTTAATTCCTCAGGTAGAACCAAATATTCTTCAGTAGGAAAGCTTGTAGATTGCTCACTAGACAGACTGAATTTTGTTAAACATAATAAATTAAATAAGAGAGAAGTGACAAATAAGAACATTTTCCGTGATGGTTTTAGATTATGAAATTGACTTTTTTTTTTTAACCAGGAGCAGTTTGGGACAAAAAATCTAGTTAGACAACCACAAAGAATTACCATCTTATATTATTATTTGGAAAATTTACTTTATGATACATTAGCATGCAGTGAACATTTCTAGTTTTTATCTCTTTAGTTGGTCTGAGGAAAGTTTGTTTTTCAGTTGTTAAATATTCCACTGTTGAAAGCCATTTGGGCATTAAATTGATATCAGTGATATCAACCGTATTTCAGCTCTACTGGTACTTAGATTAGAGTACATGCACTCAGTTTTGGTTAGCTAGTGCGTGAGTAGCCTAAAAAGTGTCACAATTAAGACAATTTTTAGTAGACAATTTTGCATTATTAGTACTGCAAGTAAAGCTTTGAGTTTTTACTAGTAACATTGTTTAAGTCTTCTAGTACTACCAGTAACACAAAATTTTATACTTGTGGCTGATTTTGCCTTACTAGTAAAGTCTACTCATGCACTAGTGCACCAAAAACCTTTACTAGTAAAACAACATTTTTTGTTTACTAGTTCTACTAGTAAACTCAAAATATCTCACATGTAGTACTAGTAGACTGTTTAGTAGTACTAGCAGACTTAATGCAAATGAAGTAGTAGGGTTTATAACCAAATCCAGCACCTGAGGTTTTAATATTTCGAAAGCCAATGGGAAGCCTGAATTTGCTTTTCCTGCCCCCTTATTAGCATATAAAGCTTACTAGCAGTACTACTGAACATTTTTTGATCTACTAGTAGTACTAGTGACACTTTTTGCTTCACTGGTAAAGTCTACTTGTGCACTAGGTAACCAAAATTGGGTACATGTGCTCCAAATTTGAGTACTAGTAGAGCTGAACCAATAGTTGATATCACCCATATCAATTTCATACCCAAACATCTTTCCATATTCCACTACATTAAGAGCCAACTGTTCTTTGTGTCCTGAACATCTTCACTTTCATTGAATTATTGCCTGATTAGCTTGGCTCTTTGTTAAAGAACCACCATTTTGGGCCCTGAATAAGCTCAGTTTGGTCCATAGACCATGGAAATACAAAGACGAGAGCTCTTGACAGATCAGCCGTCGGTTTGACTCAGAGCCTTGGTCCTTTGGTGCATGTCAATCCAAACAGTTAATGTCTTCTCTTGCTAGAAAAGCAGTAACATGCAAAGTATGAGTATAATTAAGCCACTTCGTTAGGTACACCTTGCTCGTGCCAGGTTGAACCCTTTTTTGGCCGTAGATGTGCCTTAATTGTTCATGGTAGATTAATCAAGGCTCTGGAAACATTCTTTAGAGATTTTGGTATGTTTCCTGCATATCCATGTGCATCCATGATGCAAATCTCCCCAAGGTGCCCTGTTTGACTGCGATCTGGTTTCTGTGAAGTAGAGGTCAGACTTTCTACCTAGGCATGAGCCCGACTTAGCTCCAGGCCTGGGATCCCTTCTCTTCGTTGGGTTGGCCCTGCTTTTTTTCAAACTGAGAGGGAATAAGTTTTGGTGATATTCATGAATAACGTGTTTTAACAAGCTATGCTACTGCATAACCATGATATATGCAGTACACATGTAATAATGCTTCAACAAATTATTTTCAGTGTGCACACACTGAGCATGCTCGGCACATCTTCATTTGATTCATCTGAGCTTCATGTGACACCTTTGCAGCAGTTCATCACACAGCACAATGATTATCAAGAAAATGCAGCTTGAGGATGTAAACAGAGAAATCCTATCTGTCCCAGTGCAGTAGAAAGTCAGAGGTGTGGAGTGTCTGCAACTTGTTATGCTAAATACCATGCCTCCATGATGTGCTCATTCAGGACTCACCTGAATGGATATCTGCCATTAAACATCTGGGAAATTGTGCTTAAAAGCTTTAATAATTTAAGTCAAAATGTTCAAAATGTTTGGATTGATTTGGGCTCTGGACAATAAATATATATATTTTGGGGGAAAGAATATGTCCATAGGCGTGGGCTGAATGTTTTTCCCTAGAGAACTGCTGCTTTTGTTTGTTTTTACCATTCTCTGCAAACCCTGGAGACTGATCCCAACAGATCAGCAGTTTTTGAAATACTGCGACCAGTCTGTCTGGCACAAACAGTGATGAGAGTCACTCAAATCAGCTTCCTTCCCCTTTCTGATGCTGGGGTTGAACCTCAGGAGGGCGTCCTAAATCGTGTCTACATGCCTGAATACACTGAGATGCTGCAATGTGATTGACTAGTAAGCTGTTTGCATTAATAAGCATTTAAGCACGTGTACCTAATGAGGTGACCAATTAATAGATGTTGCTGGTATGTAAGCTTGCGTTGACATTCGAAAGGTTTGAAAGACTTGACTTAATTTGACTGCCCTGTATTTAATTTCTCTCTCTTGTCGTCTTTGTTTCAGTCGAGGATGATGCTGACCGGCTCCTCCACCTCGCCATTTGCCACCATCGAGTCATTGGTCTACAAGACCCTCTTTACAGGCTACTCCCCCTACACTGCCCTCACCAACGAGGTATCTAAACCTTGTATCGATAACAGCACCACAAACCAGACGACCTCCACTGCAACCAAAAACAAAGAGTCCAGTGAGAACGGAGCACCGGGGAAGCACACCGCAGCCTCTCCTGTTCAGGGACAAAGTGAATCACCGGAAGCCAAAGACGAGTCAGAGAGCGAGGAGACCACGAGCTGCAAGAAGACCGACTAGTCAGCCTCTGCCCCGTAGCGCCTTTTCACCTCTGAGCCGGGTAGTGGAGTCACCTCTGATTCAGATTTGTCACTTCAGGACTTTATCTTCTATTCCGACAGCTGAAGAAGAGCTTAAAAAAAAAGAGGAGAGCCTGCTTCAAACTACCCTGCACCTTATTGAGGGATTATCAGCCCATCCTCAAAGTTCTGTGAAAATTCTGCTGAAAATCAAACTATCCTTTGGCTGAATGCACACTACCAGAACATGAAGTGTAGCTTAATTTTTAATATATATTTATACTGAATACAAATCTTATCTCTGGGTTTTGGGAACAATTCTATCCTCTTGCTGCTCTATGATTGTCTTCGTCTTTTCTCTGTATATAATCTGCTTTGTCTAAATGCTATATTTCCTACTCTTCAATGCTTAGAGGTAATTTTATAAAAGAGAGATTATATTCTATAAGACACAGATGTTTTATTCTATTTATACTAAATAATTGCACTCTTGAATGAATGAAATTTCAAAATATGTGACAGCCTTTTTATTTTGTTCTGTTTCTTTAGTGAATGTTTTCAAAACATTCAAAAGCACGAGAATAAAAAGGTTTCAATACACATGAATATTTGTTTTTTGCTGATTTCTCCATATTTAAACTACAAATAATCTTACCTCCTCATGGGTTTTTGTGTAGTTTTTTGACATCATGTCACATTTCACTGCAACCTTTCACACCTTCTCCTGACAAGTCCACAGATCATTGGTGACAGAAGAAAAACAAAGGCCAAATTGCTTTTAAGACAAAAAACAAATTTCAATAACATTATGTAAAATATACTTGTCTTAAAATGGAGCTCACTTGAGAAAACACCTTTCTTTACACCTTTGAAATTTTAATGAGCTGTGTTTGAATACTAAAGCAGCTTTAGCATTCAATATCTTTCCTCTGATGTTTGCTGTTGCAACCAAAAGTCCTTCAACTGGAACCAGCTGTGGACTGGACAGCACTTTAAGCTGAGTGTCCCCATTTGGGGGAGGTTACATAGAAAATTTTTGTTTGACAGTTTGAGCACTCATTTTCTCAAAGATGCAGCAAGGAACAGAGGTTATGTTTGCCAAGGAGGTTATGTTTTTGCCTGTGATTGTTTGGTAGCAAGATTATGCAGACGGATTTTGCTGAAATTGTCAGGAGATGTCAGTAAATGTCCCAACTTTAAAATCTGCCATTGCTAAATGATTGTTTTCGCTCAACATTGTCAAATTATGGTATCAACATGATTCCAAGTGATGGATAGGTTTCAAGGGTCAAGGAATCTTATCTTAAGGGTTACTTTATATATGAACTATTGCTTATAGGTGACTTAATGGTTGGTGTGGACAGCCTGCTGCTGTGGACCTGCATAGCTTTAACTTCTACAATTGCTGATATTTGGCCTTTTTTTAGTGTCATTATGTGAGGGATCAGTAATTTGAAATACATGATAGTTCCTGCAAATATCACACATATATTACTGTAGCCATGAAAACCAACATGGGTGTCCTGCTGCTGTGGACCTGCTTGACTCCAACTGCTTTATCGTACATCTACCATCAACAGAAATCATATTGTTTAACATAAAACCTTACTCTTAAGTCAGTCAATGAATTTAAAATTTAGTTGCAGATAACTAAATGCTGCTATATTAATCAACATCAGTCCTCTCCACCTCATAATAATTGAAGCTGTTAATATACACTTAAAATACACTGTAAAAAAGTTGTAAATTTAACAGTAACTTATTGGAAACAAGTTACTTTAAATGTCTTTACAGTAGCATGACTCTAATTTTAATTTACTATATCATTACAATATTTGCTATAATTGTTTTACTACTGTACTTTTATTGAAGGTCTCATTACTGTCTTTCAAGTACCAGCTTGATTACTTATTTTTTAAAACAGCATCCTTACTGTTTTTTAATTAACATTTCATTGCATTTTTTTATTTGCAACTTTTTAATGCCTTTCAAATTACAGTAAACTTGCTGTATTTTAGTTTATATTGTTATATCTTTAACTATTTTACTGATAATTTATTAGGAAGATATAATTTTGTGAAAAAAATGAAGTGAAATAGATTTATTTAAACTCAAAACCAAAATGTGAAGCATTTATTCAAAGAAATCTTACCTACTATTTGTCAGTTTTCCTGCCCAAACTGGAATTTTCTCTTGATCCATTGCCCTTCTTAGTAATTAATTGTATTGACATTTTACAGTAGAAAACTGTTGATTTCATGGTAAAATGCTGTTAATTTTTACAGAAATCAATAGTTTTTCCACAATCTTTTACCATTTAGGTTAATTTACTGCATATATTTTTAGAGCAGGTAGCTGTGTATATTACGGTAAAATACTGCTAAGTTTACAAAAATCAGTTACAGTGTATAATAATAATAATAAAGTTAATAATGGGCAATATGGTGGCTCACAGTAAGAAAGTTGCTGGTTTGACCCCTATGTTGGTCAGGGCCTTTCTGTGTGATGTTTGCATGTTCTCACTGTGCATGCATGGGTTCTCGCTGAGCACAGGCCTCCTGTGTGAATGTTTGTCTGTCTCCCCGCAGTTGGCTGGCTACAGGTCCAGGGTGTACCCAGCTTCTTGCCCAACGTCAGCGGGGATAGGCTTCAGCCCCCTGCAACCCTGAAAGGGATAAGTGGTGTAGATATTGGATGGATGGATGGATGGATGGATTGGAATTGGGGTTTGTAAAATTTTCATTTGGAATTGAATAGCATAAAACAGATATTCCTGACTTGAAATCAGACAAAAGATACAGTATATTTGAGTTTTACAGTGTTGCATAGAGATCAGTTTAAATAAAAGAACAAATAATGCCCCATAACGATCGTTAGTTTGGTTTCAGAGTCATAGTTCTGACGGAGAGCTCTCCACTAGTTTAAAAAGCAGCTCAGTGTCCACAAGTAACCTCTGCTATAGGCTGAAACATTGCATCAGAGTAACATCAGCACCTGATTGATACTTCACCCTCTTTAAAAAGCTGCTGGAGAGAGATCCCCTCAAATCCCCCCTCAATTCTCATCTATGTAACCTCAGACAGAGAAGAACCCCCCTGTGAATACAAATTAGAACAGATGGGTTTCGGTGTTGAATAGAAGGGAGAAGACGATCAAAAAGCGACGCTGCTAGAGATGATGTACCTGCCTTTAATTCTCCTCAGATGTCAGAGGTATGCATGTCAATTACAGGCTCGTGGCATCAACGTTGTGTTTGCTGCTAAACTGTGCATGTGTGTGCTGATCTCTCTGACTCTAATGAACTGTGTGACCCGGAAAACTGAACGACACGTTAATAAGCTGCTGTTTTTCCGCCTATGACAGGAAGGCAGGTGACATGACGGCAGCTGAAAGTTCCCAGACAATTCTCTTAATGAGGTCCGGACCTGCGTGACCTCCTCTGCAATTACCCACTGCACCAAGTGGCCCCCCCACTGTCGGGAACCCTGCTCCTTTCACCCCATTGCGCCTCACCTGCCCAGCTCCGCGTCTCCTCTTTTTCCCTCACATATCCGCCTGTTTTCCAGTTGTCAGGTGCAGGGAATTAATCCTTGATTCTTCACACAATGCATGCAGACGTTTCAGTAAATCTGACGCTAATCCCCCCTGTGACTTTTGAGTAAAGGTCACAGATATGAGGGGAGCAGCTATACCATACCACAGAAGTATGGAACAGGCAGATGTGATGTTAATATCTAAGGATGCATTGATTTCTACGGGCAATTATTTCAACCAAAGTGGTACCCAAGTAGAGATCAGGAACTCACTTGGGCTAATACATGCTGACAAAGAACAAAAAAACAACAGAGACAGAACTGGACATAATCTAACTGATATCACTTATTGATTTTGAGGGAAAAAAGACACTTAATGATGACTGCCACACAGAGATTCCATCTTTTGTCAATCAGGTAACTAGGATGAAAATCAGGTCAAACTTATTAAGTCATTCATAAAGGCTGAAAATGTTTCATATCACAGGTTATAAACCATACACTAAAAAAACTATGACCTAAGTGAGAGTATTTGGCCAATTTCAAGACAAAAAAAAATCTCACTAGACTTATTGTAATACACAATTTCCTTACATGCCTGAATTAAGATCTTATTTGAAGATATAAAAACTGAAAGACATAAGATTTGAAGATATAAAAATCTTAATTTAAGACCCTCACTGGCAGATATTTTCTTTGATTCCTTAAAGTAAGATATTTATCTTGACCAGCTAAGCGAATGTGAATTAGAATAAGTGTTTTGGATATTTATATCTGGATATTGACTTGAAAACAGACTGACAAACTTGCCTAGATCTGAGTTTTTGCAGCGTAGCAAGACTGAGCAAAACAAGACAAAAGTGGCCCTGCTACATTAGCAAGGTCTCCCCCAGCAAAGATTTTTAAACCAGACTCAGGTTTTAAGATGTGCTTGTCAAGCTTTTCGTGACACAATGGTGCAACATGTAAGTGCTCATGCTTCACAGCGAGAAGTTTAGCTAGTTTGACCCTTCAAGTTGGTAAGAGCCTTTCTGTGTGTTTTCACATTTTCTCCCTGCGCTTGCCTGTGTTTTCTCCAGGTACTTCAGTTTCCTAACTTGGCCTGCCAGATGGACAGTTCAGTACAATACAGAATATATTTCACTTGTTCATCTGGGCAGAAAATTTCAGAGCATAGCCGTTAGGTGATTGGATGATTATTCCATCCATCACATTCATTACAGGCCAGTTGGTGGGTACTACTGCCATGATGTAAAATACAAAACATAAGCCACATCGTCAAACAAATTCTTGCCAAAATGAGTTGAAAGTGGAGCAATAATATCCTTTCAATCGAAAAATGCTTGCAGTGTTGTTTGTTTTTCATCTTATGAAGAAATGTGGTCCAGAATTGATAAATCTGCAACTGAAGCTGTTAGCATCTATGCTAATTATAGCTCCCACCTCTTCCTGTTCTAAAGGATCCTGATTTGGCCAAACCCATTTGGGCCGAACAGAATCGTTGTAGTATGGAACTTGGCGAGATGGATCCGTCTGACTACAAACACTGAATCAGGCAGATCCAGCTGCACTGCAAGGTTACTGGTTTCCTCCTACAGACCAAAAACATGCTCATTAGGTCAATAAGTCACTCTGAATTACCTTTATATGTGAATGGTTGTCTGTCTCTCTATATTAGCCCTGTGGTTGGCTGGTGACCAGTCCAGGGTGTTCCCTGGCCTCTTGTCAAAGCCAGCTGAGATAGACTCCAGCCCCCCACAACCCCTAAAGGGATAAACGGTATAAATAATGGACTGATGGATGGATGGATTTTCAAGAACTTTAAAAGAAGTACAAAGAAATGGGCAACATTAAGGACTGTAGACACAGTGGTTTGCCAAGGAATCCTAGTCCAGCAGATGAAAACACACTTTAGGCTTGTTTAGTTTAAAACAGGAAGATGGCCACCAGTGCCATCAGCTCTGAACTTGCAGAATCCAGTGGGATCCAGGTAGTTTCCGTTTAGAGTTCATTAAAATTTCTTTTAATTGATGAAATAGTTATGTTGTGGTTTGAATCATCACTCATCAAACACATTAATACCAGCTTTTAAACTATACCAATAGAAGACTTGAAAATTTTTGGTGTCCTCATACTTCACTCCTTCCTTGGAGGCAGAGCTCCTTTTGCTGTGGCTGCAGTTCATGTGGTGACCACTTGGTGGCATGTGGAGGCACCATCTCTGATGGCTTGATGCCTGGGAACTGACAGGCTGGCCAGCAGCTGCAGGCGTGAGGGGATGGGGACAGGAGGGGACCCTCCTTACAGAGCCAATGGTGGCTGTCTGCATGTGTGAGTGTGTGAGGTCTGATTTAGCACTGCTTGTCGGGACCAATCTCTGACAAATCATTGGTCTAGTGAGGACATTTTATGTTACAGAGGAGCTGCAATGTTTGGAAGTTCATTTTAGGGTTCGAGGGTCAGAACAAACTTCCTCCAAAGCTTAAGTCAATGACAGAGACTGAACGCTTTAGAGGTCCCTTTGACCTTGTAATTTCTTTGGAATATGGTCCCCATTATCATAGGAAAACCAGAACGTTTAAATGCAGATATATTTCTGTGTGTGTCCTTCTGTTTGTCCGTGTCGATTTATGTGCATGTGACACATAGAGTGGCAACAAAGGCTGATCCATCAAAAAGGCACAAAGAGCTCTGGGGTACACACACACCTCAGAAATACACACACACATAAACACACACATACACACACAATCAAACACGTTACCCAAATCCCTCCAACCACCAGTGCGACCAGGACCCTTTGTTTCTTCTCTGTCCCTGCAAAAACAAACATAACCTGCTCACACGTTCACACCCTTGCTGTCATGACATCTTTTTCAACATCAGTGGTTGCTGTGAAAATGTATTTGGTTGTTGTTTGACCTTTTTATTGTTTAAAAAAACATATTTAAAACCTAGGTAAAAACAGAATACAATGATTTGCAAATCCTTTTTGACCTATATTCAGCCAAATACACGACAAAGACAAGACATTTAATGTTCAAACTGATAAACTCTGTTGTTTTGTTGCAAATATTCACAAAGTTGATGCCTACAACAAATTCCAAAAAAACCTGGGACAGAGACATGTTTCTTTCCTTTTAACAACACTCAATACTCCATTCTTGCTTGATGTGCAACTTCAGTTGCTCAACAGTTTTGGGTTTCTGTTGTTATATTTTGTGCTTTATAATGTGCCACACATTTTTAATTGGAGACAGGTCTGGACTGCAGGAAGGCCAGTCCAATGCCTCCACTCTTACTGGGAAGACACACTGTCTTAACATGTAGAATGTGTCTTGGCATTGTCTTGCTGAAATAAGCAGGGATGTCTCATAAAAGACGTTGCTTGAATGGCAGCCAAAGTTGCTCCAAAACCTGTATGTACCTTTCAGCATTAACGGTGCCTTCACAGATGTGCAACTTACCCATGCCATGGGCACCAACACACCCCAATACCAACACAGATGCTGACTTTTGAACTTTGCTCTGATAACAATCTGGATGGTCCTTTTCCTCCTTGGCCTGGAGGACACAAAGTCCATGACTTCCAAAAACAATTTAAACTGTGGACTCATCAGACCTCAGCACACTTTCCCACTTTGCGTCAGTCCATCTCAGATGAGCTTGGGCCCAGGGAAGAGGGAGGTGTTTCTGGGTGTTGTTGATATGCAGTATGGCTTTGGCTTTGTATAGTAGAGTTTTAACTTGCTTTTGTAGTTGTAGGGACAACTGGTTTTCCAATGTGTTCCTGAGCTCACATGGTAATATCCTCTACTAAATGATGTTTTTAATACAGTGCTGCCTAAGGAATCCATGGTCATGGGCATACAGCGTTGGTTTTCATCCTTGCTACTTACATGCACAGATTTATCTGGCTTCTCTGAATCTCTTGATGATATTATGGACTGTAAATGATGCTGGAATCAAATTCAAAATGAGTGAATAAAAAGTAATAAAGTTCAGCAGTTTCAACATCAAATATCTTGTCTTTGTAGTGTATAAAATTGAATATAGATCACAAAGGATTTGTAAATCACTATATCCTGCTTATTTTTTTACGGTTTACACTCCCCAACTTCATTGGAATCATGCTTTGTATATTTGTTGTTGTTTTACCCTTTTTATTGTTATTTTGAAGAAAGAAAATCCAGCCATAATGAGCTTGTATTTGTATAAATCCATTCAGCATCAGTAGTCTTGCTGATAATTCACCCTGCTGGACCTTCCATCACACCACTGATATGAGTGTGAAAGTGTTAAACTAGCTGCAATCTTCTGGCTTGTGGCTGTGCACCTGCTCCAGCCCTGCGGTGACTGAACGTGACATCTCGGGCCAAACATTGCTTGGCCTCTCACCACATACTGAGATGATCTCTGATGGAACTGTGTGCATCTACAGAGCTGAAATCTGCCATGGATGATGCATCAACTTAAAAAGGGAGGTAAACTAATGGGATAGAAAGTTTTCATAGGTGTAACAGCGAATTGTAATTATATTCACTGACAATTTCTTCCTTTTGGGATATTTTCCAAATGATCAAAGTGTTTTTTAATCCAAAGTTTTGTCGAATGACTCCACTGGGTGATGCAATCAAGCTCATTATCTCTTCAAGTCAGATAAAAGTGAGGAGAGATCTGCTGGGGACCACACAGGAAACAACCAGGGAAGGAAGGATAAAGGCAAATAGAGGGCAAGAAGGATAAGAAGAGGGGATTGTGTGGAGTAGAGAAAGCAAGAAATGTGTGAGGAGCCACATCGTGACAACACTGTGATGTTGTGTGCATGACATCTCTGTCAGTTTCGCACACACATGCAGAAACACAGCAGTCTCTTCAGAGCTGGAGCCGAGCGCCAAAGCCAAACGGCCGATGTCTCCCACCATTCATGATCTGACTTGTAAAGAAGGAACAGCTGCAAGGAGAATGCCAAAAAATGGAGCTACAGTAATCTGACTAGCTGACTGGCTAGCTGTGTGTGTTTGTGTTTGTTTTGTGTGGGAGAGTCTGGGAGGAATTGTTGAATGAGAGGGTCTCCTTACAAATACATGATCACTTGTGTGTAGACCAAGGAGGGGCAACTTCTGTTACCATGAGGGCCACATGAATGTAACTCTCACTCCTTGAGGGCATAATTGTGACAAATCAGCTGATGCTTTTCATTAAGGGGAGAGTTTAGGTTTTCTAGAGGGGAGTTGCTCAAGGCCGATGGCACTAGTAAATATAATTGCGAACGAACCAACCTGTGGACTTTATCCTGAAGGGAAGATATCCAGGAGTGGAAACTAGCCAATATTAAGCAGTACATGGTGCCACAAAATGACTGTATTACCCACCTTTAGATTAAACTTTACAAAAAAATACAGTTGGTTCAACTAAATGCTACAGTAAGATTCTTTACAGCCCTCAATTATTCCTCGATAAAGCCCCTATGTTTGGAACTATTTTATGATGCAGCATATGGGCTACGTATCCTTCCGCCAGAAACACCTCTCATCAGCTATTCAGGTCACTGGAGTACAAACTGATATAAATATAACGCCTAGGATATCATGAAGATAGGCCGCTCCTGTATTTATCTCTGTATTTATTTTTTAATATGGGCATGATTTAGTACAATGTCTTAAGCTAAGCTGAGTGAAACCAGAAGGCCAAGCTTTTGATTTATTAGTCTTTCTTTGTTCTAAACCTCACCTACAGTCATAAATATGCAGTCTTTGTGCCGGTAAATGCCCAGTTTTGTTTCTTAATTTTTCACCTTTAACACTATAAAGTATCTCTTGATTTTTCTTAATTTGACCTAATCATTAAGCCATAAACAACACAACACTGGTGTTTTTCCAGCCTTTCTCAATTTCAGAAATCACCTTCTGCTCCCCATGTGAGGCTCTCTGTCTTGACGTGATGTTTTGTCAGAGTAATGTGATTTTCAAACTTTTTTTTTGACCAGGCCACACCTAAAGGCAAGCTAATACCTCAAGGTGCACAATATTTAAATCCATGCTAAATAACCTCTTAAAAGTATGCCATCATGTATCAGTCTTATATTTTTACCTCTAATACCTATTTATTAATGTAATACTCATGAAATATTAATAGACAAAAATAATCATCAGGTTATTTAGAAATGTATAACATTTCAAAAATTCAGCAACAAACATTAAAAACTTGTAGATCACAAATGTGAAATGAGAAAATTAATGAATGGGAGTGACAAAAAATCATTTATTTCCCACTCAAATTTTTGTAAACAATAAAAGATGGCATCACCTATTTTAGATTCTTTATGATTTTTTTAAGGTTAAGGGATAAGCAGTTGTATAAGGACATGTATGTATCTGAGGAAGAGTAAATTACAGACTCAGTCATTAGTTGTTTAAAAGTTGTTATGTTAATTCATGGTTGTAGAATCCCAAGGCACACCTTGACTTGCCATTCCTTGCCACAACATTTTAGATCCACCGGTCTAGAGCCGTCACTTTTCTCCAAAATCAAATCAGAATGGTCTCCTAACAAACATGCTAATATTCAAAGATATTCTGGTGGGCCTAATGCCTGAATCTTGCAATCTTGTCCTTTTTTCCACGCCTTTGGCAGGGGGTTGCTTAGTCACACAGTCACACAGTCTGTGGAGGGTGGAAGGCCGACAAATGGACTACGGATTTGTCATGGATGAGGAGTGAACCAGCTGCTTTATATGGCCCAGTCTTTGTTTGTTATTATTTCCTGGAGCCCAAAGTGCTTCCTCAGATGTCTGTCCTTCTTGAGGTGTTCTTTTTGTTGTTGAGGTCTAGAGAGCAATGGGTGTTCGGGCTGCGCTGGGAGTGCTTTGTTGGATCGATTGATTTAGTGCTCCAGAAGCCTGAATGTGCTGCTCTGTATATTTTTTTAATTCAGATTTTTACCCCTAAGTTTGTATGAGGTGACTCTTCAAATACAGTCAACCTTGTGAAGCACCACACTCTACTTGGCTGTTTTCTTGGTCCTTCAGCTCCTGCACTTGTTCCTGTTCCACCTCAGGAACAAGGTAGGCTCAGTGCCCTCTTTTGTTCTCCTCTGCTCTCATAAGCATGGCCAGTAGTTGGTACATGGTGTGCTTCTGTCTCACCCCCCCTCCTCCGCCTCCTCCTCCTCCTCCTGCTGCTCCTTCCCTCCACCTCTTCTTTTCTTCTTTCACTGAGGAGCAGATGGCGTTTGGAGATGGTCTTTTCCCCCTTTCATAAAAGACCTACTAGATATTCTTAGCCCAGGGTCTGTGTGGGCTAAATGTGACCTTGCACAGGAAAATGGGATCTGAGTAACCAAACCACAGTGACAGCACCCTCCTGCAGGTTATTTACGGTACCGAATGGGCGACGGCGTGCAGTCCACTCGTTTGGATCTCTTCATATTTCCCATTGTTCCTTCCTCCATCGGCCGACCTTATTTCCTTCCACTAATCTGCTCAATCTCCTCCTCTTCCCCCCTTCTGCGTCCCTCCCCACATCCTGGGGGACCCTCGTTTCACCGCCGTCGCCCCTCCCCTCCACCCTGCTTTTGGCCCCTCCTGTATGCAAAGCAGGTGTCAGGCAGGACAAGGAGGACAGCGACTGCACCTCACAAAGGAGGCGACAGGGTCTTGGGGGCAAAAAACACACGCCGCACACACACTCTTTCACACGTGCTGGTCTCCTTCTCTGTCTCTGCTGTACACTTCACACATATGTGCTCCCTTTCTTTCACGCGCACACACACACATACACACTCGTGCAGCTCCCGTGGGCTGGGGCTGGGGCTGGGGACAAGGAGAGCTGGAGCTGTCTGTCTGTCTGTCATTAGTATTCCAGCAGGAGGCTCCCGGCCCCGGCCAGACATCTGAGTGGAGCAGCCGCAGCAGATAAAGAAGAAGCCATTAATCCACGGAAGATTACCAGCACTGATACTTTATCCCGGCGTAATACAGCAATGCAACCAGACTCATTCCATTTACAATGCCGTCAGAGGGAGAAAGAGGAAGGTAGAGGGGGCTCACCTTGTGGATGGGAAGATGGAAAGACACACACACACACAAAAAGCCAGCCTCCCTCGTCTCGTGATTTGAATTTCTTCTTTGATGGAGCAAGGGGGTCTGGCAAATGTTGCGTGCGTGCGTGTGTGGTCTGGCATTTGATTCGTGAATGTTTTGAATTCAGAACGGGTCACCCCCCTCAATCTCTGCGCCACAGATGGTCACTGTTTCAGAAAATCTAGGATGGTCAGGAGAACAGCTGGCTGTCTTTCCTACACCATGCTGTGTCTGTTTTAAACCTAATATCCTTAATAAGTGTGTTTGTGTGGGCCTATACATGTGCGTATCCCTGATTAACCTCCAAAATAAGAAACAAAAAGTAGTCCGCCAAGCAAACCGTATACAAATCTTATGATGCTATGGACCCAGCAGAGGCCAGGGTGGAGGCAGGCGTCTGTCCAGGCCTTTTGGTGAACTCAATAATTAGAGAACTTCATGAGATTTAGCTCAAACTTTGTGCAAATGCCACTCAAGGATTAGCTTATCAGATTTTGGAGGTCAAGTGTTGTGGTCATCAGGCCTTATGTTCATCCTTAGCTTGAGATTTTATGTTTCTTTCAGGTCAGGTCAGGTGCTTCACCAGGTCATCATCAACTCAACCCTTCCTCATGCGTAGACTTTTGCATGCGATAAAGTGTAGGGGTGAAGGGCTACAACAGCAGTGCCCCAAGAGGTCATCTGGCACCTCCCCAGCTATCAAACCAACCTTGAGGCATAGTTTGGTCAGGTCTTGAAACGGCCATCCTCAAGTCCTGACGCAAATATATATTCTGTCTGTAACTTTGTTTTTTTTTGCTGCTGCCTGTCTTGGCCAAGTCTCCCTTGAAAAAGAGGTTTTTAATCTCAATGGGACCAACCTGGTTAAATAAAGGTTAAATTGAAAGTAAATAATTAAAAAAACAAAGTCCTTAATGTTAACAACGGTATTTTATTGTTTTGTTTAATTCTTAGGTTTTATGACTGTATTTCAACTTATTTGATTATTGCTTGTAGTCACTTTGCAGCACTTTGGTAAGCTTGATTGTTTTTTAAAATGTGCAACATAAAAAAATTGGATTGGATCCTTAACTTGTGCCTTAAAGTTAAGGTATCATGTTTACAGGTTATGCATACAATACACCCAGAGCACTTTTATGGATATTCCTCAAACTTTGCAGAACTGTCCATGCTCAATCAGGAATGATTCAAACTTATGAAAAACATACTTTGGCTAAATGTTGAAATAAATTGACCTTGGACTCTATGAGCCAAAGGTCAAGGTTAGTGGGCCCTGGTTTTATACCTTGATGGTGCAGGGGATATCTCATGCTTTAAAGATTTCCTTTAAAGTACTCAAAAAATGTCCATTCAAACTTAAAGGTAAACTGATTAGATTTTGGAGGCGAAAGGTCAGGGTCTTTGGGTATCAGGTTCTTCCAATGCTAATGAAGGTGATATCTCAAGAACACTGGGAGAAACTGTCTTCACTTTGTACTTATGTCCATTCTCAGAATCAACTACTTACATGTTGTAATTAATAGGCCAAGTCATTCAGCTTCATGCTTATCGATTGCCTGACTAGAGCTAGAAGAAGAGATCACTTTACTCCTGCATTTGCCTATGTTCTTCTCACCAGTGAAGCTCTCAATGGTCCTTTCCAAAATATCTAAAAAAGCTTGCACAACCCCTCTGAAATGACATTCTCTTAAAATGCAGGCCTGCTCCTGGTACCACTAGTCTTCAGACCACCTGCCACCCTGACTGGTCTGTGGCTATCCAGCCCCATCTCATGGCAATATTTCAGGAGTGCTTTGGGGCATTATCCTTATATTTTAAACAAACATCCTCTCTGACTTAGGGATGATTTGAGTGAAGTTTGGAGGACATCAGTCAAAGGTCAATGTCACTTGGCCTCATTTTCACCCCTTGTTGGTGGACACGACCTCTCTAGACTGCTGTAAAGGATTTTCCTCAACCTTTGAACCAACTTCACGCAGTCTCAAGAATGAACTAGTAACCTTCTGGAGGTTAAGGGGTCAACTGTCATGGTCGCCCCTTGAGGGTGAATGAGATATCTCAAGAATGCTCTCAAAGATTTTCTTTAAACTTTGCACAAATTTCCATTCTCCCTCCAGGATGAAACCAATATAAGGGTACAAAGTCAAGGCAACTGTGACCTTAACTCTTGTTACAAAACATCAACCTCCTCAAACTACTGAAGAAATAAGAAACCCAGTAATCACATGACCATGAAAACCACACCAATCCCTCTTCTCGACCCACCTACTCTTACTGTCCAGCAACCGTCTACCTCATGGAGGATCACAACCACCAGACAGCAGTTCTGGTTAAAGAAAGAGATCATTCCCATTGGAAACCATCTTTTCATGTGATAAGACTATCAGCTCAATGTGGAGAACATGATACAGTGGAGGCAGGCAGCTTGGAGATACAGTGAAACAAAGAAAACAGGGACAATAGCAGAGCCGATAAAGAGATTAGATAGGAGTTACACACTGGTAGATAAAGCCCAGTCATGGTTAGGATTTCTGGATGATGAAACAACACCAGAAGGAGGAAAGGAAGACGAAGGGGACGGTTGACTCAACAAGCAGCAATGACAGATGAGCTGAGAAGAGGAGGTGGAGACGGATAAAGGAGACAAAGAGATCTCGGGCCAAGGGAGGGCGCAAGAAATGAAACATTGAATAGAGACAGAAAGAGAGATGAAGGTGCAGAGAGGAAGCTGAGAAACAGGGGGGAGCAGAGCGTCCACCGCTGCTACCGCTGTCCTGTAAAAAAAACAATCCTTCAGACTTGGCAGATAGTGTTACCATGAGAACAGCGGTAGGGTTATTGTGAAGAGAGGGAGAGATAGAGAGGGAGAGGTGGGGAAAGGCCACACTTGTTCCAGCAACCATCTGTTACTCCTGCTCCCCCTGGCACTGAGATCAACCTGCCTCTGAAAAGGAATGTTCAAGTTTAACTATGAGGGAGTTTATGAGACGTCGACTTAGAGCTAGCCTTTGGACATCAATACAACGTCTGCTGAGCTTATCTAGGGTCAGTGTGGCAGCCCTGTCCTTTACAACCACCAAAGTACTGCCCTGTTGTTTTGATGATTAGCCAGCAAAGTTCACTGAGTATGTGCAGTGTTGGCAAAGTATAAACTATGCCCAACTAAGTGCTCCTGGAGCACAAACCACCGCCAAGGCATTATTATTGTTGTCAGATGAGTTATTGCCAAAATTTGGAAAACTGCCCTATCTAACACTGCTAACAAATCCATGAAAAAAAAAATCTGGATTGACATCTGGATTCATATTGCCACCAAAACCTCATTATTTCTCCCTTTTGCCATGACTATCATTCCCTGAAAATGTGATGAATATCTGTGAGAAATTATTATGTTTTTAGCAAAAAAAAAAAGTGGAAAACTGCCCTATCATGAAATGTTAACAAATCCTTTAAAAAAAAAACTTGGACTTATATCCAATCACCACAAAGAATCTAAACATTTTTTTCTCATTTTCATTGACCAAAATTCCCTGAACATGTCATGAAAATCTGTTGAGAACTTTCTGAGTTATGAGCAAATATGCAAAAAATGTCCCTATGGGCTCTAATTTCGTAGACCAGGCGCAGGCGGGGCGCACCTGCCCTGCGCCACGCCAGCAGGGTGTGTCCAGGGCATTTTGCAAGTTTCGTGCAACGCGCAGTCTGGCGCAGGGAGGCGCACCCACGCTACGTCTCTCCCACTGGCGCAAAAGGCAGAGAGGGAGGAGAGTAGGCGTAAGTGGGTTTAACACAGCCGAATGTAATCTTCACCAATCAAATGAACGCCTCTCCTCGCCTTTAAATGCGTCGCGGGCGAGGCGCAGTGACAATTTCACCTCGGGTGGCGAAGAAGGGCAGAGCCGCTGTCACTTTTAGAGCAACTGGGAGAGCGCAGGGGCCACCGGGCCACGCATCTGGGGACACGATGCGCGTCACTGTATGGACCACCTCGCAGTACAGATGTAATCTGCTCATGTGTCATAATAGGAGTACAAAATTAAGTTATAATTACATTTAAACAGCAGCAGGCTAATCCATTCATCATGCTTGTGATCCACCTGCATTCCTGGTCTGTCATCGCCAAATAGCAGAACCTTTGGTGAAATTATATCTCCTCCTCATCCTCCTTGTAATAATGTACTCCATCTTTTTAGATCACGTTACGAATAAAGATTAAAACAGAGAAATATAGGCAATCACAGGTAAATCCTTAAGACACCGAGTGACTTACATTTATTCAGCCAGCGTCTCTCTCTTTTTTCTTCTCTGTTTAATTTCATGAGATGAGAGAAGCCGGATACTCCGTATCGGATGATGTGGCTGTTTGTTGTTGGCTTGAGAGATGTGAACTCGTTAGTTATGACAAACGTCTCTGATCTGACATCAGATGTGACGGTACAATTAATATAGATACAAATGTTTATGCTGCTTCAGACGGTTACATTAAATAGTTGTTGTGATTATTGCATTGAAATGTGGCTGACACTCTGGATACCTGCCTGTGAGGTTTTGTTGACGTGTGCGCACTGTGCGCCTGTCAGCCAAATTACCACTCCCCGGGGTGCGCCTCTTCTGCGTCGAGAATAGACCAGGTTGGAGCTGGCGAGCTTTTAGCGCACCTTCCGCGCGTTTTTTTGGCACGAAATTGTCACTGCACCAAGCTGAATCTTTCGACACCTCCCCCTGGTGCGCACACCCATCTCGGCGCAGCCGGTCTACCAAATTGCCAAATTGGCTGCACACGGCGGTGCGCCGGATGAAATTACCACTGCGCGGGGTGCGCCACCCTGCGCCACCCTGAGTTGCGCCAGGAAATTAGAGCCCTATGTCATAATGGTAACAAATCCCTCCAAAATATAACTGGATCCACATCCGTACTTTTCAAGCACTCTTTTCTTGTGCCATGACTAACATTCCCTGAAAATTTCATCAAAATCAAAACATTTACTTTCATATTATTTTCCCTGCATTAACTGATTGTTTAGAAAGCTGACATTCCCTCAATATTTCGATATGTTTTGAAGACAGAGAAAGTCTCAATTTTATAGATGACACAGGCCATTATTTATTGATCATTGCTATTGGAATAGTAAAGTAAAAGTCTGCTTTACAGGTAAGCAGGACCTTTAACTACAGTGTCATTTCTCTTTTACTATTAAAGACTCCGGTCTACAAAAATGGCAGACCATCATTTTAATTCCCCCTTTAAAAGAAGTTTGGAAACATTACTTTGGTGGACTATTTTTCCCTTTTAAATGCTACCAATTGGTGTATTTTATCATTGGAAAGCCTTACTAGTCACCTTTACTTGTCAGGATTGTATATTCATCTAATGAGCAACACAGCTAATCCAGTGGGTAGTGCCCAAAAGATGTGCCAAAGACGATGCATCCAGGCCTGAAACATCTTGACATTCCCCATCACAAAACTCAACTCCCTCCCTTCTCTGCTGACCCCATAAACTGCACTCAGGATCTGTTTCTAGACCAGGAGGGTACTGGGCATGTCCAGGTTTAGTGTTGACCTTCTCTCTGACAGCTTGTGCTAAACAGCTGGCCCCTGTCTTCACACAGCTCTCAAGGAGATCGTTGGAGGTGTGTGAAGTTCTCTCCTGTTTCTCATGCTCATATATCATCCTGGTCCCCAAGAAACCTTCAATCCACAGCTCAGTCATCAATCTGACATCTAAAGTCATTACGTTCTTCAATAACCTGGTGTTGGTGCATGTGCTGGACATCACAGACATCTCTCCCTGCAGTTTGTCAGCAGGGTTAATGTGGGGGTGGAAGATCCTGTCAGAATGGGAATGACTACACCTTGCAGCACTTTGAGTATCAGGGGATGTATGGAAGATCTATGGGCATGCTTTCAATGTCATCATCCTGATCTGCCCACCAACATTCATAGTTTGCCGTGCATGTGGTTCGACATGAAGATGCTGTTCGTCTTCTCTTCTAATGACTGATGATTGTCAGTGAAGCGGACACAAGAGGTGGTCACAATTAGCCTTTAATATTATAGCAACAGTTTGCTTTTAATAATGCCATCTCCTTTTGAGTGATCTAGTTTTTGTGGTCTCAAAGGGAGAAGTTCAATTCCCCATTCATCCATGACCTCCACAATTAACTCAACGACCAATCAAATCAAAGAGAGGAATCAGAGGATGTGAGCCACTCAGAGCTCTGGAGACTTCAGGTCCTCGATACTCCATCATCACTGTCATGATCAGACCACGAGACACATGGTGTTACCAGGTAGAATGAACGTGTCAGTGGAGAAAGAGATTGAGAAAATTGATCTATTAGTTTAGACTGTGTTTTATTTTTTATGTATCTGCATGAGTGTTCATTTCAAGTTGGACATCAGGACAGTTCTATAAAAACTGAAAACCAAACAAAGGGGCTGATTTTATGAGAGACGTCAATGTGTCCAGCATTTTAATTTCCTTTAATTTCATTTTATTTTACGTATCTCATTTTATAAACTATTTACCAAATAATATGTCAATTCTCTAAAGTTTTTAGCATATGTAGGTTGATACAAACAGGTAAATACGTTTTGTTTAACCGTTTTAGTCCTAGCCATATTTTCAGCAAAAAAAGACAAATTTAACGATGAATTGCCCCACCATAATAAGGTTCTAATGCACGTTCTCGGTGTCTAGGGACATCTAGAGACCTCCGATAATGTATTCCCATGTAAAAATTATGGTGCATGTTACTATGCCTGAGTATACTGGAATAAATAGAAGGAGAAATGTGAAATTTCTACCTTTTCCTGTTTTGTCCCCATTTGATAGATTATAACACCCTGCTAACCATGATTCCATGCATACAGATGCCACATATCACCTTCAGCAGCTCCTTGAATACAAATGTACCAAAGTTGATGTAATTTGAGCAAAGAGCAGAGCTTACAGAAAAGTTTTAGTAAGTATACCAGCAGGTAGACAATAAGCTTTGGCACAATTTGGTGCCAAGAATTGCCAAATGGGTTACTTTCCACTTCCAAAATGAAAATAAATGTATGCCCATTACAGGGGTCTATTGCAATCTATTGGTGCTTTTGGTTATGGTATTTACCTTCTGCTTCCCTAACTTGTACCACTGTGCACAGAATAAAATTAATAAAAAAAAAAAAAAACAGAATGTATCATCTTGTCTGAGAATGGTTATGAGGAATAAACACAACATTTTATCAATAAATAGGTGGTAGTGGTGGACTCACAACCATTTGACAGTGTTTAAATATGTGAGTGTAGTGTTATCGAAATTGATATTTTATCTTCAATATGCATTTTTCAAATTTAATTAATTGTTACTAATTGTCCTTCAGTTTGTAGAGTGCTAAAAATATGCATATTAAATTTGTAGAGCACTTTTACCCATTTTACGGATTTATAATGTTTCATTTTTTAATCAATCAATCAATCAATCAATCAAACTTTATTTATAAAGCACTTTTCATAGTAGTTCAAAGTGCTGTACATTAAAAATAAACAAGAATATCAGAGTAATGGAATACAGAATAAAATAAAAAAAACCCATCCCACCCTCCAAGCCCACATTTAACACAGACAGCCACTCACACGCAAACACATGCACCCAAGCACACACACACACACACACACACACACACACACACACCCCCCCACACACACACGCGAGGACTCTAAGCCAGGACTCTTCAAAAAGCCACAGAGGACTGAGGAAATGCCATCTTGAATTGAAAATGAGGAAACACAGGAGCTAAGACTAAACTGACTAAATATAAAACCATGATAAGACAGAACAAAGGTAATAAAATGCTAAAAGTTGATTAAGATAAAACTGTTTTAAAACCAAAAAATAAATAAATAAAAAGTGGTAAAAAACGTGGTAAAACATAAAATAGTACCTCCGAAACTAAAATGGAGTAAAGCCCAAGAGTAAAACAAAATTCAGCTAAAAGCCAGATTAAAAAGGTAGGTCTTGAGTTTGCCTTTAATCTGTTAAATTTGTTGGTCAAGAGACATCATCATATTTGCTGACAAATTATTAATTATCTTAACATCATATCATCAAATCCAATGGTATTGCAGCCATAAAACAATTTCAATATTTCAATAAAATGTTATGTTAGTCTTATAAAAAGTAATATTTTACTATTCACAGAGAAATTAAATATTTAATGAGTTGTTGTTGCCTGTTATGATGTAAGTTTTTCCACATATGGTTTTTGCTTTTGAACGTTGTAGGGCATAAAGAAATGTGTATATATGAGCCTAGTTTTAAAAACGTAATATTGAGTAACAGAGTTAAAATCAAGACTTTAACAAGCATCCTGTGCATAAAAATGTTTGATTTTACATCAGATACTTGACCAAACTCATTATCTTATGGATGGCTTGAAGTCACAGTTTTCCTCTTCTTAGGTCTGCACTTTGATTTGATAGTATATATTTCAAGTTTGATTTTAATATATTTTTTTGTGCTAAATGGGCACCCAGCAGCCTCTCAGCTTTGTCCCGAGCAATTTGTTTTCCCCCACAGTGCTGACTGAACATGTTTTGTAGGTGTTCCCATTGTATCCGACTGCATATGCTGCCTAACTCCACATTCAGACATAAAAAAGAGCAAAGTGCCAAACTTTGTGGAAGTTTTTGTTCTTGAAGATGATAAGCATCAATAGGACCTTGAGACGGACACAAGCCTCATGATCTAATTTGGGCTAAGGTTATTTTAATTTTAGAATATTCTGTGCTGCCTGTGGACTGATTTATAGTGGCCCACAGGCTGCAATTGGCCCCTGAGTCATAGTTTGCCTCACACGCCTTTTCATCATCACCTGGATGTGGTCAGTACATCTTTTGCAATCTCATCCTGATCTTCTCTCCTCCTTCCATAATCTCATCTTTGTCCCTCAGCGCACCTCCTGCCTCCTCTCCTCATCCTTCTCCCCTCTAAGCCGAGAACATCTCAGCCTCCGCTTTGAAATCAGGAAATGAAAGAAAGTCTCAGTATTTGGCCGAGTGAGGAACCATTCTTCCACAAACAGCGTATGATAAAGGTTAGCGAGTCACTGTAAGAGATAGAGCAGCACTGTGTTTCAAGAAAAAGGGCTTACTCCCATTGGTGGATGGCTTTTTCCCATTGAGTAAAGCTCCTGGAGAGTGATAGGGCCCGTCTGTGTTGACAGGCTGCAGATAAGGAAGTGCCCTCAGGTATTAGTTGTCATTCCTTTTCACTCGGAAAAAGCAGCCAAGAGTAGAAACCTTATTTTTTTCTTTTGCTCCTTTCCTCCTCTTTTGGATGAATAGAGAAAAATTCACAACAACAAAGCCTTCCACTCTCATTAAGTCAGCCGCAAAGCCAAGCACCACCAAGGAGCACAATATATCTGAGGCAGATGAGTAATCCCCCCGCTCAATCTTGAAGCTGGCACAGAATTTCAAATGTCCGTAATAACTGCAGGAGAAGGAAGTGAAGGACACACACAAACACGAGCCGTACTCACACTCAGCCATGATAAAAATGAATCTGTTATTGACCATTAGACCACTGCAGGAGAGGAGGGATGTCCTTCGCCTCTGAGGGTCACACTGGGATTCAGTAAGATTATCTGTAGGATCCTTCAAGCAAAACTACAAACTGTGATGAGGCAAGAACGAGGATCATTTTATGAAGACGCTGACGAGAAATATGTCCTAAATCTCAACTACATGATTTTAAGAAAACTCTTAAAGTCTCTAGTTATATCTTAATTGGAATTTTTCAGGATTTATTTCAGCTGTCTTAACTCAGAGCTCCCCAACCACTGGTCCGTGGACCATTACCGGGCCATGGCAAAAAAATGCTTTCATAACCATATTTGGAATAACAACCAAAGGGTGTTTTATTTTGAGAAGATGATCTAATCAGGCTGTCTGCAGTTAATGAAAATGTACAACCAGTAATAAACTCACCGCTATACTTTGTGCCGGTGCTTTTTTCCACTGAGGACTTTTCATTAAATGAGTTTTTGAATCTTTTGACATGGTTTTAATATTTGGAAAAGTCTTAGGTTTATTTGAAAGTTTTTTTGGTATGAGAACTTTTGGTGCTGTTTTATAATGAATTCTTACTGGTGTTTTAGAGTCCTGGTTCCCCTTTTTATGCCATATTTAAATCAGCCAAGGAGGTTATGTTTTCATCAGGGTTTGTCTGTTTGTTTGTTTGTCTGCTAGCAACATAACTCAAACAGTTGTGGACAGATTTTGATGAAATTTTCCGGAAATGTCAGATATGGGAGAAGCAACAAATTGTTAGATTTTGAAGGTGATCCCGATCAATCAATCAATCAATCAATCAATCAATCTTTATTTGTATAGCGCCAATTCATAACAAGTGTTATCTCAAGACACTTTACAATAGAGCACAAAGCTCTTCATATTATGGATACACATATATGCATAGATACATATATACATATAAAAATACACATATACATATATATATACAAATATATACATCCAACACCCAACATGAATCCATATAGCCAATCATGAATCCCTCCATCATGGCGGCAAGAAAAAACCTTCTGTTAAGCAGCAGGAAATCTTGAATTTGGACCCCAGTCTCATGATGAACAGCAAATCCACACGATGCTGTGTTGGGTGTGTGGGCAAAGGGAGGGAGGTAAGTGGAGACAAGTGGACTAAAGTAAGAACTAAAGCTAGTGACAGATCAATGGACCAATCATAGACCTGTCGCCGTCAAATTTGTTTCTGCTGCAAACAAATTTATTAGAGGAGGATCCTCATGTCTGTGTGGTTGTGGTGAAAATTTTATAGAAGTATACTCAATAAAAGTCTTACTGAAAATAAGAATTTATGGTAGTGACGAACTCATGGGTGCCCAGACCATAAGTGCATCCCTACCATATTTGTCTCCGTTACGTATAAATGTATTAATGGTAGACCTCTTGAGATTTGACACCTCATTTTCAAGAGGGATCTCAATCACCGTCTGGTTACAGGAATTTTTCAAAGGATTCGTTACTATTGGGAGATAGGGCTAATTTTGACATTAGAGCTTCTAACTCAATAAATAATGCCCAGTGTGTATAAAATTAATATAGGACTATAATGTTGGGTGGAAATCACAATTTATGGGTGGAGCTGAGCTGCTTGGCGGAGGTCTGTGCTCTCGGCTCTCAGAGGTTTCTAGTGTTATTCATGTAATTTCTTGTTGATCCTTTGGCCAACAAACACTTTAAAATGGCAGCTGCATTACTTAAAACACCATCCATTGGAAGCTGTCTCTCAGGCCTCTGACTAAAATGGTGCCACTGATGCCTCCCTGTGGACACTCCCCGTCACCCCCTGTCAGTACATCATTGGTTCAAAACCACATGATGACCCCATTGACACACCTCTGCAGCCGTTCTATTGGCTGACCCAGATGTGCCTGCACATGACAGGTCAAATCCTGAAGCTTTAACTTTTTTATTTTTTCCAATTTCAACCCTACATTACTTGAGTGATGTGTGTAATGCATGACCCTGATGAAGGCCACAAGAGGAAATGTATGGGTCTAAAAAAGTTGTTTTCCTGAGCTACAAGTGTTACTGGAGCTCTTCAGATCTCTTCAAGACATTTTCTCTCCAGGCACCTTGAAAGTTGGTGAAGTTGTGCCAGAACATCGGACCACTGCAGCGAACAAAAATGTACAACCAGTGATAAATTCACTGCTATACCTATGCACTCTTCCACCTGTGCTCTGGATGTATCTATGTTTGATTCTACATGCTGTGTGTAACTGCAGGACAGTTGAGGCACATGAAAGTTAAACTAAAGCTAAACTGCCTGATGTGGGACTTTGAGTTATGTTTTGTGCCTGTTCCACTTAGAGCGAGGCCAACTATAAGAGACTAAACAGAGGTTTCTTTCCTGCCACTGTTAGTGTAAGCCTCCTACAGATGCACTGTAAGTTGTCCCAGTGCTGTGCTCATGGTGGATCGATGTTGGATTTGAATGTATGTAAATATTTTTAGGTGTGCACCTCGAGAACAAGCTGGGCTGGTCTATGAACACAGATGCTCTGTACCTGAAGGGGCATAGCCGGCTCTTTTTCCTCAGGAGGCTTAGGTCTTTGGATGTACGCAGTGAAATGCTGCATATGTTTTATCAGTCAGTGCAGAGCTGGCCCTACCCAATGTGAAGCTCTGGGTGAGATTTCATTTGGTGCCCCCCTCCACTGGCAATTTGCATACTCTGACAAAAGAAATCGAATAGCATGGTTTTAAACATTATCTTTAATTTATCACATGTCACCCAATGTACCAGCTTAACAAATTACAAATAATACAAAAAAACTGAAATACAATATAAATTCCCTTACCCCCAATAAAAATCCTGTCAATAAGTAAATAAATTATAATAAGAAATAACTTAAAAATACAACAATCAACATCAAACAATTTAAATAACCACACAGTTTGCACACAATAACACTATACATACCTACTTATATCATTTTTAGTATCATTAATTGTAAATTGCTTTACATTTGAATCAACTGGAGCTTTTCTATTTTAAGAGTTAGTAGTAATAACTAGTTTTAAAATAATTACATTAAAGGTGATTTTTTTCCCAATTTTGTGGCGCCCCCTGGAGTCCACGGCGCCCTTAGCATTTGCTGAAATTGCCTGTATTGCATAGTCTGCTGGGGTGGCGACATGGCTGATGGGAGCACCAGGAGGCTCCACAATATCCTGGAAGGACAGAGAAGCAGCAGCAGTGGGAGACTCATCTCACTGTGATGCAGGACCGAGAGGTTCAGGAGATCCTTTGTTATAATTAACCTATGCAGAGCCCTTGGTCCCATCTGCTTCAATGTATAGCCTAACTTGCATGCCAATTCACTAAACATTACTAATTGAAAATCACTATGACTAATGTATTTATGTGAAGTGAACCTCACACAACCCTACTTCAAAAGTTCTGAATGATCTCTTAGAGATTAATGGCCCTTTGTTGCAGTCTGTACACATGTAAAGGCCTTTATGACTGAAATTCACCAACTTAAACCAGTGCAGCGGGATGTTTTTAAACTGTCTCTCCTTTTTTTTGTATATTCAGCATCAGCAAAACAAGATGAAGATGTTTCAAGTTTCTGCTGGTCAGAAGATAAGGCTATTGGTAAAACCATTTAGCTCCTGCCCACTTTGGAAATATGGAGCTGAAATGCGGTGATGAGTCAGCTCTCTTGTCCAGGAGGATGAATCATTCATCATGGCTGCCAGCAGGGTCCAGGATCGGGACGGAGGGGTTGAGGGGGAGGTCGATGAGGACCTGATGGCGAGTTCCTCTGCTGACTCCACAGATAAGAGTGTGAGGCTGTCGAGGTCCTAATGAAGCTCCTCTGGAAGCTCTGAGGAGAGAGGGAGTGAAAGAAGGGGGCTGAGGGGGGAAATTCTGATCATGATTTACTGAAAGCTTACAACTTGAACAAGGGATTGATGAGAGAAAAGACTGTTAAAAGGGATAGTTCTACATTTTTAAAGCGTAGTTGTATAAGGTACATGATATAAGAATGACCATAAGCCACTGAGATGGAGATCAGCTCTGCATCTGTACAGAAGGAGCAGGAAGCTATTGTAATACATTGTTGCAGGCCAACATCTCTGCATAAATAAAGGAGTTTTAGGTGAAAAAAAACTCACAAAACAAGCGTAAATGATTGCAAATTGAAATGAACGCATCTTCAGCAACTTACTTTTACATCAGGAAGCCGTTCACCCTAATGCTATTGAAGTTGTGACGTAAGAAATTAAAACAATGATTTGCAAATCTTTTTTTTGACCTATTCAACTGAATACACTAAAAGATGATGTATTTAGTGTTCAGGCTGAAAACATTTATTTTTTTGATATATTTCTGTTATTTTGAAGTTCAGGCCTGCATTCTTGTTCATTCTTGAGTTAGACTAAGCCTCAAAGAATCCCCCAAAGGGTTCTTGTGCTAGCTCACATTTAACCAAGTGGAAAACAAGGAGCTTAATGACTTTTATTTGTCCAAATTGTAGTTCAACGTAGTCTGAAATTCATTTTGCCAAATATATGAACACTACAACCCAATGAGAGTGACTAAATTTACAAATGTTTCAAGATTATTTTACATATCAAGCACAGAAAAAACATAAACCTATAATGAAAACCTTGGCTTGTGTCTTAATACAATAAACATTCAGTATAAGCCAAATACTTTAGATAAACTTTCATCAGTTTTTTCCTTAAAGTGTGTAAAACCTGGTCTGTAAGTGTTCATTATCGCAGAGGGGTTCTGTATAATGGGAGCCGCAGACTGGGTAGACATGTATAGAAGCTATGAGTGTCCTTTAATCCTGAAACATACTGAAGTGTTTTTTGTAGTTACACTTTTTATTTCATCTAGTTTGACATGAGCTCACAGTTTTGCATACTAATTACAGGTAACGTGGGTTTCTCTGGTCCTCCAGTTCCAATACAGTGTTACAATATCATTCAGCAGATGCTTTAATCAAATCGACTTACATCCGAGAGTAAATCCAACATAAGGTAGAATCTAGACCAGAGGGGACATCATATGTAAGTGAAAAAAAGCTGCTTTGAGTCAGATTGGACACATGAGCTGCCACGTAGTGCTAGAGGCAGTGCCTATTTTATTTTTATGTTTTTAACCAAGCAATAGACAGAAAACTTTGTCAGGTCACCTTAATACCATCATCATCACCATCAACTTCATGTCACTGACACTGACATCATATTTAGCTTCAACATACTCAGTGCTGAGTTGTTCACAAACAGCAGGGTCTAAAACTCTCTGTCTTCGTTCTACCACGGAGGATTGCAGAGGAGAAGAGCCAAATTAAGTGCTTAAGTGTTCCCTAAACAGTTGAGTCTTAGACCTTCTCTTACAACAGTAGATGTAGACTCTGCAGATCAGATGAAGTTGGGTAGTTCATTCCACCACTTGGAAACAACAAAGGAGCAGAGTCTAGAGATTTTGAGCCATGTTGCAATAGGAGCTCCAGGCATCTTTCACTGGCAGAGCATAGTGGGAAAGAGGGAGTGTAGACCTGGATGAGGGATTCCAGGTTAACAAGAGCTGTTCTTCTTATTGTTTTGTAAGCCTGAGGTAGAGCTTTGAATTTGATTCAAGCTGCAACTGGAAGCACATAAAGATAAATTAACAGCAGAGTAACATCATCTGTTTTGGGCTGATTAAAAAACAGGTGCTGCTGCATTCTGGATCATGTGCAGAGGTAAACATGTGCATGCAGGGAGGCCTGCTATAGTAGGAAGTTGCAGTAATCGATAAGTAAAATGATCAGAGCCTGCTCCAGAATCTGTGTTGCCTGTTCTGTCAGGTAGGGTCTGATCCTCCTGATGTTACAGATGGCATATTAAAAGACAGAGAAATCAGTTGAACCTTAAAGGTCAGCTGGTCATCAGTCATCAGTCATGAAAGCTAGATTTATGGCAGTTTGTGGGCATAGTGTATTGAATCCAAGCTCTGAGCTCGGTCTTGAACAGCTTTAGTTGAAGGTGGAATTCCTTCATCCATGTGGAGACATCAGCAATCTATCTTTCATCTGGACCAGTTGACTCTACATCTACAGAGGTTATTCCTGTGTGTTTTTCAGTGCATACAGTTGCTGTAAATATGTTTAATACAGCATGCAATCACCCTACACTGTTCTTGTGACTTGTTTTTCTCTTAAACTCTTCAAATCATGAGGAGTGGCCCAATCTGCAGCAAAATACAGCTTTAGCTTCCATGCCAGCTCTTTCAGACAGATCTAGAGCTGAACTCTGTAACTGTGGCTAATGTTCAGGCTAATGTCATGCACCCCCTACATCCTCACTTCAAAAATCCAAAACTATCTCTTTAAAATGGCTTTATCAAAATAAAATTTGTACCCTTGCTCACAAATCAAAATGATTATTGCATCTAGTGATTCGCTATGATTGCTAGATTTCTACTCCCATTCAGGTCCAGCCTGTCTTCCACTTAGAGTCCACACTATTTCCTTCATCAGCATTGGCATGAGGGATAAATCATTGCTTGTAGAAGATCTTCCATGAACAACATTCTTAGGAGTACGATTGCAGCATGGATGTGGCTGTCCTACACAAATCCCTGACCTTGATCCATGTCCACACATTTGGAGTTGAGAGACCAAACGGAAGCCATGACCTAAAACACGGTCCAACCTTCCTAATACTCCTGTGGAAGGAAGTCAGCACATCCTCTCAGCAAAATCCTGAGAAGAGTTCTCACATATGGTTGTCATATTTGGATGTCCAAACACTTTTGGCCACGAATACCTGTTTTCCAAAATCAAGCACCACTTAAAAAAATCTGACTGCTGTAAAGTGAATCCAAGCAGCTGTCTTTTCCCTCAAGAGTAAAACAGTGTGAAACGGGGAGGGAGGGAAGAAAGCTTCATTCCATCCTGGTAGGAAAGCTTCACCCAGATGGTCGAGGAGAAGACGAGAGGGGAGGGGAGAGCTGGGGAAAGAGGAGATGGGAACATGGGATATTAGGGAACATGAGGAGAGCAGAGGAGAGCAGAGTGTAGCCTAGAAGAGGCATCAAGTGACCTCCTCCCTCCCTATTGTTGAGGAACAGAAGAGCGGGGCTGGCTTGAGGCCACCAGAGGGGTAGAATACATTAGAGACCAGCAAGGAAGGCAGAGGAAACCGAAGAGTGAGATGGAGGTGGACACAGACTCCAGTTCCTCATGTTGTAGGAAGAGCAAACAACAACACTAAAACCATAAATGCTTGTACAAAGGTTTTCTGGAGGAGCCTAAATTATTACAACGAAGTTGATGGCAGTTTCATCAAATTGGTGTTTTATGTACAAACCTTAATTCCACTGAAGTTGAGACATTAGGTAACATGTAAATAAAAACAGAATACAATGATTTTCAAATCTTTTTTTGACCTATATTCAACTGAATACACTACAAAGACAAGATATTTTTGTCATCAGATAAACGTAATTGTTTTTGAAAATTTTCCTTCATTTTGGATTTGATGCCTGCATTCTTGTTCATTCTTGAGTTGGACTAATCCTCAAATAATCCCCCCAAAGGGTTCTTGTGTTATCACACATTTGACCAACTGGTAAACAAGAAGCTTAATGACTAAGACTTGGACCCACAATGCAAAAATCCAGTGCAAACAGTTATCTTGTAATTTTGCGTTTTCATAGACTTTCTGTTCTTACATTGTGCGCTCCCAAACTGGACCTGACTTGAAACAGTGTTAATTTTGACAGCACTTTTTAATTTAGTGTAACTTTTAGTCTTTTGCCTAAATATCTTTTAGTTTTAGTCATTATTTAGTCATCTAAATTGTTTTAATTTTAGTCTAGTTTTAGTTGATGAAATTTCACAACATTTTGGTCGACGAAATCTACTATAAATTTAGCTGACTAAAATATGAAGTGTAAAGTGTAAGGCATTTTTTATGTCTTCTTGAATTTCTGAAGTCATGTTTTACACTTGGATCCCGCCACCATGAAGTTGAGGCAGTTGTGATTTGATGTCCCTTTTAACTCATCCAACCTTTTCACACAACCAAAGTAGCTGTGATTCATAACTTGTCTCTACTTGATGAAGTTTGGTCTGATTGGGTGAAGTGTCTGTCAAACATTTTCTTCTAGTTTTTATTTGTTGACAAAAATGTCAGTTAATTTAGTTTTAGTTTTTGTCCATGTGCACTTGTTTGTTTGTTTTTTTTTAGTTATAGCGTAGTTTTCGTGAGGGGAAAAAGGTTGTTGATAAAAACTATAACGAAAATAATTAGTTGACAAAATTAACACTGACTTGAAACAATGGTGCAAAAGCAAAAGGAAACCATTTATAACTTTCTGGAAGAATCAGGTTCACATGTAAGGGAGCAACATGAGGTCCAAAGACCTTGATCTTTGACCTTAAAACTTAAATGAATCCATCCTTGACTTGCAGTGGACATTTGTGCAAAGTTAACATACAATCCTCCAAGTTATAGAAGGGGCTGAGCATTAACTCCATGACCCTGACCTTTGACCATGACTTCAAAAATATTATCAGTTTATTTCTGAGTCAAAGTTAAACATTTTTGCAAAGTTAGAAGAAAATCCCTCCAAGCATTCTTGAGACAACATGTTCAGAAGAATGGCTCAGACAGACAGACAGACAGACAGACAGACAGAGGGGTAACCCAAAAACATGATCCTTTGGCCCAGGCAGTTCCTTGCACAGTCATAATAAATAATAAATGGTGAGGAGAATTTCAGACTAAATGTGAAGGGAGGATGAGATCAGGAGGAGGAAGTAAACAGTGACACAAAGGAAGTGTTTGGTGAGGAAACAGGTGGCACTACAAAGAGAGCCAGATGGATCAACATGTGGAGATCCATCTTTAAATAATCCTTCCTCTAAGAAATACTGCCAGAAACTGAGGGGTGATGGAAATGTTGAGATTTTTGCCCACCAAATGGTAATAAAGGCTTAGTTGAAGGAAGAATTATGAATCACTTAAATGTATATTTCCTCAGCTGATGGTCAGAACTCAAGAGTGGGTTGCAAAGCCTTTTTAATGAGTGGTAAATGAGTGACTGAGAGAAAAACTTATGGTAAAAGTCTAAGAAGTACTTTTTAACATGCTTTTTTTCTGCCACAGTTTGTACATTTTAAGGTCCATGTTGCACAGTTTTGTCTTAAAGAATCTGATTAGTTGGAAAATATCGGATATTTGGGTCATTTTCTTTATGGTGGAGTTGGTAATGTATCCTAAAGCTGGTCCACAGGATAACTATGGATTTAGAGGGTAGCTTTTCTGGTATAATCAGCACGTTGGCTTCAGCGCTTAAAACAAAGGCTCCAAAGGTATAACCTGACATGCCAGGTAGACAGTTCACAATACAGAATATATTTCACTAGTCCATCTGGTGCAACAGCCCATAGAAAGTGTTTGCCAACAGAGGGGTAGAAGACAAATGTTTCTTTTCTATAGAGGAATGCTTTCAATGTGCATCTAAAGACAGCATCTAGTACTAATCTCTGTACAAGCAGGCAGCCATTGTGTACAGACTTGGAGTTGCCTCTTGCTGTTGTAACGCATGTAGCTCCTGCCTCTTCCTCCTAAAAGGATGCTGATTGGTCAGTGCCTCTGCAAGCTTAGCTAAGTCATTATAACTTTAAGCTTTTCAAGATGGATCTGTCTGACTACAGAGAGTGAATCAGGCAGATCCACTGCCAGTCTACCTTTATATATGACTTCAAGTGCGTAACAATCCGAGGTCTATGTGGCTTTTTTTTTTGGACTGATGGATGAGTTTCACTTTGCATGGTAGAGTTTTATTTGCACTTGTAGATGTCACATCAAACTGTGTTACCTGACAATGAAGTGTTCCTGAGCCCAGTGATGTGGGATTGTAATGCAGTGCCACCTGAGTGATCAAAAGCATTCAGTGTTGGATTCTGGCCCTGCTCAGGTGCAAAGATTTCTCCAGACATGATTGATTGTAGGCTATGAAACTATTATACGTACCTCTCCCCATCCTTGCTTGTGAATTACTGAGCCTTTCCGGGATGTTCCTTATATACCCAATCATGACACTCACCAACTTTTAATCAACCTGTTCACCTGTGGGATGTTCCAAGCAGCTAATTTTGAGCATTCCTCAACTTTCCCAGTCATTGTTGCCCCTGTCCCAGCTTTTTTGGCTGTGTTGCAGGCATCAAATTCAAAATCAGTGAATATTTGCAAAAGTAAACACTGAAATTTATCAGCTTGGACATTAAAAATCCTAAACATAAAATCTAAATCATTTATATTCAATTCAGTTAAGCTCAGTTTAGAAAGACAGTTACCAAAAGAACACACTCTGTTTTCTACTCACAACCACCTCTCAGAACCAGAATATCTCCTCTCAAACCAGCTGTCCTCCTCCAAACCAAACCATCTCCACCCAGACCAGTCCTCACATCTGCCCCACCCCTACCAAACTCAAACCACAAGTACCAATTCAGCTGGCTTCATATTCAGTCAACAGCTCTGCACACATCCCCCAATCAGAAGATCAAAAGCACTGTTCACTGGATCTATACCCTTCCACCCAGTCCACCAGTGGATTCATCTCCCCTTCAACTCACGCCCTTAACATGGTGCAACTGGGCACTGCAACAAAGTTTTATATTCACATTAATCCAAAAAGAACTTTTGTGAAATAACAGTGGAATATGGCTTTGGAGGAGTGCAAGAGGGCATGACATGGCACACACAGAAATTTTTTAATCATGCAATTACAGGCATTTCCACTGTCAGAGAAGGAGAAAAGGTTCCCAAATAAGAAACCTGTGCTGTTCCACTTTTTGGAATCCCTCTATAGGGGTGCAGAGTGGAAACGCAAACAAGATCAGGGTTTGCTGCTCCAAACCGTACCAAACTGAATTGGATCAAACCAGACCACTCAGTGGGAGTGAGGCATAAGTAAGCTTCCTGTTAGACAAAATGGGACTCTTATGAATGAGCAGACTCTGTTCTCAAGAAGGAGGATGGTGAAGATCAGGTCTCCAAACACTAAGGCCCCATTTACACAACAACGAAAACGACCTAAAACAGGGAGTTTCGTCGCGTTTTTGCCTTCTGTTTACACGAGAATGGTGCCTGGAGTGTGTGAATCCACAACCTTTTGAAACCAGGATCCATAGTGAAAACTTTTGAAAATGTTTAGGTATCCATCCCCATGTGAACAGGAATCAGCATTTTCAGGGAAAACGATGACGCACGGCGCATGAGCAGTACTCTTTTAGATGAAGGTTGCGCGCACCTAGGAACAACAACAAGACGGATTTGTTTTTCAGACAAGAAACTCCTGCGTCTTCGTGCATCCTCTCTCCATTGTTGTTTGTGAAAAGTTTGTGTTCACCAGAAAGCGTACGTGTGTTGTAACACCGCTGTTTCTCTACAAACCTACATCGCTCATGTATGAATAAAATAAAATAAAGGCATATACCAGTTTACCAAAAGAAGGCCTTCATTATAACACATGTAGTTATTAAAAAATGCATTTGATGGTTTTAACAAGTTATGATGAGTAAATACATCAAAATAAATCTGAAAAACAATGAATTTATGAACATTTCTCAAAACTGGGATATCAATTCCCTCCAAGACTCTGGGCCCCAGAAATCTTTTCCCTTTGTCCCCCCTGATGGGCAGTCTTGCATATTCTCACCCAAAGACTGAGAATTCCTACAGCTTTGGTAGTAGATGTTATGTAAAATGGTGTGTAATTCAGGATTTTGTTGAACAATCTAAGATTAATGTTCTTGTTTGGTTCATGGTTTCCACACCAAATCTCCCTCCCAGTGAAAAAAAGATAAAGACCAAAATCTTCAAACAGCTTTCAGGAACATCCATCATTTCCATGCCGCTCCATTTTGTATTTATTTTTTTATTTTTTTTACAAAATCAGTGATGAAAACATTCTCAAATCCTCCACCACAATCTGCTTCTAATCTGCCTCCTCCTCCACCAAGGACAAGCTCCAACATGGTGTCTGCGCTGATGAGTGGGTGAATGGCTGTCAGCTGCCCTCTGCAGAGGAGCTGCGTGATGCCAGGGTGACACACACACACGAAAAAAAAAAAAAAAAACAGGACAGGAAGGATTGCTACCGAGCCTGAACACCCAGGCAACCATCTGCTCGGAAACCCTTCCTGTGGGAGAGAGCTTCCTCTGCACTGTGTCCCCTATGGAACCGACCACTGTTTACTCTTAATGTGATACTTATTGAGCACTGAAGCTGCTGCTGTGGACTCACAATGGCTAGAGGACCTTTTTCTAATTTTTCACACTTTGTAACACTCATTAAAAATTCACTGTGTCCTTTCAAGTTAGTCTTGATCATCATTCAACTTCACATCCATGGGTAATAAGAAATTCTTCCACTTCACCTGTCATGCTGATCAAAACCAGAAAGATTGAGTTTTTCTGAAGATATCTCACCATGATACCCTTTTAATTTCTCTCTAAAAAATGAGCCTTGTTAAGATCTCCTGAGAAATATTTAACACTTCCCTCACTGAACTGTGTGCAAGAGGCAGGAACCAGCTTTAAAAAACTGAAGCCAACGTTAATGACTGCAGTTTCACAAGTGCCCACTAGAGGATGACTTCAGAAAACAAGAAATCTCCATTCTGGCTCATGTTAATAAAACATTATGACATTAAGAGCATTAAAGTCATAGATTAGAAATGATCGGACAATAAAGTTCAATGAAATGGTGGAATTAAAGACTGAAAGGGGAATTATTACAAACCTTAATTCCAGTGAAGTTGGGACATTGTGTAAAACATAGATAAAAACAGAAGTAATTTTCAAATCCTTTCCGACATATATTCAATAATATACAGGACAAAGACAAGATATTTAATGTTCAAACTGACTGACATCATTATATTCTTGCAAATATTCTCTCATTTTGGATTCGATACCTGCAACATGTTCCAAAAAAGCTGGGAAAGGGGCATGTTTACCACTGTGTTAGATTACCTTTCTTTTTAAAATACTCAATAAACATTTGGGAACTGAGGACACTAATTGTTGAAGCTTTGTTGGATGAATTCTTTCCCATCCTTACTTGATGTACAACTGCAGTTGTTCAACAGACCAGGGTCTCTGTCGTCGTATTTTGTGCTTCATAATGAGGCACACATTTTCAATGGGAGACAGGTCTGGACCGCAGGCAGGACGGTCTAGTACCTGCACTCTTTTACAACGAAGCCACAATGTTTTAACGTGCAGAATGTGTCTTGGCATTGTCTTGCTGAAATAAGCACGTCCCTGAAAAGCTGTTGCTTGGATGTCAGCACAGGTTGCTCCAAAACGTATATGTACCTTTCAGCATTAGTGGTGCCTTCACAGATGTGCAAGTTACCCATGCCATGGGCACTAACTTTGAACTTTACGCTGACATCAATCTGGTCCTTTCTTCTGTGGCCTAGAGGACACAATGTCCGTGATTTCCAACAACAATCTGAAACGTGGACTCCTCAGACCACAGCAGACTTTTCCACTTTGTGTCGGTCCATCTCAGATGAGCTTGGGCCCAGAGAAGCAGTTGTTGTTTTCAGGTGTTGCTGATATATGGCTTTGGCTTTGCATGGTAGAGGTTTTGCTTGCACTTGAAAGTGTAGCTACTGACAATGGTTTCCTGAAGTGTTCCTGAACCCATGTGCTAATGTCCTTATAGACTGTAGATGATATAATCCCTGAACGCCTTGCAATTCTATGTTGAGAAATGTTCTAAAACTGTAGACCTATAAGCTCAAAGTTGTTCACAAAGTGGTTAATCTCACCCCATTCTTGCTTGAGAACTAATAAGCATTTCAGAGATGCTCTTTTTATTCCCTATCATGACACTCACCTGTTTCCAATTAATCTGTTCACCTATGGAATGTTACAAACAGGTGTTTTTTGATTATTCCTCAATGTTCCCAGCGTTTGGGTTGCCCCTGTCCCTGCGTTTTTTGGAACATCTGGCAGGCTTCACCATCAAAATTAGTAAATATTTGTAAAAATAAATCATGAAGTTAATCAGTTGGAACATTTAATATCTAGTCTTTGTCTTGTATTTAATTTGAATATATGTCGTGAAGGATCTGCAGAGTGTTGAATTATGTTTTTATTTACATTGCACACAACATCCCAACTTCATTGGAATTAGGGTTTATATACATAAATCCCATATCTTAATGAATTTCTACTTAACATCAGTTATACACAAAACCATCATCTGACAAAAAACATCATATAATTTAATTTTTGAATACAGGGAAAACTCCATGTAGATAACAAACCTTCAAAACAAAGTATTTCTATTCATTGTCCTGACAGTAGAGTCTGATCGGTGTTTTAGAGTATTTCTATGTGACAAACAGAAAGTCCGGTGAAGCAACGATCCAAATCCAGGGTCTATTTGTTTTTCTAGTCTCAAAGTAGTCATGTTAAAATAAACTGAGTCTAAAATTACCGTAGACAGACTTATAATCCCCCTTAACCAAACTCCCAGGACACCATACCAGGAATATAACCCTGTTTTTCAATGGCAGCCACATTCCTGATTGTTTTACATACACTTTGCATCATTTCTGGAGCTTTGTGCTGCATCCTGCTGAACAAATACTTACTGGCCTGTGATATAAACACATGAAAAGATGAACAGAGATTCTTTTCAGACTTCCATTACATTTTAAGACAACATAAAGCAACTTTCACAAAGTCTTAAATTGCCATCATCCTCCTGCAATCTCCTCTGAAACACTGCTCAATTTCCCCAAACATCATTTTGTCGCATCATTTTGACAAACATACTATTTTTCCATCACAGCATGAGGCTCGCGGTGTTGTTTTTTTCACCACAGCAGAGGGAGCCCCCGACACTGCTCGGCCGTGTTTAGTCCCTCTGCAGTTTCTCATGCCTCTCTGCTCTCATCCTTTATGATAAATTAACAGCGGGTGATGATGACGGATATCGCTGTGCCAAGGTAACTGCCATTACAGGAGCAGAGATTGAGGAGCGGTGGAGCGAGGCTGTTGTTTATACGGTCTCCCTGGTGTACGGTGTCAGTGTAGAGCCCGTGTGATAACAAGGGTCATTAGCTGAGGGAAGGTCAGGGGTGGTAAACTTATGCACTTTAACTTGATGAAGACTGATACCGGTCCTGGAGAGATGGCTTCCCTGAGCCTGCCACAGAAACAGATTAACTGTGATGACATAAGAGACTCAAAGAAGCATTTTTAGACAACTTTATCAGCAGCAAACTGTATGAACAAATTCCTGCTGAGCAATAACAATGTTTTGAAAAAAACTACAGGTTAAATATGATATGTCATAAACTCTAGACAGAACTTTTTTAAACATGAACCACATGTCCTTCCAGATTTAAACATGAAGTAAATAGATTCTGGAGGGCAAGGTCATGGTGAATAGTGGTCATCCTTTGCTTGTGAATGCACTCAAGAACACTTAAAGGGATGTCCATTATGTGGGGTACACACATAAAGATTATCGGGCTGTTTTTGTCCCAACTTTCCCCCTTCCCAACCAAAGACAGCAAACGCCCGATTCTCTTATGTCTCATAAGATTATCCTATAAGGTTATCCTGTGGTCTGAGGTGTGTTAAGGGTGAATTTGGCCTAGTGATCGTCTCTGAAACAGGTCGGGGCCAACAATCGTAAATATTAAACTTGTTCAATAGTTACGACCAAAAATCTTCATGTGTGTGGGGAAAGCCGACATCTCCTGAGTCATGACTCCGTGAATTGTGATGTGGAACAGAATCTAGCCAATCAAGAAGTGAGCTGACTGGGAAACAAGGAAGCAGGTGTAAAAAAAACAAGCACAGCCAACCTGAAACATAAACATAAAGTTCGGTGGACCTCAGAAACGAAGGACCAGCTCATGTGTTCATGCTGTCTCCAGGAATTTTTCTACAATCTTTTATTTTTTTTAGTTCAAGATTTTTCCATCAAAAATAGTCCCTCTTATGGTATGTCCTCTCCAGTGTTGCGTGTTGTGTTTTCCAGTTGTTGCCATAGACAACGTTTATGGTTGTTGCTATGTTTCTTCTTTGTTTTTGTTAGATCACGTTTGATCACGCGAGATGTCTGTCTTGGAGGACTAGATTCTACATCGGTGGTGGGATAGAATCGTTATTCGTGTGGTATGCTGTGCTGAGATTGTTCAATGCCTGATTTTGTATCTTCACGTGTGGGGTCTCTAACAGATAAAAAAATCTCTTCAGATTTAGAAAATCTTGATGTGTGTACCCCGCTTTAAACTTTGCACAAAGGTTCATTTTGACCCAAGGTTAAAGTCATTGGATTTTGAGGGTGACAGATCAAAGGTCAAAGTCATGGTGCCCTGAGGTCAATGAATTTCGCGATCATTCTTGCTTATGAATGGCATCTTGTGAAAGATGATATCATAAAAGTGCAAAAGGGGATCTCCTTCAAACTTTGCTCAAACATCGTACATACCAAAAGTATAAACCAGCCAGATTTTAGATGCAACAGAAAAAGCCAAGACCATGAAAATATCTAGTTTACAACTAATATATATTTCAGGAAAACATTTAGGAATTCTGGTCAAATTCGCACATTTGTTTCCCAGCACTGACAGATGACCTGATTTGGGTTAGAGGGTTCATAGGTCAAAGGGTTATTGGACATCATGTTCATAGCCTGGTTATGATCACAATATCTCAAGGAAATTTTCAGGATTTTCTTCCAGTTTTGCACAAATGTCCACTTTCTTTCAAGGATTAACTGGTAGAATTTTGGAGAGACAAGCCCTCATAATCATGCCTTGCTTGTGAACTTGAAATGTCAAGAATTCTTTGAGAGATTTTTGTCAATCTTACACAACGTTTGTCTCTTACTCGATGAAAGGTCAGGGTTCAAATGCCTCTGTACTTTCATTCTCTAGCAATGTATACCTCATAAAGGCATATACTTTCCATGCATTTGTTCTATTTTTTTCTTATTTTTTTTCCACTTGTTCCCCCAGGCTTTTGGTATTGTCACTACATGCTCCAACCAGGTGCGCCAGAAGTATTCTCAGAACAGGTTAAGCTGCTTATGAAGTAAATTGCCATTATTCTTGGACCAGACATGTTCATTCATTAGAGTTTGGTCCCAATGCATTACTTAGAACTCTTAAGCAGCAGTGTGATCACAGATGATGGGATCAATCCAAATGTTGGTGATGGGAAACACTCACGTTAGGAATGTTAATACTCACATTAACTGTCCTGCCCGTGTGCTCGCCACACACATAATGAAACTGCCTCTTCATGTTTTCTGCTCACTGATAACTTCTCCGCTACTTAGCTAATACTTTTAATACTCGTGCACAGCATTAGTAGTAAAGACAAAATCTGAATTGGGGTCAAATAGTTTTGCATGCATGTCCACCATTTTGGTAGACCTTTTTTGATCTCCTGAGACCCCAACAAACTCTCCTTTTCAACACTAAAGAACTTACATTGTGAGAGATCAAGCACAGCTGAGAGATAACAGGGCATGCCATATGAATTTTTCTAGTGATTTCTAGGTGTGTGGAGATACATATATATAAAAAAAAAGGTAGCATCAGACAGTGCTATCCTTCTCCAGGGTTTACTGCACTGACTTTGAGGGGCTGGTAGATCCACCAGAATATGCCATTATGCAGATCCATCTCGCAAAGCTTTAACCTGGAACCCTTGATTGTAGTCTGAACAACCTGGCCTCATCAGTATCCTTTCTGGAGCAAGAGTCAGAAGCTACGGGTATGAAAACAGCAAGAGTGACTGAAAACAATGGTGGCTTTGGTAAGAGCTTAGCACTGGTGCTGTTATGGCAGCAGTTTAATCAAAACTGAAATCTTGGCATCAAAACCTGTGATCAACCCATTCGTAATCGTGCACCAGTTTTTCCTGGTAAAGCTATTACCTGCAGTAAATCAAGAGAACTGAAATGGATTGTTGGATGTGTAGTATTCTCACTCTTGGAAAAAAAAAATGATTAAACATTTTCTTCGAATGTCAAACATGGAAAGGAAAACCTCCATTTTTAAAAACACCCACCTACATGTGAATTTAACCTTAGAGTCTACAAATAACCTAACAAGCATGTTTTTGGTTTGTGGAGGAAAACCAAAGTGAAAACAACGCAACGCAAGTTCAGGGACACTATGCAAACTTCAAACAAAAAGACTCTGGTTGACATGGGGAGTTGAACCACTAATCTACTTGCTGTAAGGCACACACACTAATGAACTGTGCCACTACCCCACCTCTAATGACTGATTTGATTGGGCAAATTTACAACCGGAACCCTCATAAAGGAGCCGGTGACTGTTGAGCTGAGTATTCTGAATAAAAGTGATTTCCGTGAAGTAAATTTCCTCTTCAGTTCTACTTTAACAGTCAACATATTTCCCATTTGTGAGACCAAACAAAAGACTGAAAGTGCAACAAAAAGAATTGGAAATGAGTCTGGAAGAGGAACTTTAAGACATCCTTGAAGGTATCAGACTCAGGGTCATGTGCTGCAACAGTAAACAACTGTTGCGTGATGAATTTCTTCTTTCTCTGCTTTCAATCAATGATCTCAGTATTCAGCTCACAGCCCTCCACACCTCCATCTCTTCATCTCCTTACAATATTTCTGGTGTTGGTCATTTCCTCTCTTTTGCACCACATGACTAAATTATATTTATTCATGCATGTCCAGATATACAGTGTGACTATTTCTTGTTAGATGCCGTCGTTGAGGCCCATCTTTTTACAGGGCGTTGAATTTATATTCATGACTGTGGATGTACGTTGTAAGGAGTGTAATGATGGAGCAGTCATGTCCTCCTGCGCAGAGGGAATAATATTTGGTGTGTTTTGCATCAGCTGCAATGAGCCTGTGTTGCACACACAGGATGAAACCCTGACTCAGAAGGAGAAGAAAGAAGAAGAATTTTGCTTTTGTGTGACTCACTGTGGTTTCTGATCAGCGAGTCTCAAATATGACGCAGGTCACCCTTGTTGGAGGGAAATTGTTTGGAGTTGAGTGACGAATACCAAAAGGAGGACATAAGCTGGAGCCACATTTGAAGAAGTTTGTAGGCGTAAATAAGTTAAATGAATTCAAATTTGTAGGCTGTGAGGTTGGACTGACCAGAACTATCACCTCAGTTTTATCCCTCTGAAATCAATTCAAGTGCTGGATCCAAAGTAGAAGGCTGAGGTGGGGTCACAGTGACTTTTGACCCATCAAATCCAATAAGTCAACCCTAAAGTCCAGATGTAGGTTGTGCCAAATTTGGAAAAACTCTTAGTTCTTGTGCTGACAAGACTGAAGATTTTGACTCTCACACTGGACCTCCAAATTTGAATCAGTTCATTCTGGACTGAAGTGAGGACTTGTGTAGTTCAAAGAAATCCCTCAAGACCTTCTTCAGATATTGCCTTCACAACATTGGCTGCAGAAATAATTGGATTAAGCCATGAGATGTCAAGTAGTCAGCTATGCCTTTGAAAGGTTTTGGAGGCCAGTCTATGGACCAGGCCATACTCTACATGTCATCTAAACCGCATTATTTTCCCTTTCCCCAGCCCAGAGGTTATGACCTCCATGATTTCCAAGAACAATTTAAATCGTGGACTCAACAGACCACAACACACTTTTTCACTTTGTGTCAGTCCATCTCCAATGAACTCAGGCGCAGAGGTGCCAGCAAATATCTGGGTGTTGTTGATATATGGCTTCGGCTTTGCATGGTAACATGCACTTGTAGACGTAGTAAAGAGCTGTGTGAACTGACAATAGTTTTCCAAAGTGTTCCTTAGCCCACGTGGTAATATCATCTGCAGAATGATGTTGGTTTTTAATAATTTGCTGCCTGGAGGATAAAAGGTCATTGGCCTTGCTGCTTGTGGGCAGAGATTTTTCTGGATTCTCTGAATCTTTTGATAAAATTATGGACTGTACATGATGAAATCCTTAAGTTTCTTGCAACTGTATGTTGAGAAATGTAAGTGGTGAACCTTGCTCCATCCTTGCTTGTGAATGATTGAGTTTTTCAGGGATGCTCCATTTTTTCCCAGTCATGATGCTTACCTGTTTCCAGTGAACCTGTTCACCTGTGGATTGTTCCAGTCAGGTGGTTTTTTTTTTTTTAAGTATTTCTTAATCTCCCCAGAAATTCAAATTCAAAAGGAGTGAATATTTCCAAAAAACAACAACAACAACAACAACAACAATAAAGTTTATCAGTTTGAACATTAAATAGCTTGTCGTTGTAGTGTATACAATTGAATATATAAGAAAAGGATATGTAGATCATGTTGTAACATATCAAGCTCAATGGAGACTTAGGGTCTCTTATAGAAATCGAGTTTGTATAAGAGAAATTGACAGACAATGTTTTTAATTAATTTCAGAAGAAAATATACCTGCAAATTGCTCATAAAAGTAAAAAAAAAAAAAAGTAACATATTGTTGCTTTAAATTGCAATGACATTCAAGTATCTAAGGCATAAAGCGACAGTCTGAAATTGTAGATAATTTTGACAGTTAAATTGTGGATAAAACAAGCTTTGGACAGAACTTTAGGGCACACTAGAGGACAGACATTGAGATTTATGTTTTTTATCAGTTTGGACATCTCGTCTTTGTAGTGTATCAAATTGAATATAGGCCAAAAAGTGCCCATTGTGTATCCCATTTTTCTTTATGTTTTATGCAACATCCCAACTTTAATGGACTTGTGTTTTTTTTTTTTTATAAAACACATGTAGACTGGTTGGACAAACCTGTGCTCCACTAATAATCCCTGCAAATGTAAAGTGCTGGTCCAATATCTGTATTGTTGCTTCCCCATTTAAGGTTCAACAGCTGGAGCCAAGAAATGATCTGTTCAGTTTGTCATTGAGTCAAAATTAATACTTTAGTGAAGCTTGGGGAAAATTCCTCAAAATGTATTTGTTTTATCGGATTAACAAGAATGGTTTAGACACAATTACAGGCAGACAGACATCCAAAAACACAACACCATGGGCCCTGGCTTTCATAAAAGTCATCTAAATGTATGAGAAGAGAGTGAAGACAAAGGAGGAGAAAAGCAGACAAGAGAAAATAAGTACATGCCAAGTGTGACATTTTGATTACTTTATTTATGACAGCCAGGTAATAAAATCAGGGAATACTTGTTATTCTCAGCTCAAGTGACTCTGTTGTAACAATCAGAACATCAAACTTTCACTCAAAAGCTGGATGCACAAACAAAACATAAAGCCTTTACAATGCTACATTAAGTCTCACTTCAAGTTGTATTGTTCGTATTATGTCATTTAAACGTGTAAAGTGATTGCAATAGGTCACGTGTCTTTTAGCAAAGAATGGTTTCCACCAACAGAGAGGGAAAAATGATTCAGTAACACAGCAGTCTTTCTACTTCTGTGGAAATGAAGGACAAATAAATGAAGCCTGCAGAGGAAAGAAATTCAGTCGTTTTACGTCTCCTCGCTGTGGGATGACTACATCTTAAGTAAAGCAGTAATGAGAAAAAACTAAGCTTCATGATGAAGTGACTGTATGACTATAGCCTTGTGATGAATGTTGAATGTATATACATACAATTTGTCTTTCTCAACATCAACCTTACTCCCCAAGAGGACAAAAGACAAAAGTAGGAATGTCTTCATTGTTTATTCATCTGTCATTCAAATAAGGGTTTCTTTGAGTCAAGTGGACCATACATGTCTAACTCTTATTGTCTTCCTTAAGTGTGCCCTATGGCTCTGTCCCAGGCCTGTTTCAACCTCACTTTTACAATCAATAATATCTACAAATTTCACAGAATGTCATACCTCCTTATGCCGATGACATTCAGCTTCACATCTTCAACCTTCACCTAAGTACTTACAAATAATAAAATAAAGCTAATATATATAATATATAATATATATATCCAATGAAGTTGCATAAATTAAAACAGAATAAAATGTTCAAACTGATGAACTTTATTGTTTATTTCTGCAAATATTCACTCATTTTGAATTTGATTCTTGCAACACATTTCAAGAAAAGCTGAGAAAGGGGCAACAAAAGACTGGGAAAGTTAAGAAATGCTTAAAAACACGTGTTTGGATCACATCTCACAGCGGGTCATGATTGGGAATAAAAACAACATCTCTGAAAGGCTCATTTTGTATACAACTGCATGAGCAAATATTCCAACAGTTTAAGAATAACATAATTTAATGTAAATATATCATCAAAAGATTCAGAGAATCCAGAGAAATCTGAATGCCCATGACCTTTGATTCCTTAGACAGCACTACATAAAAAAAATGATATCATTCTATCCAGGATGAATTGATGTGGCAGCAAAAATTAAGACTCATCAGACCAGGGAACTTTTTTCCAATCTTCTATTGTCTAATTTTGGTGAGCTTGTGTCTCTTTGCTGCAGCCCATCTGCTTCAAAATCCATTTTTTGTGCGTGGAAAGTGGTTATTTGAATTTCTGTTGCTTTTCTATCATTTGGAGCCACTCTCACTCTTTCTCTCTATCATCTGAAACCTGCTCACTGGATATTTTCTTCTTTTCAGACCATTCTCTGTAAACCTTAGAGTCTTTCATGCTGATCACCATGCTGATCCACTGAATATCCCTGTAGTTTAGCAGTTTCTGAAACCAGATCACGCTCCTGACCAACAACCATCAGGCCAGGTCAGATATGGAAGCCTGTGCCTGTTGCCGCACCAACCCGGACCCTGCATTGCTCTGGCGTCCTGATAGCCATCGCCCAGGCCTGTGCCAGACCTTGTCCAATCTTGCCAGGTATTCTGGGAAACATTACATTTTCTCTTGATCCATTATCCTTTTCAGTAATTTAATGTCTAGACATTTTACAATAGGTAACTGTAGATTTCATGGTAAAATGCTGTTAATTTTACAGAAATAAGTATGTTTTCCCGCAATATTTTGCCATTTACAGTAATTTACTGAATAGATTTTTTTTACAGGAGGTCACTGTAGATATTATGGTAAAATACTGTTAAGTTCACAAAAATCTGTTACAGTGCATCCAAAAATGTGTTGAAGGGAAGTAATCATGAAGGAGTCCAGCCATCATCTCTGGTCACTAGTCAGTGTCCAGATCTCACAAAGTGGTTACGGCAGTTGCTAAAGCAGCTGAAGGGGGGTGGCGTCCCTTGCCTCCGGAGCCTTGGGGTGTAAGGTTTGCACCTGTGAACCCTTTAACTATAAAACACCTAAACACTTTCAGATGAAGGACCTGCACAGGAGGGGTACTCCTGCCTAATGCTGCAGCATCATATGAAGGCGGCAGGGCAAATTCCTCAGGACCCTCATCACCTGATGGGGGGGAAATCCCGGCACAAGAAGCACAAGAAGAGTCGAAGTAGGATTTACTTTGCTGGTGGTGCTGAGATGCCATCAGCCATCAACCATGCCACTTAAATCACCTTTCTGCTCCATTCTGATGCTCAACAGGTCGTCTTGACCATGTCAACATTCAGTTGCTGCCATGTGATTGGCAAAAAGTCAATGTAATTTGATGTTGTTAAAGAAAATACTAAATAGGGAGTCATGCTAGAGAAGAAAACACATCTACTGAAGCTATTATGGACCAAAAACACAGTGTTCCTTTTTGGAAAATTGGGTAAAAAGCAGCTCTCCACTTCCTGAAGAATAGATTGTCATTATGACTACCAGCTGCCGCACAGTGACACCATGGTGACAGCTCGCAGATTGGAAATATGATTGGCTAATCCTGCAGGATGAGATGAAATACTGCGCCTTTCTGAAGAACCAAGGTAAACTTTGTTGAGGACGGGGAGTTAATTGAAGTGTCACTCCGCTCCCCGATTTGAATGACGTCTCGGACAAATGAGAATCTGTGGCCCCTCGCTCTTCCCCCCTGCTCTGCATAAATCTCTGTTTGGAGGTCACTGACTCTGAAAAACAGCATCCGGTCAGTTAGTTCACACCAATATCTTGGACATAAAATGGTCGCTGAGCTTTATCTGCCGCCACTGGGCTTGACTGACATGCATATTAGCTCCTCTCTCCCAAGGCTCTGAAAACACATCATATTTTCCCCCAACTTTCATTTTCTCTCTTCAGATTGCGGCCACATCCAGGTGTCTTTGTTGCATACTAATTGTGCGGCGCTCACCTCAGAGAACAAGGCAGACATCTATATATGCAAGGAAGAGACTGTTTTTCACCGCCTCGTCGCAATAAAGAGTGTCACCTAAGACAGGCTGCAGAAAAGCTCAGATTGGGCGTCATCCGCAGAGGACTGATGTAGATCAAAACTCAGACAAAAATGCAGATTGTTTGGGGACAAAAGGTCTACAGAGTGACATAAACACGCCTACACTTCTTCTGAAAGACCTCCCTTTGTTCTTTTTGGCTTTTTGTGTCATCCTGAGTCTCCATGTGTTCTTTCGCCACTTTTTCCCTATTCTACAAACCCTATTCCAATTAAGTTGGGACATTACATTAAACTTTTTCAAAACAAAATACAATGATTTGCACATTTTTGGCTGATTTTCAGTTGAATACACTTTTGAATTTGATGCCTGCAACACGTTTGCAAGGCCTGAAACTCATTTGGATGAAATTTTCGGGGAATGTTGGTCACCGCACAAGGAAGGCAGTGATTAGATTTTCGTAGTGATCCCAATTCATATGCAGATCCAGGATTTTTTTAAGGATTTGTCAACATTGTGAGATAGGGCAGTTTTCCATATTTTTGCTGATAACGCAATAAGTCCTCAAATATAAAAACTTCAATGACATTTTCAGGGCATGTTGGTAATTGCAGAAGAAAGAAGTGATAAGATTTTGGTAGTGATAATGACATCCGGAAGCAGACCCAGGAATTTTTCAGGGATTTGTTAACATTACAAGACGGGGTAGTATTTCACATTTTAGCAAATAACTCAACAAATCTCAACGGATTTTGATAAGATTTTCAAGGAATATTGGTCTTGGCTGAAAGCAGAAGTGTTAACATTTTGGAGTGATCTGAATCCAATTCAGATCTAGGAATTTTTTCAAAGATTTGTTAACATTGTGAGATTGGGCAGTTTTTTACATTTTTGCTGAAAACACAAAAAGTTCTTGACTGATTTTGATTAGATTTTAGAGAATGTTGGTCTTGACAAAAGGCAGAAGAAGTTACATAATGGTAGTGATTGTAATCCAGATGTGAATCCAGGATCATTTCCAAGGACTTGTCAACATTGTGAAATAGAGCATTATTTCACAATTTTGCTTATAACTCAACACGTTATCACTTTTTGATAACATTTTCAGAGAATGTTGGTAATGACACATGAAAGAAGTGATAAGATTTTGTTGGTGATCCAAATCTGGATGCAGATGCAGACATTTTTTGAAGGATTTTTTAATACGTGAGATAGTTTTGCACCTTTTTGCAAATAACTCATTAAATTTTTATTGGATTTTGATGACATTTTCAGAGAATGTTGGTCATGGCTAAAGGCAAAAGTGATTACATTTTGGTAGTGATGATTGGAATCTGTTGAATATATATCACTAGTCTGGGACAGAGCCCATTAAACAGTTTTATGATTTGTGCTCTCAGGACACTTCTTGTTAATGTTGTTTTGTTTACAGACACTTAACTTGCAGAGGAGGGATGTAAACACACACAATGCTGTAAATGGGTCAGACATGGCGTTGTTTATTGTGTTTTTGTGTTGTTTACCTATCTCAGAAGGAGGTATCCGTCTGTTGTGCTGCTTATATCTGCCCGTCACTGTGGATTGGGAGCTGATCTTTCCCCCGATCATAAACCAAGTAGTCACATGGAATTACTGTTGGTGTTTTTAAGGCTGATATGATAACTGCATTTTCTAATAAGGATGGTTATCGTCCACCAGTATACTGAAACAGCCCGTCTTCATACCACTGCATGATTTTTAAATGAAGACACTGAACATACAGTTGTCAGGAGAAGTGTTGACCATTATATCATATATTCTGGTCATACAAACATCCACACCTGTTTTGATCTTTGACATTTAACCTGCATCTTAATGGAGTGGAAAAAAATGCAAGACTTAATCATAATTCCTGTAAAGCTTCTGTTTGGTTACTTTCTTATGGTTGGTCTCTGTGTGTGAGCAGGCCTTGTACTTTGGATGAAATGAGTAAGAAGTTGTGTGTGTGGTTTGGGACATTATGAGTAACATGATGATGATGTGTGATGTGTGTGCCAGAGGACTCATGAGTCGCTCTGGAGGACGGAGGAAACTGCAGCTGCTGCGGCACGATGGTCCACATCAATACAAATAAACCTTAAGACCAGGACCAGGAAATATGTACCCTCTTTTTTGTTTGTTTGTTTCTTGATTTGACCCCTGTCATATAGTTCAGTTCCTTCTGCTGTTATCAAATTTTGATTTAAGCAACTACAACTTACAAATGGGCTTTGTCCACTGTCGTGCCCTATTTGGAGCAATTTCATTCTCATAATGGGGAAGAGGCACAATGAGAAAACATCATTTTCCAAATGTAATATTGACAGTTGGACAGATTTTTAATAATTGAATAGGAAAAATTTGGCCTGGAGATAATTTTCTTTAGCATATGCACAATAGGCTATCATAATGAGAAAAAAAAAAAAAATCCAATCCTCTCTGATATGCCCCATTAGCTTTGTCAATTAACAGAATCAAAAACAAGAAAGACCCTCATGCCATGCATCAGTGCTGTCCTCATATCAACAGGTTTTTATGATTTATGTGTATTTTTTTAAAACCAGAATTGGTATTTTTCCTTGTTTTTCTCAGTTTAAGGCAGTCTAATGGACATGTTGTTGTGCCCCAACTCCCTGAAAATGACCTGACCAGTTTCCTTAAAGGTCCCATGTCCTGGTGTGTTTTGGTTTACGTCATGTCTTAGGTGTCCTTTAAGCAAGGACTTGATTCAAGTTGAAGAAAAAAATTTTTAAAAAATCTGTTCCTTTAGAGGATCAGATGCAGCTCTTTTCCCCTCCCCTTTGGAAACACTCAGATCTGATGGGAGGGTGGAGGAGGGGTTGAAGGCCTCGGTGTGGATGTTCAAAACATTCATGGGGTCTGCCTGTGATGAGCAGAAAACACACATGTAGGTGGAGGCTGTACTGTTGTTACCTAATAAACCCCCAGGAAGTATAAAAGAGAGCATCTTAAGGGGTATTTTCTTTAAAGAGGTACAGAGCTTTTCTCAGTGAACTGGAATTCTGGTAAAAGATGTCAAGTTATTCTTCTGCCAGGGCCCCTTCTGACAACATTTGAAGCAAAGAAAATGGATTTTGCAGGGCATGGGACCTTTTAAACAATCAAAAAAATAATAATTATAATCCAAAACAACCTATTTCTAACTTATTAATACTGAAAATCACTGCCTCTTAAGACTCAAATTAATATGGAAAAAGGGGACTAATATAACATAAATATATATACATAAATGACGTCTTCAAAGTAGTTTCTTGTGGTAGTTATGAGGCTTTCAGTGATACCATCGAATGCTATGTACTGTTAGTGTCTATACCTGGCTATCTCCCCTCATGGACAAAGCAACCACTCCTCAAAAAACCTGAACTATTCCTTTAAGACACAACGTTGCATCACAACTTAAGATAGACCTCATGTACAGCTGCAGCAGGCTACTGGACACCTGAAATCAAAATGATATTGCATTTTTTGTTTGAAAATCACATCAAATTGAGCATTTCAAGCTCATAGTCCAGTGGATGAGGGCAAAGCATCCAGCCATGAGTGAAACAATGTTCTCATCTATTCCGAGACCAAACTTCTTGATAAAAATGAACATTTAAAACCTTGGAAAAGTTTGAAGCTGTTTGATTGTTTATTTGTTTCATGTGCAGATATTTGTAAGTCGAGGAACACACACATTTTTAAATGCATATTTGTGATGACTGTTGCCATGACACAGATGTCTGGCAGGTGCACAGAGGGCCGACTTGTCAAAGAAGGAGTCGAGTCTGTAAATATGAATATTAATGTACAGTAGGGAAGCTGCATTGTTATGCTAAAAAACAACCTGGTCCTCTGTTTAAAGCTTATTTACAACTCAGATTCACCTTAGATTAATTTAATCCATTATATACTACTTATTTTCACAACAGAGGTAGATGAGGTTAATGTTAGATTATTTTAAATGATATTTTTAGAGGACATTTTTCATCCTTTATGTTCTGGCCTGTTGCTCAAAGTTTCCATCCCCCTGCTGGCATCATCTTCCCCAGGACATGTGTGTAAACGTGTGAGCAGTAAGAGAGAGAAAGGCAGCACGAGGGGTCTAACAAAGGAATGTCTGAGTGAAATGAATGGCTAAATCTGCCCATCAATAAGCAGCTTGGGCCGGTGCCATGAACGCCGCATGCACCCCTGCAGATGCAGCTTCACTTACAACAAAAGAAAAAAGATACATCTGGATCTTAAAATGTGAGTTTGAGCATGTGACTCTGTGCGTGAGAGTGAGTAGGCCACATGCAACTTGGTGCTCCTTCCAACCAGGATTAAACCCTCAGACATAGACTCATCTAATCACTGGTGGCCCAAATGGAGAGAAAGAAAATCCAATCCTCTCCTGATCATGTGTGATGGCAAATACACACACTACTGTGGAGCAGAGCGGAAGAGCTTTTACGTTTTTTTTCAGGGCGGTAAGTTTTGATAATGATGGAATGGGTTGATCTAAATAACTAAAACAATCTCATGAACTCCCTCAAAGGAGAAAATGCATTAATCTATCATCCCTTTTTTTTAGGAAAATGCAATGAAGAAATCCCCAAAATATCCTTGATCTGCATGAATTCAGTTAATTTGACCTATATTTGCGTCAAAAGTTCATGGGCTGTACTGATTATCAGGGCTGCACAAAGAAATGGCTGGGTTCCTGACCCACTAGGGGCCTGCTCCAGGTGTAATATAGTATAAAAACTGAGCCCTGGATTAAAAACACTGGTGCCTACCTCTACCAACTTTTACCTCCTTGGCCTGGCTTTTAACTAGTTCCCCTTTTTCATCCTTCTTTATTTGCTGCCATCCCAATTTTTGTTCTGTTTCTCAAATGGTTAAACACATCCTAACATTGAGGCCCCAACATTAAAATAAAACTGACATCGCAAGATAATAATATTATAGAAAAAAGTCCTGAAACTTTTAAGAAAAAAGCATTTACCTTTTGAAACAGGCTATGTTTGAATGAAGTTCCCATAAATACATTTGTATTTTTGTGTCACTGATAGGAAATTTGAGTATTGGTAACAGTCAAGTTTGGTTATACCACCTTGTATTTAGGATGGACCATTTGAGGTTTGGTTCCTGAGAGCTTCCCCTCTGGACTGAAAACAGCCTCCTCAGAGAATAACATTTTTAAAAAGTTGGAAACAACAACAGCTGAGGAAGTAAACTTAATAATCTTCAGTACTTAAATGTTTAACTCTCAATTCTTGTTGTGAAGCGTACAAATGGTTATGAAGTTAGTTGTGGAGTTTCACAAGGATTACTGGTTGGACCTGTATGTTTTTCAAATGTATGTGTTCACCATCTACTGTTTAACAATCTAAAAATATCTCTTACTATGCAGATGATACTCTGTCATATCTACAACGTCAGACCAACGATGTTCAGTGCTAATCTCTATTTACTGACTAAAGGGAATGTTATCCCTGTTTTGACATAACAGCTTGTGTTGACTGTAATGTGGCAATAGTTTATTCCATAAATTAGAAGTGCTCTGAGAGCACAAACCTCCACAAAGGTGTTTACAACACTGTCGGATGAGTTATTGTCAGAAATGTAGAAAACTGTCCTGTCTCACACTGATGAGAAATTCTTTGAATATTCTGGATCCACATCCAGATTTAGATCACTGCCATTATCTAATCACTTCTTCCTTAAAATTTCATCAACATCCATGCATACCTTTCTAAGTTATCCTGTTTACAGTCTAATGGACAAACAAACTTGACAACTAATAAACAACTAACATCATCTCTGATAAAGACTGTGGGATTTGTTTCGATACTGTTGAACCCTGTTCTAATGCACAAATCTGAAGAAAAGATGTCTGAATATTTTGCAAAGAAACAAAAGTAAAACCCCAGCTTATATGTGTGATAGTGGTTTTGATATATCCACAAATAAATCAGTTAACTCAAATTAAATTCATAACTAGAAAAGTCAAAAGTTGCTATGTCTATCAAGATGAGACGGGAATGTATAAAGGTGGAGATCAGGATGAAAAAACAGGCTCTTGACATCAATGTTCAGTCCGTGAATGTATTGTCTACACAAACAGTGAAAAAACAGTTATTTATTGTTTGATGCAGTGGCTGTACAGCTCGTCTGTCATTCCAGGCGTGAATAGAAGTGAAATTAAGAGAAATGGTGAGATGGGAGAGAGGGAGCTGCAGCAGATCTGTCGTTGCTCTGATTGAATTCTGCACAGACAGCGGACAGATACACCTGGGCTCCTCTGTTCATCTGAATCCGGATATTAGTCCTGAATATAAAACATTGCCAGCTTGAAAAGCTGCCTCCAGTGTTCCTGAGATAAGGTGAAGCTTCTTCAGATGCTGTTCTGATTTTTTTGCGGCTGTCTTTGTCGGCTGTAGGGCCCTCCCACATGATTATATGCAGAGGACAGAGGAGTGGGGACAGAAGAATGTGGACTGCAACACAATTACAACTACAACTTAGGCAGTTATCTGCCTCTGTGAGGTATACGACTGCTGGACAGTGACAGGGCTGTGGTGGGTAAGGATGGAGGACTGGGGTGGGTTTTGGTGGTAGAGGGAGGTTGTAGTAACCTTTGGCTTTCAACATCTTAGAAGTTCAGCCTTTCTTCCGAATGAATGTTATCAATAGTTGGGCCTCAGTTTTTGCTTTTTATACTTTTTTTTGTTGTTGTTGTATTGCCACAGTTTTATTATGCTGCTCTACAGACCTACCATTACCAATTATTTTAATCAGGAGAGACCAAATTTGAGTGACTCTATTTTACAAGTCTAGATGATTGAAAATGTGCGATGCCTTTCATGATTAGCATCTCCATGGTGATGTCTTGGTGTACTTCAGGGGTCCTGAGGCCGAATGCATGAGAGAATACCCTCCTGTGGAGTCTAGACGCTGCTGCTGGTGAGGAATACAGGATAAGATGAGGAGTAGACTTCTGAGTAGCTCACTGGGGCCCTGGTGCGATGGACTGAGGTGCTGATGAGGCCTGCAGGATGAGGTGAGGGGCCAGACTTCTGAGGAGCTGGACCTGGACACTGATGAGACGATTGGGGGCGCCTGGGGTGGAGGAGGGTTGCCGAGATCACACAGCACGACACCACAGCGCAGACTGTGGAGGAGCTAAAGCTGCGTTCCATTTACATCTGACGTCCGATGGGGGAACAGGGAATGATGACATATCTGAGCTGAAGCAAGTTCCAGTTTCACCCATGAGCAGAAGTCGGGAAGCACTGTCTCTTTAATCATACTTACATTATAAAATAACAGCTATTCTTTTGAAGTTAGCGCTAAATCACTTTTTTTCTCAGATCATATTCTAGTGGAACTGAAATAAAGTTATCCAGCTTGTTGTCAAGGTGCGCACTACTTATAGATTTGCACCCCTTCAGTGACCTCCTCCTGATTGTGACTGGCTGGCTTAGGGGCTGTTTACACCACAACAAAGGCCCGGAGTGCCTAAATCCGTGGACTTTTGAAACCAGGGTCCAGAGTGAAAAGTTTTGAAGACGTTTTTGTATCCGTCTTCTTTCAAACAGGAAACAGGATGGTCAGGGAAAATGGTGATGCCGACACGCATGCGCAATACTCTTTCAGATGAAGTTTATGCGCACCTAGGAACAACAACAACAACACCTATGGCCAATTACGGAACATGTGTGCTGCTGACTGCTCTGTTATCACTTTGTTATCACTCCTCCAACAAAATGTGGATTTGCTGCGTCAACACTCTGACCAGTGGAGACGCTGTTTGTCTTCAACAGAAAGCATTAGTATTGTAACACCGTTGTTACAAACTTATATCGACAACTACTGGCTTGGCATGCACGCTGCAGTGTTTTCAGTCGTTGTCACGGATCCATGTAACTGCACATCATTTTCACACCGTCTCAGTGTGAATTCGGAGCACTTTTGAATTCTTAAGGGAAAAATCTTTCCCTCTTCTGGTGACAACATTGTTGTGTAAAATGACCATCTCCTTGGTCTTGGAGGTGTTCAGCAGGAGGCAGTTCTTAGGTCTCTGGTCACTGTAGGCCCTCACCAGGTCCCTGTACTCCTCCGACTGCCTACTCTTGATACACACCACAATACCCATGTCATCTGAGTACTTCTAAATGTGGCAGGACTAAAACCTGCCTTCGGTGTACAGGGTAAACAGGAATGGAGCCAGAACCAACCCCTGAGGAACCCCAGTGGATTTCCCCAGCCTGACAAATTGTGACTACCATGTGAAGTAGCATGATCCAGGAAGTGAAGGAGAGTATGTACTTGTCTATAGTAGGATTTAAATATGTTAAAAAATAAATTAACTGCACTACACTGCACTTTTAAGAGCTGTGTAGAAAATCAGACAAATAAAAGTATGTCCTCTCCCTTGATTACAGCCTCCTTCTATATTTTTTAAACATATTTTGCATATTCCCAGTTAAATTATCAATAAGTATTCCTGCCCTTGCAAAAGCAAAGTATGTGCTGGTTCAGAATTCACTTTCTTGTTATTTATATTTCAGTGGTTGTACCTCATTTAAACTACTGAACTGAGGTTTAGGGAAACACATATAAAAAGGTTCTTTACAACCACTCTGTGCTCTGCAAAAAAGAGCAATGAGAATATTTAAGAATGTGGGTTTTTTTTAGAACATACCAATCTATTCTTCTTTAATTTAAAGTGTTGAGATATTGTGTTCACAAATTTAGCCCAGACGGATATCCATACGGGCTTACAAACCACCCTTTGGCATAAAGTCAGCCATTTTGTCAAGGCTGTGGGGGTTTGCTTGCTTGAAAACTATCATGCTGAATGAGTGTTTTAAATTCAGTCAGACTGAAATGTGTCTGTTAAAGCAGGTAAAGTGGTCCTCAGAGGAATGATGTGTCCATCAAAAGCAAGAAAATGAATGTTAAAAAATGCAAACACAATGTACTTTTTCATCCACCTACACAGCTAAAGATTTAGCTCATTTTAAAGCTGATGTGATTACCTTAGAGCTTAAAAAGCTCACAGTTCTTCAGAGCTGTCTCTGACAATGCACGCCAATTAGTTCAAAATTCCACAGCATCATTAAGATGTTGTTTTCATTTCTGCTGCACTGATGTTGACACCATTTACATCCAAACTCGAAGCTAATTACTGTATGCTTCAAATACTTTCAGTGTTATTCAAACTGCTACTATGGAAAAGAACAGTCACTAAAGAGCCTAAATTATTATTTATTTACTGAAAATTTTATTTATCTTATTTACATTTTATAAAACACATCTTTAATGAGAGACAAATGAAAGACTGCACCCACATCACTCTTTGAAAATTAATAGGTGTTGGCAGAGCAGAGCTGCAGCACATAATTACACTTAAACTCAGTCACAGTTTCTGGGAAATAAAAACACTGTTGACTGTGAAAATGCAGCATGTCTTAGTTCAAATAATTATACATATTCTAAATCAGAACAGAGGTCCTCAGAGAACATGCATCCTTATACCCAGACCTTCAGGGTTGTTTTGTAGAGATACAAACTTGTCTTGTAATCTTGGTACAACAGCTCAGGTTCTCCAAAGTTACTTTTGAGAGCCGTGGTGCTGAAGTGTGTGAAACAGCCAAACTCTGCTACCAAAGTGAGGTTGTGGAGGGCAGATTCATGTCATACACCAGGGCAAGGCTGAACACAGCAACAAGACACAAGGTAGTTGCACTCAGGTTTTTATGTTCACAGATTTAGAATTTGATGCCAATAACATGTTCAAAAAAAGCTGGGACAGGGGCAGGTTTACAACGTGTTACCTCAGCTTTTGTTTTATCAACAACCTATAAGCAGTTTGGACCTGAGGACATTAGTTGTTGAAGCTCTGTAAGTGGAATTCTCATTCTTGCTTTATGTATGTCTTCAGTTGCTCAACAGTCTGGGATCTTTGTTGTCATATTCTGTGCTTCATAATGTGCAAGTTACCCATGCCATGGGCACTGACACCTGCCCCGTACCATCACACATGCTCAGTTTAGAACTATGCATTGGTAACAGTCTGGATGGTGTTTTTCCTCTTCAGCCTGGAGAACACAAAGTGTGAGATTTCCAGAAACAATTTGAAATGTGGACTTGCGATGACCTCAGGACCAGAGAAGCTGGAGATGTTTCTGTGTGTTGTCGATTTTTTTGCTTTTGCTTTGCTCAGTAGTTTTAACTTGCACTTGTAGATGTAGTGACAAAGTGTGTTGACTGACAATGATTTTCTGAAGTCTTCTTGAGTCCACATGGTAATATTATTTACAGAATTAGGTTGTTTTTACTGTAGTGCCACCTGAGGAATAGAAGGTCACAGGCATGCAGTGTGGGATTTCGGTCTTGCTGCTTACGTGCAGAGAATTCTCCAGATTCTCTGAATGTTTGATGATATCATGGACTGTAGATGATGAAATCCCTTGAAATTGTACTTTGAGAAAAGTTGTTCTTACTCTGTTGATCTATTTGCTCACACAGTTGTTCACAAAGTGGTGAAGCTCGCTCCGTCCTTGCTTGTGAATAACTGAGACTTTCCGGATGCTCCATTTTTAAACAACCATGACCCATGTAATGTTTCAAACAGGTGTTTTTTGAGCATTCCTCAAATTTCACAGTCTTTCATCAAATTTAAAATGAGTGAATTTTTTGTAAAATAAAAACAATTTAGTTTATCAACTTGAACGTTAAATATTGCGTCTCTTGCTATTGCACTTGCCCTGGAGGAGTATGGATGGTATAGGAGTGTGCATTAACTTTCAGACTGCATTGTCTTGGAAAGACTAACTTATTTTGCTAAAGTCAAACATAAAGATTTTGTTTAGCACTGGGAACCATAAACGGACATCATTGAAGCTGGAAAAACAAATTAACTGTTGTGACTGTGATTTCAATTTTTTAAGATTTTTTTTTTAAATTATTTTTTACTATTATTGATCAAGGAGACAGTTTAAATTATTTGTTTTAAATCATGCAAGTTTAAAATTAACATATTTTGGTGTGTGAATGTGTGAGTGCGCACATGTTTTAAATTGTTCAATTGTTTTAGTGTTTCTATTTGTTTTATAAGCTACATGTTTGAATAATAAAATGAAAATAAATTTATTTGGGAAAAAATATCTCAACTTTGTAGTTGATTTGAATGAGTAAAGGAACAAAAAAATGCAAATTGTTGTATTATATTGTACACAGCATCCTGACTTCATTGGAAGTGGGATTTGTGCATTTGCCTGTCATTAATTCAGCAGCCGGACAACAACCCGAAACATGTAGCCAATGTCAATAAGAGAAGAAAAACAGGTAGGAGCAGGAGTACTGCAACTGATGATTTGGATCTACAGTGTCTGGATTACATGGAGAGTCAGAAGGATTTCAGCCTGTCTATGTCAAGATAAGATCAGTTTTCCAAGATTCTTGGAACAACCTACCTGCTGAGCTACCTTAGAAACTGTCTGCAAGAGAACTAAGAAGAGTTGATGTTTTGAAAGCAAGGAGTAGTCACACGGGATATTGATTTGATTTATTTTCTGATCATTTACTTTGCATTTCATTGGTTGATTTATAAACACCAGCAGTTTCATATATGAAAGCAAGGTTTAAAGCAGCACTGCAGATCTTTTGAGCTTCAAATATTCTCTCCAAAGTCTGTTCAGTGGAGCTCGGCGCTGTAACAGAGAGAATGGCCCCCCCACCTTCCCCCCACAGCACTTCCCTGCTCTGTTTAGGGACTATATAACTTTTGCTCCCGTGACGGGGACACATATCGCAAGATGCTGCGAGAAGTGCAAACTGCTTTACGGCACTACGCGAGATTTGGCTTCCAGCTAAAGAAGCCGGTGTTTTGCATGTAGTAGTAGCAGCCATGGCATCCGCAAAGCGTGTGAGGAGGACTCTTTCTCCAGATTCAAGGGCCAAAAAGAGACTATTGGACAACGCAAGGAACAAAACTAGAATTAACATTGGAGCCCACTTTGCTCGGTGGCGAGAGCGTCGGGAGATGGAAAATTGCAAGACTGACGCCGAGCTTGCAAAGTTACTGCTGGAGAAGTAAGTTATGTTTTCGTCGGGTTTTCCCCCCGTTCAACACTTGGTTTCAGACGGTGGTAGCTCCGTAGCATCGCATGCTTTGTGTAACTTGGCGGACGTTGTTTTGTCACTAAAAGCTACCAGCGGTTATTTGCCGGCGAGTTTCTCAGATTGCTGGAGATATTCATGGCGCCGTGACGCTCGGTCATTCACTATTTCTAAGTCCTGCAGTCTGCGAACATGGTGGACGCAACATAACCACATCCAGCTCCGATTATTTCAGCAGGAGAGATGCTCCCAGGGTGCTCACACGCAAACGCTGAGCTAACAACTGACTGCTGACGCTTGAAAAACGACATATTTGGAAAGAAACATCATTATACTGTACCATATCAGTCCACATGGTTTATTTGTGTCTTTGGACGTCCTGTCGACTCGCTTCTCCCAGCTCTGTACGTCAACAAATGCACGTTGCTGTGAGGCGCTGTGTTACGACAGTGCAATTACACCCAACGACCAGAGAGGCCCCTCGAGAGCAGACAAACCTGAATCTTACATAGTGGGGCTTTTAGAGCATAGACCCCATTACATCTTCTCAGAGAAAAGTCACTTCCCCTTTAATGTGTCTCATCTGTTGTACCATTTCTATTACATCTCATCAAACCACACTCCTCCTGACTTCTTTATTTTCCTCAACACTGCAGAACACACGGCCTGATACTGTTATTTACCAGGAAAATTGCCTCTATCTTTACTCTGACTTTCAGCTTGGCCCGTCGTTAGATCAATAACTTCATAATGACGCCCTGTGAGGATTTTGATAAAACTGCAGAGGATTAGACTTTTGCAGACCTCTGCCTCAGCTTCACCTCACTGATTGTCTCACAAGAAGCCCCCAGAAAAAGACCGCAGCCGTAATCCACAATCAGGCGCTGCAACATTACAGCCATTCCCACTGATACAATCTCAATTTATACACCTGCTGCAGACTTTCTGTCATTTCAGCGCGGTTACATCAGCAGCAGCTCCATGAAGAAACCTGAAAGAGAAAGAGTCCTGCCATTAGGTCATGTAAAATTAATGAATGCAAACTTTTTTAATGGAGTTATCTGTTTTTGTTCCTGTGTGAGTGCACTGTATGAAGACAGAGAGTGTGTGCAGGGAGGGAGGATGTGGATTATGGCTGTGCTACCTCCGTCTAATGAGCCAAAACCTTAATCCACACCTACCAGCTACTAATTCCTAACCTGACTCACCCCCTCACACTCATTTACACACCCTTACTGCAGTGTGTGTGTGAATGACAGCATGACAGCCGCTCATGAAAGCTGTGATCACGTTATAATAAGGCTGAGCTAAAATTGAAATTCATTTATAATCAACTGGCACCCTTAAGTGTTTGTTCTTTTTGGATTGTGTATTTTCATTGCTGCATTCTTGCCTGTCTTCATGGGATTTCTAGAGACAAATAATGGCAAAATTATTTAACCACAACTATTGATCGATATACTTACAAACTTCAAATCAAATGAAGTTGGGGCATTATGTAAAACAAATAAAAACAGAGTACAATGATTTTCAAAGCCTTTTGATGGTTCTGGGGTAAAACTGCAGCATTGCTTCATATTTCACTTGGTTTGGTTTTCTTTCACTCTGCTCTTTGTGGTTTGGACCAAAGCCTGTCAAATGATGGGTGAAACAGCCACCCACCACTAGTTAGGGTTGTAGCTGCAGTTATCATTGCTGCCATCCGGCTTATAGTTGCACTTTGACCTGGAAATATGCAGCTGGCCATGAGCAACAACATCCTTAAGCTCAAAACATTTCAGAAGTGTTAAGTGCCATAAAAAACAGATAAAGCTGCATTCAGACTGTGTTGACACTTGAATATTGACAGGAGCCATGTGTAGCTATATTTATAGGCCTTGTAAATGTTAGCCTGTTATGAGACCCTGGGGCTTGTGGTGCTTGCAATGCACAGTTCTAGGCATTGTCAGTACATGCTATGTTAGCTCGCTTACTGCTGTGATATTTAGCCGAATCCAAGCCACAACTCACTCGCTTTTGGTTCAATTGCTTTGTCTGACACTTTTTTGGCTCAGATGGCTTTCACACCCACCATGAACCAGACTCTGATTCATCTGGAAGCAAACTGACGACCCTCTTTTTATGCAGACCAGAGTTCATGTGAGCTTTTATGCCACCCTGACCCATACTTTCCAAGCAAAGAGCCAGAGTTTGCTTGGTCCAGAACAATTGTGTTAGGTGTGAAAGTGCCCTAAGTTTTGATATTTTTATAAAAAGTACAGTTGGTCCCAAATCCAGATCAAACACTTTGTCCATGTAGTAACACAGGCACCCACCTTTAAAAATCTGCTTATTGGCTCTTTACTCTTAAAATGTTAACAAACGCCATTGATCGTAGGAAGAATTGGACAAAGTCAGGCAACGTCAGTCAGTTTATTATCTAAGGAGTCTTGGAACATTGTTGAGGCCAATCCATACAAGCAGCCATCCTGCACATACACTCCCAACCAAACTTTAGATCAACGTACTCAATGATAGAGTCAAGTTGAGGCTGGACTTAAGGCCACCTGACTAATAGTGACACCGCCCGAGCTTGTAGCTACTGTATTTTCCGGACTATAAGTCGCTCCGGAGTATAAGTCGCATCAGTCAAAAAATGCGTCATGAAGAGGAAAAAAAACATATATAAGTTGCACTGGACTATAAGTCACATTTATTTAGTGCTCTGATAGAGAGGTGGTTGCCTTGTATGAAGCGGTAGCACCAAGAAGGCCCACCTGCCTCGTTTATATACATCTTCTTGGCAGCTACCAGGGCGTAGAGACGTAACTGCACTGTTAACAAGCCTCTCCCGGCAGCCCGTTGTTCAAGCACCCATCTGTGGACTCCAGCTCTGGCCATCTTACTATCGGCCTGCGATTAGCTTTCTTCATTTTCTTCATTGCAGTAAGAGTAACCTCTGCTTTTTGCCAGTCCCTCACGAGTTTCTCACTTTCTCCAAACTTTATTTCTGCTCAATCTTTAAGTCAAGATGGCGCCGCAGACGGCAGCCTCGGCACATCGCTCTCCAGGAATTTGCGTGTTTTTCTTTATTTTCTTTGTGTTTGGACACACTAATCCAATTTCTTTCAGCAGAGACGCCCTGCTAACCATCAGGGAGTCCTCTCCGGACACTTTTCCCTCTTTTCACTCAAACCCAGAGAGCTTTTTAGAACTTTTGGTTGGAGGAGCAGCAGCTCTGTATGGGACGTGGAGAAGACGCAGGAGAGGTAAGCGGGCCGGCGCACTCGTCAAGCTCAGACAGCGAGGACACCGCGCACCGCTCCCATCCATCCACCTGGCGAACCTCCGCTCCCTGCCTAACAAAATGGACGAGCTGCTTCTCCTCAACGGATCCAGCAAGGATTTTTCACGTTCTGCTGCCCTCTGCTTCACTGAAACCTGGCTCAGTGAGGCCGTACCTGACGCCGGATTACATCTGCCGGGCTTCTCCCTCCACCGCGCGGACCGCGTCACGGAGCTCTCAGGGAAAACAAAGGGCGGTGGAATATGCTTCTACATAAACGAAGGTTGGTGCACATCTGTCACAGTTCTGTCTGTACACTGCAGCCCGAATCTGGAGTCTTTCATCATAAACTGTAAGCCGTTTTATTCTCCGCGGGAGTTTTCCTCCTTCATCATGGCTGGAGTTTACATCCCTCCCCAAGCCAACGTGAGTGAAGCGCTGCAGACTCTCGCTGAACAATTAAACGGCTTTGAAGTTAAACATCCGGACTCACTCTTTATTGTCATGGGGGACTTTAACAGAGCGAGATTAAATCATGAACTCCCAAAATATAAACAGCATATCAGCTGCCCCACCAGAGGCAGCAACACACTGGACCACTGTTACACCGTTATTAAAGGAGCATACCACTCGGTTCCCCGGGCAGCTTTGGGACACTCAGACCACTGTTTGGTCCATCTCATCCCCACTTACAGGCAAAAACTAAAATCCGCAAAGCCTGTGGTGAAGACTGTGAGGAAATGGACCAATGAGGCAAAGCAGGATCTACAGGCCTGCTTTGACTGCACAGACTGGAGTGTCTTTGAAGCTGCAAACGACAACCTGGACGACCTGACAGACACTGTGACAGCCTACATCAGTTTCTGCGAGGACTTATGTGTACCAACTAAAACATTTCGGACTTTCACCAACAACAAGCCATGGTTCACCGCCAGACTGCGTCAGCTCCGCCAGGCCAAGGAGGAGGCTTACAGGAGTGGGGACAGGGTCCTGTACAGGCAGGCCAGAAACACACTGAATAAGGAGATCAGAGCAGCTAAGAGGAGCTACTCTGAGAAGCTGAAGAACCAGTTTTCAGCCAACGACCCTGCTTCAGTGTGGAGGGGCCTGCGAGACATCACCACCTACAAGAGACCCTCCCCACGCGTCGAGGCAAACAAAGACCTGGCCAACGACCTCAACGACTTTTACTGCAGGTTTGAGAGGGACAACTTCACACCCCTCACCCATCCAAGCCCACCTCTCACCCAGACCAGCACTACCACAACAACCCCCGCCACACCTCCACCTGCACTCCAACCTGCCCCCCCCCGCCACACTCAGAGTGTGTGAAGAGGAGCTGAGCCGGCTGTTCCAGAAACAGAAAACCAGGAAAGCACCAGGCCCAGATGGAGTGTCACCCTCCTGTCTTAAAGCCTGTGCTGATCAGCTGGCCCCAGTCTTCACCAGGATCTTCAACCGCTCCCTGGAGCAGTGTGAAGTCCCCTCTGCCTTTAAGTGCTCCACCATCATCCCAGTCCCCAAGAAAACCTCCATCACAGGACTGAATGACTACAGACCGGTGGCTCTAACGTCTGTGGTCATGAAGTCCTTTGAAAGACTAGTGCTGAGCCATCTGAGGTCTGTAACAGGACCCCTGCTGGACCCCCTGCAGTTTGCCTATCGGGCAAACAGGTCGGTGGATGATGCTGTCAATCTCGGACTGCACTACATCCTGCAACATCTCGACAGCCCAGGGAACTATGCAAGGATCCTGTTTGTGGACTTCAGCTCGGCATTTAACACCATCATCCCGGACATCCTCTCCTCCAAACTCTCTCACCTCAACGTGTCTCCGTCCATCTGTCAGTGGATTACCAGCTTTCTGACCGACAGGAGACAGCAGGTGAGGCTGGGAGACATCACCTCTACAACCCGGACTGTCAGCACTGGCGCCCCCCAGGGGTGTGTCCTGTCCCCACTGCTCTTCTCCCTCTACACCAACGACTGCACCTCCATGCACCCAGCTGTTAAACTCCTGAAGTTTGCAGACGACACTACCATCATCGGCCTGATCCAGGATGGAGACGAGTCTGCATACCGGCTGGAGGTCGAGCGGCTGGTGTTTTGGTGCAGCCAGAACAACTTGGAGCTGAACACGCTCAAAACTGTGGAGATGACAGTGGACTTCAGGAGACAGCCTTCGTCACTGCTCCCCCTCACCATCAGCAACAGCCCTGTGTCATCTGTTGAGTCCTTCAAGTTCCTGGGAACTACGATCTCTCAGGACCTGAAGTGGGAGATGAACATCCACTGCATCCTGAAAAAGGCTCAGCAGAGGATGTACTTCCTTCGTCAGCTGAAGAGACACGGCCTGCCTCAGGAGCTGCTCATCCAGTTCTACACCGCTGTCATCGAGTCCGTCCTGTGCACCTCCATCACCGTGTGGTTCGGATCAGCCACACAGCAGGACAGACGCAGACTACAGCGCACAGTTAGGACTGCTGAAAAAATCACTGGAGCCCCCCTGCCCTCCATCCAGGAACTGTACTCCTCCAGAACCAGCAAGAGGGCAGGGAACATCATCAGAGACCCCACTCACCCTGGACATAACCTGTTCTCCCTCCTCCCCTCTGGCAGACGATACAGAGCCCTGCGCACAAGGACCTCTAGACTCAAAAACAGTTTCTTCCCTACTGCCATAACTCTCCTAAATAGCTGAATGTTGGACCTATTGCAGTGCTAAATGGTTATATATTCACCTTCACTGGCCACTGATTCAACTGCACTACAATGTGTACTCTGCACCAATTTGTACATATATTTATTTCTCTGCACAAATGTACATACATATAGCATATACACATATTTTTCTATTTTTACTGAGTGTACATATTCCTCTCCATTCAAATTAGGTGTGTATATATATACATATATATACATATATTTTTCTAGTATGTTTATGTTTATTTTTGCTGCTGTTATTCTGTGAGCGATACCACCTGCTGAAGCCAAATTCCTTGTATGTCACAAACATACTTGGCCAATAAAGATGATTCTGATTCTGATTCTGATTCTGATTCTGATTACCACTGCATATTTTACTACCTGCAGTTTGTTGTCTGCAGAATGGGATTTTCATTTTGGGGGCATTTTGTTTATGTCTAGCCCAGCCTAGGGCACCCTCTCGCAGCTGTAGACAGTAATGTTTTTCCTTGTTTCATGTCGGTCTGTATGAATTAACGTTTAAAAACATGTTACATTATGCATATTTTGATGTATAAGTCGCGCCTGACTATAAGTCGCAGGACCAGCCAAACAATGAAAAAAAGTGCAACTTACAGTCCGGAAAATACAGTATATCAATCATGTACTTAACTATCTAAAACAGCATATTCTCAACAAAATAAAAAAGGCATAATTTAAAAACATGAACTCCCCTTATGTATTATCTAGACTGTACCGTTTGTTGATCCAGACTGTAGATTTGTTTTATTTAGGCTGTAAAAAAAATGCCTGTATGGACAGTCCAACCACTGGCAGAAATTACAAAAGGCTAAAAGAAAATGTAACCAGTGTTGTCATCTGACTACATTGTTGTGTCTGCAATCTTTAAGCTTGTTTTTAGACAGTGTGAATAGATCTCCATTCAACAGGACAAACCTCATGCTGGCAGAGATGTGTGTGTAACAAGCAACTCATAGAGAGTTTCAATGGAAGGCTGCCCTGAAAAAAACTGCTGAAAACTCCTAAATTCTCACATAAAATAATGAATCTAAATTGTACACAGTTCTAAAAATAATTTAACCAGAACTTACCAACACCCAGGCCAGCATCCACACTCTCTTGGTACACTCAAAACCTCCCAGTGAAGCTGCAGGATCTGTTTCCCAGCCTGAGAACCCTGTGTAAGTTATCATGTTGTCCAGTCAATAGGACACCCCCTTTTGAACATCCCCGCTCGAGCACAAACCATTTTATTTGTCCGTATAATTTGGGCTCACTGCAGCTGACAAGTGTGATGTCCTTTTACACACCGGCTGAGGGGGGAGAAACTGCTGACATGGACACTTGTCCCATGAATTTGGTGCCAGCGGCGGGAATCTGCTGACACCGCCGACTGTCTCAGGAAGAAATCTCAACAAAGAAGTGAATTAAATGCCGACAACTTCTTCTGTGCTTCCTGGAGTTACGCCCTGGCTTTAATATTTCATATCTGCTTTTTATATATCTCTGCATGGACAAGTGTGACCTCTCTAGACCTGAGTTTAAGGATGGAAGGCAAAAATAGATGTCAAGTTACTTGTAAACTTTCATCTCAGTACCATCTACTTTGGGCCTGTCCTCGAACAAAACCTGGGCAGGAATTGTCTCCATCTTTTGTTCAGTCCTTACTATCAGTACATTGCATAGGTGTGCAATAGTGTGATGACTTTCATTTAATGATCTCACCTTGGAGAGCAAGTAAAGTGGCTGGCTGGCCAACTAAATAATTAACTAATCGTCTGCAATTATCGCTCAGTTTGTCCAAGTAAAGACCTCAAAACATTAGCTTCCATTCACACAGTGAATCAGCAACTGTCATTGAAGTTGGGGTAGTTGCACCACCAAGTTTGTGAATGTGAAAAAGTTTCAGTGGAGAGACCATGAAAAAATGTTAACATGCTGGTCTTATTCCCCAAACTTTATGTTACTCAAATAAATAAATCAATATCAATCAATCAATCTTTATTTGTATAGCACTATTTCACAACAAGTGTTATCTCAAGGCACTTTACAATAGACCAGGCTAAAGCCATACCCTTCATTTAAAAATAAAAGAACAAAAATAAGAATTTATGATAGAAACAAACCCATGGACGCCCAGATTATAAATCTGTCAGCCAGTAACGAGAAAGGGGTTAAAATTACATGTTGAAAAATTTGTTCAGTTTAGAACTAAATATGTAAACAATCAGTGCATTTACGTGCAAAGTTAAGTTGTGCCATGGTTAAGCCTTAACATTAAATGGCATTTCCAATATTTGCATTAGAGTTATTGGACTTGACTTGGGCTTACGTAGCGCTTTTCTAGTCTTTTATATCCTCAAAGCAGCTGTACACTGCAGGTCGCACCTACCCATTTACACCCATTCACTCTAACAGCCACTCACTGATGGTTTGAGTTTCTATGTCAGCTGTCCATCAGTATCAACTACACACATTCACACCCTTTCATACTCATTTACATGCGATTGGCGCAGCAGTGGGAGCAACTTGGGATTAAGTGTCTTGCCCAAGGACACATTGGCATACAGTATGACAGCAGAGGCTGGGCTAAAACCTGCAACTTTTCAAATACTGACCAAGTGCATTATCAAACTGTGCTATGCCCCATTGTCAAAAATGTAGAGAAACTATTCTATCTCACACTGTTAACAAATCCTTGAAAAATCCCTGGATCCACATCTGGATTTTGATCACCACCAAAATATATCAGCTCTCCCTTGTGTCATGACTAACACTCCCCAAAAATGTATTCAAAATCCATCGAGAACTTAATGAGTTATTAGAAAAATGTGGAAAACTGCCCTGTCTTGACATATTAACAAATTCTTCAAAGAAAATTTGGATCTGCATCCCAAGTTGGACCACTGAAATCAGGCTAAGTCCTGGTTATTTGCCATTTCTTGCTTTGCTCCCATTACTGAGTCTTAATTAATTTTTTTTCATTGTCTATGCTGGTTGATTTTTCTTCTTAAGATTAAAGCAGTTTGTTGTGGATTGTAATAAAAAGTGATCAATAAAGTCTGCAATCTTTAAAGTTACCTAAAAATGCTCTTGGCAGTCATACACCAATAAAATCTACCAATAATTGGTACAAGAACCTGATATTAGTATTTAGATAATACAACCCTTTAATTGGCCAGGGCTTTTCAGAGAATCTATGGTTGTAAAACATCATATAAATAATCAGGATCTCAGTTTTCACAATTCTCTGGGCCGTGGATTTATCACTGGCATGTTTTTTTACCACACATTTTTAGTTTAAGATCACAGCCAGTATCAGAGATCATGAGAGGAGCATTTCTCAGATCATGGTGAAGTGAAAAAACCTTGTCATGGGAGGGAGCAGTCCACACAAAGAAATGTGGGTCACCATGCTGCCTGGAGTCTTGGATTTGATTCCTGAGATTTCACCTAAAGGAAAAATTCATCCCAAATGAAACACTGGGGCTGCCATTCTGAACTGGCTTGACAGACATGGTTGTCACTTTCAAGTTTTTTACTTTATAAATAATGATGATGATTCATAAACCCACAGATTCAAACTATCCTCTGTGGTTTTTCAGACCATCTCAGTGTTTGCCGTGCAGTATTTCCCCTTGAGCGTGCTGCATGCTTTTCATTTATTTCCCGTGATTGCATGACAGCCTTGGTGCAGAGATGAAGTGTGACCTTGGAGAGACTGTGACACCTTGCAGTGCTGTGGGTGCCTCAGAGAAATCCTTCTTCTGCAGGCCTTCTGTATTCCCTCATGTGATGGTGGGACGATACAAATTCATGGCTGTAAGAAGAAATCTACAAATGTAATTCCTGTTCTGAATCCTCATGTGTTTACCAGCAGCTCACAGGGCTGTAATCATGTGGAGGGAAAGGCAGGATGGATTTCAGATCTCACCATGAGGGATCTCTTCAAGGCTTATCAAGGTTCAGAGAGGACAGATCAGCGTGTCATCTGGATCAATAGGCTGGATTCACATAAATATCTGTTTCATCATTTGCATTTGTGTCTGCTGGTGAGTGAACATCATGTCACTTGGCTGTTGCCACTGCCTACCAATTCAAAACTGAACTCAATTCTTCATTTTGACTAATATTTTTAAAAAATAAATTATATTTTAGTATATTTTTACAAATTATATTTATCATTGAAAAAAAATGTGAATGCAAGAATGCATTTTCAATTAAACCCAAAAGAAGTAAGCCAGCACATAAGTATGAGGTTTCAAGGTCCTGGGTGTTCAAGGCTTAATAAATATATGTGCTCAAGACCTTTGGGGTCAAGGTCCCACCAAAAATAAGGGTTTGGGCCCAGCGATCTCAGGACTGAATTAAATATGGACATTTATGGCTAAAGAGGTCAAGAGTCCTAAAGTATCAGGGATTAAGTCATCTGTTTGTCCATCTTTTGTCAGTTAATTTATTAATGCCATTCTCCATCCATCCATCCATCCATTCCTTATTGATTGTATCCATCAGTCTATCCAACCAACCATCTATTTGTCATACATTTGTCCATTCATCCAACAATCCATCCATTATTCATATACAAGGTGTATCAGAAAAGTTCCAGGACTGGTGTCACAAAAGATTTATTTCTAAGAGTTTTCCCCTTCAAAGTAATCCCAGCATGTCTACAAGGACATGCCGCGGCATTTGCTTTGCTCAGATTTGTGGCAGGACAAGTCATGGCTGCTTCACCATGACAACGCGCCTGCCCACAATGCCCTGAGCATCTGACAGCTCCTGGCCGAGAAGAACATCGCCGTGCTGGAGCAACTTCCCTACTCACCCGACCTGGCTCCGTCTGATTTTTTCCTCTCCTCAAGCTCAAAGGGGTCATCAAGGGGACCCGTTTTGAAGACATGGACAAATCAAAAAGGCCGTGATGACGGAGCTGCTGAGGATCCCGGAAGAATCCTTCCAGGAGTGCATGAAAGCGTGGCAGAGAAGGATGGGAAAGTGCATTAGACTCCAGGGGGATTACTTTGAAGGGGAAAACTTGTAGTTTATATTTTGGATTCTAAGTAAATATTTTGTGACACCAGTCCTGAAACTTTTCTGACCCACCTCGTATACATTCAAAAAACATTATAAGAGCAATCCATCTGTCACTCAATCATCCATCCATTCAGAAAGCAAATAAGAAAGCCATCCATCCAGCCCAACCAGCTATATGTCCATCCTCCCAACCATCCTTCTATCAGTTACTGCAACTACTAGTCTTTCCAACCATCCATCCATCCATCCATCCATTCCATCCATCAACCATCATTTCAGAAATCACCTCTTCAGAAAACAAACATGAAAGCCATCCATCCATTTGTCATGTACTTGTTCAAAAAAGCAACAAATAAGGCAATCAATCCATCCATGAATCATCCATCCATTCAGGAAGCAAACAAAAAAGGCTGTCATCCATTAAACCCAACCAGCCATATGGCAACCTATCCAACCATCCATCCATCTGTCATTCTTCTGTCAATAATTTTTCCATTCATTACATTCATCAATCATTGCTCTATCAATCATCCATCTATCCAAAAAGCCAACCAGAAAGCCATTCATCCATTTGTCCATCCATCCATCCATTTGTCCATCCATCCATCCATCCATCTATCCATCCAACCTTTCATTCATTGAACATTATTTTGGAGGTCTTTGTTATCTATTACTCCAAAAAAAAAAAAAAAAACTGAAAAGCAATCTGTCTGTCCATCAATCACCAATTAACCCATCCATCCATCTATCCAGTCATTCAACCATCCATCCATAGATTCATCCATTCATTCATCCATCCATTGAACATTATTTGGAGATCAAGTTAAAGAGCCATCTTTTGATTCAAAGGCCTCCCATCCAGTTACCATTCATCTGCAGACGAATGGTTACTGGATGGGAGGCCATCCAGGACATGTCCTTTTGTCCATCTGTCTGTCCATCTATCCATTAAAAAATTATCATGGGAGCCATCCATCCATCTAGAAAGCTATGCATCTGTCCATCTCTGCCAGTCTGCTGTTCAGTTGTCAATTTCTCTGTCCATCTATAAAGTCATCCAGCCAACCATAATATCTTTTCAATTACAAATCTTTCCATTCCTCAGTGCATCCGTCTGACCATCCATGAATTGGTGGGAAATTCAGAAAGCCATCCAGGTGGTAGTAAGTTTCCCCAATCACTCTACGGAGCCAGAGGTGTTTAAAAGTTTTAATAAATCTTATGTATCTTTTAAACAGCAGAGAATTCTTCCAATTAAAAATATATATCATTTGAAAGTCCAAGTTAGAGCCTAATTCACTCTTTACGCTCTTAAATTTGCAGTCGGACGGAGTTGTTCTCGGTTAAACAATGTGTTAATTAACTTACCAGCAGGAGGCAGGTTAATTTTTTGGAGTACTTCCCCATAGTCAACTACCTTCAATTGCAACCCAGATTTTAGTTGCCAGGAGCATTTTAGTCAGATTTTACTCCGGTGCAATTAGTCAGTGCAGAAACTGGTGCTCTTCGGCTTTTAGGAAATTCAGCCAAATCTGTTCAAGCTTGAATCTCTGATGAAATGGGAGCAAGATTTTGAAGAATCTGTCAAAAAAAAGCACTGCACAAAGCTCAAAAATAAATATTTCTCAGGTGTGATTTTTAGATATGCATGTTGGTATCTTGTTTGTCTCTTTCCTGCACTCTAAACTCTCCTTGTATTAGCCCTGGATGCCTTTAAGGGGGGCTGACAGCAAAATGGATTAAATGGGGTTTGCTGACGGAATACATATCAAATCTGCGGGCATGCAATTGTGGGCTGCGGTATTTGCAAGGCTTATGACTTCTGCTGAGGCTGTGGATCCATCTCTCCTCGCACTCGCTCTCTCCTCTTCTCCTCTCTCATGTGGAGAGAAAGGGGAAGGAAAAGGAAACGGCTCTTGATCACCTGCTTTGTCTGAAGTGAGTCACCTTGCAAATATATGAATAGCAAATGCAGGAAAAGTAATCTTGTGGCGCACTGGTACATCCTCCTATTTGCATACCTGCCAGCCCCTGTAGTTAGCCACAGAATTCAAGCCTTGGCACCTCAAAAATGCAACGCAGCGCATCTTTCCAGTCTCTTTTTATTTTATCTCGCCTTCCTTTGTCTCCTTCTCACCCCTGTCCATCTTTCTCCCCACCTCTCCCCACCTCCTCACTCATGCCCCCACCCCTCTGTCTCCCTCAGACATCAGGGTGTATTTCCCCCCCGGCAGGATGCATGACAGGGGAGCAGGTGGAATGGGAGAGCAAATGACAAATCTCCCTCTCCCTCTCTCCCCACCGCTGTCCTGCCAGAGGCCCTCCTCGGTGCTCCGTCCTCTCTCCGTCTCCTCCTCCTCCCGGCACCTTCCCCATCCTATCTGACCACATTGATATTCAAATCTAACCCCGCCGCATTCCACCTTCCCCTTTGTCATGAAGGTCTCGCCAAGCCACAGGGAGGAAGAAGTTGAGATTATGTCCCCACCCTGATTCCTGAAATGATATAGAGCATGTGTTGTAGGTGGTCCACTTCAAAAACTAAGGGTCTGTGCTGGAGCCTGAAGATTCTTGGACTGCCTGAGCAGGGGACAAACTAAAGATAAACAGGCTAATTTATGACCCAATTCCACTGTTCTGACCAAAATCAGTGAACGTGATCTTTTATGGTTGTTAAAGTTTGGTATTTTTTCTTAAGTAGGGTGATATGAGGTTATAGCATTACCCTGAACATTAGGATAACACAGTGATGGAGATCAGCACAGAAGCTGGGACTATATTTTGCATAATCTAAAAAAAAATTTGATTACATACTATATTCAACACATTCTCCACAACTTATTTTCCACTAGTGAGGCCACTTTGTTTTGGCACTACTTTGGTACACAGAACAGCTGATGTGTTCTCCCTTCAGGGGTATACTAATCAAAATACTGTCTCACTTTAATTTTGGATATTACAGTAATATCACGACAAGCTAAATCACAACATCTTAAATAAATCAAACCTAAAATAATCTAAATTTACAAATATTTAAAGATTATCCTGCTGACTAAGCCCGGTAATGTTGATTAAGTGTTATTCTAGCTCAGTTTACCTCATCAACAATGAACATACACTGTAATTTCATCAAGTAAACATTTTATCAAAACATGACTTGTGTCTTCATCAAAAGCAATAGCTCTACCCAAATACTGACAAAGGAAATAACCTATCATTGAGCTCCTCAGTTTTTTCTTTTAATTTGTAAAACTATGAATCTGATCTAAACAAGTCTAAATGTTTGTTGCAACAGGTTTGTTTTTCTCTGGTTATCCACCTACAGCGACAATATTCTCTGTTTTTTATTTGGACCTGTTTATTCTCCAGTTATAGACGTTTTCTGTTTCTAATCTGGAGCATAAACGTATTTCCAAGTATCAAAAGGAAACAGTGGCCATGTTTTCTGCAAAACTGCCCATTCAACGTTGTAGTAGCCGTTGTTTCCTCAAATGAAGTCTGCAAGCGATTGCTTGTCAGTGCTGCTGGCTTAGGGACACATTAGCAGTGCACCAAAGTAGTGCCAAAACAAAGAGGCTTGCTGGTGGACTCATCATAAATGCTTACCCTCTCTCATGACCACAGACCCTTCAGCCTTTCTAACACAGAGAAAAACCGTCGTTATGACATCTTGTGCCGTGACTTTCGCTATTATATCCATAACTCACTGCACCACCCATCTCCACTTCCTTCTCCATTTTTGGAGGGTGGAGTGGTCCCTCAAATACCCCATTTTGTTGGAAGGTATATCATATGCAACATTCCCTTTAGGCTGGAATGACCAGCACGACGGATGTCTGGGGACTGTCCAAATGAGAACCAATGATATCAGGAAATGAATGTGAGAAACTTTGACCTCCAGCCCCTGCGGCCCAGACTGGGTTGGCCATTTAAAGATTGTCCCAAATCTCCCTACAGCTACCACACACATGCTGTAGAATCACCACTGAGAAGTTGTTTCTTAATATGACATGTATATGGTCCGGCCGAATCATCTAATGTCTGGTTCAGAAGATAAAAATGTCAAAGTTGGTAGGAGCTATCCTTTGGTCTGCAGTCTCAATGCTTTTGACATTGGTTAAGATTTGAAAATTGTCAGCATCACAAAGACAACTGTCCCCTTCTTTGTGAATGCTTTGTCATGAACTGGTTTGATCTTTATATTAGAAAAGGTCCCAAAAGAATAAAGCCTAAGATAGCGGTAAAATATTATTTGTGTGTTGTTATTGACATGGTCCCATATGACATATGAGAGCAGCTAACGTCTCACATCTGGCCATGAGCTATCATTATCTTTGCCTTCTCCTCTCTGATGAATCTGCCTCAGCTCCATGCCGAAGAGCCGGCCTTTATTTAATGGGCTCTTTCAGCCGTGGTTTGCTTGGCGGAAGCCTCTTACAAACCCATTTAAAGGAGGGTCTATGGATTTCATGGCTCCCCGGGCACTCTCTGCTTCTTTCAATAAGGTGAAGTCCAAGGCTTTATCCATCCGTCAATGGGCCGGGGGAACAGTGGATGCAGCAGTTTTTAATCCCAGAGATGCCACTGTCCACTGTATGCTTGGCTGTTCCCTGATAGGAGACCTGAGTCACCTGGGGACGTTTTAGTTCTTGTGGCAGAGCAGATTTATTGTTACATGGATGGGGATAACAACGGGGCACTTTGGACATCGCCTGGAGGCAGAAACATAGATGGAATTAAAGATGGACAGACAGAAGAGGAAGTAGATTTAGATGATTATAGCTGACCTAACAATGTTACATGGTCAATCTCACTAGTCAGCACTGGAATTACAAGTCAGTTCGATTGATCATCAATATTTTTTATCTGATCAGGCTGGCAATGCTGGTAAAATAGTGTCCTGCAGCAGTCTACCTCTCGGCTGCTATCAAACTGTCACAATGATGTACTCAAATGCTGATTGTTTAGTATTTTGATCCAGAAAAGATTATCAAGAAAGCTTCACTGGTATGTAACTGCTCAACTGGCGCAATGCATAACCAGTCCAGACATCTGGACAGGCTACCACCACCAACATTAGCCACACTCGCCAAACCAGCTGTGATCTAATGTTAAGCCATGTACTATATGGAGTAAAGCTTTTGTTAAAGAAATTCCTCAATTTAAAGACAAAAAGTTTGTTGTGAAGATGGGCAGAGCTGGGAGGTGAATCTCCCCCATTACCTGAAAATAGGTGGGCCACAAAGTCATCAGGAATTCATATATCGTGGGTTGGTGGGGAGAGCTTTGGCGACAGAATGCCAGTAGCCACAAATAAGCATGGTCAGACAGAAGTTAACAGCAAAAAAAACATGGGGTAGCAGTTACCACTTTCTTAAGCATTTATTGACACAACATCAATTGTTTATGTGGCATCAGTAGACATGGTGGCGCTGACAAGGCATCCAGAACAAGTACAGAGACCCTCATGGCTTTAAAAACAAATGAAAAGGTCAGGGCCTCTACCAGAGCCTTGGGAGCGTGTTGGTCCAACACAATATCTGAGCTGTTTCTAGGACTGTGCTCCTCCAGACAGGTCCTTCTAAAGTTGCTGCTGGAATCTGCTGAAGCCTCTCTCCCAGCCTGGGGTCATAGCCCCACATGTTCCTACTACCATGGTGACAACTGTGGCCTTAACTTTCCAGGTTTTCCCCAGCTCCTGGGATGTGGGGACACCACTGACCCCAGAATGGTGAGAATATAGCCACAACAGAATGGGGACATCAGACATGGAAATCTAACCTCTCCTGCTGTTGGCTTTATTATGCTGTATGACTCCAAACTCTGCTCTTATTGAAACAGCAGTTTGTTTTGAAGTTAACACATACTCATGGGTTATATGTCAAGTCAATCTCTGCAACATTACATTGAGAGGGATTGGGAAGGGCAGAACTTCTGGAGAAACATTCATCACATTCATCGCAGGCCAGTCAGAAGCTTGCAGTCACCTCTCACTTTCCCCCCCAACTAATTCACTTTGCGCCTTCTGATTGTTTGTCCTTAAGAGGAAGCCAAATCTGGAAAATCCAGCTGTTTGCAAGGTTAGCTAATAACATTCATATTATTATTATTATTATTATTATTATTATTATTATTATAGGACAGCACAGTGGTGCGGCATAGTGGTGCAGCAGACCTGCCTCACAGCAAGATGGTTGCTGGTTCGAACCCTGTGTCAGTCAGGGCATGTATGATTGGATTCTCTCCAGACACTCCTACCACATGCCAAAAGCATGCTCTAATTGGTGAATCTGAATTGCCCTTAGGTATAGGTTTGAGCATGATTGATTGTCAGTCTCTCTATGTGGCCCTGCAGTCTGCTGGCAACCAGTCCAGGGTGTACTCCTCCTCCGCCCAGTGTCAGCTGTGATAGGCTCCCCCCTCTGACCTGAAAGGGATTAGAGGTATAGATAATGGATGAATGGATGGATGGTTGGATGGATAATACCAATAATAATAATAATAATAATAATAATAAATTTTATTTATTATGCACTTTACATTTGAAATGAATCTCAAAATACTACAGTTATAAAGCAGAGCATATTTAAACAGTGATAAACATAACAATAGTAACAAGAAAAATAATTCAAAACTCGCCATTAAATCATTAAAAAGCAAGGCAAAAATCCTTATAAAAAAATATGATTAAGTCAATTTACATAGGGACAGCAGCATCTCACTGTATATAAAAAGTCTCTGTGTATTTTGTAAATATCTTTAACTTGCTGTAAGCGTCATGAGCCATATGCAACGGAATTTCGTTCACTGTGTACTGCTGGTATAAAGTTGAATGACAATAAAGAAATTTTGAATCTTGAATCTTGAATCTTGAATCTTGAATCTTGAATCAGGGATATGCTTGTACGGTTAGCTTACAAACACATCAGGACCAAAATGTGTTTCTTTACTGTGACAAGAAAGCCACAAAATGAGAGGCAGCTACACTGTCGCCTCTATTTCCTCCTTTGTTGCTATCAGGATGTCATGGAAGTTTTGAGTGGCCATGCTAATATGACCATGCCAACACTGAGGAGGTAATGCCAAAGTATAGACTGTGGTAGAAAAATTAACACCTCATACTCAAACCATAATGCATGGAGCTGAGTTTAACACCACCACTTATTGTTGTTGTTTTTACCCTGTACAGTGTCCTTGAGTATCTTGAAAGGCACTTTTAAATAAAATGTATTATTATTATTATTACTAGCCTCATCACTAGTGGAAAGCAGCTCAGAGATGGGTAAGCTAACCTCTCCCCTTGGCTGTTTCAACTTGTTTCATAAAGCAGGATGCACCTCTGAAATGATGTGGCTGACTGCCAGACTTACATAGTGTTATATGTATGCAAGCATGGTGCACCAAAGGTGGGATGGCTGAAAGCCCCTCTCACTTTGGTTATGAAACTCATATCTTCATATAACAAAATTATACATTGTTGCTGTAAAGGTGTGACTGTCATGATGCTCGAAGTGGCGATGGAAGTAGTCCTTAACAATCCTTGGTTCATATTTCATCCCCTTTATCAAATATTCTACTGTTGAAAATAAATGCGATGAATAATGTGCAGACGTTATTCTCTGTGTTGTTTAATCCATGTTAAAGTGATTTTACCCAGTGTGTTTGTTTCAGAGATATCATTGTGTGTTTGCGTGTGTGTGTGTGTGTGCTTGAGGGTAATTTCTCATTGTGGGGAAATTTATTGCTTTCAAGTCCTCGTTCTCTGACCTCAGTGAAGTGATTGCCTCTGATAATGCCATTAACCACTGCCCTACAATCCTCTGGGGCACAGTCAAAGAGTCTGAGAATAGAAAATACTTTTATTCCTGGGAGGCAGAGGTGTGGATGTTTCCTGCTCCTGATTTATCGAAAGGGCAAAAATTGACCACATTTTATTTGCTTCAAACTAACTGAATCACACATCGATTGGTCCTCGACCACTAAGCCTTTCATTTGTATTCCAGCAGATGAGGCAGTGAGAGATGGGGAAATGAATGAGCAGTAACAAACAGCAACCTAATGTATTAAAGCAAAGACATTTGCTTTGTTTATTGCAATGAATGTCAATAAAAATAGGCATCACAATAATGTGAGCTTTATGTGTTTGTTGTCAGAAGAAGACATGATTGAAAATTGTTTTTCTTGATTCTTTATCCAATTTGTCTGACTGTAGGTTGGCATTTGGTCCTAACTGAAATGCTGAATAACTAATGAACTGGTTGTCATAAAATTTTAAATATATAATGTTTTTATTATAGATTTTGTTTTCTCTAAGGAAGTTCTTAATGTTGCAAAAGATAATTCACAGCACCTGAACCTCTGTTGACAGTCTCAATTCATACTTCTGATTCGAGATGTGATGTTTACCCCTCTGTGACATTTCGCCTCCATTGTGATGGTAGTGTAGATAGAATGGGGGGGATGAGTTGAATCCCTCTCTAGTCCATCTCCAGAGGTAGTAACAGAGGTGTGATATTGGAGAGAGGGAGGCAAGCGGACTCAGCAGGAGACAGGAGCGCTGCAAGTGAGCATCTCTGCCTTTGTGTGTATGTGGGGGCACGTGCCGTGTTGGGCGCATCCAAGCTGTACTGCGGTGTGAATCGGCACAGTTGTTAGAGCCTAGTGGATTTAATGTGAATGTCTCGAGGTGTTAATATACCGGAGCCTCATTGCAGTGTTTTTATGTAAAGGAACAGTGAATTTGGCTCAAGTCTCTGCTTCGTCTTTCACACCCCAGGGTTAAGTCAGAAAAAGACTGTCCCTGAACTGTGTCTGAAGTTTTTCATTAATGCAGCAAATAGTCCCAAATTTCATCTTGTCTGTAGATCTGTCTTAATTCCATGTGCACAGATTCAACAAAGTGCTAGAAACAGTCCTCTAAGATTTTGATCTTTACTGACATGACAGCATCGTTGAGTTGCTGCAGCATTGTTGGCTGAACAACCATGATGCAGATCTCCCATTCCATCACATCACAAAGGTGCTCTATCGGATTGAGATCTGGCACCTGTGGAGGCCACTTGAGTACAGCGAGCTCCTTATCTTGTTCAAGAAACCAGTTTGAGATGATTCATGCTTTGTGATATGTCGTGTTACTCCGCTGGCAGTAGTCATTTGAAGATGGGTACACTGTGGTCATAAGGGGATGAACATGGCCAGCAAATAGTGTGGGCTGTAGGGTTTAAACAATGCTCAGTTGGCACTAAAGCGTCTGTAAGTGTGTCCAGGAAATACCTCGACACCATAACATCGCCACAACCAGCCTGAACTGTTCATACAAGGCAGGATGGATCCATGCTTTTATGTTGTTTATGTCAATTTCTGATTCTACCATCTGAGTGTTGCAGTAGAATTTGAGACCCAGACTGGGCAACATTTTTCCAACCTTCCTCTGCTTGTTTTCGATCAAAGTCTACTTTAGCATCACCTCCTCAATATTTGCACAGCCATGTTAGCTTGGCAGATGGAAACAAAGGAGGCCCTTGTCTAATACTAGTAAGACTTTGTGAAATGCAGCATCAATTTCCTGTTCTTAGATGACAGTTCTGGCAATTAGTGTGATTGTCTGCTGCTGTAGCCCAAAATCTTCAAGATTTAGCATGTCATGCATTCAGACATTGTTTCCGCATACCTTGGTTTTAAAAAGTGGTTATTAGAGCAGTGTTAATTTTGATAGCACTTTTACATTTAGTATTAGTCATAGTCTTTTGCCTAAAATATCTTTTAGTTTTAGTCATAATTTAGTCATCTAAATTGTTTAATTTCGGTCAAGTTTTAGTTGATGAAATTTCACATTTTAGTTGACAAAATCTGCTGTAAATTTAGTCGACTAAAATATGGAGTGAAAAGGGTAAGTCATTTTTTATGTTTCCTTGAATTTCTGAAATCATGTTTTACACTCAGATAAAATGAAACATCTAATAACCCTTTATTGAATGCTAGTAAAGTTTGAATGTATACATTAACAGAAACAAATTTAACTTTTGTGTGAAATGCAGTCACCTTTATTTAGGCCACCTGGCAGAGCATCTCAGTTACAATACCAGATAACAACAAACAGTGAACCTGCTCTACATGAATATATCAATTCATAAAGAGAGGAGCTCCTCAACTTATTCCACCACTGCCAAGCTAAGGCAGTCGTGATTGGATGTCCCTCTTAACTCATCCGACCTTTCCACACAACCAAAGTAGCTGTGATTGGATATATTTCTAACTTGTCTCTACTTTCCACATGACAAAATTAGGTCTGATTGGATTAAGCCTCTGTCAATATTTTTGTCTACTTTTTATTTGTTGACAAAAATGTCACTTAATTCAGTTTTACTTTTTGTCCATGTGCACTTGTTTTATTAGTTACTCTCTAGTTTTTGTCAGGGGAAAAAAGGTGGTTGACAAAAACTATGACAAAAATCATTAGTCAACAAAATTAACACTTTATTAGAGTCAGTTTATCATGAAAAGAAAAATAAGAACAAACTTTCTCTTGGGTGAGATCAGGAAAACACTGTGATAGCAGCGGGGCACTACTTGCCTTCCTTTCTGTCTTTTATGTATTTCTTGATTCATAATATCAAAGCTGACTTGTTTGAGATCTGAGAGGAATACGAGTCGTGGCATTCAGACATACCTTTTCATTTACATACAGTCCACATCGGAAGCATCAGACAGAGTCACAGTCAGTGAGCTGGGCAGGAGATGAAGGATGAACAGGAGAGGCAGAGAAATCCCAGAGCCCTTCAGAAAGGTGATACATCCACTGACATGTACAGATATCAGAATGCGATAACCAAATGAGCCGTGGAAAGGCTATGCAAATCACCAGGCAGCAGTCTGATGCCTCTGTCATGTCGTTTGAAGCCATCAGAGACTGTTTCAGAGATTAAAACAAAATTATCACTTTACTGACCTTCATACACGTGAATGAATGGCTCCACATTTGTTTGTCCTTTGTGTATCAAGTAAAAATGCACAGTACATATTACAAGTTGACAATTTTCACTAAAGGCCAAATGGAATGATTGTAATGGCATTAAAGCTAACTATTGTCGCCCAACAAAGCACAAGAAATTGCTTCTCAAGACTAAAGAAGCACTCTAAATGAGTATTCATGTTTCTTAAAGGATCAGCTTTTAAAATATTGAATAAAAAATGAAATGCTGCCTTGACTCGTCTGCTCTAACAAAGTGCTACAACTCAACACAATATATAAAGTGCTTTCATTCAAAAGAGCATTTTAAGTTCAGGCGGCTGGAAATTGCATTCAGATTACACAGCAGGTATATGTGCTGCTCATTGTGCCACCTTGATGTGTACTGTAAGTGCGGGGTAATGATTGCACCGCTTGTTCTCTTTTGATTTGGAGGAAAATTTGACTTGAAACCACATGAGGTGAACAAATCCAACAAAATAAAGACACAGGGACACCTGAAGGACTGTACTGTTTCTTTTCTGAACACCTCAGAAATGATGTCTTGATCTTTTTGTAAAGAATGTTTACAGATTTTCACTCTTTTCATTCTTTGTATTTGCATATTCATCAGCAGAGTAGGACCCAACATGCATTGAGATGACAGATGATAACACAATGGATGTTACCGGTCTGAAGGGCAAACAGAAACAAACTCACACACTCTTTTTGGCACCTTAAAGAGGTACGTCAACTTTTTTTGTTTTCGTGTCTTGCCTCACTCCCAAGTCAGTGACAAGCAGATAAACACCATTCTTTTGACTCTGCATGCAGTAACAAGGAATAGACAGGCAGAGATCGTCAACTGTTAATTAGCTTGGCTCAAACACAGGGAGTCAAGGGGTATAGCTAGCCTGCCTCTGCCTACAGTCATCAGATAAACTCTTCAGCAAAAATAAACCGTCCTGTGTGCTTGTTGTGAGTCGTGTTTTTTTTTACTGTGTTATGTTACATTATCTTCCACTATCATCGTATTATCAAAAAAAAAAGGTGGCGTATCCCTTTAAGGCTTCAAATTTGACTGATTTGAAATGTAAGGAAAATCTCTCAGAGTGTTTGTGAAATACGAGCTTGCAAGATGGTATCTGTAACTGCAGGTTCTCATTCATCCAGGTCATGGTTATCCAGTTCTTTTTGTTAAAAGTGCAAATGGACCTCGAGCGAGTCCAGTTGCCCTTTTAATGAAGAACTGGATCGCAAGACAGAAGGTCACGCAAACCCTTGAAGAGATATTTCAGTATTTTTTAAGTTGAGTTCCATTAAGTTCCTGACAACAGTCCGTGAAATGGCTGAAAGGGCTCCTAGCAATATTGCTAACCTAACACACCAGATGGACTCTTCAATGTATTTTACTAGTCCACCTGGGAAAGAGCCCATAGAAAGTTTTTGTATCTTTCAGTATTATTGGTGCCTTCAACAATGTGCAAATTACCCATGCCATGGGCACCAACACCCCCCATACCATCTCAAATGCTGGCTATTATCCAGTAGCCTCTTCAGCAAATCTCTTGAAGGTCGTAAACATAAAATTTTAAGATTATAGATATAATTTTGTTAACATTGGTTTACATAACATTGTTTTTGTGAACATAACCTTTGACCTTTTACCTCTAAAATTATATTACCTTTTCCCAGAACCTGAGTGGACATTTCACCAAAGTTTGAAGAAAATCCTTTACAGCATTCTTGAGATATTGCATGTTAGACTGTGTATGAACTGATGGACCACCTGAAAACATGGCGGTCATTTGAACAGAGAGATAAAAAGAAAGAAATAGACAGTAGCACACAGAGAACATGCGATCATTTAAATTTTATGTTCAACACTGCATGTCCAGGTGCTCTGCTCAGCCATAAATATTAAGTGATCCTAAAAACATTGAGACATTTTCTGAACCATTTCTGACAAGTTAAAGAGCTTAATCTAAATGAAACAGTCACTGAGGCATCAATAATTCATGGTTATTCCTCTATTAAGACACATGCCACGACCATTTTCTGGATGTAACACCTCTGCCTAAAGGTCCTCTTTTGCAGCAGCCACCTGTTTCATCCCCATTTTATGCACCTTGTTATACTTCTCCATTTGAATTCAGGTGCTTCCTCATGTTACTGCTGAAGTGTACTTTTTGGAGGAAAAGCTATCCTGAGGAGATGATGTAAAAAGTAATGAGAGAACAATGATACCCATTGCAATTTCTTACATCATCCTCATTGTAAAGAAAAATCAATTTTAATAAGGTAGATATGACAAACTGTTGGAAGAATCTGTCATTCTCATGTCTGCTCACTCAGGGTAACAAAAAGCATCAGAGAGAAACGTTTTGTTCGTGTGTTAACATGCTCATGATGTGTACATGGGGTTGTCTGCTCTTCAGAAGATAGTGGCATCAAAGAAAATCAGAGTCAAAATCATCTTTATCAGCCAAGTTTGTGAAGAGATACTAAGACTGTATATTAAGATGGAAAGAGACGCAGCTGCAGGAGGTGAAGTCCAGATATTTTATACTTTCCCTGCAACATATGCTGCCCTCCAAGCGACGTCTTTTATGGGACGTCCCTGCTTATTGCAGCAAGACTATACCATCCACATAAGAATGGGAAAGAATTCCACCTACGAAGTATGGTGCTATACAAATAAAGATTCATTGATTGACTCTATATTCAGCAGAGACAAATGTGATGAGGAAAGACTTGTGATCTGGGCGTCCATGGGTTTGTCGCTATTATAAATTCTTATCTTTAGTCCCTTTGTCTCTGTCTGGATGGATACATCTTTGGATATATGTATGTATGTATAAACATATCTATACATTTATATGTATTTGTATATGTGCATATATGTGTATCTATAAAATGACGAGTATGTCTTCAGTCTGCTCTATTGTAAAGCGCCTTGAGATAGCACTTGTTATGAACTGGAGCTATACATATTAAGATTGACTGATTGATTGATTGAAGTCTTTATTTCGAGCATGGTCATGGACATGTGCATGAGACAGCAATGAAAAATAAATCGATAAATAAAGAAATAAAGAAAAGAAAACAAAAAAAACAAAAAACAAAATAATGAGTCCAACATGCTCGAAAAGGAGTAGGAAGAAGTAAAAAAACTTATTTAATCCTACCCCTATCCCTATTTTGTTATTGTTATAATTTTTATCATAGTAAATTCATTCTATATATACATACATATATATATATATATATATATATATATATATATATATATATATATATATATATATATATATATATATATATATATATATATATATATATATATATATATATATGTATGTATAAACATAAAATTTATATAAATAGTTAGATATATGGGTATCTACATATTATACTTTATTAAACAAAGTTTTATATAGATATCAATATAGTAGTATAGTAATAGTGGATAGTAAATAGTAATAAAATAGTAATAGTATAGTTATAACAGTACTAGTAAATTCATTCATTTATAGTTTTTGCGCATAGACGTAGTTAAGAATGCAAGGAAAGGCAAAAGGTATACATACACATATCTCCATATATACATACCTATATACGTAAAAACGTAAGTATCCATATATATATAAAAAGTCAGATATTTACATATTATAATTTCTTAGACAAAGTTTTATATAAATGTCAAAATAGTAATTGATTGATTGATTGTCAAAGCTTCAGCAATTAGAGTCCTCAGTTCTCAAATGCTTATAGAGTGTTGATAAAAGTTGTTGGTTTTTAATGCAGTGCCTTCGGAGGGATCACAGATCAAGGTCATTCAGTGTTGGTTTTCAGTCTTGCCGCTTACTTACAGAGATTTCTCCAGATTGTCTAAATCTTTCAGTAATATTATGGACTGTAGATGATGAAATCCCTACATTTCTTGCAATTGTACTTTCAGAAATGCTGTTCTTAAAATGTTGGACTATTTGCTCATGTGGTTGTTCACAAAGTGGTGACCTTCATCTTTCAGGGATGCTCCTTATATACCCAGTTATGACCCTCACCTTTTTCAGATTAACCTGTTCACTTGTGAAATGTTTCAAACAACTTTCCAAGTCTTCTGCCGCCCTGGTCCTTTTTTGAATGTTAAATATCTTGGCTTTGTAGTACATTCAATAGAATCTAGGTTGGAAAGATTTGCAAATCATTGTTTTCTGTGTCGGCACAGCAGGTAGTGCACGTGGCACAGCAGGTAGTGCATGTGCCTCACAGCAGGAAGGTTGCTGATTCAATCCCCAGGCCTTTCTGTGTGGAGTTTTCATGTTCTTCCTGTGTATGAGTGGGTTCTCTGGCTTCCTCCCACAGACCAAAAACATGCCAATGAGATGGATTAGTGACTCTAAATGGCCCTGAGGCACGAGTGTGAGCATGAATGGTTGTCCACCTCTCTATGTCGCCGTGTGATCGGCTGGTGACCGGTTCAGGGTGTACCCCGCCTTTTGCCCAGTATCAGCCGTAAAAGTATAGGCTCCAGGCCCATGTGACCCCAAAAGGGTTAAGCAGTATAGATAATGAATGGATGGACGTATTCTGTGTTTATTTTGTGGCTTGTCTTAGTCTCTATTCATCAGTCAAGCAAAAGCTTAATGTAACGTGGTCCATATTTAACTGTGTGTTTTTGAGCTTGCTAAAGGCTGTTTAAAAATAAATCACAGGCCACATTAGCCCCCAGGCCATAGTTTGGACACCCTTTTTTTAATCTGTGATGCCTGAAAACCAACACATTGCTAATAAATGTATTTTTGAGGTTCTGGGCTTTGCCTTGATTTCTTTAAGGCATTCACAGAAAGACAGATTACTCGGATTCACAGCTGTGTCTCTGGCTTGTTGTTGGAGGTTCATGAAATCTCACATGATCTGGGCGACAGTCATTTTTATCAGCTTGTATCTCCTCTGGCCTCTCTCCACTGCAACACATCAGACCTCTCATAAAGTTTGCTGGACTCTGCTGCATCTCAATGTTAGTCCTGGGAACTTTCAAGGAGGTGTATTCAAGTGCTCACCTTTAAAATGACCTATTCACCTCACAAAAGGCCACTCATTTAATTCATTTTATTCACAAAACCCAAAACAGCCCACTGAGGATGCTTCTTTTTTAAATAGAAATGTTCCTTCACAAAGTCGGCTTCTAAATCCGTACAGCGACCTCACTCCTCCCGCTCTCCCGCCGCTCAGACCATCTGAATCCCTGCAGACTGCTTCTGTTTTTAGCCGTGCTGGTTGGAGTGCGGGGGAGGCCGGACCAGTGGGGATGTCCTGGTGCAGCCTGTCCTCTGCTGTACGCCGGACTCCTGCGCGGCCCTCCCATATTAATCAGATTTGCCGCAGCAGCCATATGTCCAAGCAGCGTGATAAACCCCGGCTGCTACCTGGCACTCACAGGACGCACACTGTCAACACAGTGTGTGTGGGTGTGTTTGCATGGGCGTGTGTATTTCACACGTCGTTTCTCTTGAGACAATCGTTCAGGGTTCTGTTGAGACATTGAAACTGCTTCATGGATTTTGGTGTTTTTGGTTCTCAACTTACTTTTAGTCTGTTTTTGTTTAGTTCTGATCTCAAATCAATCTTTGCAACACAACGTCAACCATTTATCTTAATCTGGCCATCAAGAGGACAACTTCTCCCTCAATTCTTTATTGGATTTAGAGACTCTTGGATTTTTCTTCAAACTTTGCACAGATTCCCACTTCCACTCAAGACAAATGTAACTACAAACCCCAATTCCTATGAAGCTGTAATGTATTAAATATAAATTAAACAGAATACAATGATTTGGAAATTCTTTTCAACTTGTGTTCAATCAGCCAGTGGTGGACAAAGTACTCAACTCCATTACTTGAGTCAAAGTATAGATACAAATATTACTCCAGTAGTTGTTCGGTGAAATTTTTACATTATTTTAATGTTATTTTAATGTCAACATGTTTTTGTATTGTTGTCACAATGAATTTTTCAGAACCCAATGACTGAAACAACCTACTGAATGCACTGACCTGCTTATAGATCCTGTAGAATAAAAAGCTAGTAAAATACGTTACGAAGCCTATAGAAATGCCTATTGAAACATGATTGAAACGAGAAAAGGACAACCATTGCCATTTTCATTTTTTTAATTTAACGATATGCATCATTCTCCAATTCGACAACCTCAAATATGGACTTCAGATATGGCCATGGATGCTCTGGTGTGGAATCATCGTCTGTATCTGCCATAGCCATCGTCACTGCCAAGATAAACCATTATCTGAGCAACGATAGCTCAACGTTTACCTGCCCGATCTGAGTAGCGCATGTGCCAGGTACAGGAACAGCATCACCACATGAACAAATCACACGAAGATTGCATTTTAGAAGAGAAAAGAAATTTTATCCACTGACTTCAGAGCTATACTTAAAAGTAACGAGTAACAAGACCCTTCATATAAATGTAGTGGAGTAAAAAATGCAATATTTGTCTTTCAAATGTTGTGGAGAAAAAGTCATAAGTTTCCAAAAAAACAATACTCAAGTAAAGTGCAGATACTCAAAAAATGTACTTAAGAACAGAACTCAAGTAAATCTATTTAACTGTCTACCCATGTACACTGCAAAGACAAATATTTGATGTTAAAAAAATGTTAAAATGTCAATGATAAACTTTATTTTTAATGCAAGTATTCACTCATTTTGAATTTGATGCCTGTAACAAGTTCTAAAAAAATTGAGACAGGGGCACAGAAGACTGCGAAAGTTAATATTCGTACAATAGTGCCAAACACAGAGACTTCCTGGGGGAAAAATAAAGTGCTCTGAAGTTATTCACCCAATTGTACATTCAACTAAATCCCTTTTTTATGGTTCATTTTTCCGTTAAACTCACACAATTACTTTAAATCACTGTATCTGCCAGTAGCAGTGTGGTCTAAGCTGGTTCTCCTTAAAGGTCCAGCCCTGCTGGGAGCTCTTACAGCCACTTTGCTGACTGTTGCCAAGTACCTGATTCAACCCAACATCCCTTTAACCTGTCCTTTTGTAAAGTGTCTTGGTATGAGAGCAACTGAAACAATTGAATTTCCCCTTGGGGATTGATAAAGTATTCCTGATTCTGATTCTGATAACATTTGTCATAATTTGGTGCTATACAAATAAAGACTAATTGACTCACTGGCTGGTTTGCTGGCTTGGTTGACAGTGTCCCTTTTTCTGAACTTATACTGTCTGGCAGTGTATACCTAACAGAGACATACGGCCATTCAGTAGTTTGACTTTACAGAAATGTGCTTTATTTGTAATATTTTAATTGTTTGTCTCACTGTTTGTCTCACTTTTACATTAAGAGGTGCTCACTGTGCTTCTTACTTGTTCTTCTTTATTCTTCTCTGTTATAAATGCTATAAGATAAAGAAAATTATACTACATTCTCAACAACATTTAAAACAAATGTCTCAGAGGGCTACGCTCTGAAGGAGAAAGGCATTTTTGGCCAAATAAACATTTACCAGAGTGTTTGGGAAATACCTGCAGCTACTCACGTCACTGCTGCAGGAGTCCTGGCATTCTGACCTGCATTTAAAAAAGGATAATTCCCATCTCCATCTGTCACCTTCTGCGTAAATAAGCACATTATATATTTCATTTCTTACATAATTAAGATCCTGAGGTGCCACAGTTTGCATCACACTGTTAAGCAACACTTTGCTTGTGTTACAAAAGCTTCAGTGACACAGATGAAGCTCTGTGACACAAACACTGAGATTTTTATTACAATTCACTACAGAATATATGTTTCATGATCATAACTCATACCTGAAATGCTGCAAGATGCAACATCAACACTTGTCTGATGTGATTAACTACGTCTGTAACTTACACAAATTTAATACCTCTCTGCGCCTCTGCCTGTAAATCAAACAACAATCACCAGAGAGCGGGTCATCAGATTTGTGGATGAGGTTTGTCTGGTGTTTGAATGCTGCTCACAGGATTTAGTTTGAGTTAATCAGTTTACAAGATGAAATTTAGTTATTACTTGAAGAAACTGCTGTTTCACTAAAAAAAAAGGTAAGTATCAAGTGTTTTTTTAATTATATGCAGTAATATTAAAGAAGAGCTGACAAGATTGGATAAGTTTTTATCATAGTTGTTGTTACAGTGGCTCAAAATTAGAGACAGTGGTTTAAAAAGTTCGAAGAGAAATAAAATTGTCTGACAATAATCAAATCAAATAAGGGACATAATGAAAAAATGAAGTAATACGTTTATTATACATGGCACATAATTACTTGGGAACATTTTGTTTCAATTAAAAACATCTGATGTGTCATATGAGAGATCAAATCCACAAGTAAGTATTGCACACATACACTAGCTGGCCACTATTTTAGGTACACCTTTCTTGTACCAGGTTGGATCCCCTTTTCAATCAATCAGTTAATTTATCTTTTCTTGGTTAACAAACCAGCAAACCAAAGCCATGCTCTTCTCTTTGTTTTATAGATACACATATATGCATACACACATGTAAAAATAAACATGCACACAAGTATACATGTATCCAAACCCAACATGAATCCACCATGAGTACAGCACTGGGCCACAGTAGGTGGCTTACAGTTACCTTTTGTCTTCAGAACTGCTTTAATTCTTTGTTGCATACATTCAACAAGGTGCTAAAAATGTTCCTCAGAGATTTTAAGATTTTGGCATACGCCCTGCAGTTTAGTTTCATTCTTATTCCTTTCAAAAATTACATAAAGTGCTAATTTTAGTCTAAACATAGATAATGTAACTTAATGCAGTAAAAAAACAAGTCACAACAACACAAACACGCAACACAGTTAAGAGCTGCTGAAGAGTTTATCTGATGACTGTAGGCAAAGGCAGGCTAACACTACCCATTGAATCCCAGTGTTTGAGCTAAGCTAATTACCAGTGGGCGAGCTTTGCCTGTCTCTTCCTTGTTACTGCACGCATAATCGAAAGAATGGAGTCTTTCTGCTTGTCATGGACTCAGGAGTGAGGAAAGATGTGAAAAAAAAAAAAGCTGGTGTATCCCTTTAAAATGATTTATTAGCGATATTGGACTGCTGATCAGGAACTGTTTAATTATTTGCTGGTATTGATTTTGGGAAGCTTTTAAGTGGATATGCTGTGGCTCATGGGCAGGATAAACCCCCTTAGGACCCTACCAATAGGAGAAAGATATCAAGACAATAGAGTTGGGAGAGGTGGCAAATATGAGAATAAAAGAGGGTATATGGCCAGGTGTAAATTCATGAAAATGCTGAGAGATGGCTGTTGAGTTGTGGCCCTACTTCTAGAACTTTGACATGTAGCTTCACAGTTAAGTTTAAGAAAATGTTGATGAGATGCACAAGTTAAATTTAAGTTCATTCAGGCTTATTCCTGCTCAGGTGATCAGCTGGTTACGGCTTATAACTCTCTCAGCACCAAATAAACCAGATCTATTCACAGCTCTATGGGACAATAACCTCACTGCTGTTAAATTAAACATCTGTACTCTTCTCTGCTGCTGTCAGTTTGGCTTCAGCATGGATCAGTGCGACCCTCCTCCACCCAGTCACCTCCAAGTCCCCAGTGTCTGGGTCCAAGATCTGCTTTTCATGGTCTCCATATACCAGCCTACATTTCTCCTTCACCAGTATCTTGACTTCATACAGAGTTTTCACATCCTGCTGTTGGCCTCACTACTTCTGGGTTTACAAAAGCATTACACTGTTAAAGATAACAGGTTATGACAGTGATTTTTTCGATTATTTTATTTCAGTTTCATATTATTACATACAGAACATATCAACATAACACAAGGCAAGGTACAAACCCAAATCCCAAAACCACAAAAAAAGGGTTTTTTACACTACATTATTGTGTTTAGGCTTTTGAAGTTTACAGCTGGGTTATATATTTGTTAAAAATGAAAAAGAGTGTTGTAAGATCGGTTTTATTCTGTAAAATGCATATCACTGTGAATTCACAATGCTGTACTGTGATATTACAACCATTTCAGTAATCTTCCGTGAATGCAATAACTTACTGTCATTTTTATTTTTGTTACTGTAAAAAAAGTGTACGTTTTACAGCAAAATTGGCCAAATTAGCCAACAATTTACTGTGAAATTTCATTGACATTTAACAGTTAGTGTGGAGTCTAAATACAGAAAAACTGGTTCATTTCTAAATACTCTTAAATTGTAAATATTTTTCATAAAAAGAAATGAGGTCCGATGACTTTTGTCGAGTGAAAATACATCTTCCCTCTTTTTCACAGAGTGCACTGTCAGCACTGTGCAACTTTTACAATGTGCTGCAGACAAAACAACACTCAAAGGTGAAAGTCAGCTCAGGAAATCCTCATTTCATGGCGTGAAAACGAGCTCTCAGAATGAAAGCGTGATGTCCGCTTTATGTAAGGCAAATAAGTGGAAAAGAGCAGAAATGATTTTATCATCACTGTAAATCAAAGTAAAATAACATATATGCATGACCTCTGAGGACTTCCATATAAACCACATGTTAAACTATCTTATTCTGAAGCCACTGATGCAGATTAATGTACCTGTGAGGACACCATGGTCTCTCAATCATGCAGAGTAGACTCTTCCCCTCTCTTCCCACCCACCTATACATGCCCCCCTTACTCCCCCAACCCCCTCTCACTCTCCTCCTACTCACCCGCTAACCCACCCACCCATCCTCACTCTGACATACATCTGAGCAGGACCCTCCACCTTTTGTCTTGGGCTCCTTCTTTGTTAGCAGCTGGTGGACAGAGCTGCACACAGGCTGCAGCGTTTTGGCACCACAGCGATGACTGCAACACAAACAACATTCTGATTTATATTAATGATTAAACAGCTTTGTCACAAACACTGTACTTTATTAGAAAATAATGAACTATACATAAATGACGACCACACAAAAAACATGTCAGATAAATATAATACATCTAAAAATAGCAGCAATTAAATTTTAACAACACAAACAGCCTCTAATAGCAGCAATATACAGACATATTACAAAACCCCATGGGACGTCCTACATCACTTGTTAATCAGAATCAAAACCATGAACTATCTATCTGTCTATCTATCTATCTATCTATCTATCTATCTATCTATCTAAAGGTTATCTAAAGTCTGAAAATATTCATCAATTACTGGAAATAAAAACCATCTATCTATTTGTAATCAATTAATCATATCATATTATTAAACTGACATGAATAATTTAACCTTTGTATGATTAAAAACATCACGATTTGATTTTTATCAAGCATGTTTAGACCTTTGACCTGTTTGTACCTGTTTATCATGTCAATTATTTTGTGTGTTGGTGATTTCAATCTATTGCTCTATCCATCTACTTATCTAAGGTTTGTGTACCTGAAACATTTTTAATTTTAACTTTAATTTTGGCTTCCCACATTCATGGAAACAAGACAATTGATATTCATAACTTAATAAAAAACAATGTAATAATATTTTTACCCATCAATGAATTGTATTACTACTGTTTCATAATGAAATCTATTAGTAACTTAACTACGCAGTTAATTTACTGATTTACTATGTCCCTTATTTTTATTATCATCATTTATGTTTTAATCTGAATTTGAATATATTAAATTATGTCTTGTTTTTCCAAGTCTGACAAATGCATGTATTATGAATATTTTGGATTATCTGACAACTGTGTATCAATTATGACTTTAAAACCAATAAAAATTGATGTGTGTATGGTATTTATCCTTGGAATCTATCTAATATTTTTCTTTCTTTTTTTTAAACGGTTATTTACTTTTTATTTTTTAATAATTTTTTTTCATAGTTATCATACATTAGTAGATTTGGGGTGGGATAAAACTACTTGTAATATTTTCTTTTTTATGTATGTGATATCTATCTATCTATCTATCTATCTATCTATCTATCAGTGGGGCACTTATGTAACTCTAATCCTCAACATTCATGTTTTAATCTGCAACATTTTATATTAAATTATGCATACACTGCAAATGTGTTGGATAAATTAACAACTATGTGTGAGTTATAACCTTAAAGTCAATCAGAAATGATGTGATCATGAATTTTTTTAATTATTTATATATTTATTTCCCATATTGATTCATCTTTTAGTTATTATGATCTGTGGGAGAAAGCTAGTGTGTCTGCAGAGAACACATGCATGCACAGGGTGAACATGCAAAGTCTGGAAAGAAAAGCCCTGACCTACCTGGGAATTGAACCAGCAACCTTCTTGATATATAGACAGACAGATAGATAGATAGATAGATAGATAGATAGATAGATATGTACTTTATTGATCCCAAGCTGGGAATATGTGGTATTACAGCAGCTGGTTTCAGAGGAAGTAATAATATATACACTTAAAAGAGACTAACGATCTTAACAAACTATAATATACTATATATTCTACATACCAGTCCACTATTTAAAATAACGGTTATATATACATATATTATGAATGGAGTTGGGAGCAGGGATTAAATTCTTTGTAATATGTTCTTTTTTTTATTTTGTATGTAATTTTGATTCATTCATCTTACCTCCTGTTTTTGACCTTGCTATTTTGTTATTTTATTTCCCAGACTCATTAATCTGTTAATTACTATTATTTTGAAATATCATGTCATATCAGTAGAGTGGGAGGGGTGGGACATATTTTTTGTGATATTTCAGATTTTATTTCAGATGCATTTTTATCCCTCCGTGTTGGTCTGATCGTGTGTTATCTAAATGTTTGTGGACATAAAACTGTGCAGCAGCATCATCATCATCATCCTCATCATCAGCTGCAAAGTGAACTGCAGATAACCTCATGACGTGGCAGCAGACACACTCTCGCGCACACATATCCCTACACAGAGTATGTGGAGCCTATATGAAACCTACAGAGCCCCTGTGTGCCTCTGCTGCCTCTCTCAGCCTCTCATAAAGGCTCCACAGGCAGACCTGACTTCAGTCCACATGAAGGATGAGCTTCTCACACAGACACAACGTTGTCCATCCCGCTGCTGCTGCTCCTGATGCTCCCTCGTCTCGTCATTGTAAACTCTTGTGCACCCTCTGGTGCTTGCTAGTCTCCCAAACTTCTTTGTGTGCAGCTTGCCTTGCAGATTGTCTTCCTTGTCTGTGTGCTGCTGCTGTTGCTGCTGCTGCTGGTTGCTCATTATTCAGAGACAGACGGATCTCAGGTCATCTGCAGCTGCAGCAAAGAAGGAGAAGCAGGAAAGATGGCGATCATCCATTAGACGGACCGGGGGCTGCACGCATGAAAATTGCGAGGACAACTTTTGGGAGGATCGCCCCAGGAGGAAGATTGTACCTGTGAGTGTTGATTTATTTGATATTTCCAGGTTTGTTGGGCTTTTCAAGGTCTGCGAGAACGAAGCTGTGGTAGAACATGGGATATAATGGAGAGCCTCGTGAATGACCTGGAATTGCTGACCCCCCCTTTCTTCTTCGGGTCCTCTTTTCTCTTCTTCGTGTCTCCTTATAGTCCAGGAAGGGGGTGTTTTAGACTAAATGGTAGCCTTCTCCACGCAGCCAAAGTCAAGTGGGTCTTCTCCAGTTCGTATCCTTCGTCCTCGCTTCCTCGCTCCCTTCGCTATGTCGCCTGTCGGGTTTGTTGTCAAAGTGACACAAGGAAATGGACGCTAGCGGTGTTCGGGTCGAGCGTGTTTTTAGCCGACTGTTTTGTTATTCTGACATGTCTGGTCAAGGGAATAAGTGTAACCCCGGCTGTGCTCCCTCTCTGCCCTCCCCTCCTCTCCCTCCGTGTGGTTCGTTAGCTTCATGGGAGAAGCCATTGCTCTCTCCCAAAGCAAGCCTCCATTAGCGACACACAGGAGCTGCCATCCGCGCACATACTCGTGCACTCACCCTGAAGACATGTCCACTGTGAGGAAGGATATACCTGCCTCCCCCTTCCTCCTCCCCCCTTCCGCAGCTTTAGTCGCTTCTCCACGAGGGTTGGAGCTACATGCCACCTTCAAGGTTCTGATATCTCACGTAGCTTGATTGTCACACATGAATTCTTCTCAAATGTGGTTGTTCCTGGTTAGTTGTGGATTATACTTTGATTTTGTCTCCCTCATGGTTTGTTCTTGGATGTCCTATAGAAGGTTTTACCTGCAGGTGAAGGTGGGCAATAGTCCAGGGGTCCTAAATAGGGCTTAATTGTGGGTTAAATATCCCAGATTAGTTTAATTGATTGTTTAAATGTGCTTCACACTAGGGGTGGGAATCACCAGTGGTCCCATGATAGGATATTATCATGACACTTGAATCCTGTTTGATTTTATTGCGATGCTTAACATCGGGATATGTTGGGAGTTATATCCATTTCTTGGAAACATTTACATCCAAAAAGAAACAAAACATAATTCTATATAATCTCCAACGTTTTTCAGAAACATGTCTCAGTATAAGGGATGCACGATATTGAGTTTTTATATCTAGGGATGGGTTGGTGTTGCTTCTCCACAATGGTTGGAGCTACATGCCACCTTCAAGGTTCTGATATCTCATGTAGCTTGATTGTGACACATTAATTCTTCTCAAATGTGGTTGTTTGTGGTTAGTTTTGGATTATATTTTGATATTGTTTCCCTCATGGTTTGTTCTTGGATGTCCTATAGACAGTTTTACCAGCAGGTGAAGGTGGGCATTATTCTGAGGCTTCATGCTCCAGGGGTCCTAAAAATGGTCATGATGGATGAGCTTGAAGTGTGGGTTAAATGTCTCAAATTAGTTTCAATGATTGTTTTTGATGTGCTGCACACTAGGGGTGGGAATCACCAGTAGGATATTACCACGACACTTGAGTCCTTTTTGATTGTATTGCAATCGCAAAACTTAACAATATGGTTTATATTTTGTATGGCCTTCATTTGCTACATTTACATAAAACATATTTCTAGCCAGTCTTATTTTAAGAAGAAACATACCTCAGAACAAGTGACTTAATTGAATTTTTTCATAAATGGTGACAGGTTGGTGTTGCTTCTCCACAAGGGTTGGAGCTACATGCCACCTTCAAAGTTCTTATATCTCATGTAGCTTGACTGTGACACATGAATTCTTCTCAAATGTGGTTTTTCCTGGTCAGTTTTGGATTATATTTTGATATTGTCTGCCTCATGGTGTGTTCTTGGATGTATTACAGATGGTTTCACCACCAGGTGAAGATGGGTTATAGTCTAATATACATAACAAAAGAAGAAAACAAAACATAATTCTATACAATTAATAATTTAATAAGAAAAATATCTCAGAAATAGCATTGCATATATTAGCAATATATTGGATTTTATACCTGTGGCTCCAATGGTTGGAGCTTTGCACCTTCAGGGTTCTTATACCTTTTGTAGCTTGAGTTAACCACTGGAAGTCTTCTTAAATTTGGTTGTTCCTGGTTCGTTATGGGTTATATTTTGAGATTTTCTTCCCCATAGTGTGTTCTTGGATGTCCTAAAGAAGGTTTTACCAGCAGGTGAAGTTGGGCAATAGCCTGGTGCTTCATGCTCCAAGGATAGTGGGACCAGATTCCCAGATCCAAGTGATGCATGACACAATGTGATTCTCATCAGTGCACCTTTAAACACCATAGTTAGCAGCAGAGTAACAATTAAACTGTCAAAATAAACCAACACTGTATTTGATTGATGTAATCATAAAAATGTTGTGACAAAATTAAAAGACCTAAAACCTCAGTCAAGGGCAATTTATTATCATAAATGTACTTTGCTTTAAGGAGTGTTCTTAGTGAAGTTGATTTAAAGACATGTTTTTTTCTCTTCTACAATGATATTTTGTGGCAAATTAATACAGTTTTACCCTTTTATCAGTAAGTTAAACTGAATATTTGTATTCACCCCCATGCATCAACACTGCATTACTGCTGCCAGTATGCGCGCTCATCTGCTGTGACTATTGTTATGTATTATAGTTCAGCCTCCAGCCACTAGTTGGCAGTAGGCATTCAGGCATTTGACTCTTTCTCTCCCTTACATTGACTGAGAGCTCTGTTTTTCCATGACGCGTGAAACAGTTTTTAATCATATAATATTTTGGGGTTCTTAATACTATAAAAATCAGAATGTTTAGTCAAAAAATCACAATATGTTTTATAGAAGTGTGATGTATTGTGTTGTCACTCCTGAATTGCTGTATTTTTTTGTGTGGCTAAATTCTTACCAGTACACAGCCCATTATTTTGATAGTGGGTTAAGATTTCTTGTTATTATTAATACTCTGTCTTAATCTCACAAATAAGATGTCAGTATTTGGAACCTTTGCTCCTTGCTAGTTTATCCAAATGTTGCAAACATCTCTCTCTTGGTTAGAAATCTAATTGAAGATCATCACGTTTCTGTTCTTCAAAAGCTCCTCAAAAAGCATCAAATATGTATTGATATGGCTGATTTAGGATAAATAGTGAAAGGCCTCGTATTGGTCTGAACTCAGGATCTCCATTTACTTAGGCCCCCCTGCTTGTTCTGGGCAATCATTGGATTACATTGTCTTCCTCATGCTCTGTGCTCAGATGTCCAGTTGCTGTCACTGCTCTCAAGATAGCTCAGGTATGTCACATGGAGGAGCCTTCTCCATAAAATGGAGGAAAGCAGAGGAGTCTCCAATGAGAGCCCTGGAGACAGACAGGCAGAGGAACAAAGGTTGTGTTCAGATAAAAAAAGAAAGATCTGCCCGACCTCCTCTTCTTCTGTTCTTTCTTCTGCTTCCTCTATTTCTGCTCGGAAGTTTAGTCAGCCGGAGTAAGCAGCAGAAAAAGTGAGGTCCTTTCTGTGAGGTAAAAGGACTTTTAACTCCCTACATGAGCACTATTTGGTCTTAAATTTGGCGTTTTAGTGCTGATTTATGCAGCCTTTTGGCTATGTGTGTTGTTAATGTTCAACAAAAGTGGTCTCAGCTCGTTCACTCTCTTCTTCTCACTCTGCTAAAAGAGTTTCCTCAGGAAACTTCTCAAGATGAATCTGTCCCTCTGCTCTGAAAAGGGGTTTTGTTGTTAGTGGAGTTCTTCTACGGTCATTTGATTCTCAGTACGTTTGCATGCATTTATAAAAAGTCAAAAACAATGTCATGGAGACTAATTAGACTTTGATCATGCTTTAGATGTGGTCAGACTGAAATTGTTGTATAAGTTGTTATCTGTTTTCAGATACATGGTTACAGCATTATTACCTCTGCCAAGGAGGTTATGCTTTCACCAGGGTCTGTTTGTTCTTTTGCCTGTTAGCAAGATTACAGAAAAACTACTGGATGGATTTACATGAAAATTTCACCAGAGGTGTAGTTTGGTCCAAGGAACAAGCCATTAAATTTTGGTGGTGATACAGATATTGGTCTGGATTCAAAAAATTCCCAGAATTAAAAAAAAATCCCATAGGTTAACATTGGGCGGAATTTCAAAAAAACATATCTCTGCCATTTCTCAACGGATTCGCTTCCAATTTTATAATAATACGGGGTCCATGTCTCTATCATCAAGGTAAATTTCATCTGGATCCAAACCAGATTGATGTCACAAAAAAATCATTGAACTTTATAATGGGAAATCCCATGGATGACATTCAATAATTCATATAAAATCCAAATATTAAGTGATGTTCCCAAAACTTATGTTCATCCAGGATAACAATCTCCATGTATGTGCTGAGTTTGGTCCGGATCCTGGCACTATTCTGGATCTGAGCTGCTTGGTGGAGGTCTGTGCTCTATGAGTGCTTTTCTAGTTATCAGTGGTATCATTTAACTTAATTACATCAAGAGGTTGTGTTTTTGCCAACATTTGTCTGTTTTTCCATTTGTCTGTTAGCTAACTCAAAAATGTATGCACAGATTTTGATGACATTTGTAGGACATGTCGGACACAAGGAAGAACTGATTAGATTTTGGTGGTGATATGAGTCCTGATGTAGATCCAGGATATTTTAAAGGATTTACTAACACTGCAAAAGAGGGGAGTTTTACACATTTCAGGAATAACTCGAAAAGTTCTCAATGGATTTTGATGAGAATTTCAGGGGATGTGAGCCATGGCACAAGGGAAAACTGGTTTGATTTTGTCGTTGATCTGATTCTTTATGTTGATCCTGGAATTTCTTAAGGATTAATGAACAGTGTGAGATGGGGCCGTTTTCCCACTTTTTTTTTGCAACAAGTCGCCCAACAATGGTAGAAATGCCTTGGCAGAGAGAGAGGGCACATATATTTCTGTTTTGTATCAGTGTTTTCTGAGAACAGATGTGATACTTGTGAGGTTTGGCTCTTGTCGCCACAACCTCCACATGAACATGAGCTGCATCTACCTGTTGTCACAGGCTCAAGAAAACCACAATTAACATCCAGGCTGATTTGATTCATTGTACATTGAGACCTTTAAAAAAATAAGAATAAAGGATCCTTTACAAATTATTGGAGCCTCGTATTGGAGAGGAAGTGTAACTGTTCTGTAAATATGTCGTCTGTGGCATATTCTGTAAAGCAGGACTAAAATATAAACAAGGTTAATATGGCTTTCTGTTATTTTCCTCAAGTTTGCAGCTTTTTCTGAAACCACCATGCCCTCTGTTCTCTAGATGTTTTGCATGTGTCATGTATCATGCTCACACCAGCAGTCAGCCCTAACTTGCCAACATGCTCACTAAAATGGACATGTTGCAGCCATGATACTGCCCACACCAGTCCCTTATCAGATATCCAACAGGCAGCTACTAGCTAACTTATTTGTGAGTTTAGGTCACTGTTTCTGGGCTCAAAAGATCTCAAAGCTAGCTGAATACAAACTTTTTTAAAGTCAAAAAACCCCCAGAAAACATTTGAGTTTTGTTTTTCCAACACAGTATTAACAAGAGAACAATGTGAAGGTTTGCCAAGTGGACACAGCCGTAGACACTTATTGATAGGCCTTTACTAGAATCTGCACAAAGCATCACAAAACAACTATTAGACAGTTAGAGTAATGTGTTAATTAAATCACTTGACATTATTTTACTTTCTTTTTGTATTTAGTGCCTGACCCTGTGACCCCCCCAGTAAGTGGTGTGTAGTTGTGTTACAATTTAGACAGTGTGCTTGACAGAAGTTTTCTCCTGGACTAATTAAAAAACATTAGAAATTAAATAAGTGGCTAGTAATTGTGATGTTGACTATAGAGGAAAACCAGCTTTAACTGGCACATCCCCAGCAGGAAAGTCAAATACGTAAGAGGGGCACGTTGCCACCTCCTATCAGAGTTTGTTTTACATGAATATGTTGCAATAATACAGAGCAATACATCACCCCTTTTTTACTGAAAAAGTCCTCTTTACATCTTTATATAATATTAGAGTCCACAATATAATACGCTTAGAAATACTATTTTCTATCAGTGTTATTTATGTAAATGGACCCTGCACTCTTTCTAAACTTTTTGTTCCAGTGACAGTTAGAATTGCCAATAATGCTCACAAATCTTATGAATTAATGAATGAAAAAGATAACACAATATTGCAGTTATGAATCGTTACAGTGCTGTGCTGCAAAATAACATGGTGTTTTAGTATAGTGACATTTTCTTACACCCCTAAAGTTTATAGGGGCTTACGGCTGTTTCACTCTGGAAGCGCTGTGCACTTGTGGTGTGTGTCGGCTTTCACACCAGGCGCTTGAACGTCCCACGGCCTCAGTGGGTCTCCCTGCTGTTACAGCTCTACCTCTCCATGTATCACCCCAATATTGAGCCTTCGTTGTAAGTTTAGGGGGAACTACAATAAATCTACCCACAAGGAACTTGATTCATGGCATAACTGACCTAGGAAACCTGCTGAATGAAAGCATTCTGACAAACGAGGAGGTAAAGAGGAGACGTTGGAAGGTTTCTATATTTTCTGTGACATATTCTACCATTGTGGACACGCATGCCAGCTGATTTCAGGTAAATATGGCTCTCTATTTGTCATTTCCTGTCTGTTTTGGCCAAGAAACGCATGTGGCTCGTGGAAAAAAGCTTCCAGTCTGAAAGCTCTGACTTGATAACATGCTCACCAAAATGATAACAGGCACGCACTGCTGCCGTCAGTGCCTGCCTGTTATCATTTCCAGCTAAAATGGGCGTTATACTGATACAATCACCTGTGGTTTGTCACTTTCAGGGTGTCAATGAATCACCCACACACCCGTCTTCTTGTCCTGCTGTTCTGTCATACTCTAAAAAAGACATTTGCAGAAGTTTGTTTAGTCAAAAGAGTTAGACCAGCAGGATAAAAGCTAATCAACTAAGCTAAATGAGCTACACATAGCTACACAGCGTATGCACATTGTGTTTTGTGATGCGTTTGAGGTCCAGTTTGTAACATTTTTATTTGTTACAAAGCCTGGAAAATTGAGTATTTGCCTGTTGGATAAAATATTTTTTTTCTCATGTCTAAATAATTTTGTTATTATTGCATAAACAAACAAGTAATGATTGATTCATTACATTTTGTAATGAAAACTCAGATCTAGGCAAGTGTTTGTCTATTTTCAAGTCAAAAATATCCAAAACGCTTATTTCAATCCACGTTCACTTAACCAGTCAAGATAAATATCTTACTTTAAGGAATGAAATGCAAAATTAAGGCACAGAATTGCTTGTAATGAAGAGAAAATATCTGCCAATGAAACAAGGAAAGTTTGACTCAGTGAGGGTCTTAAATCAAGTTTAATATCTGCTCAAGTTGAATTTGTCTTGTCTTATTGGCAGATTTTTTACTTATTATAACAAGCAACTCATGCCATATTTTTAGTTTTTATATCTTCAAAAAAGATCTTAATCCAGACATGTAAGGAAATTGTGGATTAGAATAAGTGTAGTGGGATTTTTTGTTGTAAACTTGGACAAATACTCTCACGTAGATCTGATTTTTTTCAGTGTGATTGCATTGCTCCTTGAGATCTTTTTTGTTGTAACAAAACCGTATCGGTATTGGTATTTGCCCATCTCACCAAGAGTTGATCACTGATTGGTATGGACTCCAAAAGCCTGATCGAGGCATCTGTAGTTTTATTATATAACAGTTATTCAGGGACTTTCCTGAAGGTGTGTGTTGGCCAGCCTGTCAGAGGAGGTGTACAAACAGGAGTGTGTTCCTGTGTGTGTCTGTGCAACGCTCTGCAGTTCCCCTGGCCACTGTGTGTGAAATCTTGCTGACAAGGAGACTGCGAGCTTGACACACTGTGCTGCGACAATGCCTGGGCTGAGAAGAGCAATCAAAATGGTGGCGATGCTCCTTCTCCCCGGCGTGGCATGCAGGGCAAACAGGTTCTCAAGGAGGAGCTGATAGAGGACAGCCGGGGCGGGAATCTGCTGCCGTCGACACATTTGTCTGGCAGACGGGTGCAGCGCGTGTAGTCTGGAGGAAGGTGGATGTTCTGCAAATGAGCTCAGTGATTTCATCCGGGATATGATTGTCATGTTTGCTGTTTTTTTTCTGGAGGAAGCTCTCAGATCATCTTGGTGATTCCAAAGCAGTGTGCCGTCTCAGTTCAGTCAGACGTCCTGTAGTAACTTTCACAAGTCTCCAACAAATTCTCGAGCTGTTCTCTGGCTTGTGAGGCTTATTCATGGTACAGAAGCAGCTAATCTGCATGCTTTGGTTTGCAGTTCAACTCACCAGCTGAGGTCATGTGGGTCAGGGGGTGTTTGACAACCTAATTTAGCTGCAAGATCTGCTACAATGAAAGCAAAAACTGAAATAACTGAATGCTACAGATAGATCTGGGCAAATAAAACATTTTAAAATGGTCAAAAACAGATGCCAGGCCTGATGCTTGTCTGAATACAAACTGACTGACCACTTTATTAGGTATACCTTGCCCTTAGAACGGCCTTAATTCTTCATCCTATAGATTCAACAAGGTGCTGGAAACAGACCTCAGAGATTTTAGCCCATATTTACATGATAGCATCGCAGCCATGATGCAAATCTCCCTTTCCCTGACAACCCAAATGAGCTTTATATGAGTGAGATCTGGTTACTGTGGAGTACATTGAACTCGTCATGTTCGAGAAGCCAGTTTGAGATGGTTTGGGCTTTGTGATTTGGCGTGTCATCCTGTTGGAGATGGGAATACTGTGGCCATGAAGGGATGGACATGGTGACCCAAAGATTGCCAAGAAAATACCCCACACACACACTATCACACCACCACCACCAGCCTGAAGTGTTACCAGGCAGGATGGATCCATGCTTTATGAACTTTACACCAATTTCTGACCCAACAATCTGAATGTGGCAGCAGAAATTGAGTCTCATCAGACATCTTTCCAATCCTCTTTTGTCTAATTTTGATGCAACTTGTAGCCTCAGTTAACTGCTCTTATGTAACAGGATTGGCACCCGCTGTGGTTTGCTGCTGTAGCTCATCTGCTTTAAGATTGGAGATGTTGTGGGTTCAGAAATGGTCTTCTGCATACCTTGGTTGTAACACCTTCCTCCTTCCAGATCATCTCAAACCCTTCATTCTTCTCTGATCTCTGGCATAAACAAGGCATTTTCACACAGACAACTGCAACTCACTGGATGTTTTCTTTTTTTTGGACCACTCTGTAAACTCTGGAGATTGTTTTGTGGGAAGACTCTGTTGATCCTGTCTGGCACAAATGTCTTTGCTTCGTTCAGTGTCACCTAAGTCACTTTTCTTCCTTATTCTGATGCTCAGTTTGGACTTCAGTCATTTGTCTCGATCATGTCTACATTCCAAAATGTGTGAGTTGCTGTCATGTGATTGGTTAAGAAAAGCAAGAGCTTGTCTCTGAAACATCTGGAGCTTTTTACTTTGTGAAACAGTTTAAGAGAGGACCAACTTTTTTACTGCATTAATGCAAAGGCCAATAATGACAGGATTCTAACAATGCAACATAACAGCTGTGCTATAAGTTTTGAACAGCCATGTTAACTGTATCATTGTGGGTCCAGTATTTATAGTTTTAGTTAAGGACAGATACATTTTTTTCCCCTGCACTGGCTGCATGTGATTTTTGACAGTACAAAACTGTAAATAAATGAGTATTGGGTCTTTAAGATGTCTATGCTTGTTGCTGTGGTATCAAACAGGCGATTCACATGAATTATATCCATGTTTAAAATTCTGGTATATTGACAACCTTGTGGTATTTCTTTTCGGAAGAAAAATAAAAATAAATATATATAGTGATAAATATAATGCAATGCAATTCAGCAGAACTGTGCATCTTCACCCAAGATTTCATTTGATTCAATACCCCGATGCATTGTAATGCAATATAGTAAATAGTATCCTTGATTTTCCATATTACTGCACCAGGCTACTTTTCAGATTAAAATTACCAGCAGTCAGATAAATATGAACTCATTTTTAAAATTAGAAATGGCTTTCGAGATCAACTGCAGCAAATATGCCTTTTCATTGTCCAAAATAAATACATTTCATAGGTCTGAATTACCTGTACTTGTTTTTTTGTCTTCTTTGGTAGCAAATATGATACCGAAGTCTCGCAGCAGCCTCTGTAACCTTTAATGATTACTGACTGTTTTTGCATCAATGCAGCTTCATCTACATTCACATCACTGTGCATCAATTGAAAGATTATTTTTGACACCTCTACAATTCATCTTGAAAAATATCACAATATAAATTATGGTCCATATTTTAAGGATTAAAAGCAAATGACCTTCAGCCATAAACAACCAAAAGCTCCGAAGTCTGAAAGGAAAATTGTGCATGAATTGAAAACACTTGCCATGTTTCTCTTCCAAAACACTTTTATATTTGTGAAATATACACATGGTGCAGAAGTATGCCGGTACGTTTTGATTATAACAAACAGGAAATGATCAAATATTTAGTGCCAAGGAGTTCTGTTTTTGTTGCTGTGCCTTTAAACACTAGAATTACCAGAATCATATCTTTGTCCTCATGTAATATATTTCTGACAACCCTACATTATCTTATTCTGCATTGTATTAAACTGAGGCTGAGTAACAGGGTAACTTCCCTGGGGACCTGCAGGGTCTTCCCATTCTCGCTGTGGCAATTACTGTGGTAATTAGATTAATTAGACGTTTATGTGGTGATAAACCACAAGCATGGGGTCTTAAAGTGACTTTTCAATTTTTTTCCTTTCAGTGTTTGACTCTCTACAAAAAGGCCTTTGTCTAGAACTTACAGTCTTTAACCGTTAGTCGATTAATTGGCTGATCTTTGAAAATTAATCTGCTCTGGCCGTCAATGAGAATTTCAGTGTAGTAAGTTTCTTTAATCACTGATGCAAAGCTGATTTTGATCTGATTCTTATCAAAGTTACTGTATGTCACTGATAGCTACAGCATACATAAATGCAGAGGAAACGTGAAATGCTGTGAAGAAGCTTACTGTAGGGTCTAGTTGAGTCAAATATTGTTTTTTGGTGTAGTTTTAACCTGAAAGTGGGTTAGTTATGAGGCATTCGGTGGCATCATTGACTGCTGTGTAGAGGTTAGCATCCAGCCCGGATATCCTCCATTAAGGACAAAGCTGGCAAATTGCTGTCCCTTTAAGACAGTTCAATAATTATCAATAAGTTATCAAAAAGAGCCAGTGTTGAATTAACCTGCATATTATTCGATAGCTACAGGGCAGGAAGTTCCAAAAATCTTGAAAAGGAGCTTTTATGAAGCATAAAAATAATCAGTAATACTACCTTAATAATATGAACATTTGTATGTTTTAACTTAAATGCAAACAATAAGCTTATCAAAAATTAGTGAGTTTGATTCGGAGTTATAGCCAAGTAAAAGTGTTTTATGTCATTACCATCTTCCATTGAGTAGGCTTTGCTAACATCTGTTTTTCTTTATGTATTTAAGAAATGCTTTAAGGGCTTTATAGAAATAATTACACCCAGTTACGAGCACTAAGTGCACGCATTGCAAAGAACAAAACCTGTACCAGCAAGAAAGACTTACCAAATTTTTATGTTTTTAGGTGATACTTGGTGTCATAATTGCTTCTGTAACTAAAGAACATTTCACGTTTTCTTTGTATTTGCAATTTGAGTGAGGAGGAGGGCCACATCTGGCCCCTGGGCTACCAGTTCCCCAACCCTGGTGACTGTAATGAGCCCATATTATGCTTTTCTGAATTTGATAGGCCCTTAAGTGCTTCTAATATGCCGCCTTTGCGTTATAGAGCACTTCTATGCACAAGAAAAAAAGTCAGCCGCATCAGAACTTCTCTCTCTCCCAGTCTTTATGTTGCCAGTAGCTGCCTGGGCCAGCTTGTTACCCCGGCCCACCCAAACAGAACTACCAGTGATTGGTAGATTGGCCCATTGGCTCAATAAGGGAAGCCCAGTGCAGGACAGAGACAGTATAAATGCAGAATTGTTGACAAGAGTAGCACTAACCTGTGAACCAATCAGAGTGGACTTATCTTATTTAATAGTGCCATAGTCTTCAAGCAACCTTACTTCAAAAAACCCCAAACTATCCCTTTAAGGTGACAGGGCAGAACTGAACTATGATGGCTACTTCTAGAGTAGATTTATGTAACTAGACTGTTGCAAGGTATTTCAGGATTACTCTCAAAAAGCTCGACAAAGAGGACAGAAGGTTTAACAAGAAAGACTCCTGTGATGGTGAGACTGCTGGAAGGAAGTGGTTTTTGAGGCTCATCACTCTCTCTCTCTGTCTCTTTCTCTCACACAAACACACGTAGCTCCCCACCCTCCCTTTTCCCCCTCATTCACTCACTCACATTGGCTGATGCGCTCGTCCATTCTTCTCTACCTGGGGCAGTGAGGAAGGCCAGGGAGACGCACAAAAGCAAATTGAAATGCTCCACTGAGTGCTTTCTTGACATGATGCATGGCTCATGAGATGCAGCCTGGCCCTGCTGCTACACTTGTGAGCGTGCTGGAACAGACTGGCCCCTGTTCAAAGCACTGATGTCTGCTCGGTGCAACGCAAAGCCCCTCTTATCTTACAGCTACATCCTTCACCTTACCCACTTCTTTGACACATGTGATTTTGATATTCAGTTTAGATATGAATGCCACATCTAGTTGCAGAAACCCTAACAGCATAATGTCACGTGTTTACATCATGTGATGGAGTGCTGAGGGCAGGCTCAGGGGCCTGTGGGGTCATGGGGTCTCCTGGCCAGTAAATGCCCTCTGGTTTTCGTTGAGAAGTCATGAGAACTCTTATGACGATAAAATAAAAGCTTTCTCTGAACTACAAACAAAAACTTACAAAAATAACAGGTGCACCAGATGTCGCTCTGTTTATAGTATGTGTAGGATGTGTGGTGCCAGAAATAAGGTTCTGGTCTGGTTTTTTGAGCATGAGCAAAACACGTGGCATTGTAGAGTCTTGTCCCATGTTCTGATAGGTTTGACTGTCCACATCATGTCTTTAATGTCGATTAAGCAAGGATTTCATTTAAGATCAATCAAAAAATAATTGGAAAAAAATGTCTCTGTAGAGGATCTGATGGAGCTCTTTTCCCCTCCCCTTTGGAAACGCTTGGGAGATGGTCCTCACCCTTCAGATGGTCCTCACACGTATCTTTACGGGTCCAGTCAATGGTGTGTTGACAAAATTTGCAGAACATTTATCACCTGACACATAATAACCATTGGAAAACTGCTCTACCCTGTACTTTGGAGTTAGCCAGAAGTTTCGTAGCTTCTTTGCAAACTTAGTTGGTGTTTCTGGTGGCCGCTTCGACATGTTTGCGTTGTTAATAAGGGGCAGGAGGAGGGGGAGGGGAAGTGAAGTGTGCATTGTCCCCAACCATAGTGACTGCGTCTGAGCACTTCCCCGAGAGATACATTCCTAACAAAATATAACGTAAAATGTGGGTCCATTTCCGTGAAATTCTGTGTTTATATTGAATTCTGCTTTAAATGTCCAATTCCATGATTCTGCCCATGATTCCATGATGGCAGATTTTATATGTCCCTAAAACTGTCATGGCGTCTGCCTGTGACGAGCAGAAAACACACATGTAGGTGGAGGTTGTATAGCAATGACATCATAAACCCAGGGAACTAAATAAATGAATATTTTAATGGGCATTTTCTTTAGAGAAGTACCACAAATTCCTCTGTGCGATGAGAGTTAAGTAAAAGGTTTCATGTTCTTCTGCTTCCCAAGCTCCTTATCGACATTAAAAGCAACATAAAATTGCCTTTTTCAGGACGAGGGACCTTTTAAGGATTAGTTGACCATGACTTTGTAAAGCATGGCTAACTGTGACACTGTAATCCTCCAATTTGTATTCGTATGAACACTTCAGATTCAGCATCAGTTGTGTTGTTGACAGCAGCATGGGAAAAGAGAGACCTCCCCCATAAAGTGGATTCTAGGGACAAAAGGGACAAGTTACTGAGGTTTTTTCAAGCTGGGAACGCCACACGTCTGTTTACATGGAGACGACTATGAAAACTCTGCGTTTTCAGACATTTTCGTTGTTGTGTAAACAGGCCCTTACTCCTGCGTCAGCTCGTTTGGAACCTTGCTAGAGGTGTTTCAAAACATGTTGCCAGGTATGAGGTGCAATCTCTAATCAAAACAATTAAGTAGCCTAGAGTCGAACAGATACCAGGTAGTAGAAAAACCCTATTACTGTCCTCAAACTCTGTCCTTGTTTGTGAGAACCACAGACACTGAGCGGAGGAAAATGGTGACACTGTAGAAGTTAAAACATTGGGCTGCTTATGAAGAAATCACTTTAACCTTTTCATGCATGGTGCCCGCAACAGTAGATAGATATTTTGAATAAATTTTATACCCTTAGGTTGCAGCACCATGTCCAACTAACGTGGTAAATTCCCAAACCCTTGTCTTAGGTGTCTTAAAAATATTATCTTCGAACATTTTTACCATATCAAGATATTGCATCATAAATCCAAAATAGCCGACAAAGGGCAAGTTGGGTATTATTCCTGTATTCAATGTCACATAATTTTGTATATTTTGGTTTAAATTCTGGTGTAATTCACAGGTGAATAGTTTAGACTTAGACTTAGACTTAGAAAACCTTTAATGTCCCCGGAGTGCAATTTTGTTTGCAGCACATAAACAAATACATACATCTAGATACAATGACACACATTGATTTTACCGACCTATCAGACATAAAATTCCCTAACACACAAACTACTTAAGTAAATAATAAATAATAAATAAAACAGTCTAACCATAAAAACTTTTCCTTTGTTTAAAAAGCACCTTTTATTGGATAATAATTCATATCACACCCCTGTCCATGCCTTGTTTAGTCGTGTGATTGCCATAGGAAGAAATGTTTTTAGCCCGATTTGTTCTAATATTGGGATGTCTGTACCGTCGCCTTGAGGGGAGAAGAATTAGTTTGATTAAACAGCAATAATAAATTTACTTCAGATTTTGCTTTTTATTTGATTTACCTTTAATAAATGTTTGTCAAAGACATGTGTTGGTGGATCTTTATTAAGTTCCACTAAATTACTATTTATACCGTTGATGCATGGTGTCCACTGTAGTGGACAGATTCATAACTCCCTCAAAATATAACATTGAAAAAATTTTTCAAAAGTAGTCCTTTGTGATTTAATAATTCATACATGAAAGGGTTAAAGATCATCAGAAATGTTCATTAGAAGAGACAGCATTTATCTGGAAAATTCCCCTGAAAAGTATAAATTTAAATCACCGGAGGAAGTTAAATTGTGGTATCATTTTTTCACAAAGTCATTCAGCTCTACACCAGACCATCTGCAGATAATGTAATCCACCTAACCTCTGGGTAACACCTACATACTCAGGAAAACTACTACAGAGAAGGACTAGATAACTCCAGAAAGAACCTTTAAAAATGCAAATCAACCAACCACAAACAAACTTCAGGTCTTTGTGAAAGCAAGGTGAGGGGGAGGGGACATTTAAGTGTCCTTTACTGAGGACCATTGTCTCATTATCTGCTTCTGTGGAGGTAACTATGCAGACTGTAGGTCTTCTTTTTCATGTCATGATTGAGCTCAACAAGGAAGTGGTTTGCAGAAGGTGTCATTCCAGTTTCTGTTGTCAGTTGCCACCTCAGCTCGTTGTAAAACTGGTTCCTCCTCTCTCTCCATCAGAACATCAACAGCTCGAGTCACCTCTCCCCTCCTGAGAACACAAATAGCTCACAGTGGTTTCTATCCTAGTCTGTCTTCCCTGCTCCACATATGTTGGGCATATGGAGAGGCGGATTTAAGAAAATGAAGAGTTCAGGTATAAATCTGCTGCAGTTTCTACTCTCAGATACATTAATCCACCTAGACGCTCTGCTCAGGATTTATGTCCTTCTCTCATAAGACACAGTGCACCAGCTCTGTCAGCACCGAGCTGCCTGTGGCGGAAAAAAAAAATCCTGAATTCTTTGGAGACGCCCGTTCCTTGGGCAGTGTGGTGCCATCGCACAAGGCCTTCATTGAGCAGGAACAGGAGTGGTCTTGTAGACGGGATCCACTCTGGCTCGGCCTACGAAGCAACAGAGCTGTCCAAGGACGATTAAATATTTAAGGGCCTGGAAAGGAGGTCTCAGTGGTAAGTTAATATTGATGCCTCTCTCATCTTTCCCTTCTCAAACTTGTTGAGTTGCTTTGAGTGGATGGTTTGATGAACCTTCACCACTTCATCTTGTAGATAAACCTACCAGAAACCAAAAAAACGGTCTGAAAACACTCTTTCTGTGAGCATGTCCACCATTAAACCAAGCTGTCTTTGATGTCTCAGCTCTTTTTTTACTGCTTCCCATGTCTTCTTTAGGTCACTCTGAAATTCTCCATCCTGTCAGGCCTGTAATCTCACCCACTCCCTGTAACTGGAGTATCTGCCATGTCAGGCTTACAAGGAAGTCAGCATTGCAGTCCTCTCTGGCAGTTGTCCATAGAGCACCTCTTTCTAGAGGCTCTCTCAGCCCATCTCTCCTTCTAAAATGATTTTGTCTTTGGTGAAAGTAGATATTATTTTGAGGATTGACGGAAACCTGAAAGAGATCAAGGTTAGAAGATGGAGCTATAATGAGGCCTTTTGCTTATATGTGCTTTCATACATGCACAAACTATTGAAAGGTTCTTGATTTTTTATCGAATGACTCTCACACATGATCTCAAATGCTCAAAGATTATCACTCTCTTCCTGCTAGACATTCATATAAATTACCACGGTTGCTGTCTGGCCAAAACCTCTAATCTCCATTTGTTATAATTAAAAAAAACCCTCTGCTATAGGTCACATTCAGCTAGGGCTTTTACCTTATCCACTCAAACATGGGGTTAAAAGTTCATACTCAAACTGAAAACGAACATTAGAATTGAAAATATACAGTGCTGCAGCACATCAAGGTGCCCAGAGCAGTGTGCTGCCCGATTCAACAGAGGGCGCTCCCAGTGCAACCAGACCATCCAAACATTCATGCTGCTACATTGAACTCAGAAGACAGTGAGTGAGGTACACCTCAAAAAAATGAAGACTGTTTGTCTGTGACATGCAAAGCAGCTGGCTTACTCCTCATCCACGACAAACCAAGCGGGAAAGTGCTCAGGCCCCCTTGAGAAAGCCATCACAGACAAGATTACAAGATACATAGGACATTTGGAGGGGGGTTGGGGCGGGGGGATTATATTTAGCATTTGTGTTTGAAAACTGACAGCCCTACCTTTCACGTTAATTAATAGGTTTTATAAATTTACTGCCTAATGAAAGTACAAAAAACACTTCCAACAATATTATTTTTATTCATTTAGTTTTTCAAAGTGTTTTTCATCTCCTGAAAGGTACCACTTTCGGAGATAAAAGGTTTTCCCCTGACAGTCAGGATATGAAGAAAGGGTGAAACTTTTAGAAAATTCACCGAAACAGTCAACTTAATCGTCCCCATGTGTCCCATAACCTGCACTGTTTTACCGCTTTCCCCCTAAAATTAGCGGGTCAACGCAGGTTTTTCAACGCTGGTTAACCTGCTAACAATCGGCAAGTGACTCCTTTCCCATTGCCAGCAGACCCGGGTCTAATCGCCGGCAGATGAGCTGCGTGGCTGTTTTTTTTCTTCTGGTGTGTCAAGCTGATGGCATCACGTTGATGACATCATGTGGAAGACATCAGCGACGAAACGTGGCCATGTAAACAATGGAAAGGAGCATGGAAGCCATGGACACAGTGGTCGACTGTTTTCAATACTTTGTACTTCGTCCCTCTTTAAAAATGTACAAATTCAGCGCAGACTGAACGACATTTGAGCGCTGATGATACGAAGGCAGATGGAATTTGTTGCTGGGATGGCAAAGAGTTGCAGAAGTTACAGACGGAGGAGACAAGTGCAATATTATGTCGTAGGCACATTATGCTAATGTCATCCCGTAAATTAGCGGGTTCACCTTGGTGTGATGTTCCCACTGGTGCCGATCAGAAGCGAGTCGATAAAAAGTAGTGTCGCTTGCAGGGTCAGTCGACCCGGGTTTAGATGCCGATTAGAGCCTTTCCCACTGACGACAGGAGCCGATTGTTACCATGTGTAAACGTTTTTTTTGGCCAGTGGGAAAGGGGTGGATGTCACACTAGTGTATTAGATGCAGTCTGTTTTTAGGGGTCTCCCAGTGATAAAAAAGCTTTAACTATGAAGTTTATATACAGCCGCAAAAGTCTACTTGTGATATCATTTCCCACCCTATAGAGTTTGAAATCCTGCGTGGTGATGATGCAGTAATGAAGCTTTCAGGCCACAGGAGTCTCCATCAATATGATGTACAGATCCACATTCAGCAACTGTTGCTGCCTGCCTCAGCTGGTCACTTTTTGTCTTTTTTATTTGCTTGTATCATTATGATTACTGTAGCTGTTTTTAATTTAGGAGTCTTTTTAATTAAGCTATTGGCCACTAGTGCTGGGTGATTGAATTATTCTTAATTATGATTACAGCCCCCCCCCCCACTATCACAAATCACTTTAACCGTCATTAGACAGCTCTAGATGTTGCGCTTGTTCTGCTGTGTGGATGAAGCACTCCCTTCCCTCTCCTGTGTCTCACAGTGCAGCACATCCGCTCTGCAGAGATTAGCCTAAGTTCGCTGAATAAGCACATATTTTTGATGAAAGGTGGATAAAACAGTTAAATGTTTGAGTCGTAGACCGGACAGAATGTCGTTCTCTGAAAAGACAGAAAATGAGTGTGTATACTTTGAGAGATGCTGGGAGCTTTAAGGTGGGTGTGATAGGGCTCATTTAGAGTAGATCAGCCTCCTGTCTGTTAAATTGTCCAGGTTTTTAACATAAGGCGGAAATCTTACCACTGAGAGTTTCAAAGTAAAAGCCTGGTCTGTTGTATGCGGCGACTACGATACAATGCCTTTATTGTAAATGAGTTTCTGGGGCAGTTAATCAGTTATTGGTGTGACTAACAAAGCTGTTGTTGGTGCTATAAGTTATCTCAATGCAATATGATTAATTTAATCACCACCCACCAAAAAAAAAAAAAATTTTAATGCAAATTGCACTCTGAATGTATCCAGTAACAAAAGTGACATCCTAGCTTTGGAATCTTGTTACGTCCACCATCTTGAATTGCTGCTTGGATTGTTGTCATGTCTCACCCTCTGAACCCTCAACCTTTGTCACCTGGGAAAAATTCAAGCAATGAGGGGCATGCCAATGAGCTGCGCGAGAGGATAACAGAGGATAACTTGGTTCTCTAAAGAATATAAGAAATTTCAACATTTGCATGCCTGGAAAATCAATGCTTTAATTTTAGATTAAAATTGAAACTAGGTATGCAACACACCTAGCCTATGGTTTGTGCGTACCTTGATATTTTGGTCTTGTTTCCCTGCCACAATAATTTTGTTATTTTGAGGTTGTTTAGGCAAGTTGTACTAGAACAGAAATGGGTTATTTAAGAGAAAAGCTAAATTGTAATTTTTATCCCTCAACAGAGTTCATTTCTTTTACTTTTAACCCTTTAAAGCCTGAAAACACAAATTATAGCCAGAAAATTCTATTGTTTTTGAAGCTGAAATGTTTATTTCACTTTCTACTGAAATCCAAAAAAATCCAAATTTCCATAAAATTTAACATATATATATTTTTTGTATCTTATTTCATAAATCAGGTGTTTTTAGCAACTGATAATCCACTTGAGGACATTTTTATCATTTATCTGATTGTATTCAGATGATTTTTTTCAGTAATTTGTTGATCATATTGATTAGATAGAGGTGTCATGAAAATATGTATCAAATATGATACAACAGGCTTTAATTTCCATGAACATTCTTGATGGAGTTTACGATTTAAAAAAACATGCTTTTTACCCTTAGTCAACTATTATATAATGCTATAAAAATAAACAAATTTAACCACCAAAAAACTCACACCATTCATTATTCTTGTAGATAAAAACTTGTTTTTTTAAGTACAAATGTCATATTTGCCTTATTGCCATGTTTCAGAGCTGTTTTTTTTTTTTTTTTTTGAAAATATAATTTAAGTTAATTTAGTTTGTTTCTTACGGTTATCCTGATGACCATAGTTCTTTATCCAAGCACGACGTAAAAGGGACCAACACTTAAATGTTTATTTTGATGCACTATGCTGATGTTGATGGAGTTTATGTTCCCTCTGCAAGACCTTTTGAACGTTTCCTTCTCAGTGGTTTGATAAAGTGACGTTCTGTCATTGGACCCAGGAGACTTGATAGCAGTATTACATTATTGATTTTCAGGTTTTAATCAAAACAATCTTCCCCCCTACTCACACCATAGATTAATGAATGAACGGTGCTGCCTCTCCTCACAAAGTTCGTTGTCTCTCAGGCACAAACATAGCAGAGCAAATATGGAGAGGAAAGGCTTACTGATGACAGCTGTTTGTATACAAAACCGTAAATAAAGCTAATCACTCATGTATTCTGAACCGTGGACGTTGCATCATTCAGTACTTTAATGAGAATTGCTGCATCCCTAGTAGATACCCCTGAGGACATTTGAACCGGTCGAAGGAAAAGGGGATGAATTCAAGGTTGAAGGTTTTAACAGAGCCTCGTTTAGAGAGGTCCATCATAGATCATCAAAGTAGTCCTGTAGTGTTTGCCTTCTTGATTGCTGCCCTTCATCTGTGTTTGCTCCTGGTCTTCATACATGCTGTTTGAGATAATACAGAATCAAGTGGAGACTGCAGCAGATTGATTTGTGTCAGGAAATGGTTTCCTTGGAGAGAAGAACTCTGAGGCTGTGAGGAATGTAAGGTTTCCTGGAGTGATTGTCTTTGTGGAGAAAAACACTTCCTGGTTTCTCTCCAAAATCTGTCCTTGGACATCCTTCTCTTAACCCACTCGAGTTCATCTCGCCCTGCTTTATTAGCTCCAGGTTTGAATGAAGAATATTTCTGCTGTGATATAGTGTGAATGGATGTTTTTGTAAGGTCATACTTGTGTGTAGGGTTCATCTATTGAGAAATTTTCCTCTTAAGGCTGGAGGGAAGAAACCTCTTGAGAAAGCCAAATATATCTACCTATTCCTTCTCATATAAAACAGTAAAAATAATCACGCCTCAGGCTGTTAATTAAATAGTGCGCTTAATCATTTTTAGATTGAATATTCAATCATGTTGCATAGGGCTGCCCCAAGTTTCATCTCCTATGCTTTTTAGCCCTTTTTGGAGCACTGGAACGTGTGTTTCTGTATTTTTAGGTCACCTGTTTTTGATAATTTGCAGATAAAGTCAGGCTGTCGGCTAAAAGCTCCATTTTTAGACCCTCAGATGTCTGCAGGACGTTTGAAGAAAAACAGAGCGACACTCTAGGTGGCCATCTTTGCAAAACAAAAAAAAGAAGCCCTACACATCTCACTTCTGCTTTTTCTGCCATGACAGTGAGCAGAGGAACAGACAGGAGGGGGAAGCAGCTCGCTCAGGTCTGAAAGCTAAACACTTCCATCTGTGTAACAAGATAGCGGAGCGAGTGGCCGAGCAGAGGCTGCAGCTTCAGCAGGAGGAGGAGGAGGACGCTCTCAAGAAGACCTTGAGGAGCTACAAAATGGTGGACGGCCAATGCCACACTGACACTCCAGCAGTGATTGGCTGTGTCTCCTTGGCCACGGTGGGGCCGGCTGTGTGAAATGGAGTCCCTCTTGTGTGTGGATCTGTTGGCCCGGCCTCAGCTCTGATGCAGAAGATAATTCTGTCAGCCCCCAGAGAGAGAGAGAGAGAGAGAGAGAGAGAGAGAGGGCAGCCAACTGAGGTGACTTCACAGAGCAGAGGTTGATCTGAAGACTTCTGCTGAGCTCAAAATGGCGCACGTCTGCTCACTCCAGGGCTGAGGGATGTTTCACGTTTTATTTAAAGAAACACTGAAATGTTTCCAATGAGAGATTGGGTGAAACAATAGTTTTATTGCAATAGAGTTTAGAATAATATACATTTTTCTGACTCTATCTGTACTTTGGTGAGTGCAGTGCTGAATTAACTGATTTAAGAAAAGATGGCGGCGCTTTCTTGCTGTTCTCTGTGTCCATTTCCTCAGAGTTTAAGAATAAGGAACAACGTGACAACACCAGCCGGACATGGGGGGCAGTGATGAGGAGTGTAGCCAGCAGTTCAAGCCAGAGCCCAAAGCATGATAGATAATAATGATTTTGAAGGTCATGTTTAGATAAAGGTTTTGCAGCTTGGTTTGGAGCTATAAACATAAAAATGATATTAGCTTGTCCAGCTAACAGCCAGGCAGGGGACTGAGCTAGAGTTGGATGTCAGTTGGATGGCCGCAAAGGACAATTGGAGGTCCAGGTGGGATCACATCCTCTGGGGCCCACTAGCATTTATGCAAAAGCGCTGCGACGAGGCTCTGTTATGCCCCCACATAAAGTCAGAGACACTCACTGACAGCACTCCTGTCTCTTGCTGACTCCATGTGCCCCCCTCTCCAATATCACGCCTGCTTGATCGGTTTTGAGCATAAAATTTGGTTCTTAACTGATGCCCCCATCCCTATATCCGATAAGCTGATATGTCTGAAGTCAGTATCAGTGACTTTTTATTCTTCCCCAAGAGCACAAAGTCTTTACTAAATGTAAATTGACATGCTGCTTTTAATGGGACAGTCTATGTGTGTGAGAAAAAGATGTAAAACAAAAAAACATTTAAGTCTTGAAAGAATGAGACACCCTTTTTTAAATGAACCAATGCAGTGATGATCAGATTAAGCATCTTGGTACATTTGTGCAAAAATTTCAATATTTTCCGATATCGATGTTTGACTTTTTAGGCCTATATCTGTGGGTACCAATATCATACCAGTGATATTGTGCATCCCTTTATTTGAGTATAATCAGGACTAAAACAACCAGATATCATGCAGGATGACTGAGGGAACATATATTAGAGCACAGAGTACAAGACTATTGAAGACACACATCTGAGTGAAGCTGAAATTGATTGTCCAATAAAATGATTTAAACTTGATGAAGTTTGTGATACAAATGAATCTGTTGTTTTCATGTTTTTTATTTATTGTATTATTTTGCCTTGATGGCTGCCTATGACAAAAGACAATGCTTATATTTATCTTTGGATATGATACAGTTCATTTAAATTATCCCTAACTTCAGTTAATATTTCCGTCAATTCCCATTGAAAGTTTCCAGTTTGGAATATTTCCAGTACTTCCCAGCTTAACTTAGAAAGTTTTTGGAAAGTGTCCAGAGATTTCCCTGAAATTTTCTGCCCCTTTGCAGCCTGAGTTGTACTGAATCATCATCATTTTATGATAAGATCCATAATATTAATAATTTGACAAATGATTATTTCTTGTTAAAGGCTGGACTTGACTAACGGTCCCGTCTTGCATGTTAATAACTTTTCCACCCTTGCTTTAAATGTCACAGACTTAACAGACTGTGCTGTCAGTGTCATTTTGTGCAACATTAAGCCACATAAAATAATTTGTTTTTAAGTCTTCAGTTTGATTTTTTGTGTTTTGTGCCTTTTGTAAGGGTGAGATGTCACTGCACTGCAAAAACTCAGATCTAGGCAAGTGTGTTTATTTTCAAGTCAATATCCAAATATCCAATATCCAAAACATGTATTCTAATCCACATTCACTTAACCTGTCTAAATAAATATCTTCAAAGAATGAAATGCAAAGATAAGGCACTGAATTGCTTGTAATGAAGAGAAAATATCTGCCAATGAAACAAGGAAAGTTTAGGTCTTAGATTAAGGTTTAATACCCGCTCAAATTAAATTTGTCTTGTCTTATTGGCAGATTATTTTACTTATTATTACAAGCAACACAGGCCTTATTTTTAGTTTTTATATCTTCAAATAAGATCTTAATTCAGACGTGTAAGGAAATTGTGGATTAGAATAAGTCTAGTGAGATTTTCTTTTGTCTTGAAATTGGACAAATACTCTCACTTAGATCTGAGTTTTTTTCTGTGTGTTTTAAAAAGCACATGTAAAATAAAGTGAATACAAAATTGTTGATCAAAAAAGACAAAAACATAACTGATGGAACTGGCTGAAACCAGGTCTTGAGTTTCATCCTTGACTTCTATCAAATAGCGGCCCTGGAATATGAATGGCAGGTAAATGGCAGCAAAAGAAAACTGAAAGTTTGACCGTTCCCTCCAGTGAGCGATGTTTTTTTATGCTCCAGAACCTTATCAAGGTGTGACTTTTGGTCCGTATTATCCAGTTCTACTTCCACCCCTGATCCCCACTTATCTACATGATTCACTTGCCTCCAGCTTCTTCTTATTAACCCCTGTTCTTTATTTTGCATTAAACTCACGAGCAGTGGTTTGTAAAATAAAAAGATCGGCTCAGATGAAAACATTCAGTTTGTTTTTTGTAAGCATGAGCGAGTAGAGTGACTGTGAGGGTGTTTATTATCTAACCTTTACACCCTGCAGGCTTTAGTGCAGGGATTTACCAGCCTTCTGTTTTTGTCGCTTTGTGAACATTTCAGGCTTGAAGGTCATATAAAATATCTCTGAAGGCTTGTGATTAAAAGGTAAACCCTGTAGATGTAAAAGGCAGCGAGCCCTACGCTCTGAATGAAGTAGTATTTCTCAGTTTCGTTTGTTTTTATTGCCGTGTTTTCACCATGACTACCTGGAGATAGCACTCACATGAAAGACCAATGCTATTGCTTGTCTCCTCTTAATCTGGGTGGTCATTATCTGCTGCAGAAAAAAGAGGTCAAATGGTGCCACAGAGAGCTGTTTTTGCAGCCTTCCCCTTTTTCAAAAGGAACAATCTGAGCCGTTTGATGAACACAAAGGCTATCCTTGGAGCAAGGTGATCTACACTGGCCTCACCAGATCCTGTTTTTAACGGAGAGAAACAGGTAATTAGTGAGTTTGATAGCTCTGATTGGGAAAATAAATGTCTTCGGTTTACAGGGAGAGCGTATAAAGAGGAGAGTGAGTGCAGCAGTGATATTAAGTATTAAAGGCAGTCAGTCGGGGTGGGTGATGTCAGGTAACCATCTGTCAGAGGGAGACAGGCTGACACGGGTGCTGTCTGACCTTGCAGTATGGACGACACACATAAAAAAGGGAAGCATTCATCTCTTCCTGGGATTAGCATAGCACTGCAACTGAAAGCCAAGAGACTGACCCTCTACTCTCTTCCTCTCTCTCCTTTGGCCTTCCTCTGTTTTGACGCTTCTTTGAAGGCTTCAGTCTGCAGAATACTATAAATATGAAGATCAAAGTGGGAGCACATGCGTTATTATACTCTTACTTATTAGGCATACCTTTTCAATCACATGGCAGCAACTCAGTGCATTCAGGCATGTAGACAACCTTCTGAAGTTCAAACTGAACAACAGTATAGGGAAGAAAGATGATTCAAAGTAGGGATGCATGATATTATTGGTTTGTTATCAGTATAGACAGATATTTAAATTTTTTGCAGGTATTTACAGCAGATATATCGGCCATATATTGGCAGGAATATCGGCAAATTACACAAACGTACAACTTTGATGCACCCTCTCATGACTGCATTGGTACATCTAAAAATCAAGGGTTTCATTTTTGCAAGAGTTAAAGGCTGTTTTTCTTGTTATACATCTGTTACTCACAAAAATGTACTGTAACAATGAAGAAACAAGTCCATTTCTGTTAAGTACAGAGCTTGTGCTCTTGACCAGAATTATCGGTATCGGCGAAAATGAACTAAAAAATATCTGCATATCGGATATCAACAAAAATCCAATATTGTAACCTTTCAAAAGCATATCTGGCAGATGATTCGGTGATTGTTCACTGCAAAAACTCAGATCTAGGCAAGTGTGTTTGTCTATTTTTAAGTCACAAATATGCAAAACACTTTTTCTAATCCACATTCACTTAACCAGTTGAGATAAATATTATACTTTAAGGAATGAAAGACAAAAATAAGATGATGAATTGCTTGTAATGAAGAGAAAATATCTGCCAATGAAACAAGGAAAGTTTGACTCGGTAAGGGTCTTAAATTAAGTTTTAATATCTGCTCAAGTTAAATTGTTTTATCGGCAGATTATTTTACTTATTATTACGAGCAACTCAGGCCTTATTTTTAGTTTTTATTTCTTCAAATAAGATCATAATTCAGACATGTAAGGGAAATATGGATTAGAATAAGTCTAGTGAGATTCTTTTGTCTTGAAATTGGACAAATACTCTCACTTAGATCTTTTTTTTTTCAGTGTTTTGTCAATCACATTCATTCCAGGCCAGTCAGATAATGTAGTGGCCGGGCTCTTCTGCTATGGTGTCAAATTCGAAATGTAACCAAAACATGTTATAAATGTAGCAATAATATCCTTTCTATTGAGAAATACTTTCAGTGTTTGTTTTTCATTTAAACAAGAAGTGATGTCCAGATCTGATAAAACTGTGGTTTGTTGCACTACCATACAGCCTCCAACTACATATATGTTTTCTAGTCGTCATTAACAGACACCATGACTGCTTTGAAGGCCTACTCTGTGGCTTGTAACCTCTCCTTCCCCTTTCCATCAGACAGTGTTCAGGCAGCCAATCGGGGCAGAGCTCATTATCATAGCCACCCGTAGCCTCCCGTCAACTCAGATTGGAGTGGAGAAGGAAAAGGGAGGGAAAAGAGCTGTATCTGATCTTCTACAGAGATGAAATTTAAATTTTTCTTCTCATCTTTAATCAAATCCCAGCATAATAGACACCCAAGCCATGATGTGAACAGTGAAACAAACCTGGACATGAGGCCTTTAAGTGACTTTAAATGTTGCATGGTTGTTTGTGCTACAGAGCTGGCTCGAGTATTTCAAAAACTTCTGAGCCTACACACATGTACACCAAGCCAGCCGAAACACATAAGGCATGTCCATTAGATTGTTTTACTGTCTGTGCATGATGGCCTTTTTCCTGGGAGGGGAGGAGAAAGCACTGGGCTGATAAGGCACCACTGAACGGCGGTGGGTGAAAGGCCAACAACTGCGCTGACTGATTTTGTCATAGTGGGCCAGTTGCTTTATACATAATAGACACACAGTGGAGCCCACAGTGCTTCCTCTAATGTTTTGGTGTTATTATTGTCCTCTTGGAGTGGCCCTCCATTTATTTGAGGTGCCATCTTCTTCTGTTGGTTTCCGGCAAACTAGACGCAGCTGATGTCGAGGTCAAGAGCGCATTGACCATTGTTGGCCTCTCCTTCACCTATAGACTTTTAACAGGAAAAGTCCAGATTAAGCTCCCTCTGCTGGTTAAGAAGCACACTGCAATACACGCTGTATGAAGTCAAATTTATTTAAATAGTCAATACTTGGAAAGATGTTTGGATTTTCCTTACATCCCAAGAAATAAAAGTCCTTGTTCCCATACACCCAGTCACATTCAGTCTACGTAAAAGCATGGTGGTAAGAGAACATGATCTTCCTCCTTACCCAGAATTCTTTGAGGTTGACTTTGCCTGTGAGGTGTTTCCTTTTTAGCGCCCTCTGAATGTGACACCAGTGAAGGTCAGGCTGCAGACAGATCAGCAAAGCTTGCTGGATTGCAGACAGCGTCTGAAAGGCTCTGCACCTGTATTTACCCGTCCCCAGAGACAATCTGGGATTACTGAGCTGTTTCCCTGAATGTTCTCCAAAAATCCAGACTCTTTATTTTGTCTCTTTTAGTCTACTCTAAAGAAGAGGCAACTTTTTGGAGCTTTTTGTACCTGGGATGGGTCGATATTTTGGCTGTGTATTTACATTTATTCATGATAGAGGGATATTGAGATTCAATAAGTTTCAGTGAAAGTTGTGAAGTGAGATGGTGTCATTAATTTGACTTGATTGGTCAGAAATGTCAAAGTCTTCAACAGGAGCTAGACCTACATTCCTAAGAGGCCGCTGCAGATATGAAGTCAGACTCTCTAACTTTTCAGGACAGGAATTCAGAAAAACAAAACACTAAGACCATATCAAGATCAAGTTGTCTTCAGGTAATGGATGGTCCTCTGCAGAGGAAGTCCTGTAGGAAAAGCTACCCTGAAGCAGCCCCCAAGCTAATAATAGCTGAAGGACTGTATGCAGAGTGTGTCCACAACAAGCAAGACTTCTCTTGAAGTTCAAACCGAGCATCAGAATGAGGAAGGAAGGTGGTTTGAGTCACTAACTGTGGTGCCAGACGAGCTGGTCTGAGGCAAAAATGCTGCGTTGATGCCAGAGGTCAGAAGAATGGCCAGAGTGGAGACGACAGAAAGGCAACAGTTAGTTAAATAACCACTCCTTACAGCCGAGGTATGCAGAAGATCATTTCTGAACACTGAACATGTTAGATCTTGAAGCAGATGGGCTACAGCAGAAGGAGAGCACAGCAGGTGCCACTTCTTTCAGCTAAGAACAGGAAACTGAGGGTAAAACTCACATTGGCTCACCAAAACTAGACAATAGAAGATTGAAAAATGTTGCCTGGTCTGATTAGTCGTAATTTCCGCTTCAACAATCAGCTGGTAGGGTCAGTATTAGGTGTGAAGAACAAAGAAGCATGGATCCATGCTGTCTTGTATCAACAGTTCAGGTGATAGGTGGTGGTGTAATGGCTTGGGGTAGGGCTGCTTGATTATGGCAACTATCATAATCACAATTATTTTAATAGATATTGGGGCCGTGATTCTAAAACATTATTACTCACTTATTTTAGAATATGCAATAAATGAAATGCTTGCACTTGAACCCTCTTTACACTATCATCATAAACATCAAGGAAAAGGCAGCAAGTGAAAATATATGTGGAAAAAATACAAATATGGTAGATGGGAAAAAATGATGAAACATGCAGCATGTCTAGTGGCACTGTAGCCATTAAATCTCGATTATCCAGTCATAACTATGTAAGACAGTAATTGCAATTAAAATAAAATTCAATTAATTACCCAGTTCTAGTGTGTGGAGATTTCCTGGCACATTTGTTGCTGACCTTGTCCATCCCTTTATGACAACAGTGCACCCTTTACCCTGATGGTTACTTCCAGCAGGATGATGTACCATGTCTCAAAGCTCAGATCATCTCAAACTGCTCTCTTAAACATGGGAATGAGTTCACTGAACTTCAGTGGTCTCCACAGTCACCAGATCTCAATCCAATAGAGCACCTTTGGGATGTGGTGGAACTGGAGATTTGTATCATGGATGTTCAGCTGACAAATCTGCAGCATCTGTGTGATGCTATTGTGTCAAAATCTGAGGAATGTCTTGAGCATTTTCTTGATCCTATGCTTTGAACAATCAAGGCAGTTCAGCTGCAGATATACTTGCAGTTTGTCCCTGGGTTTGTGTTTGTTGGGGTCGCAAGAATTTTTGTATATATTTCCTTGCGTGTGACACCTGTTACTGCAGGGTTGCACTAGAGGGCTGCTGGACACTATGGATGATGCAAGTCACCCTCTGCACACCGTCATCAGCAACCAGAGGAGCCTGTTCAGCCCAAGACTGCTCCTTCACCAGTTCAGGACAAACAGACTGAGAAACTCTTTTGTCCCTGAGGCCATCAGACTGTACAACTACTCACTTGGGGGAGGAGGAGTAACAGGAAGACAGAGGATGGGACGGAGCAGTAGCCAGCCAGAAACCTTATTTTTTTATTTATTTATATATTTATATTTTTACCTATATCCATCTTATATCTTTGTTTCTGCTATACAATGCTGCTGGAATCTTAATTTCCCTAAGGGAGTCTTCCTAAGGGATTGATAAGTTTCATCTAATATAATCTAAAAGACCTCAGGCTGTATCTAACTACCTGTTGTGTTAGAAGTAATCTGTAAACATGTTAGTTGTTCTGAGGGAATAAGTAACAAAATAACACTAATAATCAATGTCATTATCCAAAATATACACAAAAAAATAAAATATCACAATAGTTCAATACAGATATAGATACAGTATTTCACCACATAATGTTACAATAGATTGTTGTATCAATACTTTCTTACACTCCTATTGAAAAGCAACGTGCGGCTAGGGATGGAAATCAAAAACTAATACCAAAAAATTGGTCAAACTTGTCTCTTGATTTTTGACTACAAGATACTTACTGCATAAGTGTGCCCCATCTTCACCTTTGGGCACAAACCTGTCTCCATTTTATATGAAACTTGTTTTTTTTCTAAAAAATTGCTATTGGTCATCTTCCATATGTCTGAGGGGTTTATAAACTATACAAACCAGTTTTAAGTAAAAAAAATGATTGGTTATCAGGAAACTACAGTGTTAATTCACTGAGTAATAAAGCTTTTTTTTTTTTTTTTCATTTCTTGAAAAATTTGCAATTTTTGGCAAAAACAGGTTTGTGTCCCGGACAGTGACAACATGTTCAACAATACTGATACTAAAAGTCTATTTAGGCCAACTCTTTCCCACACAGAAAAGAGGAAAGAGTTGATAAAGTAATTGTTAGAGAATTGGATCAATGAGCGGAATTAATTAATCGCATTGGTATCAATATAGTCTTATTACTTCCTATTTCTTCATAGGAAAATATAAAACATATTGTTACTGTTGAAATGTATTTTCAAGTCAGTACTTAAGGTTTTAGTCAACTCAGTAAAGGAAGCAGAGTTTGCTAACTTTAGCTAACTTAGCCAACATAAGCTAACTGAGATACTAGACAAAATGAGTGTGTAGTAGCATATCCCATGAGTGCATATCAAGCTGTGGTTTGTTTTTGTTTTTTATTAATCAGCCTTTTTATTTATTGAGCGGAGGGTAAAGTATTTGAATCTTGTTTTGATTCAGAGTTGCCTGGCTTTGGATCATGGCTTAAGATGGAGGAGGTGGAGTGGACAGTCTTTGGTCTGGGCCGTGTTAGCTGGTTAATGGTTGACCTACTTCTCTGAATCCCATATGCTTCCTGAAACAGATTTGTTGGCAGATTAACACCGACATTTTTGGTCAGGTGGCTAGAAATATCTTCTGTTAATGGTGAAATTTTGGGCACAATTTGACGAAGTTTGGAGCTTTTTTGGCGGCCCTCAGGTGCTTATTCATTTATTCTTTTTATATGGTCTGGTTGTGTTGGCTGTGTGGCTGAGGATTTGGTTGGAAAGATGATTAATATTGTTACATAATGTGATTTAGTCACTCAGAAGCTGCAGTAATGGTCATATTTAGAGCAGATGCTTGGTTCTGGGTATAATGTGACTTGACAATAATTATAATCAAAATATGACATGAAAAATGTGATGAATGTACGTCTGGCTCTGTTCTGCCGTCGTTCTTCTGAATTTCACACCATTCCTGTAGATGTCTGATGAATGTGATGACAAACCGTTCATGCCGAACAGTATTGATCCCTCACATCTTGTCTGAAAAAAGGCCTGGTCTATTGATCTTCAAGGTGAGATCGATGTTCCATTTCTGTGTATTCAGACTTCCTGAAATGAGCTGCAGCATGTGATCACATCAGTTTAGGAAGCTCTGATCTCAGGCTGACAGGCGTAGGCCTGCTGTCCTGTTCTCTGTTGGCCTTATCACTGAGGAGCTGATACACAGGACTAATGTGAGAGAAGCGCTCATCAGGGCTTCAGTTTTGGGTTCGTCCGTCACGTTAAGGTAGTCCGATCTGGATTTGGAAAGAAAATCAGGAAATGCCAGGAGGAGAGAGTGGGCTAAATGCAGCAAAGGGAGTGAAACTATGTGACTGATGCATAGAGGATTGTAGCCCCTGTGCAGGAGACCTCAGCCCTACAAACAAAGTCTTGGATCAGTTTCCATGTGATTTAGTAGATCCACAGGACAGCTGATAGACTAGAAACTAAGGACATGTGGGGAAGTAGCCATGCCTCAATTTTATTAAAACTTACATTTCATCTTTTTAGTACTTTTAAAAGACTGACTTTTATTAAATTGGAAAAAACATTTATTCAAGATTCAAAGTGTTTATTGTCATTTGCACATTGAGAAACATTTTTCCCTGCACAATGAAATTCCTACTCTGCTGTCCACAACGAATGCAAGTAAGAGGTATAAAAATAATAGATTTAAATAGCAACACGAAAAATACTAAATAATACTAAATCATAGCAGCAAGAAAATACTGTCCAATATAAACAAGATGAAGATGGATTCCAACTATATACATGTATAAAAGATAATTATCACTATTAAAGGAATGCAACAGATTTCTGTACATTTCTGTAATTTATATTGTTTTTACAGCAGTTATTGGGAAGGTGACATTTTTTGTCATGAGGGACAAATGAGTGAGTTTTTTAATGGAACTTAAAGGTTTATTTGTCCAATATTGATCTCCAGCCAAAAATTAAAACTAATAACTTGCAAGAGAAGCATTACCACATGGACCAAAACAAGAGTAAACATTATTGATGCTCATTTTTTCTATGTAAGTGTTGATCCAGGGACCATTCTGACTCTGTTTATAAAGTATTACGGGCACTGAAAAAGAAGGAAAATCAAGAAGCACATCCCTCCTTTTATGCTGTGGATATTTGCTCCCAGTTTTTTGGTGATCCATTAGAAGGCTATTGAGATATTTCTCTTTGGACCAGTACTGCGTGGTGGTGCAGCAGGTTTTGCTGGTGCCTTTTAGCAAGACAGTCGCTAGCTTGAACTCTAACTTGGGGCCTTTTATATGGAGATGCATGTGTTGGTCCTCCCTGGGTCCTCCTCTTTCCTTCTTGCTTTCCTCTTCTTACTTTTCTCTTGTTCCCTTCTTTCCCCTCTCCTCTGTTTTGCTCTTCTATTTCCATATAGTTTGTGTTGACTGTAAACTTTGGCGTCCTCCTTAAGCAGAGAACTCAACACTATTAGACACAATGTGACACAACACCTTTTGTGGGAAAGTGTTTAAATTGATTTGCTTTGTACACTCAATACTCTGCTCAAATATACAACATATGCTCCTTTAAATGCTGTCTAACACAATATGAAGCTGCTGTGGTTGTATCTGTCGATACGTTACTCCTCTGTGGAGGGATTAGGCAACAGCACAGTATTGGAATATGAAGGTCATTCAGGTCAGACCAGCTTTTGAATTACTGTTGTTATCTGCTACACTGCCAACAGATAAAAGCTCAACTGTGAGCCAGCACAAGTGTAAGCTGCATGCAGGCAAAAGAATCAACACCAACCACATGCTGGGTTTTTTTTTTTTTTGGTCTGGGCATCATTCCTCATATGATCCAAAATAACTCCTAAAGTGACCACTGAAAAATTTGGAGGGAATCCTCTTTCAAGACATAACTCTCAATCCTTCATTTAATGTGTGATATCTGCTCTTTTAAGCAGTGGGAGTTATTTCTGGCTGTTTTTCTTGAATTTTTTGGCTTCCTTTTGTTTATAATACGCCAGGTAAGAATGCTGATTTTCCTCTGATATCAAGATAATTTATCAAGATTTTTGCACAATGACTAAAAAAGCTTGATATCACAGAAAACATGAGTGAAAATCCTAAGAGAATATATTATTTTTCAATGGATAGTGTTTGTTAAAAGGACTTATAGCATTTGTGCATCCCTACTTCTCACGCATTCATTGTACAAGTTGTGTAAAGCCGTGTCATGTACCACTTTGACCACAGGGGGCACCAATCGCAACACACGTTTTCAAGGCCGGCACAGGAGCTTTAAATGTTATTAACTCTTCACTACAAGGTCATAGCGGACCCCTGATTAGAGCAAGGTTAACCCACCGCTGTTGTGTTTAAAGAGGATTCCAAGGTTAAGTGAGTTCATCACAGCTCATCCAGAAATAGTGTGTAGTGATTTCCCACAGATGTGGAAGGAGTGACTCAGTTGAGCCTCCAGTAAATGTCCGAGAGCAGCCCGGCTCAAGCTGCTTTGGTGGGCTAGAGTATGTCACAAAAAATATCCTAACATGGGCCATGTTTGGTGATAAAGGTTCAACATATTATCCAGTATTTTCATGATGTGCGAACATTTTAATGTTTTCTCTAAGAATTACAATCAGAAACTGTTGGAATATTTAGGAGAATCATGAGATGAACTTGGTTATGTGGCCCAAAAAGATGGAATTAAAGCACCTTTTCTGTTAGTCATTTGTCCCATCTTTGCATAGTGAATAATAATTCTGGTCTGCTTCAGTGTCTACTTCAGTCAGAAATTATAAGTTGCTGTCATGAATGTATGTAAAAATAAATCTAGGATGCATGATAATAACAGTACGATGCTGGTATTGGCTGATGTTGGAGTAAAAATGTAAATATCAGTATCAGATGATATAAAGTATGACTCAAAATTGTGAAGTGATCACACAGAAAGGAAGCAACTGGTTCCAGCAGTGTAGAAATCAACCTTACCATCTCTCAATGAATAATTAAAATTAAGGTAAAAACGTGCACTAATATGATGAATTTGGTTCATAAATATGTCCCATCTTTTGTGAAATTACCCGCATACAGTAGACTTACTGTCTCAGATTTTATTTTGAAATTTGCTTATTTATCATACTTAAAAGCACTTGCATGGTTGTGCTCTCTCAAATTTATCAGGTGAAATACAGTTTTATTTATTCTATTCATAAAGCACTAAATAAAGTCTGTCCATTGAAACAAAGTTGATGACTTGCAAACCTCAGAGTTTTGTTTTTAAGCTTCTAAAGACTGACAAATGAGTGCTGTATAATATAGAAAAGTAAGGATATTTAAAATACCTGGTTACTGCAGTTTCTCTCATGTTCTGTTAAAACAGCCCCTTCCTGCAGCTGCAGTCGCTGTCAAGGTGTCCTGTGGTATCTGGCACCAAGGCGTCAGCTGCACATCCTGGAAGTCCTGAACGCTGAGGTCTGGCCTTGATGCTGGGACAAACAAGTCATCAGAACACAGCACACAGACCCAAATATTGATAGATAAGATGAACTCAGCATCAAATTTATGAAAAAAAAAAAACATTTTCTAGTTGCAGCCTTACTAAGGTATACATAACTGAGCTGCTTTCCAAAAGCTGCCTAACTATTCTATCTCTTAATTACTCAGTTTATTGGGCCCATTGGTTTGAATGTGAGTGATGTGATTTAATGTAAAATAGCCTAAATAGTTTTAAATCAGTTACTCAATCAATCTTTATTTGTATAGTGACAGTTCATAACAAGTGTTATCTCAAGGCACTTTGCAGCCTGAAGCCATACTCTTCATTTTATAGATACACGGATATGCATATATAAAAATACATATAATAAATATATTTTTATACAAATACATGCATCCAGAGATGTTTCCATGCAGGCAGATACAAAGGGACAAAAATCACATTTGTCTCTGCTGAATATAGACTCAATCAATCGGTCTTTATTTTACAGCACCATATTTGTTGAATATAAATTTATTTGAGGTAAGCCCCTGAGATGTGGCATCTCATTTTCAAGAGGGACCTCATGTCTATATGGCTGTAAAGATAGTTACCATGGATGTATAATCAATACAACCATGGATAATGAGATCAATCTAATATCAAAAGTAATATCTGTAATGACTATAATTAGTCTTTAAGTGTAGTTTTTTATATATATTTTACCATTTAATGATTTATTCCATGAGCGGATGGGATCACAGGTTAAACTCATACATTAACTGTTTATTTTGGGTTTTGAGCATAATGGCTGACTAATGACTACTGTTAGCATAAAGAAGCTTCACATGAAGAAAATCCAAAGTTGTTTGTATAGATTAAGCAGGTAATCATTTAGTAAATTAGGCCTTTAATAACTCCAACTTTACGGCTTAAATGTCTAAGTAAACAGTTTAAAATAACCTAATAGACAGGTTTAAGTTGTTGGTGTAAATCTTACACATCATGATGTGCTCAGCGATGTTTGGACAAGCAATAAAGAAAAGAAAACTTTGTCTTGAAACTTAAGTCTCACTTTACTATCTCTGTCTCTCAGCTGTAACTGTTAAAATGAATGATGAACAGTTTAGTGCCAAAATAAATGTTTCTTACTGCTGCTTGACTTGGCTTACATTTCCATCAGCAGATGTGGGATATCAGGATGATGATTTGAACTCTCAGATGAGTAGCTGCCAAAGGACTGCAGAGTTTCAGACTGCAGAACAGAAAGAGAATCTTTCTCTGTCTGTAAGAAAATCCAATGATTAAACCAAACAATTTGCAGTGATGCTACTTCTTTGGTTGTAAATAGCACTTTTATCCAAACATGACCTTTTAACTATATTCAAAGGCACAAATTAGAGCATTCCCTGAACTTTTGGGGGTTACCTTCATGGTTTTTATGTGTGTAAACCTAAACTATGGAGACTTTGTCCAAATTTTTACTGACCAATACATGTTCACATTACATGCTTGAGTTCTGCAATATAATCACAGGTATGCTTGCCTAAAGCATCCATGACCTTACAATAAGTGCTCTGTTTACAGGTGACATACAGGAGTAAATGTTTGCCAAGAACATATGTATATACTTTATGTCCTAATTGTAGGTGGCGTGTTTGACACTTATTTGCTCCAAGAGTTGTATCATGCCATTTATTACCCCTGCCAAAGAGGTTTTTCTCTACTTTTTGTCTGTCTGCCTGTGAGCAAGGTAGCTCGAAGAGTTAAAGAGGATTTTGATGACATCTCAGGGAATGTTAGTCGTGTAACAAGGAAGACATGATCGGATTTTGGTGGTGATTTGAATCCGGATCCAGGAATTTTTTGAAGGTTTTATTAACAGTGTGAGATCATTTTCTACATTTTTAACAGTAACTTGCCACCAATGTTGGAAATTCATTATCAGAGGTCTGTGATATTTAAGTGCTTAAATTTGCTATGATCCTAGTAAGGTTTAAACCACGTTGCTTTTTATTTTGATACCTCTGCAAAACAAACCCAAACACCCATATGTTTAGCTTTTTACATTAAACATTTTGTGCAGTTTTGACTGAGCTCCTTTGCTGAGAGCTTTTGGTTAAAAACATATCTCAGGGTCTGTATTTTAGTTTTTTTTTTTTTTAAGATACTGCTTCCAAAGAAAGGGCTGAACATGAGGCCCAGTGCTCTTGAATGCTGACCCTTTTGACCTTCAACATTAAAATAGATTAGATTGAACTTTATTAATCTCTTTGGGAAACTCCCTCAGGGAAATCAAGATTCCAATAGCATTTTGAAAAGTAGATAGAAAGATAAATAAAAAAGACACATATGAAGAAAAATATAAATAAATACAAAATAAGTATAAATAAAAATAAAAATATATCTACAGGCTGGCTACTGCTCCTTCCCATCTTCTATCTTCTTGTTACTCCTCCCCAAAGTGATATTAGTATTAAGTAAAAAAAAAAAAAAAAAAAAAAAAAGTAAAATTAGAGCATTCTTTAGACATTGTGTGCATAAATAAGGAAAGATCTCAAGGCACTATTACTTAGTTTTTGAACATACTCTCAAAATGCTATCCTTTCATCCTTAAATTAGAGTGAATATTTGTACAAAGTTCAAAGAAAGTCGAAGTATTGTTGAGATGTTCTGTCAACAAGTAATGGATGAAGAGTAGCCAAATTTACCTTGACTTTTGAACTTTGAGCCCCATAGTCCAATCACTCACCCTTGTTCTAGAGTGGACATGTGTGTGAATATCCCTTAAAGGCTTCTTAAGGTAGTGCTTCAGCAAAATAGGCAAAGACTGATGGGAACAGATGGACAACCTGAAAATGTGATGCCCCAGCAAACTGTTAGTAATTGTGAATAAGCAATAATTGTTTTTCCCTTTAAATGATTTGACTTATGTATTTGATGTTGTTACTCTTTTAGAGCTGTTGAATCATGCTTATTAATTTATCAACCCATTGTCAGCACATAAATAACAGCCTTTCACCATGAATGACTACATCAATGGGGCAGTCAGTCACAATTTGGCATGTTTTGTGGCAAAAAATGCTTTTAAGCAGAATAATGTTCCCCTGAAGACGGCTGCGTTTTGTCACTTAGTAGAAAATATCAAGAGGGAAAAAGGAAAGGCATCTTCACAGAATCAGATTATTAGTTATTTACACAGAGAGACGATGTGCCAGCATGCACAGGCTGCTGGTTTGGAACCTGTTTGCTCTGCCTCAGCGGGGTGCGGCAGACTTCTTGTCTCTCGTATCTGCAGGAAATGTATGAAGGAAGACTCGCAGTAAAGAGCAGTGAAGAGTAAAGCGATGCCTATCACATAATCAGTGTACTAATGTGGTCTGGATCTAACGCTTTCTTTTAAAGCAAGGTTTGGTTTTGAAAAACGTTTGATTTTGTACTAACATCATGGTTGTCAAAATCACTCTGCCTAGCTTGGAGCTCTGGTTTGATTCTTCTGGTATCTTTAAGATTATTTTGGGCCTTATGTCTTTACTGTAGAGAAGGACAGTGGTTACAGTTAAAAACATGGTCAAGCGTTTTGGAAATGTCACACAGTAAAGTGCAAGGCTTACCCTCATCCTGATTGTCCACCTTAAGGACCCTTTATCTTTATTGATAGCTTTCTCATGATGCAACAGACTAATAAAAGTCTACTTGCAGGCCAGAAATGCTGTTATCTTGAATGAAAGAACAATGTTTTGAATTAGAAACACTAAGGAAACGAGTCTACTTCAAATTTGTTGTGGTCTTTTAGATCATCCTTTTTGTCATTAAATCCCTCAGACTATTACTGCAACACCTTACATGGCTGATATTGACAGAATTTGATCAAGAATGGCCCAATAATTTGTTTTGATCTGTTTTACAGTTATCCACCTTAGACATTTTAGCCAGCATTCAACCAAGAGAACAAGTATAACAGTGTGAAACCCAGTAATGCAGAACATGTCAACCCCAGATAGAAGTAGGGATGGGAATTTTTTAAGATTTTATCGATTCCAGTGCCATAAACGATTCTGGTTATTGATCTGATTCTTCACTGATTCCCTTAGTGATTCTCTACTGGAATTGGTTTTTCGATTCCTATCCCTAGAAAGAAGTAGCCAAGATATTGCAATTGCACCAAGTCGCTAGCAGCAGTAATGGTAATAGGGACTGATCACACTTTTAAAGTCTAATACATGCATATGATTCAATACCTGTCAGAGCAGGTTGGCTGTGAAGTAGCAATAGCTCCAACAGAGCTTCTCAGACAGGACTGGAATCAAGGTGTATCAGATGTACTCTATATGTTTTCTGTAACATTAGAAATTGTGAATATACTCTAGGGGCCCTATTTTGACGATGTGAAGCATGTTGTCTAAAATGTCTAAAGCGCCAAGCTTTCTCGGCTCTATTTTCTTTTGTGTGTATAAAAGATACTGGACAGCCTGTTTTATTATCTGTGAGCATAATTACTGGTGCGTGTCGTTGCTCTGATCCAATCTTAGCCCAGTAGTGGCAGCTATGCACCTTATATGATAGTTGCCACCCCCAGAAAACAGAAAGAAAATTTATACATATTATGTTTGTCACGATAGAGGGTTGCGTGATGGTGGAGCAGGTAGTACGCATGCCTCACAGCAAGAAGGTTGCTGGTTTAACAGCTTGGTCGGGGCCTTCCTGTATGGTGTTTTCATGTTCTCTCTGCTCATCAGGGGTTCTCTCCGGGAACTCTGGCTTCCTCCCACAGACCAATTGGTGACTCTAAATTGCTCTTAGGCGTGAATGTCATCTGTCTCTCTATGTGGCCCTGTGATCAGCTGGTGGCTAATCGAGGGTGTACCACACCTCTCGGCCAATGTCAGCTGAGATAGGCTCCAGCCCCCTGAAGCCCTGAAAGGGATAAGCAGTATGGACAGTGGATGGATGTATAGAACATTACATAGATATAAAACAAAATGAAAACAGAAGAAAAACTGTTTAAAGCCTTGCAACTAGTATTCTGATAGCTCAACCACTTGATCATCTTGAGGCCATGTCTGGTGCTTTGTTGTTCTGTCCTTCATCCTGTCATGCAGTGTGTTATTTGTGTTGTCGAGCACACTGTGTTAAGATCTCCAGGGCCGATGACATCAGAGGATGGGAGTAGCCATCTTGATCTCCAGCTCTCTACCTCCTGTTTGTGCAAGAGGCCAAATGCTCCCTGGAGCTGTGACGCAATGCTTTCCCTGCTCTTCTTCTGCAGACACAATGAGATCTTTCTCCTCTGAAATGAACAAACCTGCCCTGCTGACTGAGAAGATCAGAATTTAAAGCATTGTACAGCGATCTTTAAGCTCCTGTCTCCCTAAAACAACAACAAAAAACCAAATCGATTCCTCTCTGATGTTGTCATCTTTAGAAATCGATTCCCACAGCTCTGACTATCTGCAGCCACTGCCAATGTGTTTCTGTTTTAAGAAGCTGGCTGTCAGTCACAATCAATGGGTCATTCATTATTGCATCTCTGACAAGATTCACGTCCTGTCTTGTTTGTGAGATGAATTATCTGCTGCAGGGACGCTCTCTGTGTGATAATAATAATAATCTAGCACATCAGTGGGTTTCTCTCTCCCAGACAGGCTGAGATGGTAGCCCTAACCAACAGTTAGGGACAAAACCTCTGTACTCCTAATCAGCTTAATGCTGGCTTACTCAAAGGCCCTCTTTCAGACGGAGCAGCTGCTGTCAGAGCGTTTGAGTAGAGGGTGTGACTGCTGGCACAGCTCGCCCATGCAGAGAGACCGGTTGGTGATTAACAAATGTCAGTAGACTTTGGAATCTGGGGAGCCCAGTCTGATGGCTTTGTCCTCTGTTGGTCTTCCAGGTGGCTCCGTCGTGCTCCCTCCCACCCTTCCTCTTCAGGCCTGCTCTCCCTCTCCTCGTCTCCTAAAAGAAAGAAGTTCAGACATGCCTAACATTTTTAGACCCCCTTGAGGAAGCAGCTTCACCAAAATGCTAAAGATTTGGTTTGAAGGTCCTGCTAAACGTGCAGACAGAGAGCATTTAGCAGACCAGTCTAACGCCGAGAAAATGATGGATCAGAGCCGCTTTGCAAAGAGGGGCTAACATTAGCGTCACCAGGATCACTGGCCTGGAATCCTCTTTGCAGGTTAATGTCCACATGCCTGAACCGTGGACCGATCTACTCATTGCTTTGGTAGATCAGTAGTATGCTAGTAAACCCAGGTGCAGCCTGCTTACTTCTCCATTTTCTAGATGTCTTACATAATAATATAACCTGCGCTGTTCCATAGAGATGCTATCAGCGCCATATGTTTGTTTAGTGTCTGTTGTTTACATCCGTGTTGAGTTATTACATCATGGCAGAAGCTGTTAACTGAAGCTTCAGAGACTTTTAGCTGTTACAGATTAGACAGAGCTTTGGACCTGAATTATGGGCCTGCCTTGAGAAAAATATTTGAAATTTTAACTCAAATGAAGAATAAGTTAAACTAACCTGCAAATTTAGACCAAACTACAAATTAATCTGACAAAAATCATTTTGCTGAAAACATAGTTCTTTATATATATATATATATATATATATATATATATATATATATATATATATATATATATATATATATATATTGTCTTCATGCAATATGTCGTTATAGTTATATATACATACATACATACATACATACATACATACATACATACATACATATATGTACACTGCCTGGCCAAAAAAAGTCTGTCACGATCATTCAGGATTTTTTTCCAACCACATTTCTTCCTCGAAGATGATGCTTCCCCACTATCCTTCCAGTTTTTAATGATGCATTGGACAGTTCTTAACTCAATTTTAGTAGTTTCTGCAGTCTCCTTAGATGTTTTCTGTTTGATGCATGCCAATGATTTGACCCTTCTTAAACAGACTAATATCTTTTCCACGACCACAGGATGTGTCTTTCGACATGGTTTTTTAAGAAATGAGAAGCTACTCATTTCATCAGCTGGGATTAAATAACTTGTTGTCAGCTGAAAGATAATCGCCCATGCAGTGATCATCCAATAGGAGGCTTGTACCTATTTGCTTAGTTAAATCCAGGTGGCGACTTTTTTTTTTGGCCAGACAGTGTATATCTACTGTGATTGTTATGCTGATGATGTAGTTATATGCAGCTAGATTTTTTTTTTGTATAGTACAAAGTTTTTTGTCAGCTTGGTAGTTATGTTATATACGTATATATGTATTTGTGTCTTTTAAATATTAATGATGCAAAGTTTCATTCTTATGCTGATAATAATGTCATACAGATGTATTTGTTTACTTTAAATAGCACTGGTGCAAAGTTTTATTGTTATTCTGAGATATAGTTATATACATCATTTTTTCGTTAATCAGAACTGATGCAAAACTTTATTGATGATATCGTTCTATATGCTTCTATAAAGTTTTCCTCTTTTAGTTGTACGTATGCTAAGTTTTGTTATTCTGATGATGTGGCTGTGTATTCATCTTTATAGTTATCTTCTTTAAACCGTACTGAGGCAAAATTTCATTGTTATGCAGATAGTAAAGCATAATATATTGAATAGTTATCAAAACCAGAGAAATCCTTAATTTTTGTAGTTGTAACTAAGTAATTGTGGTGGCCATCATGACAGGACACATCATATTTGTCATTGCAATGAAATCAATGGATATTGCATAAAAGACTGCTATATGAGGAAGTTGAAACTACCAATGAAAGCTGCCATTTTGTTTCTAAACCTCATTCATGTTTTTGATGCAATGTGATTGGGCTCTGGTTATTCTCTGCCATGATCTGCCTGTCCTTTCTGGGTCTAGTTCTTTTATTGTTGGCCTTTATTGACAGTGTAGAGACAGACAGACGCAAAAGGAGGTAGAGAGGGCAGGGGAAGATCCGGCAAGAGCCCCAATATGTGTCACATGCATGGCTGCAACTCAGTCTGCCAAACCTGTACGCCTAAAGGGGTAGGCTAGTTTTCCACATTTTAGCTAATAACTCCAAAAGTTCCCTTATTCAGGGAATTAGATCTCAGCATGAGGAAGAAGTAGTACAATTTTTGCTGTTTTCTAAATCTGTGTTTGGATCAAAGTCATTTTTTGAAGTATTTGATACTTGAATTGGTGTCCCACAGGGGTCTCTATTGGGTCCTATTAAATTTAGTATTAATTTGAACTATTAATGCAGAATCATTGCTAATGTAAAGTTCCATTTCCATGCCAGCTGTATGATTATATAAAGCTCTTCATTTTCTACAAATTGTTACTAAGCAGGTGCTGGTTTGGAGGAGTTGGTAGGAGCCATACAGGTACCATATATGAAGGCTTTTGACTTGTGGTCTGATTCCCATCCGAGACTCTCTCTCCCCTACTCTCTCCACCTTTCTGGGTCTACCCACTATCCACTGTCTATTGTCAATAAAGGCCGATAATGCCAGAAGTATCTTAAAAATAAGAACGTTTAACTTATTTTCTACAATAGTCATCTTGTGTTGTCCATGGAACAATGGTACTCGATGCCAACACTTGAACTTTGGGTTACAAAAGCTACCAAAAGCTTAATCTACAAAAATCACACGCCACATATCAGCCTAAAGTAAATATCAGTTGCAGTAGCTTCTTCTAGCCTGTGGAGGGCAGTAGCTGTGCATAGTTTCAACATGTAAAACTGAAATTCTTAGCCTCTGCTTAGATGTTGAGATTTGGTCTTTAAATGGTCAACAATGCTTCCGATTGACCACATACAACAGTCTCAGCAGAGAAGTTATGGCTCGGTGTGTTTTAAAATCAAAAAATGAAAGTCATAGACGTACTCAATCTGCCTTAAGCAAAGAGGATTGTTGCATTTCCCTGAAAATCTCCCATGATTTGAGAGATAATGTCCTGCAGAACCGAAATGACAGTGAGTGAGCAGAGCAGAGAGGAGCAAAAGTGTGAGATGTTTTCTGCTGAGCCGTGTGGGCAGAGGGCTCGGGTACATCTGGCGGATAGATTTCTGTCAGCAGCTCTCCAGTGTCAGGGCCGCCTGCCTTTGAGGAAGAGGATCAGATCTGTGGGTCCATGTTGTGCGCTGGCTGAACACCTAAGTCAGCACCTAAAATGGCTGCCCTTGAAGCTCAGCTCAGAGGAGGATCTGAGCAGCTCAGTCGCAGCCTGTCGGAGCCCTGAGATGAAAGCGGCGACACAATCTCACCCATTAACTCGATGTGTCGCGGGGACCGAGCGGCTGCAGACACACAGACATCTCCAAGGCAGATGGTGCTTGTGTAGGAGGCTGTTTTTTTCCTTTTTTTTTATACCTCTCCAAAAGGATTCTCTTGATATCCATGTCAAGGAACCTGGCATTAGGAGGCAACTTTGTTCAAAACAGGAGTGAACTGCCAAGAGAGCAGGGTGGGGTCCCGTGGTGAGGCTGTAACCTGACCCTGGACAACAATGGATCCCCTGGTTGCTCAGGGACATACTGGCAGCTCGGCCAGCTCAATCTGAGCTCTCCTCCTCGGCTGGCTGGTTGGGTGTGGGGGGTGGGAGTCCCAACTGTCTCTGGCTGGATCTCAGTTGATTTTTTTTTTGGTTTTGCTATCAGTAGACATCATTTGGTCAAGCTATACTTCATCTGTCGTTGAATGAGAGCTGACTTTGAAGCACAAGAGCATTTTCTGTTATTTTCAGCAGGACTCTTGGAGAAGTCGACAAATTGGATTTAGAGTTAAATGAAAAAGTATGCTGGAACCTGAAGTCATTTAATTTTGATTTTGATAATTTGCCAGTGTTAACTCAATAGATGGATTGATCATGAAAATCAAGGACAATAGCAACACAGATAAAGATGTTGATGCTTTTAGCACATCTCATACAAGTGGGCATGAACACAGCAATCAATCCCTGTTTCGCCCAAATAACTGCACCAACCTCACCTGAAAGTAGGTCTCAGCCCATTTCCAATAAAGAGTTAATTCATTGCACTGCTGTAGTAGTATAAGGAGCAGCAGTAGTAATAATACCTGTTTTACAGCTGCCAGGCAACCAGGCTGGTAGCAAACACTATTTAATAATAATGATTTGGTCCCACAGAGTCACTTTCTGTGATCGGGCACTATATACCATGAGAATATCAACAGGTTAGCATCACTCACTCACTCTCTCTACAGCAGATCATTACATGACTCAACAACATGGACTGATTCAAAACCTTGTAAAGATTCCCAGACTATAGTTATCAAGCTTGTAAATGCAGGAGAATTGATCCTTTTTTAAGCTGCTATCTGCTTTTTCTGCATCGTGAACCGTTGCTTTGGGACACCTCTGCAGGTGTTATGTTGTGATATGTTCCCATGCTATCTGGTGCCTCCTACAGTTTACTGATCAGCATTAAAAGCCTCTCTTCTTGTGCATGGAGTTTGTTGACATTAACATCATAAGGAGTGTCCCTCACTGATAGATATGTTCATCTGTATAGTCTCTCATAAGATGTTTGATATCGGCTTTTTGGTTATTATATGGGAAAGCAACATGGGTAGTTTAACCTCGGACACTGGCTGTGACTCAGCCCACTTCAGAACACTGCCTTGTGAACATGAAACAATCCAAGGAAAATATGCAAGTTTGGTTCAGGTCACTAATCTTACTCAGAGGTTGCATAGGTCCCATATATATCACCCCAATAATGAGCTTGTAATGAACGTTTAGGCAGAACCACAGTCACAGTCTCCCCACAAGGAGCCTGATTTGTTGCGTAACAGACGTGGACTACCTGCAGAATGAAAGCATTCTGGCGAACAAGGGGAGTTTCTCCACAGAGGAGATAAACTGAGCTTTAACTTTGGGAGGCACACAATGGAAGAGTTATCGGTTTCTGTCTCTTCTGTGACATACTCTACCTCTATGGACACACATCCTCTTTCAATCCTTGTTGGGAGGAGCTAAGATGTAAGTGAGGAAAGTAGGATGGACAAAAAGCTCAATTAACACCCTTGATGAGGCTTCTTTAGTGTGAATTTGTCTCAATCAGTGGAATTTAATCAATTCAATTTGGCGTTCTATGTCAGATTAACCCTGCAGTGTTGAATATGGAAGCATCATTGACTGTAAATGATCCATTATCATTGGTATATAATGGATGTATCACACATTATTAAGGGTGGTGATGACACAGCCACATCCTCGAGTATTACAGGGAGAGTATAAGGAGGTGATGTTATGGTAAGATTGGATTTGGTTGTGTTCTCAACACCAATCTCACTGTATTTTCATTTTTGTTTTTCATCATGATCTGAATGGATCTGCAAAGAGTGGTTCCTGCTGTGTAATCCTCTTTGACTACATGAACAATGTGTCTGTCAGGGCTTCATGGAGCACAGAAATGAAAATGTTGCTAGAAATGTCCAGTATGGATGGTTTTTTAGACAATGCCTAAAAATAACTGAATCTTAACCGTGTTTGTGTTCATTCTGGATCACACGCACAACCGAATCAACGCAGAGGATGTGTGGTGGCAACCAGGCATCCCTGTAGTTAACACAACATGCTGCCTGAGGTCTTTTTGCAGCCTCTTATGGTGTCATCAGGGTATGTGTCACATACGCCCATGACACCAATGAATGTGAACGCAAGGACAAACATTGAGAATGTCTCCAGCCTTGAGCAGTGCTTTCGTAGTTCTTCTCAAAGCACTTTTTAGACTGCAGGTTATACGGACTTTCTTCAACCTTTCACACCACAAAGCAACCTTAATGTTAGAGGTTGCTTTGAAAATTGTGTGGTAGGGCTGAAAGATTTATCACTTTCGGATCGAGATTTCAGACAACACAATCATGTGATCGCCAAAGCTGCAATTTTTTGCCGCGCTCCTGACTGACCCAGGATCTGTTGTCTCAACTATTTTCCAAATTTGCAGGCAATTTACATTTAGGAATGTCTCGCAAAAGAACGGCTTACTCACAAATGCAAGTCGGTTCTTATCATTCACTTAAAAGAGCAGTTCAAAAGAGTCGACTAGTTCGCAAATGTCACATCTCCACCACGGACGTGCTGGTTAGCAGGTCAACAACACAAAGCCTCTGTGTAGGAGTAGAAGTTGGAGTATCCCTTAAATAATGAGAACAGATTATTTATCATCAATATTAGATGATGAATAATGTGTTATGTGCTTTTGGTCATTGATTTCCTTACTGTTGTCTATACTGTAAACATAGTGAATATAATATTACACTGAAGCTTCATTTGAAGGAAATCATGAATCGAAATCGCAATATCTGCCAGAAAAATTGCAATTAGATTTTTTCTTAAAGTCGTTCAGCCCTATTGAGTATGAGCGCATTACATCTGTACCCTTTATACACACTAACACTCCACAGGCATAGCAGTTTGAGCCATTTTGGGCTAAAATTTCTGCCCAGATGGACACAGACATGAGGCAGATGAGACAGGAGATGGAAAAATGGTATGAATGGTGCGTCATAAACAACAGATATGATGGGACCTTTGACAAAAGGCATGTAACAGAGAGAAATCCCTAACTTTTTACTTATTCTATCTTTTTTTTTGCCATAGGTCTCTGTGAAAAGTGTGAAAGAGTTTTATCGATTGGGTTATGATTTAAGAGTCAAGGTTAAAACTTTGCCCTTTAACCATCCGTCAGAAGCCCGGCGTGCTACAAAGCCTATTTGTGATATTAAATTGTACTTGAGGCAAAAATGGCGATTGATTGGACAGCCATGATGAAAGAGCCGCGAAACACTGGTCACATCATCAACATCCATTTCTCAGGGCGAGTGTGAGCTGAAGAGCAGCCCGCCAACATAAAGCCTTCATCTCTCAGCTGATTCATTCAATCTTATTTCAGAGCAGCAGAAACAATCTGATGGAATAGTCTGCTCTAAATACTCAGCCATGGAGCTGCTCTCCAGCTGTTGCTTATCCCAAGGTAATAAAAATGGGACAAATCAGCCCATAATCCCTCCTCAGCCCCTCCATTGTTCTTGGAACGATGCTTTGCTTAAAAAAAAAAAAAAAAAAAAAAAAAAAAAGGAGACCTTCTTAGTATTCTGAGTAACGTCAGGATCTACTAAATCTCCTGTTTGTCATGTTGTCTGGGGCTGCTGGACGGACAGCGTGGGGTGTTTCACTGATTGAAGATGTTCTCATTTTCAGGAGAATTTGTTTCCATGCCTGCGATTTAGTCCTTGGGTGAGGAAACTTTTTTAACTTTGAAAGAAAAAGTTGTATGTTTTAATGTTTCTCAATAAATGTCAAAATCGAAATTTACCATCTTCATATTTCCATTCATAATCATTAGAAACATTAAAAAGTCAGAAAAGACTGGCTTCTGCACAGAGCAGTTAAGAGTTATCATGGTGTTCAATTCATACCACATGATTGTTGTTCCTAAATTAATAACAATGACAATATGAGCATGATATTGAAAGTCAAATGGATAAAAATGTAAGATATTTTAAAGTCTTAAAAAAAGTATTTAAAACAAAAAAAAAAGGAATTGTTATCTATTGTTACCATTTTAAACAGGAATGAGAAATTTCAGGCTGAATTTACTATTGTATATCCAAATTTGAGCAGCTCACTGGGCTTCTCTGAGAATTAAGAAATAACCCTGTAAAGGCTAGTTTATTTCTGTAACTCCGCTGTATTTCTATAAAAAATAAAAGCACAAAATTATTCTCCATAAAATACATTTCAAAGAGTATTTGGTTATTATTGTTATTTGGCCCTGAGATGGGTCAGTGATTAGTAGCAGCACTGATTTCGATGCATTACTTCTTTTGCAAGTCCTCTTGTAGAAAACAGTAAAATGTGTGGAAGTTTATATTATTCTTTGAATGGGAAAAAATAGCACCATAAGAATTAAAAATTGAGAGGCTGTAGTCCAAAATGAAATCTTAACATAAAGGAACGCATTACTTTATGGGGAGACAAATGGATAAAAATTAGATTTCCAGTGGTTTTCAATGTGACACTTTTTGTTGTTTGGAAAAATGTGAAGTTTTTTTGTAGATTAGCCATTTTAGGCTAATTTAAGGAACTGAGACAACAATTCTAAAGAGCTTCAAAAATGAAAATCCTCTGGAAAATGTTAGCTTTATTCATTTAACACAGTCCAATTGACTTTGAATTAAAAAACTAAGCAGCACAAAATATCCTTAGGATCTTTAAGGGTTTATCAAGCATAATGTTCAACCACTAAAACAATTTTTCCTGCTCAGGAATGCAAATTGATAACTATTATCCGATGTCTTTATTAAGAAATAGTAGTGAGCTTTACTATTTTTTCACTTTAATTGTAAAAGAGTAAAATTCATGGATAACAATGATAATTATATTTAGCAATAAAAATATAATTTCAGTTAAAGAGTCTGTACATACTGTTGCATGAACCATTACAAAAAAATAATTAAAAAATTATTTTAGTAATTAACAATGCTGTTAATGTAGGGCAGCTGTGGCATAAACCTTGTATTGGGTGGTCTAATAGATTTGTTCAGCACTGTTAATATTGTGTATTCTGTATATAAATTACATTATTAAGGGGTGTGTTTTGGTAAAATCTTGTGATATTATGCACACCGAGTTGCAAGGGTGACGATATCTCATATTGTGATAAAGTGCAATGCTGTAAACGTTGTCATACATCACAGTTTTTCACCGTTATGTTTTTTTTCATGACATTGAGATCCTTAATAACCTAATGCTGAACACAATACGGTTTCTAATCTTTATGGTCTGTCTGACAAAGAAGATTGCAATAAATAAAGAGGAGGGAGGGAGAGTCAAATGACTGAATGTCTGCTGCCAACTAGTGGCTGGAGGCTGAACTGAAATAAAAAATTAAACAGCTTTAAAATAAAGATAATGATAATCTATCTATCAACCTATTTATCTATATGTGTGTGTTTACTTTTATTTCAAGAATCAAAGACAACAAATCAGCTTCACTGAAATACAAAGTTAGCTCCCTCCCTTTAAGTTACTGCGGCCAAGGTTACAATCCAACCGATGGTATACTGGCACATGTTATTCCACACTTCATGATCCCTTCAGAAAAGGAACTTGAAGTTAAAAAACTGTTAATACAATAAAAGAATAAGAGTACACACATATTTACACACTCAAGAGGTACAACTGCACATTATGTTGCATCTTAATCAACTCAAATTTCAATTACAGACACAACAGCCTCAAACACTTTCCCTTTCTTCTGCCACATCTACACTAAGGTGCTTTATTTTGCTGCACATTACTGCAAACACAGCTTGAACAGCCTCTAAAAACTGTTTTGAATGATCTTCTGCTTTAGACAAACATATCCTCAGGAAAATGATCATGAACATTTGAAAGCGTCTCTTTTTTTCGGTCCATTGTCTCACTCATTTTGTGGAAAAGATGTGTCATCCATCCTGAACTTGATTGTTCTTTGCTCAAAGCTGGAATAGCTGCTGATAATCGTGGCAGATCATCTCCATGCTAGTTTTTTGTGGAAGAGCATGTTCACATTGGAGAATACTGAGGAATTATGAGGATAGCATTAGTCCAGATGTCCTGAAATGACCTCGGGGTGAAGCTTTGTTTTAGCTTGATGGTGAAAAGCTGCTTGAATGTGTGCTGAAGGCTTAACTGAGAGTAAAAAGTCAAATCTTGGGAGGTGTGTGTCAAAATATCTTGGCACACTCCCACATTCACCAGAAAAATACAGATTGAATTCATATTTTAAGATGTAAAAAGCAATATGTAAGTTCTAGATTGCCTAAAATAAGTACATTTAAATGTCAGTGGTGCATTTGTGCATTATTGTTGCTGCATTTATAGATATTAATACGTATTACAAGCAATATAGGCTATATCTGTTTTTAGATTTTTTGATAAGAACAGTTTTTCCGTTTTTTGGAGTTAAACTTAATTGAGTTTGTGGAAATAAGGTGAATTTGACCAAATGTCAGGGCTTGCATTGATTCATGTGGACATGACACACGAATTCCAACATTTCTCCAAAAAGTCCTCATTTATAATTTTAGCTTGCCCTAAATATTTTTTTCTCCCCTTTTCTGCAGGTTTCCCTGATTTTCCAGGGAGTGCTCCCTCTCTTCAGTGATGGAGGTACTGCAGTGTGATGGCTGCGACTTCCGCGCCGAGTCATATGACGACTTGAAGACCCACATTCAGGAAGTGCACACTGCTTTCCTGCAGCCAGCGGATGCCGAAGGGTCTGACACTGTGCAAGATGAGGACGAGGATGAGGAGGGAGAGGAGGAATGTGGGGATAAGGAAGACAAGGATTACATGCACTCTAAAGCTGCAATGAGTATGTTCAACACATGAGATCAGATGTTAGAGATGATTCCTTCAGATTTTAGGATCATTTTCTCATCTCAATGTGATGATTGTATAATCTAAATGTCAGGGTATTTATAAATCAGGGCTGTCAGTCTTTATGGGTTAATTTGCAGTGAAATTGCGGTCCAAATTGATGTATCATTTTTTTTAATGCAATATTACTGTTTTGTTGTTAAAGGGATTCAGTACTTTTGAAGTTGGGTTCCCAGCAGCACTGTTTCTCTAATGCCTCGTTTCCACCGACTGGTCTAGTTTGGTTCAGTACATTTTTGGGCTGTAAACCCTGGTCTTGTTTGTGTTTCCTCTGCCAGCTGTGCCTTCACTTGAGGAAAGGGATGTGAGACTGAAGGAGAGGGTCGTGCCGGCTTTGTGATGTCACAGCCGTGCAACACAGTGAGGCGGTCTGAAGTAAAGTTTGATCGTAACAAACGAGCAACAATGGAGGACTTCAGCACTCCAGTACTCTATGGAGCATTGTTTTATGTGGACAGTCTTTACAGCAAGTGAACAAAACACTAGATGCATATCTCATTTGAACATCAAAAGACTGCAGCGCTTTTAGCTCCGCCTTTTAGGGTCAGTTCTGTCCGCTCGGCATCTCTACACAGGAGTGCCAAAAAGTGGGATGGCTGTTTGGGTATCTTTTCTCCTTATCCAACAGTGGAAACATCAGTAATTGCATGCCGTACCACATCAAACTTACCAGACTGCTTGGTGGAAATGCATCTTAAAAAGAACAAGCTGAGACTGCCGGTAAACCACAATGCTGTTTGCAGGTGCAGTTATTTTGCATAATTGTGTGAGTTTTACATAAAGGCGAGCCACAAATCTATGTCAGGTAGAATGTGTAAATCAGCAAAACATTTCAGAGCACTTTATTTTCCTCTGGGAAGTCTCTGTGTTTGGGTACTATTTTACACAGCAGCAGATGTGTTCTTCTGCCTGTGCACATTTCACGTTTCAATCAATTGGAAGGGCACGTAGTCATTTGCTCGTCATAAAATAGTGCCAAACACAGAGACTTCCTGGAGGAAAAATATTTCTTTTTCACCCAATCGTACCTCCAACACAGCATCATATTGTGGCTTATTTTTACATAAAACTCAAGCAGTTACACAAAATGTACGCATTAACACTTTCTATGAGCTCTCTCCCAGATGGACTGGTGAAATATATTGAGTGGTCCATCTGGTGTATCAAGTTATTTCAAGCCCAGCTTAGACCGCCACATGTTGATGTGTCCTTGGACAAGACACTTTACACCAATATGCACCCACTGTTGTATCAGTTGAGTGAAAATGGATGGAAAACTTGCATAAAAACTCAGAACCATGAGTGATTGAATGTGGGAGTGAATGGGTAGGTGGGACCAGCAGTGTAAAAGCGCTTTGAGAAGTCAGAAAGACTACAAAAGTGCAATCCAAGCTCGAGTCAGTTTATCATTTACCAGATGTTGAGTCCTGACCCACCAGTTGAGGACCACTGTCCTAAGTCATGGTTTCAGACCCAGCTGGCATAGCAGTGCATCACTCATTAGGGTAATAAGTATAAAAATCAAAACCTCGAAAGAAATCCCTCTGCATTTTTCTGTATAAACCTAAAGTTTTTTTTGCGAGGCATAATAGTTTAATAGTACACATATAAGAACATAATCAATTGCCATAATCTAACAAATTTTGGTAAAATGTAATGGTGATATATTTTCAGCAACATTTTTCTTATTTTCTCTTTTGTAGGCCCCAACTCTGCTGACAACCCCACCCAAACATCCCCGAAGGCAACATCTGAAACCCATCTGCCGTTTTACCAGTGCAAGTTCTGCATCCGTTACTTCAGATCGCAGTCCTTCCTAAGAAACCACACCAAAAAAGTGCATAATGTTGTGGATGACGAATCAGATGGAAGCGACTCTTTGCAGACAGCCACACAGCCAAGCTACTCTATTATAATGCACAAGGACAAGTCAAAAGTCTTCTCCTGCCAGTATTGCACATATAAGTCTCCTCGTAAAGCAAGGATACTGAAACATCAGCTAATGTATCACAGCAAAGCTCCCTCGGAAAGTGCTGGTGACCATCCTGAAGCTGGAGATGAATCTGATTCAGCCTGTGGGATAAAGGGAACGTTTGCATGCGAATGGTGTGACTATGAGACTGACCAGAAAGACAGCTGGACTGCTCACGTGGTTAAAGAACACAGTGACAAGGTGAAAATAGTATCCAGTGTTGGAGAGCTGGAAAGGGGGGCAAGTGATAGCTCACCCAGACCAGATTCTCCTGCTGCCTCTGAAAGCCCAAGTCAATCACAAATGGGCATCTCTGATGTTCATGGGAAGGACGATTTGGCTGCAGAAAACACACTGGAGAAATCAATCCCGGAGATCTCATCATTTCAGTTGGCACAGATTAGTGCTGTCACTCCTAACAGCACTGGTACGTCCATTTTATCCAAGAGGTTTGCATCATCTGATGTTTCAAACAGCATATCAGAAATTGACTCAAATTTGCTTAATGAGGAAAACTCTCGGAGCAGCCTTGAGGATGATGATGAAGATCTTGACGACATAGATGACGATACTAGCTATACTGGGACTCTCTCAGCAGATGCAAAGCAGCTTCTAACTGAGGAGGACAATAAGCTACTAGAAACAAAGGGAATACCGTTTAGAAAATATATGAACAGATTCCAGTGCCCGTTTTGCTCCTTTCTAACAATGCACCGGCGAAGCATCTCCCGCCACATTGAAAACATCCACCTTTCTGGTAAAGCTACTGTGTATAAATGTGACCAATGCCCATTTATTTGCACCAGCTCTCAGAAGCTTGGCACGCACAAGCAGACCCACAGCCCCACTGATCAAGACACCTTGGACCTAACAAACGACAGCCCAGAACCTCAGAATGACACTGCAGAGCCAGTCAATGGGAGTAATACACCCGCCAGACTCAATTCAAGAAGGATAACCAGCACACCCAGTGACCATAACCCACACCGCTGCTCCCTCTGCAGCTTCTCCACCACCACCCTGAAAGGTCTGAGGGTCCACCAGCAGCACAAGCATTCCTACTGTGATGATGCTGACCTGGCCATCTTTGAAAGCCAGATGGCCGAGCAGCCGGACTCTGAGGTAGACGCTTCTCCAGTCTTCCTCCAAAAGACCCAAACCCCTATTTTAGGACTTGCTACCAAAAAGTCAATTGGTGCAGGGAAAAGGGCAAGGAAGTCGATCAACGATCTGCCCTTGGACTTGTCTTCAGTAAAGAAGAGAACCAGAATTGATGAAATCGCCAGTAACCTTCAAAGCAAGATTAGCCAAAGCCAGCAGGACTTGATCATAAACCTTGACGACATGGATGATGAAGTTGGAGGAGAAAATGACACTGCTGCTGAAATAGATAGTGGGAATCATGACAGTATGAATACCATCTTTGCTTATAATGCACAACAGCTGAACATAAGTGAATCAATGATATCTAATGATGGCAGCAGGATAGGAAAAAGAAAAAGCAACCCTAAGTCAAAACCAAGAAACATTCCCATATCAATAACTCTCTCTGATGATAGTGAGAACATCTCCGTTGACCCAAGTGATGGCATGATCCAAGATAGTGCTGACTATTCAGAAGAACCAGGAACTACACGTTTCTACTGCAAACACTGTGACTACCACAACAAGTCGGCTCGTAGCGTCAGCACCCACTACCAGAGGATGCACCCGTATATCAAGTTCAGCTTTAAGTACATCCTGGATCCTGAAGACCAGAGTGCTGTATTCCGCTGTTTAGAGTGCTATATTGAGTACACCAACTACAATGACTTACACCAACACTACATGGATCATCACCCTGAGGCGAGCAACGTGCTCAACTTTAACCAACCAAATCTGGTGTACATGTGCCGTTTTTGTTCGTACACAAGCCCGAACGTCCGGAGCCTGATGCCCCATTACCAAAGAATGCATCCGACAGTGAAGATCAACAACGCAATGATCTTCTCCAGCTATGTAGTAGAGCAGTCCCACAAAAGTAGTGAATCCCAAACTTTGAGGGAAATCTTAAACTCTGGCCCCAAGAACTTCAACTCATCATCCCCAAGATCCACCTCAAGTCCTGTGATGAAAACAGTCTCAAAGACACCTGAAGTTCCTGCAGAGACTGATAACCTGAAAGAATCACTTGGGGGTGTTGTTGTCTATGACTGTGACATATGTTCTTTCGGAAGCCCTAACATGCACTCCGTTCTGGTTCACTACCAGAAAAAGCACCCAGAGGAGAAGGCGTCGTATTTCCGCATACAGAAATCTATGAAGGTCATCTCTGTGGAGCAACCACAACCTGTTGCCAATTCTTCCTTCAATCTTAGTATGGCTTCACCTTCAAAACAGCAAATCAGTGCCCAACTGTATGGAACAGATGAAGAAATGTACTACTGTAAGCACTGCGTATACAGCAACCGGTCTGTTGTTGGTGTCTTAGTCCACTACCAGAAGAGACACCCAGAAGTTAAAGTAACTGCAAAGTACATCAAACATGGCCCCCCAACTCCTGGTTTGATGAAGCTAATGGATGAATTGCAAATATCCACTCCGAAACAGTTTTTGAAGCAGCTTCAAAACAATGGCCACAATGGTTCCAATAACTGTAGTCCAAAACCTGGAAATGGTGAGAAAATGGAAGATGAGTTGTTCTTCTGCCAGCACTGTGATTATGGAAACCGCACCGTAAAGGGAGTCCTCATTCACTACCAGAAGAAGCACAGGGAAATGAAAGCTAACGCCGACCTTGTTCGCCGCCATACCGCAGTTGTTCGGAGTCAACGTGAGCGTGCTCAACTGGTCCAGTCGAGCAATGTTTCTTCTGCTGTAACCCCAGCCCCTCAAGACCCTGAAAACGCCTCATCCTTACGTTCCCTCAAATGTAAACACTGTACCTACACTTCCCCTTATGTCTACGCCCTCAAGAAGCACCTGAAGAAGGAGCACCCAACTGTGAAAGCAACCGCAATGACTATTCTACACTGGGCTTACCAAGATGGCATCCTCGAGGCTGGTTACCACTGTGAGTGGTGCATATATTCCCACGCTGAACCCCAAGGCTTGCTCCTCCATTACCAAAGACGGCACCCTGAGCACAACGTGGATTACGCATACATGGCTAGTAAGCTCTGGGCTGGCCCAGAGACCACCCAACAAGGAGGGAATATGGAAGGTAAGCACTACAAATGTAGAGACTGTGCCTTCGAGGCTTGTACAATATGGGACATAACAAATCACTATCAGGCAGTCCACCCTTGGGTCATTAAAGGGGATGAATCTGTGCTTTTGGACATCATTAGAGGGAATGGTTCGGCTGAAAAGCTCCACCAGCAGCTTGCCAAAGAAGCTTTGACTTTCAATTGTGATCCTGTAGAAGATGACCGACCTTTTCTCATGGCCACCCCACCTCATGAATCCAATGCCCATCTCTCACATCCACGTCTTTCACTATCTAACAATACCTACCAGTGCACTGTTTGTCTGTCAGAGTACAACAGTCTACATGGGCTCCTCACCCACTATGGCAAGAAGCACCCAGGCATGAAAGTGAAGGCAGCAGATTTTGCACAGGAGGCGGATATCAACCCAAGTTCTGTGTATAAATGTCGACACTGTCCATATGTGAACTCCAGAATCCACGGAGTGCTAACTCACTACCAGAAAAGACACCCCACAATCAAAGTTACCGCAGAGGACTTCGCCGATGATATAGAGCATATCAATGACTTGAATGAAGGGGAAGACAAGTGCAAAACTCAAAGGCAGGGCTATGGAGCGTACCGATGTAAAATGTGCCCGTACACCCACGGGACATTGGAGAAGCTCAAAATACATTATGAGAAGTACCACAATCAGTCTGCCTCAGATATGTTCAGCCCCTCTTTGACAAGTTTCTGCACAGGTAAAGATGTAGAGCCAGTAGCAGAATGCAGCACCACTGTTAATACATCAAGCACAGCAAAAGTCCAGGAGGTCAGTGAGTTGGACCTTGCCCTCTCCGGGTTACCCATCAATAAGACGGAGAAGCATGCCATCTTTAAGTGTCAGCTCTGCAAGTACTTCTGCTCCACAAGGAAAGGGATCGCCCGCCACTACCGCATCAAGCACAACAATGTGCGTGCCCAGCCAGAGGGCAAAAACAATGTCTTCAAATGTGCTCTGTGCTCATACACCAACCCTATACGTAAAGGCCTGGCCGCGCACTACCAGAAGCGGCATGACATCGACGCCTATTACACCCACTGTCTGGCTGCTTCAAAGACCATAAGTGATAAGCCAAACAAGGTGGTAGCAGCTCCTCCAGCTGAGGCAGAGAATACAGAAATGAGTGAAGACCTGCGTTTGGCTGTAGAAAGACGAAAATGTTCCCTCTGCCCTTTCCAAGCTTTCAGCCGGAAGAGCATTGTTTCGCACTACATCAAACGCCACCCAGGTGTCTTCCCTAAGAAGCAGCACGCCAGCAAACTTGGTCGCTATTTCACTGTTATCTATGCCAAAGAACCTGAGAAGATAGAGGAAAGTTCATTGGCAGAGGAAGACAAAGACCTGCTGGAGGTCCCACTTGAACCCAAACAGGAAGGAGAGGATGACTGGCTGCCTTTCAAGTGTCTAAAATGTTTCCAGTTGTCCTTCAACACAGGCAGGCTTCTTTCTTTGCACTACAACGACCACCACAGCGATGACTTAAAAAGGGACTTTGTCGTGTCAGAGGCTCTCGAGGAAGAAGACTCAGAGTTGTATCAGTGTTCTCACTGTGAGCTAAAGTTCCTGGATCTCCATGATTTGGCCAAACATCTGTTGGACCACAATGAGGAGTTCCAGAAGAGGGCCATGAGGCAAGAGAGGAGGAAGCAGCTTCACAGTAAACCGAAATTAACAGATCTACCTGAGAACAAGGCTGAGAAGGTAAGCAAGATAAGTCTTCAAGTAAGTCTCTAACATCAGCACATGAAAGTGGCACTGGTTTATTTTGTCCACAAAGATCTACTTTCAGGTACAAAGTTGTTAAAGTTGTTGAAAAGTGCATCAATCTGTAGTTCCAGAAGTGTCTACCCGAGGCTTGCTCCAGAAGTTACTCAATTTAAATTCAGCCCCATAAAGAAATATTAGTTAATCTGATCACAAACATGTTGAATTTATTTATATATTTGGTTAAATGGATTTTGGCTAAGTCAAACAGTTGGGCATGTAATAGCTGCCAGATGGCTAAAGACCTTTGCTCCTCCTCTATAAAGGTTTTGACTGACCAAAAGACTCGTAGAATCAGCATTGAAAATATATCAACTGTCATCATTGATATCCAAAATCTCTCTTCAGAAGCAAGTGGGTGATGTCGCTGAGACTATGTCCATGTTTTTTTTAAACCAATATTTAAAAAGTTTTAGGTTCTTTTATTACTTAATAGTTTTCTTCATATTGAGTTTTTGCTTTTAATATCAATTTTTTCATAATATAGTTTATAATGTTTAGATGATAGTTTAGTTTTTTTAGTTTGTTTAATCTTGGTTAGTTTTATTCTTTAAATAGTTCCAGTGTTTGGTTTCATTTATGTTCCTGTATTGTAAACGGAACAGAGAAATATCTGAAGTTATTTTTAATCTTTGTTGTACCAAAAAGAGACAAAAGCCTGCTGTTAGCAAGCTCTTGAAAAATATAATTTACAAGCCTGAGACAAACCATCTCATTGGACATGACTGGGTCAAAGATTGAATCAGGGAAGTTTAACATTTTGGGTGGAATTATTTTGCCATTTTTTTAGAGCTTTTTTTCTTACTATAATATTTTATTTGACTATTATATCACATAGATCATGGAGTTTGGTTCCTTTTCATTTGATCAAAAAATAACATTGAAAACAAATAATATAGGTCATCTTGTAGCAATGGAGAGTTTCTGGCTCTGACATTTAAATGTAAATAGCCAAAGTAATAATGGCACTCTGTCAACTGCATTGTTGTGTTTCTGAAAAGGTAAAGTAAAATTAAGCATCTTCATTATTCATCATTTACAGGAATCGTCAAACACAAATTACAACAACATGCTGATACAACATTTTTGGTTTGTCTTCTCTCTCTGTAAACAGGAAAGCCCCGATAACAAAGTACCCATTGGATTCAGGTGCAACTTCTGCGTCGAGGTCCACCCCACCCTCCGAGCCATCTGCAACCACCTCAGAAAGCACGTCCAGTATGGAGAGGTCAAAGAAGGACATGTCAAGGTAAATGGAGTTGAGTTTTCTGAAATGAACGTATTGAAACTGTGTTTGCAACACAAATTAGAAGTTCTTGTTCTCCTTCTGATATAGGGACAAGACAAACACAGGTTGGAGAAGGGCTTCCTTACCCTGATGAAACAAAAAATACAAATATCAAACAGGCAAAAACTGGGGAAAGTAACACAATAGAGTATTTTAGCCATGTTCTAATATTTAAGTGCTTAACAAAGTTTCTCCCTCTATTTTAAAAGTAAAAGTAAATCCTTTTACTCACAATGAACTGACTCATTATGATTAAAAAGCTCTGCTGAGAAATAAAAGTAAAAGAAAACCAAGAAAATCCTCCAGTACCTCTTGCTCATCCACAACAACACAAGCCATAGAGAGAAAAATAGAGATGGGGTGTCGAGGTAAACATGTTTTGCCACATCCCACTAGACAAACACATTGACTGGCAGTTGCAGTGCCTTACTCTTGACCCGTATCAAGTAATTATGGCTGTTCGACTTGATTTTATCGCAATCCCATTTCGAGATGTTTCGTTGCCCGGCTCTAAGTCGAGGTGAAGTAACTGTTTTGATTGAGACCCTGGTGACACTGCATTTGAAGAATCCTCACTTTACCCATCCACAGTTTTTCTTCATCCTACTCTTTCTCTCATCCTCTCAGACCTGCGGTGATCTGCTTTAGTGGATGTTGGCTCTCTTTTCTCATTTTGTTTATTGGTAACAGAAGATTCTGGGTAGACAGTCTGTCAGCTTCCCCCAGAGAAAACAACTAATGCTGTCCCGGTCACATCGCAGTGGAGAGGAAAAGGAGCAGGGGGACATCGTGGTTGTGCTGTAACTTTTAGGGCAGTTGCGGGTAACCATTCCAACATTAGTATTCCACTGAGGCTGCCATGAGGGAAACAAGCCTCAGGATCCAACGCCTCACCACCATGGAGGCCTGGTTGCTTTATCAGACACTCGCTCTGTCCTTAAAATAGTTAAAATTTGACGGTTTCAGGCAAATAAGGAGCACAAAGACCTTTTTACTTGATGGAATAAACCGGCTGTTTCACACATTTTCAGAGAGTTAAAATTAAATGTTGCTTTTATAGTATCATAAGTTCAGTTCCTATTCCAGGACTGTGATGGTTTTTCTGCTAAAGCTGGATAAAAAAAAACAAGCTGACAGTGCACTCAGAGCAGACGAGATGGCAAGGTTGGCCCATTGGATGCCACATCTTATTTATGGCAGCATGAAGTGCAGGGTCAGGTCCTTCCACAGAAAAAATGAGCTTCCTCGGGGCGATAAAAAAGTCATGGTGATTGTCCGTCCACTTGTGATGACTGCAGAAAGTGGCCTGCAAACCAGCAGATGAGAGAAGAAGAGGGAATAGATGGAGGGATTTTATCCGCAGTAGGAGGCTGGTTTTGCTGGCAGGTATGGGCAGCTGCTCCAATAGCAAAGCAGACAGAGTTTTTCAAGTGGTCAGAGTTATTGCTTGTATTGTACTGTGTTCAGTGGGGTAGAACTGACTGAGACTTTGTCCACATGTAGGCTGGTATTCTTGAGAATGCGGCTGTTTATGTGTTTTGACATTCTGTCCACGTGCAAATAGAGTCTTTGGGTCACTGAAAATGTATATTTTGGAAAACTCGGGTTGTGCTCCAGCAGATGTTGCTATACTTCTGCTGGTTTCAGTGTTGCTGACTGGACTACACTGAAAAAACTCAGATCCGAGTGAGAGTATTTGTCTGATTTCAAGACAAAAAAAATCTCCCTAGACTGATTCTAATCCACAATTTCATTACATGTCTTAATTAACATCTTATTTGAAAATGAAATGGCATTTGCACAGAAACACACGCTAATGAACAGCTTTTGTGTGTTTTTGGATTTTAATGTGGATGTAGACATTTTTGAAAACTCCTGAACAGGATATTTTTTCAAACAAAGGAGTAAAAACCTCATTGTATGTAGCCTGAGGGTAATTAATTTGATAACCAGTGGTATCAAAAAGTATAGAAACTTGATGATCTTTAATAGTGGTGTGTATTGGCAAGAACTGGCAATGTGATATGCAGTGCATTACATCGCTTACGATATACCAGTGTTTCCCAAAGTGGGGCCACAGTGATGTCGAGCGGGGTGTGAGGCTTAAACAATGCCCACATGGTGCACTACTAGCATTGGCAAAGTTTGTTGGAGGATTTTCAGGTTAACTAAGGCCACCTGTAACAATACTGCTAAAAACAAAAATAAGAGCCACACTTGACCTTTCAGTTCACCTAATCCGTCACAGTGGCTGTTTTCACTGTTCTGTTTGATGGCCCAGTTCTGTAACCTCTGAAGAAAATGACAAAGATAAATTATAAAAAATTTGGTAATACGTTAGCAAACACTGACTAAGACTTTACTGATATGCATTTTTGTGTAGATGTGTATGGTGAAGGATATAGGCCTTGAATAAAGGATAGGGTCAGGATGTGTGATATATTGATTAAATCAATTCATTCAAATCATTTTTGCAGAAGATCAAAAAAATTAAAATCAAGATTTTTGTTCTTGACTCTTGATTCTTGACTCTTAGTCCTCTGGTTAGTTTTGGCACCACTTGAAAATATAAAAGCTGTTTTCATAGTTGTAGGCCTGGTCAGTTTTTCCATTGGCACATTTTGATGCTTGTATTTGATTTTTTTAAATCAGATTACATACTGAAAAGTAAGTCCCATGTTAGTATGATGTGAAAATAGTGCAGCTTTCAGTGTTCATGAAGACAAGCCTGCCTACGTCCAAGCTGTATAATGAATATTTATAACAAAATAACAGCATGAACCTCAACTAGTTATGGGATGTATTTCTATAAAAATAAGACAAATTTTATGTAATTTCTGTGTTGCTTGGAGGTTCTTTTAGGAGAAAAAGCAATTAAAACCATAAATCAGATCTGTAAAAAAAAATACATTCAGGGATTTTATTTCTAGGTCATATTGCCCAGCCCTAGTGTCAGGGAGACAAAACTGAAGGTTTTATTTCAGTGGACAGCTTTTTCTCAACTGAATGTTCACTGACTGTCCCAATAAACTGTTCGTCTTTATCTCTTTTTAAGACAATATTATACTTCTTGAGGTTGGGGCTGGCATAGAACAAACAAAGAAGGTTTTGACAAAGTGAACCGCCTCAGTCAGTTACCAAACATCCTCTGCTCTTTGTTTTTTCAGCAGGAGGTCAGCGAGGTCCCTCTGACGCTGCCTTCAGAGAGCTTAACCAATGGCGACCTGGGGGGCGATGAAGCAGCTGAAGCAGATGGCCTTGATAGACCCTCGGCTCAGATGCTGGTTTCGGCTGGTGTTGCTGTGGAGACACCAGAGCCTGTGAAGGACACCGTTGAAGGATGTTCAGCGGCCCTGGTGGCTGCAGCGAGGGCCGCCGTGGTGTCAGAGGATCAGCTGAAGCAGCGATTAACAGCAGGAGGTCATCCGTGTGCTCAGTGTGACCGAGTCTTCATGTCCATGCAGGGACTGAGGTCTCATGAGAGGAGCCACTCGGCCATGGCCATGTTCAGCAGAGAGGACAAATACAGCTGCCAGTACTGCCAGTTTGTCTCTCCGTTCAGACACAAGTGAGTGAGGAGGGGCAGGGTCTGTGACAGATAACTGTAATATTGATTCGACTGCAGTCTGCTGTGGTCTGTGCTCTACAGGCACTAATGTACTGCATGATGTACACAGGTAAACTCCTCAACCTAACCTCATTTATACAGTACAACACTTTTCATATGTGAAGGCAGGCAGCACAACGGGATCTGCAAAGGGCAAACAACAGTAACCTAAGTAATTGTTTAATGATAATAACAGTTAAAAAATATAAAAATTATGAAAGACTTAAACAGCGAAAGAAGGCAGGAAAGAGCAAATAATAAGAGAAGGAAAAACGGAAAAACATTCACTGATGAAAATGCAAACCCCAATTCCAGTTAATTTTGGACATTGTGTAAAAAGTAAAAACTTTTCAAACTATTCTCAATTGAATACACTTCTAAAACAAGATATTTAATAATCAACTTGAGAAACTTCTTTTTAATATTTTTATATTCCCTCATTTTGCATTTGACGCCTGCAACACTTTCCAAAAAAGCTGGGACAGGTGCAGCAAAAGACTGGAAAAGTTGAAAAATCCTATAGGAAAAACACCATTTTGGAACATTCCACTGGTAAACAGGTTAATAAGAAATAAATGAGTGTCACAAGCAATAAGAGGGCAAAGGTCACCACTTTGTGAACAACTATGTGAGCAAATAGTCCAGCAGTTTAAGAACAGTGTTTTTCAATGTACAGTGGCAAAGAATTTGGGGATTTCATCATTGACAGTCCTAATGTCATCAAAAAATTCAGGGAATCCAGAAAAATCTTTGCACGTAAGCAACAAAAGCCAACATTGAATGCCTGTGACTTGTGATCCCTCAGACAGCACGGCTTTATATTCAACATTCTTTTTAAAACATGAAAAGAATGTATTAGTTTGTGTTTTTACCGGAATCTTGATTGTTCTTTATTTTTTATTTTTCTTCTCATAGAAAGGTGAGGTCCCTTGCATAGGCCTGATGGCTTCTTTACCTCTCCTGACACATTTCTTTGTTTTAAACATTTCCAATTTGATTTTATGTAATCACTTACTGTGCAAACTAAATAAACCAAACTAAACATCATTCTGTAAAGGATATCACCACACGGACTCAGGAACGATTAGGAAAACCAGTTCTGCTGGTTTGATTCCCGTGTCGGTCTGGGCCTTTCTGTGTGGAATTTGCATTTTCTCCCTGTGCATGCGTGGGTTCTCTCCAGGCACTCCAGTTTCCTCCCACAGACCAAAAACTTAAGGTTGATTGGTGACCCCAAATTTCTGTGAATTAAGCGTGAATGGTTGTTAGTCTCTATGCGGCCCTGTGATTGGCTGGTGCATGGTTCAGGTTGTACCCGCCTCTCGCCCAGTGCCAGCTAGGATAGGCTCCAGCCCGACCCCCTCCGAAAGGGATAAGCGTTGTAGATGATGAATGGATGGACTGATGGATAAAGTTTTAAAAACCTTAGTGTGGGTCGTCTTACTTGAGAGTTTCTTATCATGTGTTACCACAATGGCTCAATCCTCTTCCCACCACCTATGAATAGTTATTCAAAGTTATAACAATATGTCAGCCCTCTATTAAGTACACTCTGTATCTCTGGAGGAAGTCTTCACTGTTATATACTGAACTTTAACCTCTAACAACTGCCGCTCTACAAATCAAACTGAACGCAGACTCATTGTGGGCAGACCCCACTTTTACACTTTTTATTCTGTTTACCTGATCACATCCTCTGAATCTTCCATCTTCTCTTAGATTTACCGCCTCCTAGGAGAGTAAGGCAAACATTACAGCGAGTCTGAGATTTTTGGTGGGGGTGATTTGTTTTATCCATCACAGAGACGCAGAGTGAGAGAGAGACGGAGCGAGGGGGGGAGGGAGAAGAGAGGAGAAGAGAGAGTCCTCATCTCCTCTGAGCTCCCAGGTGTAATCCCTCTGTACTGTATGAGCCCTGACCCAGAAACAAGCTGCATTCCCGTGCCACCTAGGAGGCTGGCATTAAAAACACAGCCACCGTCCCCACAGGCACACGTGCACTCGGCCCCACCAGGGGATTGTGGGTAGATGAGTTCACCCCACGACTCCTTGTTCTATCGTCATTGGAAATGTGTTGTTTGTGGGGTAAACAGAGAGGAGCACTTCAGACGCTGCAGAAAACACCCCGCTGTTTAAAATCATCAAAGAGGAAGCTCTCTTATCCTCATCCTCTTTTTATCTGCTATTCTTTTGTACCTACTTAAGCCTGGGAAATATTGACCTTAAATAATAGTCTAAGAGTTTTTAACTGAATTGAGAAACACAAAATGCATCTCTGTTACTTTTGTACTTCTAAAAAAAATAATAAATGGTTTAAGAATACCTCAATCAAAACTCAACTTTAGTTTTAGAGCAGCTTTCATACATAATGACATGTAGACCAACGTGATTCGGACAGGAAATAACTGTAGCAATAAAACAGAAGTAATAAAAACAATTTAAAAAAGACAAATATGTTGATATATTAAATCTAAATACATATAAAATAAAAATCAATACTGAAAAAAACATTCAAAAGTTAGAAAGATTGAACAAAATACCAGGGCTAAAACGACTCAAAACTAAGATAAACAAGAAAACAATGCCCAAATCACCGCATATTAAAGCAGAATATGTGTATATTAGTAGCGTCGATATAATCAAAGTAAAATTCTAATCATACTGATAGCTGTTTTATTCTGTTTCAACAAAAATACAACTTCAAGGTAGTCAGTATTGGATTTTTAAAAATGCAATCATCAAAACTTGCAGACAAACTTGTTTAAAGTAAAATACATTTACATATTTTCTTTATGTTTATGTGGTGAAAAAGTCTTCTTCTCTTAATATTTTAAGTTTTCTCATGGTAGGGCAGGGAAATAAAATCCTCACACCTTGCTTACTTTTGTCTTGATACACAACGAATATAGTGCATGTGTTTCTTTACATTACTGATGTAAAGTTGTCCATAAATTTAAAAAAAAATGTTGTAGAAGTGTTATTTTGTTATTTTGTTTAATATCTCAAGGCAGACCAAATCCATACAAATGCAAAATAACCTTTTTTTAACTGTATGACATTATCTTAGCAGTCTGAGCATAATCATTTGCTTTTACTGCCTGCTAAGAATCGAAAAGCATTTTATAACTAATAAAATATTTATATATAATGAACAAAAATAACTGACATTTTGTTTAATTTCTAAAATTGGGTAACATTTGAGTTTGAGGAGTAAGTTATTAAAATTAAGCAAACGTATGTATTGGAAAAGACCAATTATTCACAAATCCCTGTTTCGTTTAGCTCAGTTTCCAACAAAAGTCAGAAGTTAATTGGAGATTTTAATGGACTTTAGGGGTAAAAAACTTCAGGTACATATACAAATTAATGCACTTAAAGTACTTGTGGATTAAACCATTAACAAATTTGTTAATTTTTATGTAGTTTTTTAAACACCTTACCATGCCTTGCTGTACATCATTTAATCAGCCTTGTTCCTCCATCTCCTTCTCATATCCACTCTTCTAATGTTCTTGTGTTTTTTATCTCCTCTCCAGTCTGGACAGACACGTGCAGTCTCACCACGGGCATCACAAGCCCTTCAAGTGCAAACTGTGCCCCTTTAAATCTGCCTACTTGAGCCGCCTGAAGAGCCACCTGCATAAGGCACACACAGGTAAAAAAACAGAGCCTCACACACGCGCATATTTTTAATCACATCTCGCAGCTGTATCCATGACTAACAAGGTATTCCCAGATCAGAATAAGCAGCCTCCTGTTTATCATCTTCTGTATAAAGGTACAGTGCTGGATTTAGCTTATGCAGCAAAATGTAACCAATAGAGGAACAGCTTCATCTTTCTCTGAGTACAGATGCTACACCTGAAGACCAGAACCACGAGTGTTAATATGGGAATCCAGTGAGACAAAGTTCCAAAATTAACATATTATTATTATTTTTCTTTTTTTTATTTTTATTGGGTTGTCAACATCACACATGTCCATAACAATGTACAAATTACCCAGTTTTTTACTTATATAAACACACATGCCATATCATAGAAGGTGAACCATTAACATATTATTATAGATATTTTCCAAATCCCGTTAAAAGTAGTAGTTTGTACTCTTCAGAGCACTGTAGTTAAGATACAGTATTAGGACAGCAGCTGATGCTACCTAAGCATCAATCTTCTCTCACAGTGATAGACATCACCACTCCTTTGAATGTCTTATTTCAAGAGGTGTCTGAATCTAAGGATTAAGCTGTCAAATCCGATCGGTCATTTTTTGCCTTTAGTCAATTAATATTCAACTACAGTGAAATACACCAAACAACTTTAAAGGGATACGCCAACATTTTTGTTGTTTTTGTAGCAGATAGACACCATTCTTTCAACTGTGTGTGCAACAACAAGGAAGAGACGGGCAGAGCTCTCCCACCGCTAATTAGCTTAGCTCAAACACTGGGAGTCAATGGGTAGTGTTAGCCTGCCTCTGCCTACAGTCATCAGATAAACTCTTCCACAACTCTATTCGGCCCTGTGTGCTTGTTGTGATGCATTTTTTTTTTTTTTTTTACAGCGTTATGTTAAGTTATCTATTTTAAGTAGGTCAACAAAACAAAGAATTTATTTACGAGTAGAAGGAAGATTGATACTGAGGATTATGGACAACTTTGTGAGAGAGAACAAGGATAATTTCTTTGCGACTGACGAAGATCCACAACCTTAATTATTTGAACCAGAATGATATGCACACACAGTCGAAAGAATGGTATCTATGATGGACTCTGGAGTGAGGCAGGACATGAAAACAAAAAAATGTTGGCATATCCCTTTAAACGAACAAACTGTTGAGTATCCATATGCTGAAGTTCCATCAACCAACATTGTTAACGACTGAAGGAGACGAAAGATCAGTTAGAACTTTGACAATGATTATTGAAAAGCTGGCTAAGATATCACAAAGATGAATCAGAAATAAAAAGCTAAGAAGTTTGTCTCTGTAGGTGGAGATTTGCCAAAGTTACAGGGCTTGGAAGCTTAGTGTTTTTACGGGTTTAAGGGAGACCCTTCCCCATTCGATTCTATGTTAGCTTAGTTTGTAATTACTATAAATATCCTCAAAGTTAAGATCACAAGGTTCATTTAATTATTGTTTTTTTTTTTTTCAAAATGTATGGAAGTGATAAAAATAGCTTTTCATCATCTGCATGGACATAAAAAAATGAGTTACATGTTTAACACATGATTTAAACAGTGATTAATTTTGGTAAAGTATAAAAGTGCATTGATTAGTGGCAGTTAAAGTTGTGTCCTTTTAAACATCAGTGTTCAAAACACATAAAGAATCAAATTTAGATCCAGATTTTTGCACGATGACTTTAAATTAAAGTGATATTGTTTACTGACATAATTAGAAACCTTCAGAATTTAAAAAAAAAAACCTGATTTCCCAACTGCGCTCTTATTTTATTACTTTATTCCTATGGTAAAGGAGCCAGACTGCAGACAAACCACAGACATACTGATGAAAATGCAAAAAAAGGCTCCACCTGAGCGATCAATACATGAGCAAAAGAAACAATCTTTTAAGATGGAGGAACCAGACAGGCCAATTTTCAGAAAGCATTTAAGTGCTCTCCACCGTCTGATCAAAGGGAACGAGAAACCGGGGCAGGAGTTAACAACCTGTGCAGATAATTGATATAGAACGGTTTGGATTTGCTGTTTGGTTCTGAAAATGTTGTCTGGTGTTTGTGTACAGTTTGTGAAATCATCAGATTTCATCAGTGTGAGTTTTTCTTTAACTCAATATTTTACTCTGCAGTCCAACAAGCTGAAGAAACAGGAGGGGTTGAGAAGTTTAGTTCAAACGTCCTCGTCTAGATGTAGTGATGCTCTTTTGATTTGGCAAAGATCATCAACTGAATAATAAATAATGTGGCATGCATCAATGTTAGAAGCTAATGATTATCTGTTGTGTCACGTTGTTTACTGATGTAAGGTCGTTCACCTGAGTGCTGCTTTATGGATGTTTTTATTTGAACAGAAGAATGAGATCAGATTGGAGAATTAAATCATCCTAGAGGGGCATAAACAACATAAAAACAAAATGCAAAACACATAAATACTTGTTGTTTATTTGTTAGGGTCCCATTAGCTGTACTCAAGAGCATGCCGCTCTTTTGGGGTCCTCGTAAAAACATAGTGACAAGCCCATAAAATATACATTTGAAATCATAATAATAATGTTATTATATAGTAGGTGTCGCCTGTTGGACAGTTTTATAGTCAAATATCAAAGAAAATGTTAATAATGTTAGAGTTTGACTTCAGCTTTGAAAAAGATCAGAGAGACATGTTTCTTCTTTATTTTAAGAGGAGGATTTATTCAATAACAAGTAATATACACATCATCATAAAGCTTTTTTTAAAAGTCAGTACAAATATTTACAAATGAGTCATAAAATAACATTACTAATAGGGATGCACTATTAGATTTTTCCCAATATCTGAAATGCCAATATTTCTAAACTCATTATCGCTGATATTGATATTGATATTTTGTGTCAAGGGCACAAAGTCTCTACTTAACTAAAATGAACCTGTTTCTTCCATGATTACAGAATCAGAAATACTTAAAATTTAAGATAAGTAAGAGCATAATAGAATTAAAATAAGTAGAAACGACAACGTGGAAAATCTTTACGACATAGTAATTTCCCTTAATGATGGAAAAAATAAAAAATAAGCAAAAGTGAGACTATATGAACAAAGGCTAAAGAATTTACACTATTAAGATTATCAATATATACAATAAGAAAATAAAAACAAAATCACTGACAGTAAGAACACAGTTTGACAGTAAGGATATTGCACTTGTTAAGGAGAATATAAGAAGTATATATCAGTATATTTATATATCATTAATACACCAGTATGTAGAAGCTCTTTAACAGAACACGTCCATACCAACAGTTTTTATCCAGCACTATCTTTGTACAGTACAAGTCATGTGTTAGTCCAGCTGTTGACTAAATAAATCATTTATGATCATCTTTCAGGTGAACAGCACACGTATAAGTGCTTGTCCTGCCCGTTCTCCTCAATGACCATCAGCCAGCTGAAGGAGCACTCCCTGAGGGACCACGGCGAGGTTTTGACCCTCCCAAAACTACGGGCTGCTACACAGGCTGCACACACCGTGCCCAGGCCACCACCACGGGTACCCAGCCCAACAGAGGAGAGCCCCCTGGCCCCAGATGGTAAGAAATCATAACTGGGGTCGAACATCGTTAAGATTTGATCAGTTCAGGTTCTGCTGATCGAATCCTGTTCCACTGGGGAGTGCAAAATAGAATAAATATATCAAGATTAGTTTGCCAAGTTAAGGCTTTAACAACAGTTAGAATGTATCTGTGAATGCTGAATATAAAGGAAGAGCCCTATTGTGAATAGAAGTTAAGTTATAACACACTGAACACAATGCGATTCCAAGTTTACCCTGTGTTAAAGGAAATGCTTCGTCATGTTTTTTTAACTACATTCCTATTAAATGTCTTTATTGCAGAAGCTGACACTATCTTTTTAGTGACGTTACCTACATACTATCTGCTGCTGTGGCCTGACATGATCCTCCTCACAAAACTTTATGTACATGCTGCGTCACATGTGACATAATGCCACAGCAACACAGCAGGTCCTCAAAGATGCATAAAACTTTAAAGGACAGCAGTCTTCACACCCAGGGTTAATCACTAAAAAAAGAGTTTGACAAGAGAAACCGAAACTTGCACGGCTTGTTAAATCCATGAAACTCGGAGTGGGTTCTCAGCTCCAGGCATAGTCATAATCATATAGTTATCAATTTCAGTTCCAACCTGTAAAGATAAGAGATGCACCATGTTTCATATAATATTACTGGAGCGATATCGGTATCAGCAGATAATTGCCATAAAAGTTGATTATTAGTATCGGCAGATATGAACATTTTTACCAATATTTACAGCCAATATTTTGAACATATAAATTGGCCAAGAATATCACATGTATTGACTGTAATGATTGGCAAAATGTACAACAATCACTCAGGGTGAGGAAGAGTAACAGGAAGACTGAGGATGCGAATGTAGGAACAGCCAGCTAGTAGCCATATTTTTATTTATAATTATTAATAATTGTATTATTTATTTATATCTGTCGTATCTATATTACTTTTTATCTGCTATATAATGCTGCTGCTGGAGCCTCAATTTCCCCGTGGGAGTCTTCCCAAGGGATTGATAAAGTTCTAGCTAATGTAATCTGACAACAATCAACATGCGATGTCCATTTCTATGAATCAAAATGATCATTTATAAAAATAAAATAGTGTGTTTCTTGCCTTAGACCTGTATCTAACACAAATGGTCTGTAACCATAAAAGGAACATGTCAGTTTTACTTAAGCAAGGTATGATATCGATATCGGTATCAGTGATAATGAGCGTAGAAATACTGGCATATCGGATATCAACAAAAATTCAGTATCTTACATCTTAAGTAAAAATATATGAACAAATCAATCTGTCTCTCATCAAAATAAAGAGGAAATGTACATTTTAAAAATGTTCAAAACTGGTTATAAGACATTAACATTTGAATTAAACCGTTTCATATGTAGCTTTCAGACTTTTCATTACTGCCTCAAACACATTTGAGTGGTTGAACATTTTTGGAATTTTGTGTTTCTCTCTGAGGAGCATGGTGGATGTGAGGCCAGTTAAAGACTCCTGTTCAAGACTATCAATGTAAAACATGAGAATATCTTTCGATATGTAGAATTAGACACAAGCTTCTGCAGGATTGTTGTTTAGCTCTGGATTGCATTGCATAAAGATTTTAGGATTCTGTAGGCTGATCTTTGACATCTTAATCCATCTTCGGTGTGGACTTTGACACCTTTTTACTGAGTATTTCCCCTTCAAAGGGACACCTTCACTTTAGTTTGGCGAAGCAGCAAACTCCCTGCTGTGATGCCCCGCTGTAGGTGTTTCAGCGTCCGTACATTTGCTGCTCCAGCTCGCAGACTGTTCGTGGCAGCAGCTGTCACCTTGCTGCTGGAGCTGAGGAATCTTCCCTGGAGCCGAAGCAGGGCGGCATTCCTCACAAACCAACCACCGCCGTCAGCTGTGCCCGGCCGAGACAAGTGGAGCATTGAGAGAGAGCGGAGCGGACATATTAGATTTCTTTGCTCTGTGCCAAAGAGGCTACCTTCAGCTGAAAGTCCAAAATTAGGTCCAGTTTTCAGAGGAAAATAGTGTTGCATGTTTTGAGTGGGTTTGGCTCTAATTATCCACAACGGCAAAGCTCCTGTGAGGACTTTTAGCTGGTAATGAAGCAGACTGAAATTAATACTGGTGCTTCCTCATGAGCCAAAAAAGCAAACAAGACAAGCTTCTACAAAATTGATGATTTGTGTTTTGTGATATCCTCGCCTCAGAGCAGGTAATAGCCAGGGCTGAAGGCATCCCGATTTTGATTTATCTCTCTGTCTAGCCATTCGTGTGCAGGCCATTTCTTAAGATGTTTTAGGGACTTTCCCTAAATAAATATTCACTCTGATTCAGGAGATCACTGGTCTTATGCTCATCGTCTCTTGAGGACTTTATATCTGAAGAGTGCTTCAAGGTTTTTTTTTTCATATTTATATCAATCCCTTCATCACACATAAATCTACCTTTCTTCTTGACCCACTGCTGTGCTTTCAGTGTCTAGCAGTGGGATACATTACCAAGGCCCATCAGGTGGTAGTTATTATTAAAGCACCAATCAAATGTTTTCCAGGCTCTTTCAGTTCCTGGAAGGTAAACTCATGGAAGCTGCCTTTACTGGCACCATATTTGCCACCTGAAGCTTAAGTCAAGGCTATCCACTAAAGGAATTGTCTGAGGTCAGTGGGTTTGAGCATGACACAGCCCTTATTCTACAAACCCCAATTCCAATGAAGTCGGGACATCATCTTTCCTCTTGACAACACTCAGTAAGCATTTGGAAACTGAGGACATTAATTGTTGAACTTTGTGGGTGGAGTTATTTCAACAGACTGGGAGCTCTGCTGTTGTATTTTGCGCTTCATAATACTTCACACATTTTCAGCGGGAGACCGATCTGGACTACAGGCAGGCCAGTCTTAACCTGACAGTTCCATATATCCGCCACAGAAATATTTCACTAGTCCACCTGGAGAAGAGCCCGTAGAAAATGTTTTCAGGGGCAGAACCTTCAAAAACAACTGCAGCTGGTGATTGGACGATCGGTCTGCCAGTCACACTCATCACAGACCAATCATATGAAGCCACAGTATGACGTAGCAGCTCGACCCTGTTGTTAGCCGTTAGCTAAAACTACGTTTCAGTCCTTAGACTATCATCTTACATTAAATTATACTCACACAGATGTATCATTTACCACTTATATGTGACATGAACCTCGTCAACGGCAATCCCCACCAAGTTCTCCAGCTAATTTTGAGGAGAGCATATTCCATCAGGTATCGTTGAGTAACCACGACTACCATAGACTAACCGGCATCACCTGCAAGGATTTAGGTGTTCTCTGCCAGCAGTGATTCAGGTCAGGAATAGAGCAAAAACATGATTTCCCATAAGAAAGGCTTTACGTTACGTTCTTTGCTCCTCTTTTAAAGAAGTTTATTCCATTTCTAATAAAATCGCAGATATTTCAGCATCCACAGAGACCGCTTCAGAAGACGCCATTGTTTTCAAACATGCAGTCCCTTCCTGCTGTCGTCACATCTTCAGTTTCCGCCTCTCTTCCCTGATTGGGCCGTCTGGCTTTTGGCCAGGAAGTCATAGGAGATTTAAGCTTGGCAAGATGGATGTAGGCCAGTCTAGTACCTGCACTCTTTTGCTACCGAGCCACGCTGTTGTAACACGTGCAGACTGTGTCTTGGCATTGTCTTCCTGAAATAAGCAGGAATGTCCCTAAAAGACGTCCCTTGGATGGCAGCATATGTTGCTCCAAAACGTCTTTCAGCATTAATGGTGCCTTCACTGATGCCCCTTGCTCGTCAGTGACTGAGCGTTTTGTTTTGGAGATATGTTTTTGAACATCTTTCAGCTTTTCCAGTCTTTGTTAAACCTGTCCCAATTTTTTTAATCAGCTTCAAAATGAGTGAATCTTTTATAAAACAGTTATTCAGTTTGAACATGAAATATCTTGTCTCAGTATTTAATTGACTATAGGACATGAAAGATTTGCAAATCATTATATTCTGTTTTTATTTATGTATCACACAGCATCCTAACTTAGTTGGAATTTAGGTTTGAATCGAATTATTGTCTTACCACAGCTCTCATCTAAAAATACAATAATTTAAATTATGACAGAATTCATTGCCCGGCCCTGTATTTGCTGCCGCAGGGTAGGTGTCAGACAAGGACCAACTGTGAGCTGCCAAAGTGTATGTGTTTACATGTTTTACTCTAATGATTAACAGTGAGTGATATGTTTGTTTTTAAAAGGCCACAATTTATGCAAACACAGGGCAAAATCAGGTCAGAAATGAGAGGCGCTGCTTTGTCCACAGGAGGGCGCTAAAACCACTGACACCAAAAGTTCCACACAGGAGCTTTAACTTGTGTTGGCTTTTTTTAACAATGAATCTGCCAAAAACTATTTGAATTTTTTCATCTATGACTTTTTGCTTACTTTTAAAGCATCCCTTATATCATGAGGTATTTAAGGTCTTTCTTTGTCCCACATAATCCATAAAAAAAATCCATCTCATGACAGGGTTTTGTAACCTCATCTCCATACGTCTCAACAATACAGCAGATATTAAAGCATGATTCAGCTGCAGCATTGTTTGACTCGTATGAATCCCTCTACCTCCTCTGAAAAAGTGAGAAATTGAATGTTAAGCATTTTGTAAAGTAAAAGTTTTTCAAAAAAGTTTTCTTTTCTACATCAATGCTTCCTCCGTATCAGTGCGGGTGCTGAACGGGGCATTTTTCACATGGATAGATATTCTATTAGTGTCACTGCGGTTTATTTATTGATGTGTCGGAGGCTCAAAGTAGGACGAGAAGATGAGCTTGCTCACGGAGATTATAGACTCTGAAGAAAAAGGGAATGAGAGGGAAAAAAGGAAAGAGGGGACGAGTGATGACTGTCTCAGTTCTACGTCTGTGAGGCAGCATTTGTTCACCTCACATGAAAAGAATCGAGTGTAGTCTGCTGATATTTATTTTACTGAACACATTAATGCACGTAAAGAATGTATTATATCTGTGTGTCTCTTGTTCTTTGCACTGTTTCTGCCTCAGGAATGCTTTGAGGGATTTTCTTTTAACTTTGCATAAACTTCAACTCTGACTCATGGATGAAATAATTCAATTTGTAAGGTCAAAGGTCAAGGTCACTATCCCAAAGTTTTGTTTACACTATATTTCAAGAATATGTTCAGGTATTTTTCTCAAATTTGACTCAAACTGACACTCCAACTTTACGGTGAACCAGTCAGATTTTGGAGGTCAAAGGTCAGTGCACCTTTACATATTATTATATTTGTTTATTTATTTATTTATTTTACATGGGCACAGTTACAATGGTGCTGTAACATTTAATAATGAAGATGTCCTGATGCGCTGCTAAAAGTGTTTGTAGCAGAAGAATAAATGACAACAGCCATATATGTGAGGCTTTAAGAAGTAATAGATTAAAATTATAAAGATGATTAAAAGCAGAATAATAAAACAAGACAACAAAAATTGTCAAGAATTCAGTACAACTATAAAAATAGTGAAGTCAAAAATGTAGACAGAATAAAGTACAGTAAAATAGACAGCTAAGTAGATGCAGACAGTGCTTCTGTTGTTTTATGTTGTGTTGTTTTTCCTTTAGCCAGGATTTCATACAATTATTAATATATAATATATAAGTGAGTGTAACAATGTAAGGTTTATGCCACAGCTTCCCTAAATCAATAGCATTAGTAATTACCAAAGCCATTTTTGTGTTTCTGTAATGGTTAATGCACCTGTACGTAGAAGCTTTTTAACTGAAGTTATATTTTTAATGCTAAAATCTAATTATAATTGTTAACCCTGATTTTTTTTATTCGAATGTTTTACAAAAAATACCAGGAAAAGTAGTAAAGCGCATTATCATTTCCTGATTAAGATGTCAACTAATTATTTACTTGCATTCCTGAACAGGAAAATGAGTTTTTAGTTGTTGAATACTTTGCTTGATTAATGTCTGACCTCTCAGAGAAGCCCATTGAGTGGCACTACAGGGACCACCACGGAGGCAAGAAGCTCTCCAAGTCAAAAATATATATATTTTTAATGTTAATAAAAGAAGTACAATAATAAAAATAATTAAAAGTAAAGCTTGCTATCTGATATTTTTAAATCAACATGCATATCTCAAAAGCAGAAACATGATTTTAAGATTTTTTTACAGCAATATAATGGACCAAGCCAAAATGAAAAATACATGTTGGTCAATAAAATGTGACCTTTAATGTTCTATAAACAAGGTGGTAATGATAGAAAGTTTCAAACTTTTTAACGTCATAAACAGCATCACTCTCAAGAAAAATCCAGTGAGGTTGGGAACCAAAGATCTGAACAATGTTCTGTTAATTGTTAAGTTGATGTTCACTTCCTTCTGCACATTTTGTTTCAACATGCTGAACATTTTCTCTCTCTCTGTCTGCTCTCCTCTCAGACCCGTCCTATCTGGAGCCAGCGGATGTTCGTCAGCAGCTCAGTCACTACCAGCTGGCCTCCCGCAGTCAAATGTCTTCCGGCTCAACACCTGGTGGCTCAACGGTGGCTGACAATCGACCAGACGGCATCCTCACTTGCGAGTTCTGTGAGTTCAGCTCCGGGTACATGCAGAGTCTGCGCCGGCACTACAGGGACCGCCACGGAGGCAAGAAGCTCTTCAAGTGCAAAGACTGCTCCTTTTTCACGTGCTACAAGTAAGAAATCAGGACAAAACAGTCAAATACATTTAAGGACTGAATTATAAGTCTGAAAGTTCCTCTGTTTGTCACAGGAATAACTTCTCCATGCACGTGGAGGCCGGTCACAACAGTAACTCACCTGAGGACGTCCCAAAAGACCTTCGCTGTCCTCTCTGCCTCTATCACACCAAACACAAGAGCAATATGATCGACCACATCGTCCTGCACAGAGGTAACCTTGCAAGCAGCTGGATTTGCCAGAATTTGTCTGTCATCGGGCAAAGCTTCAAGCCGAAACACCTGTTCCTGGTCAGAGAATGACCAAACTAATGAATGTCCTTTGGGGAGAAAGAGGCTCGAGTGCAGCTTAGATGTGCCAAAAGCAAAAGCAACTGGAGGCCTGCCCTGCACAGGATGAACCAATTTTTTGGAGATTTTCAGGACTCTTTCACACGTGTCAGGAGGGCTGGAGTGTACATGTTAAATAGCCAGTCTGTCTCTTCAGTGCTATCGCATTTAAATGACAAGTTCACAGCCAGAGTCTTGTCAATAAAGCTACATATATGCAAGCGTGGTTGTGTGTTTGTATGTTCAAACTATCACATTGAAAAAAAAAATCCTAATTTAATACGACTTGGCTCCTCCATCCTGCTAGTGTAATTATTGTTGTTTTTATTGCAATTATTACTGTTATTATCATTAAAAAAAGTGTTAAGTTGGCATTGTCAATTACTTATTCATACATATATACATTATTTTCTCCTTTTTATTTTTATTTTTTTCTTCTCTTATTTCTTTCATTATAATTATTAGTGTTCCTTTTGGCTGTCAAATAATTGTATCATTATTATTATTATTATTATTATTATTATTATTATTACAAAAAAGTGTTAAGTTTGTCAACTACTTATTTATATATCTATATATACATATATATTTATCTTCTTTCATTTTAGTTTTTTTCTCCTTTTATTTGTTTTTTTATTGTTATTATTGCTCACTGCCTAATATTTGTAGTATTAATTATCATTGTTATTATAATTATTATTACTGTTATTATTATTATTCAAAGGGAGTCCCTCTGAACAACAACAAGTAATAACATTATTTTTATAATTATTAATATTATTATCATGATTATTATTATTATAATTATTATCATTAGTATATTCAGAGGAGCACGAGGTCAGAGGGAGTCAAACATGATTCGCAAGAGGATTGGTGCAGCTTAATATTAATATTATTTTTTATATTATCATGCGAGTCTTGTCAGTATCATTACACTATCATAATATCATTATGATTCACAAGGGGTTTGGTACAGCTTATTAATATTATTATTACTATAAGTCTTATCATGCAAGCCTTGTTCCTATCTTTATTATTGCCTTAACCACCATTAAAATCATAAATATCTTTGTAATAATACAACTGTGAATACTACCAATCATATTCTTAGGTAACACACACGCACACGACCGCAAAAATGCTGTTCACATGTTGTTTGTCTGTCTGTCCCACTGTAGTGTCTTATTGCACAATAAATACATATATATATATATATATATATATATATATATATATATATATATATATATATATATATATATATATATATATATATATATATGTATATATATATATAAACCATATAAAATCTGCACCTCCCTCCATATTCTCCTCCTGCTTATCGACAAACACCTCCTCCTCTGCGCTCTCGGTAATCCTCCTTCCCTCTCTCCTCCGTCTCCTCCAGAAGAGCGTGTGGGCCCGTTGGAGGTCAGCCGATCCAAGCTGTCGCGTCACCTTCAGGGCCTGGTGTTCCGCTGCCACAAATGCACCTTCACGTGCTCCAGTGACCAGGCTCTGCAGCTGCACCTGCAGAAACACGCTGAGATCAAACCGTACCAGTGCCAGCTGTGCTACTACGACACCAGCCGACGGAGCCAGCTCGAGGAGCATCTACGCATGGAGCACAAGGTCAGAGGGAGTCAAACATGGTTTAGAGGTTTGGTGTAACTATGCTCAGAATGATACTTACTGGTGATTGGCTTATGAGGAAATGTTTTGAGAAGAGGGGATGATTTGACAACGGCTGACATGATGAAGAAAATCTGAAATAAATGATAAAATTTTATTCACAGTGACGTGACGGTATCAGCAATCAAACTGTTCTTCTTCAGCTAGTGCCAGTGCAGTTAAGACTACTAGAAAACAAGGGCAGTGCTTAGAAATTAGAGCGTAAGAGTAGCTGCTGACTAAGCGGTTGTTCTTCCATCAAACTGTCTTATTTCAGATCAGCCTGAACAGTTTGTCAGCAGGGATGGGCAACTTGTGGCCTGGGGGCCACATGCAGCCCTCTTTCTACTTTAAAGTGATACGCCAACAATTTTTTTTTCTTTTCGTGTCTTGCCTCACTCTTGAGTCCATGACAAGCAGATAGACACCATTCTTTCGACTGTGCGTGTGGGAACAAGGAAGAGACAGACAGAGCTTACCAACTGCTAATTAGCTTAGCTCAATCGCTGGGAGTCAATGGGAAGCATTAGCCTGCCTCTGCCCACAGTCATCAGATAAACTCCTCAGCAGCTCTAAATTGTCCTGTGTGTTTGTTGTGACTCATGTTTTTTTTACTGTGTTATGATACATTTTCTTCTACTATCACTGTATTATCTTCTTCTACTCCTAAACAGAGGGTTTGTTTTGTTGACCTACTTCCGCGGTGGTTTGCGCTGGAGATGTGACGTTAACGAACGAGTCGAGTCTTTTCACAGAAAAAAAACAGTGCATATCCCTTTAAAGCAGGGGTGTCAAACTGATCCAGTAAAGGGTCACTGTGGCTGCAGGTTTTCATTCCAACCAAGCAAGAACACACCTGATCCAACAAATCAACTGTGTAAAGACAATCCAGTTGATTGAATAATTTGCATCAGGTGTGTTCTTGCTTGGTTGGAATGAAAACCTGCAGCCACAGTGGCCCTTTACTGGATCAGTTTGACACCTGTGCTTTAAAGTCACCTTGATATCCCTGACAAAATTTGCTGACCTGAAACACTACATGCACTAGTCCATTTATAAAATAGAAAGGGTTTGGAATAGTCAGAACCTTTCAAGAGCATATCAAGCATGTGATTGGACAATATTCTGTCAATCACATTTATCATGGGTTAATCAGAACCATACGACAGAGGAAAAAGGACAGAACATAAGCCAATTCGTTAAAAACAAACTCAAAGCATGTCAGAAGTGAGCAAAAAATATGCTGTCTATAGAGGAGTTTGTAGTGTTGAGATTTGTTTTTCATATAATAAAGAAATGTGGTCCAGATTCGATTAAACTGCCACTGAAGCTGTTAGCATCTGTGCTAATCTCTGTACGAGCTGTCACTTCCTTCTGTCGTCTCCCACCTCTAGCTGCATTTTGCCGCTCACATTTTTGTAGGAGCTTGGCAATACGCAACGGCTGATTAGACATTGAATCAGTGCAGATGGATCTTGCAGTGCAGATCCATCTGCACTGCAAGGTTATGCAATCATAAACACAACCCCCAGAACATTTGCAGTTCCAACATGTTTTGCCGGGAGTTTGTGCTACAGAATGGCTCACATTTTGCCCTTTACGCCACGGCAGTAGCGTCTGCCTTCTACATTGTCTGTTTGGCCCATAATAAATGTGATTGACAGAAAGATCCTCCAATCGCTTGCTGGATATGCTTTGTAATGGTTCTGCCCGTTCCCAAACACCTTCTATGGGCCGTTTCCTAAATAGACTAGTGAAATATGTTGAACGATCTGTCAGGTGTGTCAGGTTAGTAATTCTCAAAACCACAACACATTCTTCTCACTCAGGTTTTAAGAATTTGAGAATATTCTGGGAGCCAAATGGGAAGCTGTGGGAGGCCACCAGTGGATAATCACTGGTTTAGATCAATATGGCGAATCGGTTATCACATTGGTATTGATAAAATCTTTTCACATCCCATCCCCAGTCTCAGTGCACATTATAACCAAAAGAAATGTGTGTGGTGCACTTAGATTGGAACCAAAACAAATGATAAAATTCAGAACCGCTGCCTCATTCTGGTGCAAGAGAGAAACACTTTCAGTGACTCCCTTGTTGTTGCCATACATTGTGTTTAGCATAAGGTTCTTAATGTGTATAATTAAATTTAATCAGATGGAAAACGATCAGTCGATTCTCATTACACCGGTCCATAAAATCAGTCAGGTTTATTAAAGTATGTAAATTGTTTGTTCCTCTCTGCAGATCCTTTTTTATTCCTCTATTCAGACTTCCTCCAGATATTTATAAGGCGACCACAGGGAGGTGTTTTTTTTTTTAAAACAGACAGAATGCTGCACAAGATCAGAAAACTAAAACTGAGTGCTTCACCCAGACAGAAAAAAAAGATGAAAATTTCTGTGAAATAACAAGCGAAGGATACAGACGACTGTAATGGCATCAATTTGCTGCTGCTTCAGTTTTTTCTCATCAAACCTGAAATGAGGTTTCATCTTTAAGTCTCCTGCAGCTAATTCATGAGATGATGTGAGAAAGGAGTATTTTAGAAGTTAATGGTAGGTTAAACTTTAAAGTGCACACAGTTTTCATTCTTTTCATGACTAGATTGTTGATTTTTAGATGAGCTGACATCATTGTTGAGATGCAGAATAATAGAAAAGGACAGCATGAGCAGGGCTCCTCCTGGGTGGGACAGACAGCCAGAGTTATTCATGCTGGAGGAGTAAAGTGTAGACGTGGTCACTGCTGGGAATAATGGTGCTCCACGTCTGAATCTTTAGGGAGTATTGCTTAGAAATATAGCAAATAAGTCATAAAATCAGATTATCTATTAGTAGTTCTTGTATTATTATGTAATGTGTCCTTTAATTTTGGAAATCTTATTCATTGTTGAGCATTGACCTTTTTTTAACCAAACCATTTTTTGTAGTTAATTTTAATTCTTTATTCTTTAGAGATTTCCAATCTTTCAGCTATAGCCCCCAATAAAGGGGACTTAGGGCCCCACACCTTTAGAGAGGTACAAACCCCCTCATTATTTATGTCCTCAAGGCTGGAATTAACCATTAGGACAACTGAGCAATTGTACAGGGGCCCAAGACATTAACCCTTTGACTGGCATTGTAACCATGCGGTTGACTTTTTGCCGCCATACCACTGTATTTAAAATTTTGAATGCCCATCTTTGTCTGTTTTCCTTATTCCCCTCAGTGTTTGTAATACCAATATGTATCCACTGGCTGGCGCTGCTGTACATGAATATAACTGTTTGAAAACTAGAAAAAATCTGAAGTGAATCGAAATCTAACAGTAAGAGCATACATCGGAGTAAGAAGAAATCTTTTCTCATATTTCCAGATCGTTTAGCAATTATAATTTAGTTGAAGGAAATAAATTTGATGATAAAAAAAAATGTATCTGATTCCTCAGAAAATGAAGTCAATGGCTAAATCTCTAAATTTTGCTTTCTGTGATGTTTTCATACAGAAAAAACAAAAATTTTGTCGCACAAATGAAAGAAATCCAATCATGCCCAGGATATCCCCCTTAACAGACAAGCCAACCAGCAGGTTGAGGAACATATCTGCTTCCTGATTGGGTAATTTGAATAAAAAAAAAAAAAACTGAAATGTTGCTAAATGAAGAGGCAGGAACACAGTTTTACCAACAAAAAAAATTTGTTGCAAATGTATTTCTTAGTTTGGAAGTCAAAGGGTTAAGAGGGACCATGGTAGTAGTGCTTAGATTTCTGTTACACACAGAGGTGACTTGAACCTCGATTTGGACTCTGCCAAGGAGGTTATGTTTTTGTCGGCATTTATTAGATTCTTTGTTTGTTTGTTTGTTAGTTTGTGAACAAGGTAATTCAGAAAGTTATCAACAGAATTAGATGGCATTTTCAAGCTCAAAAGGAGCAAATCAATTATATTTTGGTAGTGATTTAAATCTCGATGTGGATCATGAATTTTTTGCTGATATTGCGGGATACCGCAGTTTTTCACATTTTTGCTAAAACCAATAAGTTATCAATGATTTTGGATGACATTTTCAGGGGATGTTGGTGATGGCAGAAGGATCAATGGTTCGATTTTGGTGGTGATCTGCATATGGAAGAGGATCCAGGATTTTTGTTAAGGTTTTGTTAACTTTGCAAGATCTGGTAACTTTCTTACATTTTCATTAATAGGTCAAAAAGTTCCCAACAGATCATGATTAAATTTTCTCAGAATCTTGGTCAAGGGACAAGGGTGAGGGCAATACATTTTGGTGTGATCCTAATCCAAGTCCAGATTCAGGACTTTTAAATATTTGTTGTCATTGTATGAGTTTTTCCACATTTTAGCTAATAACTTAGCTAACAGTGTGAGAAATACCTTTGCGCAGTTTTGTGCTCTCGTTACACTTCTAGCTTAAGGATCTGTTCACTGTTTTTGCAAAGTATCTAAGGACCCCCTCTTTGAGTCTTATGACCCCCTAGAGGGGTTCTGGCCCCAATGTTGAGAACCACTGCTCCATAAGCTGACTTAACTGTGCAAGTGTCTGCCAATGTTGAGCTCACTCTGTCAGGCTGATAACAACCATATGTTTCCAACCAGGTTATCCGAAACTTTGAGCTGATGGGCCGTGTCAACCTGGACCAGCTGGACATGATAAATGAGAATGAGAGCAGCGCTGAGGAAGAGGACGAGGAAGAGGAAATGATGGATATGGCTGTAGAAGGGACATTAGGTGCTGCAGAGGAAGAGGAGGAAGAGGACCAGGACGAAGGAATGGAGCTGATTGAGAACATGGCACAGGAACAGAGAGGGATGGAAAATGAGGAGATAGAGGACAACATGAAGGAGGATGAAGAGGAGGAGGAAGAAGAGGAGGAGGAAGAGGAGGAAGATGTGGAAGATGAGGAGGGAGAGGAAGAACAAGAGGAGGGGAAGGAGGTGGAGGAGGAGAGACCAGCACCTCAACAAGGTACATATGGATGAAGTTAAACTGAAGGATTAGATTTAAATAAAAGATTATTTACTGATCAGCTGTTTGAACTCTATTTCCCAGAAGTCTTTGTAGCACCCACCAGCAGCCCCAGCAGCAGCTCTCAGCCTGTCGTTGCAGAGAAGCGTCTCCCCTGTGAGTTCTGCGGCCGCTGCTTCACCAACAGTCTGGAGTGGGAACGACACGTCCTTCGACACGGCATGTAAGACCTTTTGTTTTTTTCCTCCTTCTCTCCCTCTTCTCTCTTTGTGTGAGAGCTTTTGTGTTCTTCTTCCACTACGCAGCAAGAACGCACAGACCTTTTTGCCTTTGTCCTTGGTCTTTTAGCTAACAACGTGCTGGTTTTAAAAGGCACTAATATGCTGAAGGTAAAGATTTATGCATACTGGCTTCAGGGTTATGAACTATGTGATAATCAATGCTTAACGCAGCACTTGATTCCTCTAGCAAGTTAAAGTTGTGTTGATAATAGTGTTTTGTTTGGTAAAGGGCTGTCATAACATTGGATTTTGACCTCACATTTGTCGTGATGAAAAATATCACAATTATGATACCATCCCATATGTATAGGAAGCTAGAAAAAAAATCAAATCTGTGGGACATATCAATCTACAGCTTCATCCTTTGTATTGGCTTTTGAAAAATACTCTTAAAAGATGTCCAAAGTGTTGAGAGACTGTCTGCAACCATATTAATAACAATAATTGTTGTTCTTATTGTCATCATCATTTTTATAACTAAATTATATTACCATAGGCAACCAAATGATAGTGTGGCGCAGGGTCAGGAATCAATACCCGCCAAGCACCAATGGATGGTGGATTTTTATTTATTTACTAGTTTTTATTTTTATTTAATCTTTATTTAGCTAGTTTAGTCCCACTGAGATCAGAGAAGACATGACCATGTTGAGAACCACTGCTCCATAAGGTAAATGGTAATGGACTTTCTGGTGTTTTGACTACTCAAAGCTGCTTTACACCACAGGCCATGTCTACCTATTCACACCCATTCACTCTCACATTCATTCACTGATTATTGGAGTTTCTATGTCAGTTGTCTATCAGTATCAACTACCACATTTATGCCCTTTCACACGCCACTGACACAGGGGGAGCAACTTGGGGTTAAGTGTCTTGCCCAAGGACACATCGCCATGTGGCAGCCAGAGCTGGGCTCGAACCTGCAACCTTCCCATTACCGACCAAATACACTATCAGACTGCACCACTGACAGCTGACCTACCTGTGCAAATGTCTGCCAATATTGCAATAACCTAGCCTGACATAACAGACAGACTGTTCCATGTATCAGCCACGGAAATATTGCACTGCAAGGTTAGCAACCACCCTAGTTTGGGTGATAAACAGGAACATAGCCAAAGTGACACTACCCACTTGTTTTTGAGGAGACATTTTGAAGACAAATGTTGGTGGTCACCTTGTTGGAAATGCTAAATCAGCTGTACTTATATTAACATCTGGGTAAGGCAGAGAAAGATATATAGTAGTTTAAAGATTTTCCACTCTGGCACAGTTTTGACCATTAAAAAAGTGAGTTATTCCAACCAAATTGAGTTTTTGTAACAGGCTTTAGACATGTTCATTTCTTTTGTAATAGTAGCCATTTCAACATGGGATCTAATGGAGATCTTCGCCTTTTGCAACCAGCCTCAAGTGGCCAATCAAGGAACTGCAGTTATTTTATTTTACAATAACTTAATTGTCAAAAGCTAGGAGGAGGTGATCAGTTTGTTTGGAGACAATAGTGATGTAATGACTCATTTCAGCAGCGTCGAAGTCTTATAAGGAACTCTCTGATGGTGTGTTTTGGCAGAGTGGAAGCAACCGCACACTTACCATATAACAAGGCTCTCATCTCATGCGGGTGGCCAAGGTTCAAATCTGTTCTGCGCCCCTTTGCTGCATGTCTTCCCCTGCCCTCTACCCCACTTTCCAAGTCTATCCACTGTCCTTTTACTATCAACAGTGGTGGACAAAGTACTCAACTCCATTACTTGAGCAAAAGTATAGATACTCCTGGTCAAATATTACTCCAATACAAGTGAAAGTTGTTCAGTCAGTTTTTTACTTAAGTAAAAGTATTGGAGTAACTGCTTTTGAAAATACTTAAGTATTAGAAGTACATTTTCGATTTAACCTAAAGGCTGAAACAACCGACTGGATGCATTAACCTGCTTATAGAACCTGTAGAATAAAAAGCTTGTAACATATGCTACAAAGCCGATAGAAATGCCTATTGAAACACAAACCGCTGACTTTAAAGCTATACTTAAAAATAACAAGGCCCTTCCTAGAAATGCAGTGGAGTTAAAAGTACAATATTTGTCTCAAGCAAAGTAAAGATACTCAAAAAATGTACATAAGTACAGTACTCAAGTAAATCTACTTTGTTACTGTCCACCCCTGACTATCAATAAAGGCCAAAGAAAGCCAAGAAAATCTTAAGAAAAAAATCTTCTTTAACCAGGCTCTTTAAAGGGATAGTTTGCGTTCTTTCACTGACTCAAAACTCCTCTTTTGTCTCTCTCTTTCTTTTAGGACGATTCCCAGCAGTCGTGTGGACACCAGCAGCACCTCAGCGTCAGAGGCCTCATCTTCCACCAGCTCCTCAATCCTGATGGACAAAGAATCTGACCTCCCCAGCTATAATAACAAGGAAGTGACCCCTGCTGATCTGTCACTGAGCAGCCACAGCCAGTATATGGACAACAAAGAAACGCTCGACACCAAAAAGGATCAGCATTTTGGTTGAACTTATCGTGGCCTCTCCGGTTACTGTGCAGAAGAACTGATAACCAGGGGTAGAACTAGCACTGAATTTGATGGTGAAATAGGACAGAAAAAAAAGATTGAAGGTAAAAAGCGACTTCTTATGAGTTGGCTCATTTCTAGATTTTAGGTGTTACATATTTAAGTATTAGGTTGTGCTGCATAAAAACGGCTGAGCTCTGTAAACGGGCGGTCCCCTTGGACAGATTTTTAATATATTGGTAACCAATAGTGAACAGAACTCTTTATTGCTGACATTCTGGTCAAATCTACAGTGAAAGACCCCACCTGGATAAAAAAAACAAGTGAAAGCTCAGAAGAATGTGTCAAAGATGAAAAAGTAGGTTTGCATTTTACTGATTGAAGCACCTTTAACACTCCCCCCCCCCGCTCTTTTAAGCTGTTAAAATTATCCAAAACGGATCAAAGGAGATATAAGCATTTAAACCATGGCCCACTGTAGATTTACTTTTTTGTTTTCTGGTTGAAATCTGAGACTTTTTCATCTTAGCATTGTGTTAAATGTGTAGAGGTATTCCTGAGGAAGAGTTGCACCTTATCTATTTTAGAACAATTCAGACGTTGTGTTTTTGTCATTGTAGAAATACTGAATTTCCCCTAATGTTTGTAGCAAATTGCTACATGTAGAAACCCCATATTATTATACTGCGTATAAGCCTTCACCCTGTGGCACCCTTTGCCTTTTGACTGTGCTATTTTACCGCTCCATTGTTTCGCTGATGAAATAACGGAAATAATGTGATTAGCTTCAGTCTCCTTTTCCCCCTAAAAGAGGTGTTGTTTGTCATAAATGTTGAACAATTTTTCCTGAAACTTGACAGGTTTTAACAGCAGTGGCATTTTTCTTATCGTGCTCTACAGACGGAGACTTGTTACACTTGTCTTTCTAGTGCTCAATTTGGGACTGAATGTGCAAAAAAGCAATGTCAGCATACTACGTGTACATTCATATATAGGTAAAGGAGTGCTTTCCTCACTGTAGGAACTCACCCCAGGAACCAGAAACCGGGTACCTTTTGAGCTGGGATATCCAAACTTTTTCATCCAGGACCATGTACGAAAAATATACACCAATGATCGGACTGCATTGATACAGTACTTCAGTGTAATAGAGACGATAAATCCAGTATTGGTTAAAATATGTTAATTACTTAAATATCTTTAAAAAGAAGAAAAAAGCCTGCATCACAAGCCCCGTTAATGGCTTAATGAGTAATATATCCAATCACTGCTAAGAATTTTCAGGTGGACCCATGCTGGATCTGCCTTCAGGGTAGGGGAACGACGAAAGAGGGGACACACTGACGGCTTATCTTTATATTCAGACACAAAACAAGACCAAACTGCACAAAGCTGCATAACTTTCTGTAATTTAATCTAAGGCCCCGTTTACACGACAACGTTGTCACCAGAAATGGGAAGGTTTTACCTTTGGGTTTTCAAAAGCGCTCCGCGTTCACACAGAGACGATGTGAAAACGATGCACATTCACATGGATCTGCGAGAACGACTGAAAACGCTGTAGCATGCATGCCAGGCCAGTAGTTGGCGATGTAGGTTTGTTGTGAAACAGCGGTGTTACAACACGCGTACGCTTTCTGGTGAAGACAAACTTTTCACAAACAATGGCGAGTGGACGCATGAAGACGCAGGAGTTACTTGTCTGGACAACAAAGCACTGTAAGCAGCACATTTTGCTTGGTAGACGGCCGAAGCTGCTGTTTTTGTTGTGCCAGGCACCTTTCTTGTATAAACGGAAGGCGCAAAAGCAACAAAAACTCTCCATTTTTGGCTGTTTTCGTTGTTGTGTAAACGGGGCCTGAAGATGATTAGCGTAGTACAATAAGTAAATCAGACTTTAACACAGAGCAGATGTCAGAACACAGGGTCACTGTTTGTGCTTTCATTAGCTGCCTCAGTCCATTGGTCTTTACATAGTTCATTATTCTTAAAGAATTTGCAGGGGGCCAACCAGGAGAATTGTGCTGCCCGCAGTTGGCCCCTAGGCCGTAGTTTGGACAACCCTGCTTTAGAGGAACTAAAGCTGGGGATATGCTCAAGTTGTCCCTGCGTTCGGATTGCATCCCTTGGCATCATGAGTGGTTTTGTGCATATAGTTGCGTGTTACTGGATTACACCACTAGAGGCTGCTAAAGACCTCAGGCTGTATGCATCTACCTGCTGCGTGTTGTTCCCTAACTTCTAAAGGAAGATTTGTCCGTGATCAGTCAGATGAACAGCCATATTTGTGTCTGTTGAATCTGACACATTATTTAGATATTGACTGTGGTCTTGATTTATCAGTTTGTCTTAAAATCACAATTTATTTTCAGCTAATTGCAGCTTGTGCTAGTTTTGCATCTGATTGTGGATGTGAACTGTCAGCCTACTTGTTTTTAATTATTTTACGAACAAAGTCTGTGAGACATTAAATGGTAAATTTATCTTTATAAGTGAAAAGTATTGTTGGCATCACCATTACCTGAAAAACGTTTCTACAGTTACTGTTCACATGGATGTCAGCATCAGTGTTTATCAGTCCGGCAGCTTTTAAACAGGTTCATTTGCAATTAAGGGGCAAATTTAGCATCAAATTAGAGCTTCAGTTAAACAAGGAGGAACTTAGAGGGGAAATCGTCAAGGCTTAATCCTCCATGCTCTGTGCAGTTTGTCCTTGCTTTATGCCTTGTTGTGACATTGACCTGTCAAAACCTCCTCTTTATCTTCTGATTTACTTGAGCTTCAGTTCTGTGTCATACAGAGCTGGAATTACCCTGATCATTGCAAAATTATGTGTGACATCCTTTGCAATTACTGCAGTATAGGAAGCACCAACTTACAGCAGATGTTACGAACTACACGCCGACTGAACATGTCTTTTGGTGCCATTGACTTGAATAAGACAGTTTATTCTAACAAAGTTTAATTTACAAAAAGGACAATTTTTCCCCATATGTACGCCCAGAGTCTGATTTAGACAAACCCAGACAGCACCGACACACATAGCTTGCTTTCAGTGCTTTTGACTGTGTGTGTGTGTGCCTCTTGAATAAAAAGGACGAAGAGTGTGTTTTCACCGCATGAAGTTGACCCCAGAATAAAGAACCTTCCTCAGCAGTTAAAGGGACATATTGTGCTAATGATATTCAAGCACAACAGGAATTTAACTTGCCCCGCACTTACATTTGATATCCTCATTTGAAACCAGACAGCTTTTAAACTTCTGTCTTTGGCAAAGAAAATGGCCAATTTTGTCCTGAATATTTTCAATGTGGTTCATTTGAATTTAAATACGTACAGAAGTAGCAGAAAATCATCGATGCTGTTTTCTCTGCACAACATTGAAATCTGTGTGTTTGCCTCGAGAATGAGAGGGTGTCTTTTGGTTTTATTTGCACAAATTTAGGGGGCTCAGTAGCCCTACCATCCTTTTTTTTTTAATTTGTCCCAAAGTGTTTGCCTTTCACGAGGACAATGACTTTAATTTTAGTGAGCTAACTTGATTTTAACCCCAAAACTTGTTCCTGAAGTCCAGTACATTTTAGAAGTGTTGGGCATTTGCAACCTGAGCAATCCCTCTAGCTCTCTCCATGCTAAAATAAGTATTTTTTTAGGATTTGAATAACTAACAAGATTATTTAAAATGTTTAAAGCTTTACATTACATTATCACAAGTATATTATTGCTGCATTTTAACAGTCTATCACCTGGTTTTAATATGTGATTCACTGAAGAGACAAGTGTAGCCTGGTCTGTAAGTCTCATATTTGCCACTGTGACTCTCCTGTACGTCAAAGATTCACTCTTTTAGGGTGTACTGATGCTTTCGTCATTGCCTGCATTTTTTGCTACCTTTTAGAAAGTTTTCACCTTGTTATTGTTGATGCTGACAAAAGGCAGAAATTGCATTTGTTGGAAGTTGCTGCTTTGAATGCCTTAAAGCCTTATAAGAAGATGACAAAAAGCAAATAATTCAAATTTACATCCAATAACAAAGAAACCAATGAGTAATAATTTAAAATTGAGCATCTTAAGATACTTTGAATTTGTTGAAGAGCACAAATGAGGTGTTCTTTGTACCAAAATATTTGCCAAGCCTGCTGTTTTTGCTGCTGTGATTGTATTTCATGAGCATAAAACCATCAACCGGAACGGGGAAATCTGGGTTTGAAGCGTAGAGGTTTTGGATTTAGAGATCCACGTGTGTTACCCAGTTAAAAAAACAAAAACAAAAAAACATTGCAGCCATGTATAGAAAACCGAACTTCTTGTTAAGTGTTTGAAATGTGGTGTTTCAGAACGGATACTTTAACCCTTTATTTCCCGTTAGGTGTTCTCATTTTTAAAAGAAGACAAAAAAACGAACAAATGATCGCTGACCCTACACGGGGCTTTTTCTTGTCCCCGAGTTCAACATTATTACTCCGTTGTAAAATGTCTGATTGCAATGAAAATATCTCCTTTTTTGTACTGTAATGGGAATAGGCAGAAAGGAGGAACGGTGTGGTTGTACAATATTTAAACACTGGATGAAAAACATGGCAGTTTTTTTACTTTGTAATTGCCAGAGATTTTTTAAAGAAGATAAACTTGAGGTCAAACTGCAAAGTTTCAAATCCTAGCAAGTGTATCTGTCTGTGTTTTAGCTGAATATACCTCAATACACTTTGTGTAAGCCACATTTACCTAAAAACCCAGTTTATTGGCAATATTAAGATGGACAGAGCAACAACAAAGAGGGAGTGAAGCCAGAATATTTATTCAGAGCTCCCCCTGCTGACTGGCAGCAGTATAGGTCATAAGCTCCACCTCCTCCATGTTCACAGATGGTTCATAGTTCAAACTTTAAAGTCAAAATACACATCAGATATGTTTTAATCAAACCTGATTTCTGTGCGGAACTTACATTTCTCTCATGTTGTTTAATGTCAAAGTGTTAATGTATATTTAAATGAGAATTTTTGTTTTGATTATTTATTTGATGCAAAAACACTAAATGTAATGTAAAAAATGTCAAATACTCATATCCTTGCAAGTGTATTTGTTAAATATCTGGTCAAAAATATCTCATTATGCCTATTATAAGTGATTTTACTGGAGAATTTTTGGATAACTGTCTTATTCTAATGTATAAAAGCATAAACAAGGCCTGAATTGCTTGTTGTAAGAAAAAATTGCTGCTGATGTGTTCTTTTTGGAAGATACTTTATGGTATTGCAGTGAGATTCACTTGTTTAGATGGTTAAATTGCATTTCAAGACAGTTAAAGCTCTTGTGAGCAGATTGTTTATTTGATTACACAAACCTATATTGATCATGATGTTTCTATAATATAAATTAAAGATAAGATAAACCTTTATTGATCCCCAGGGGGGAAATCATTCATGCTTATTTCATATGTCTGCAGCTCCTGCCTTAGGACATATAAAGCACGCTGCAGACCTTGTTTACCATTAGAAGAGCAAATATTAACAGTGTGAGTAACATTCAGCTGTTAAAGTTTGGTAGAGATGGACAAGACCAGCCAAGTAATAACATGTAAAGTGAGCCAATTGTGCATATATATATATATATTCTATATATAAAAGAGAAACAAAATCATGTCTATCAAAAATCAGAACCCTGAAACTTACCATTTCTAAATATTCTGAAATTGCATTGAAGCTTTGAGTTATAATGCTCTGAAATGCATGGCTAGAGTTATTCTGTCCTAAAGAGTTGTTCTTTCAAGACCTGCTGGTCTCGCTCACAGGTTGCTTCGTCTGTGTCAGACATGGCCCTAACCTGCCTCAGAAACTTCAGAAGTGTACTACTTTGCCCACAGGGGGCACCAAATCTGATAAAACTCCAACATTTTCACAACAGAGCTCTAACATGTTAATTAGGCTTGCTGTATACCTAGTATAAGAAAATCCGGCCTTGTTTTAGCTAATTATATCAATAAATTAGAAATTTTCTGGACTGTTGACTGAGTATTTATAGAAACAAGGCTTCTCTGCCTTCTCTGCAGAGTGTTCATACCCTGAGTGATGACATATTGTTATTTGGATGCAGAGGGAAGCTGGCTCTCCAAACTGCAGAAATGACACAATATCCTCGTCACCAACCACACTTTTAATTTAGAGATCAATTATCAAAGATCTTTAATATTACTGCAGTCCAAACAAACTCGTGTGTCAATTTAAAGCACACTCTTGTGCTTGTGTTTATGAACAAAAAAAAATCTTATTTCTGTTCACTTTTCCTTCTATATTCTGCTGATCCAGTCAAGAACACTTTAAAGATCCAGGAAACATATAACAACATCCGCTCTATTTTTGCATCAAATAACTAAATAAGATGGAAACTTGGACATGGGTAAGATCATAATTAGCTTACATGACGGATTATGGGTTTGACCAAGTAATGAGACATATATCATGATTTTTCAAGTTTTCCAAATGTCCCATCTGTTACCATAAAAGTCAGAAAGTTATGGCCAATACTGCATCTGGCCAGTAGGAGGAGTATGTTTTTGACTTCACTCCAAGGCAGTAGTATTTCTGTCTAGCTTTATATACAGCCTGATCTCGATGTTTGGATGAATGTGGCTTGAAGTGTAATGAGATGGGTTTTTTTTTTTTACCTAAAATTAGACGAATACACTTGTTGGATTTGGGTTTTTCACAGTAACTTAACCTTAAATGCTTGGTCCTTTCCTCAGATAGGCATTTTACAGATCTATTAAAGATCTTCATGTGACTCTCCGGTATCGTCTATCCTTGACCAGTAAGAGCAGGAACTCCCACTTAGTCCTGCTCGTAGTCAACCCCGTCAACAGTAGGTGGGAATGTAGCAGCCCCACTGTCTCCTCAGTCCGTCAGTGTGAAATCCGTTTGAGTTGGTGCTGAATCTTTAAACCCTTTTTTATTTAACTTTACCAGGACCGACGTGTAGCTCTTTAAACTGTTGTTGTAGAAATAAGCTTTTTCAGGCAGCTCGTCTCCTCGTTTGAAAGACTAACCGGGCTGTGGACCCTGAACTGTTTGTCGTTCTGTGATCATATGAATAGAAAATGACTCTGAATCCTCACTGTGTGCAGTCGACACAGACTGGTTTATCCCCAAAGTTATGCCCCTGCTGACGACACACTGGATACCTGTATATATGTTTGGTTTGTTTTGTTTCCAATGCATTTCTCTTCTCAGACTGTTGTCTCCATAGTTTGACACTAGAATCTCTCCTTTTTGCCTTTCTTCCCATTTAAATCTGATTACCTGATGGTGGGTTGTGATGTTGCCTAGAATGATTGTTTACAACTTTATTCCATTTATCTCTGGATATTCTGTAAATATTGTAATTCATTGTCTTTTTTTAACTTGATAATAAAGTTATCAGATAACGCGCTAGTGTGTTTTAATGTCTGATAAATCAAGTTTGAGTTCTAAAAATTCATTTGTTATAAAAACAATCAGTCTTGGGGACGTCATTCACAGTTTATGACACTGAAAGGACAAGTTTAAAAGGAAGACGCCAACATTTTTTTGTTTTCGTGTCTTGCCTCACTCTTGCATCCATGACAAGCAGATAGACACCATTCTTTCATAGGGAAGAGGATTAGGGCCACTGTAAAAATAAAAAGTGAGTTCTGAGTTCAAAGTCAGAATTCTGAGTTTCCTGACTTCTTTTCAGAATTCTGAGAAAAAAGTCAGAATCTCAGTATCCTGGGAAAAAAGAGAATTCTGAGATTCTGAGTTTTTTCTCAGAATTCTGATTTTTTTTCTCAGAGTTCTGAGAAGAAAGTTAGAATTTCAGAATTCTGGGAAAAAAGAGGATTCTGAGATTTTCCTCAGAATTCTGAAATTAAAGTCAGAATTCTGAGATTCTGATATTAAAATCAGAATTCTGTTGGTGACGTGACATTCACTTTAAATTTCCAGAATCAGTCAATGTTCATGGCAGATATTAATACTAATAGATATCAGACCTATATACTTAATTTGGTTGTACCCAGTTCTTTCTTCAACCTTATATGTAGGACACTCTGCACCCTTAAATGAAGTGTTTTTCCTCACTGTAGGGTTGGTCATATTCATTCAAATCATCGCTTCTTTCATTTATTCAGGTTCTCGTACTCCATGTTTCCCTTCCTCCCCGATACACCGTGAAGGATTTCCTCAGACCCTTGTCCACTGAGCCCTCTGAGGAAAAAGCCAAAAACAGCTCCAGCAGCTTGTCCACAGGAAATAGCTTTGGGCTGAGAAGGCATCTCAGCGGCCTTGACTTAGTGTTACACCCTCTTTCTCTCTTCTTCTCCTTCTCCTCCACACCCTGTGAGAGCTGCACTGACCAAAACCACAAAGCCTGCAGATGCCATCTGTGTGTGTGTGTGTGTGTGTGTTCAGGCACGCTGCAGCTTGTACACCATGAATACCACAAGTCACAAGGTTCATTTTATTCCATCTTTATTTTTGAGCCGGAGTGCAGACGATAGCCAAGGGTCAGAGACATTCTAGTCCTGGGTTGTATGTCCATTTGTCCAGTAGTCCTTCCAGGTCATTCTTGTGGACATGAAATGCAGCAGCACTTCGCACAAATGTCCACTCTGAGTCAAGGAAACTGGTCACATTTTGGAGGCCATTGATCGACATCCCTAGACATTTGGCTTAATGTTCATGTGTTCGTGTAAACTTGATATTTCAAGAAAGCTGAGGGACACTTTCTTCAAACTTTGCACAAGTGTTCACTCTGACTTAGAGATGAAGAAGTTTAACTCGAGGTCACTGGTTAAACCTCCAGTCAAAAGGTTTTTTGTTCATCTCTTGGAGTAAACTTCATGTCTCTCAAACTGCCCAAATCCCCATTCTGACCTGAAGATGACCTCATCACGATTTGGGGCCCCACAGAGCAGTGGTCAAGATCAGCAAGCCTCATGTTCATTACTTTTTGTGAATGTGATATCTCAAGAATGCGCAGAGGACTTTCCTCAGACTTTCGTATGACAAATGTTGTCTATGTAGGCTCTCACTCGTGGAGGTCATGGTTAAAAAAAAGTTAGACACAAGTGACAACTGGATTGGTTTAGCAGCCTTTCCCAAAGTTTGGATCCAGACCCAAAATGGGTCACAAGCCTGTTTTTATTGGGTCACAGACTACATGACCAAACTCACTGTGTGGGGAGCAATCAATTTTATCCCCTCGCTGAAGTTTATGGGACCCTACTCATTGACATCTGCATGCACACTTTGGCTTGACATTGCAAGGGAGACAGTGGTATGTGAATCTTAGTGACACTTCAAAAAGGCGAGTCCATAAACGTTGGCTCGGTCGAAGCTTTTCATAAAAAAGTGCCAGAATCCCCTCTTCCCCTGAAAGAAAACTATGGTTCCTCAGTGAAGCAAGAGTAGATAACCAGGGGGTTGTCATCCTGGGATGCCACTTCACAGTCCGTCTTTGACTTCACCTGTCTTACAGAACTTGGTCTCTAAGTCTGGGTATGACACCAGGGCACGTAATAATGCCGCCACTCTGCGTGCCAGAATACCAGTTTCTATTTGTGGGGAATTTTGACATATTTTTTTGTGATGAAATAATATTTAAGTTTTGCTGAAAGCATTTAAACAGACTCAGAAATGTCCTCATAGATGCTAACAACTTTTCTGAAGTGGTTTCAAATCAATTATTGATTTTTATTGCAAACTGAGTGCAATTTCTACCTAATTTTAACCTTAAAAGTAGGATCATCCAGTTATAAATTTAGTCTCCAAAAAGGTTTGGACTGGTTAGTTTGGTTGATTATTTCTCCCCTTTAATAACACCAATTGGTATTGTGTTTTATATCACTGGGAGCCTGATTAGTCACCTTCACAATGTGGTATAAACTGTAAGGATTGTGCATTCATGGAATTAGCAACACAACTAAACATGTGGGAAGCACCAAAAGAGAAAGCGCCAAAATACCACCTTCCCCAGGAAGACAGCCTACGGTTCCTCAGTGAAGCGAGGGTTGGGGTGTTGTCTTTCTGGGACACCAACTTCACAGTCTGCCTTTGCCTGCACCAATCTCACAGAACTTGGTCCCAAGTTTGGAAATGCTCTGTACACATGAGCAACAGCTGCCAGTTGCAGGGGATTTTGGCACAATTTTGAGGAGGCACTACCCACATGTTTAGCTGTGTTGCTCATTCATGAATGCAGGAGCCTTACAAGTTTTATCTCGTTAAGGTGACTAACCATGTTTTCCAGTGATCTTACCATTACCATTACCACGTAATCAACTGAAATAAGGTTTTCAACATTTTTTGAGGAACATATTTAAACATATAAATATTAACAGGTCATGAGGTCTTATGTTCTGCAGTTGCTTGTTAACACAACGGTTCAAAAATATTTTAGGGATTTTCTTTAAGCTCTGCACAAAAACCCACGTCAGGATAAACTGAATAGATTTTGAAGGTAAAAGTCATGGTCTCCGTGACCTTGACTCTTGATACAAAACAAGCACTCTCACCATTTAATGAATATGTTTTCTACCAACCACACTACCTCAGAACTGCACTAACACCTCATCTAGACCCATCACTGCAACCATCAGACCTCATGGAGGCAAAACCAACCAGCTGAGCCTTTGTTGTTTCTGTTGTCGCTAATATTTCAGAGGCATCAATATCTAATTTCCTTGTATTCTGAATCTCGATTCCCCACATTCTCCTCATTTCCCCTCTTGTCTTTTTAAAAAGGGCCCAAGTCTTTATTTCACACGTCTAACATCATCTCTCAAAAATATCCCAGAGTCACCCGAGATCAGCCTGTAATCTCCGTGGCTCTCCACTTCAGAGGGGGGCCGGTGGCACACTGTCGACCCCTGGAGACAGGAGGAAGAGGCACAGACTCAGAGGGGAGAGGGGAAAGGAGGACACCAGAGCTGCTGCTGCTGCTACTTCATAGGGAATTTCTGATGAGAGCGTGCTGTGGACAACACAGGAAGGAGAACTTCTCCTGTCGTTAAGACTGAAAACATGAGAGGACTGAGGAGGACGGATGGGGGGGTGAGGGTAACAGTGACAGAAGGATGGAGAGAAAAAGGGAAGGAAGGCCAATTCAAGCTTCACAGAAATTCAGAAAATATGAAACTGTCACTGCTAAAATTTTTGCAAACAAACAGTTGTTGTTGTGCCTCCACTTCAGCTCTCTGCAGAGGCATAAAAGTGTTATGTGGAAGCTTTAGGAAGAATTAACCCCTTAAAGCCTGTTGTATCGTATTTGATGCATACTTTTATGATACTTCTATCTAATTAATATGATCAACAACTTACAAAAAAAAACATCTGAATACAATCAGATAAATGATAAAAATGTCCTCAAGTGGATTATCAGTTGCCAAAACACCTAATGTATCAAATGAGATTATATATATATATATATATATATATATATATATATATATATGTGAAATTTTATGGAATTTTTTTATTTTTATTTTTTTTATTTCAGTAGAGAGTGAAATGAACATTTCAGCTCCAAAAAATTAGAATTTCCTGGCTATAATTTGCGTTTTCAGGCTTAAAAAGCTGTTAATGGTCAATCAATCTTTATTTGTGTAGCACCAAATCGTAACAAATGTTCTCTCAAGATGCTTTACAATAAAATAGGTCAGTGCCATACTCTTCCCTTATATTTTATATTTTAATTTATATTTTATTTCTTTATTCGTTTTTTCCTAAAAGAAATGTAGCAAGACAGGGAGGCAAGCAGAGACAATTGAGAATTCATGATAGTGATGATTTATGGATCCCTGCACCATAAATCTGTCCTCATAATATTTCTCTGTTGAATATATATTCATTCGAGGACCACCCTCGAGATAAGGCATCTCAAGAGGGTCCTCCACTATATATGACTGTAAAGACAGTTATTATGGTGGTATAATCAATAACAACCATCGACAGAGAGATTGTTCTAATATTAACATTAACAGCTATAATGATTATGAAGTGGAGAGGACTGATGTAGTCATGGCTTTAGTAATATTTTGCCGCTGTCATGCAAAAACTTCTTATCTGCTTTTTTTTTTTATCATTTTCATTTTTTTTTCTTAAAGCGTTTGCTATTGGTTACCTTACATGCTGGTGAGTTGGTTTTATAACTTTTTTATCCATTTAAAAGAACAATAAAATCATCTGGAATCAGAACAACATAATGTTCATGCACTCAGTAGTGAAGCCTTTTGTTCTTTCACTGAAAAGTAGCAACTCTGGAGATAAATAAGAGGTTTCTGAGTGACTGTGGTGAGAAACTACCGTGTATTATTACGGACTGATAATAATAATGTTAATGGAGTGGGGCTAAACAAAAGTCCAAATACTGACAGTCATTGTAGTGCAGGTCCACAGCAGCAGCCCGTCCACTTCAATGATCCAAAGCAGCCAGCAAGACAAAAACCAGAGAAAACCAAGTACAAGAGCATAAAAGGGGGACAAAGAGAGAGAGGGGTGAGAGATAGTGTTGGATAGATAGAAAGGGAGACACTCACTGTGCCAAATCCTCCTGCAGTCTAAGCCTATGGTTGCTTAACTATGAGCTGGCCCAAGCCTGAGCAAGCCCTTACCGAAAGTTTATTTAAAAGGAAGGTTCTGAGTCTAACCTTCAAAGTAGAGAGGGTGTCTGCCTCCGAACTGTAGTTGGTAGATGATTTCTAAGAAGAGGAGCCTGATAACTGAAGGCTCCACCTCCCAGATTAATTTCAGATTACGATGGTACCACGAGCAGACCTACATTTTGGGAGCATAAGGCTCTAGACGGGTTGAACGGCACAACAGGGTTTTTTAGGTATGTTGGTGCTTGACCCTTGAGAACTTTGCTTAGCTATGGGCCGCTCCAAGCCTGAGCCAGACCTACCTAAAAGCTTTATTCAAAAGGAAAGTCTTAAGTCTACACTTGAAGGTAGAGATGGTGTCTGCCTTCTGAAACCATGGTTGGTAAATTATTCCAAGGAAGGGAGCCTGATAACTGATGGCTCTACCTCCCATGCTACTTTTAGAGACTGATGGCACCACTAGCAAGCCTGCATTTTGTGAGCGTAATGTTCTCGAGGGGTTGTAGGGGAATACAGGCTCTTAAAGATAAGTTGGTGAGAGCTTTTTCTTTTCTAGATTTTATGGGAAGGCAATACAGAGAAGCTAAAACAGGAGTAGTGTGATCTCTTCCATAGTTCTAGTCAGTACATGTGCTGCAGCATTTTGAACCTTCAGGTCCTTTTCATATGGTCTTTGAATGTTATTAAAGTCATAAATAAAACATACAGCCAGGCATCTTCTCATTGATCGGTATTCATATCAAATAGACAGAGAGTTACGATGGGAGTGATATGAGTGTAAGAGCAAAGTAACCTGCAGTAGACGATGTTGAGCAGCATACATCATACTATCACACGCTCTGAACACTTCTCTCAAAGTCACAGCAGATGTAGACAGAAGTCAGTAAACCCTCTGAATACAGAGCACTAGATATTAAAATTCTTTCACGCTTGAAAGACCTGAAGTTTCTTAAACTTGTGATAACGGCAGAAAAAGTTATCTCAGGTCCAGCGAGGCAGTATTTTTATTCCTCCAATGTCTGACTTTAGAAGAACACAATAAAAAAAGTGCAAAAATAAATCAATTCAATATATATAACCAACTACCCCCTGACTACTTTGGTAATTGTTCATTGGTAATATTGCTTGATGAACAAAAGCTATAAGTGCACTTGTAAGGAAATTTATACATCTTATCATCGGGGTGAAATTTTCTTATCATCTGCCACTTTATTATGGACACCTGGTCAACTGTTTGTTAACGCAAATACCTAATCAGCCAATCACATGGCTGCAACTTGATGCATTTAGGCATGTAGTCAAGGTCAAGCCTGCTGAAGTGAACTGAACATCAGAATGAGGTAGAAAGGAGATTTAAGTGACTGGCATGGTTGTTTGGGATTTAGGGTTTACAGAGAATGTGTTGATGACGGAGGTTAGAGGAGAATGGCCAGTGTGGTTGAAGATAATACAAAGACAGCAGTAACTGAAATTCGCCACAACCAAGGTATGCAGAAGATTATTTTGAAGGCACAAAGTGTTGAATCTTTAAGCAAATGGGCTACAGTAGCAGAAGACCATACTGGGTGTCATCCCTGTCAGCAAAAAACAGGAAACTAAGGCTACAGTTTACATGGGTTCACCATAATTGGACAACAAAAGACTGGAAAAAGGTTGCCTGGTCTGGTGAGAAGGATCAGAATTTGGTGTAAACTGTCTTATATCCTGACTTGTATCAACTGTTTAGGCTGCGGCTAACGGTGTAATGGTGTGAAGGATTTGGCTTGATTTTGTCCTTCTCTTTTTACTTCTAGCAGAATAACACCCCATGCCACAAAGCTCAAATCGTCTCAGACTGGTTTCTTGAACATGACAATGAGTTCACTGCACTCCAGTGGGCTCTACAGTCACTAGTTCTCAATCTAACAGAGCACTTTTGGGATGGTGAAGCATGAGATTTGTATGAAGGATGCACAACCTATAATTCTGCAGCAGCTGTGATGCTGTCATGTCAATGTGAACGAAAATCAATGAGGGATGTTACCAATGCCTTGTTTGATCAATGCCTTAAAGAATTAGGCGGTCCTGAAGGCAAAACTCCGTACAGTCAATGTGTACCTAATAGAGTGGCCATTAATTGTATGCATAAAAAGCTACTTTTAAATTTCATATTTGTCACTTGGACCATAAAATGTCTCAAGAGGTCTTCAATTTTAGATTGTATGTTGTCTTTATAAATCTATTTTCTGATGGTTGAGACCTGCTGCAGAAAATTCTGTCTAAAAGAAAAAATGAACAAATCAACACTTTTACATTTTCTGTCCATATAAAGTTTAAAGTTTTAAGTTTGCATCACTTTCCTATTTTATGCAGGGCAATGTAACTTGGTTTTCTGTTCTTATATTTATAGTTAGCACCCTGACAACTGACTATCATATCACTATTTTAGCAAATACATTTTAAAACTCTTACTATAATACACTTTTTATGTTTGTTGCTTGTCATACTGTACAAAATAAGAGCATTTTTTTGCTCAGTTATCCTAAAAAGTCCTTGTAATTGATGTTTCAAGTGTGTTTGAACCCTGTAGCTGCAGTCCTCTTATCAACCACTCGATGGCGCCAGAGTGTCACTCTAACCAAGCAGCCACTGTCACAGTATTGGTGTTGACTATCTCAAAGCAGTCCTCTATCCGGCTCCAGTTGACAGTGGGAGCCTGTCCCCTCTGATTGGTCATTAAATAAATTGGTTTGTGAACTTTGGAGGATTTATAGCAGTAATCAGCAACTGGTTGCCCCCAAAACTTTTTATCTGCCACCTAGAGTATTTTCAAATTCAGAAAATGTGTGAGGTAAGACTTTGTTATGGTTTAAGGGTATCTTTTTGTTGTTAAATACATACAACTATTAATGCAGCCCCCAAAAACACTGTGATTGAAACAGTTTAAAGAGAGGTGACTTCATGTTTGATCTATTTGACAGAAATCCACTGGTCAGTCGGAATTTATAAGCCAATATTTAACTGTGAGAACAAGTGTACTGGAGTCAAACCCTGCAAAGGAAAACATGAAAATCCCAGAATTAAGTAGCCAAGACATTTTTAATTTCCTCTAGTGGGTGATAGGGACTGATCTCACTTGTAAATGCTCAGATATAGTTGAAACAAGTTAAAAAGAAATCCAAATGTTATACTAAAATTTGTTAATGAGACCAAAATATTTTTTATATTATTTTTTTTTTTCCCCCTTATTACAGTTTTTTTGTTTGTTTGTTTAATTTTTTTCATTTGGCCCCCATAACATTATGTCAAGAAAAACACTGGCCCTTGTACAAATGTAGATGGTGATTCCTGAATTAAGAAAAATAAATAGAATATAATAAATGAAAGCTCTGTAGGTGAGAATAATTTTGAATTCTAGTCTAGATTTTATGGGAAGCTAATACAGAGAAGCTAATACAGGAGTAATGTGATCTCATCTCCTAGTTCAAGTAAGTATATAAGTTGTAGCATTTTGAACCAGATGAAGAGTCTTAAGTGACTTGTTGGGACAGCCTGATAGAAGAGGGTTACAATAATCCAATTTAATTTAATTTCAAGTCTAAACTTAAAGGCATGGGAGGTGTCTGTCTACTGGATCGTGGTTGGTAAATGATTCCTTAGAAGAGGAACCTGTTGATTGAAGGCTCTACCTCCCATACTACTTTTAGACACTGATGTTTTATGTGTAGTTTTACCCTATAAGTGGGTTAAGTATGAGGTTTTTGGTGACTGTTATATGTCACCTTGCAACAAAGCCTGGCTATCTCTTCTCAGGGACAAAGCTAGCTATGTACTTGTGCTATAGGTCTCCAATAACCTCACTCAAAAGACCCGAACTATCCTTTTAATGTGTTTTTTTATCACTAGTTGGCAGTTAAAGTGCTACTTTTTTGTTAAATTTGATTCGGACACTGGTGCAGCTCACAGAGCACGTCCTTTAAGATGATTACCATCACTAGAGGACAGCCTGATAACTATTATAAGTAGATTCTTACTGGTAATCATGCATAAAAACTAAACTCTGGATCCAATTATCAAATCATGCAAAGAGACTCGTAGACAGTCCATTTCAATCATTTTTAGGCTCTTCCTTTCCCACTTTTGCCCTCCTTTCCTCCCTCTGTGAACTAAATCTGAATCACTTCTCCGTCTAAAGTGAACCCTCTCCCAGAGCAGCCATTTGTTTTTACTTCCTCTCTCTGTCTCCCCATTTCTCACAGCCACTCTTCCTCTCTCTCTCTCTCTCACTCTTTCTTCCTTTTTGCTCCGTATCAGAGCATCAGGTTCCTTGCGTGAGAACGTCGTATCGGGTCCGGTTGATTGTGATATTGGGTTACATTATTTTTCCTTGTCTTTTAATCCCTCGTTCAGGGAGACCAGTCAGCCTTTTTCTTCAGGGACAGCTTGGATTTCAGAGCCGGACTGAGACAAGCTGGAGAAGAAAAAAAAAAGCTGAAGTACAGTCGAGTCTTCCAAGAGTTAAATAAAGGTTTAACATTGCAGTGGGTGCCTGCTCACTTAGACAGGGCTACATGGACACAAAGCAGGTGGTAACACAAGCTGTAGGCTTAAACAGGAAGCATTAGCTTCTTTATTTCCTAACAGAGGCTTATGGTCAATGACAGGAGCTCTAGGAGGGCAATTTGGACGAAGACTGACATGAATTTAGACCGATATGAGTGCTGTATTTGCATCTTTAAACATGCTGCAGGGGAAATTTAGTAGAACTGGACAATCAGAGTCACAAAATAAATGATGAGTCAAAGTTTCCAAACCAGGACTGTTGTTTTTAATACCCGCCCTGCAGTCTGTCTGTCTGCTTCTTGAGAGTCCAACATCTCAAGAACACTTTAAGGGATTTCTTTCAAGCTTTGCATGAATGTCCACTCTGACTCAAGCATGGAATTATTAGATTTTGGAGAGCACAAGGAAGGCCAAAGCAAAGACTTCTGTATATTTTAACAAATGTCCAATCTGACTTGACAACGGACTGATACCCTTTTAGAGGTCACAGTTCTTATGTAAAGGTCATGGAGCCTCAGGTCATAACTCCTCAGATTTCCCTCCTGGATCCTCTCCAGGACAGTTCTTGTTATGGGAACTGCAATCCTCGGGGCTGAAAATGGAAGCTCATGCAGAAGTGACAAAAGCTGTAGTTCCTTAAGCATCCACTTGAGGCTGGCTGCAAGTACCATAGCGATGTTATGATTGTGTATAGTAAAGGGACTGTTTTTAAGGCCTAAATAAACATCTTTACAGACTGGTTCAAAAAACAGCTTCACACAGAAAGGCCCTGACCGACTTGGGGACCCGCAACCTTCTTACCATGAGGCATGTGCACTTTCTGCTGTGCCACCGTGCCGTCCGTTATAAAAACCAGTGTAGGGAAATTCATGGCTAATATGTATAACTAATATGATACCTGTAAATATCTGAAACAACTCTTGATATATGACGATATCAGATACCAACTTTTTAAGCTATTATCTGCCTGTAACAATGTCACGCCAGTAACATCCTACAACTCTAGAAACACACTGATGTATAGACACTTAAAAATCAGATAATTTAATGAAAGAATAGTTCCTAAAAGCTACAATATGGAACAAAGGGATTTCAACCTAATATTTTTTTCAACCTTATAAATACAGTGCTTAACAAATGTATTAGACCACCATTCCATGTAAGGTTTATGCCACAGATGCATTGAATTAACAGCACTGGTAATTACCAAAATCATTTTTTAGGTTTCTGTAATGGTTAATACACCAGTATGTAGAAGTTCTATAGCAGAACCTATATTTTTAATCTTAAGACATAACTATTATTGTTATCCACGAGTTTTCAAATAAACTGTTTTACAAAAAAAGAAAAGCACATTATCATTTTTTTAAATAAGATGTCATATAGTTATTTACTTGCAGTCCTGAACAGAAAAAAACAAGTTTTAGTGGTTGAATATTATGCTCGATTAATTTCTTTCTTTGAGAAGCCCAGTGAGCTGCTCAAATTTGAAACCCATACCTTAAGAAAGAAAACTAAACTATGTCTATTTCATACTGAATATCTCCTACTATAAATAATGAAAAAAAAATGCAGACCATAAAACGTTGTATCTTATCTAGCATTACCTAAGTCAGAATATTTTCTTCATCCCAATTATAATTGTGTGCCTCAAGATTTAGATTTTATAATGTTAGTTTTGTGTATTCTGGAGAATTACTTGGACAAAAAAAAGGACCAATACCGTAAAGCAACAGTAAGTGAAGATGTTGGCCAGCCTGGACTGTGGGTTGTTTTGTGAATGAGCACTGATCCAATAAAAACTCAGAGCACACAGCCCAGAGCAGCAGGTAAATATGATGTGTTAGCTTGTTGGCTGCAGGCGGTTACATAATCACCTGAGGGGAACACATACATCTCAGAGGAGGGATGATGAGGGAGCAGAGAGACTGGAACAAAAAACATGAAATGTGCCACCATGACCTCAGATAACATACACAGATAACAATACAAGTCTGCACTAGCTCCTCAGACGGGGCAGAGGCTGCTTATAAAGGGCTTCATCTGATACCCCCTCTCACACACACACTCAAACACACACCAGGTCTAATGTCAGCCTTTGACCTGCCTGAATACGTCTCCTCACATGAACTCATCCACCGAAGATCCGTCATGTGTGGCATCATCGAGAATAATACATGAGGCTGCACGAGGTTACAGTTCTTTAATGGCAAAATAAATTAGACTCATCCTTTAGGGTTATATCTGATACACAAGCAGCTAAATAATGTGACCTATAATTACACAGAGAGCGAGAATATGGCCGTCTCCTGCAGGCAAAAATGCAATAAACGTGCACATTTCTGAATATGATTCAACTTGACAAAGAAAAGGCAGGCTCTTCTATGGTAAAACTAACAGGGATACAACATTTAAACTAAAATATACAGTATGTGATTATACTTGTGAATCATACTCCCCAGTTTAGATCTGTTCACATTAAACAGTGCAGCTGCCATCCCTCCTATATCACGTGAAAACAAGTGAAATACATAAAAATATACTCCTCAAGAAAAACTTTGATTATTTCTCCCCTTTAATAATACAAACTTATATTGTATTTTATATTGTTAAAAAGCCTGATTAGTCACCTTTACAACAAGGTACGAGGTATTGTGAGGCTCGTGCATTCGGGGAATGAGCAACACAGCCAAACATGTGGGTAGCACTAGGGCTGAAAGATTTATCTTTTCAGATCAAAATCACAATTTCAGACAACGCAATCATGTGATCACCAAAGATGCAATTTTTTTGCAGTGACTCCTGGCTGACGCAGGATCTGTTGTGTCAACTATTTTACACATACTATTTTACAAGTTTGCAGGCATTTACGCAATTTGCATTTACAGACGTGCTGATAAGCAGATCAACAATACAAAGCCTCTGTTTAGGAGCAGAAGTCGGAGTATCCCTTAAATAATGAAAACAGATTATTTATAATCAATATTAGATGATGAATAATGTGTTATGTGCTTTTGATCATTGATTTCTTTACTGTTGTCTGTACTGTAAACATAGTGAATATTGCACTGAAGCTTGATTTGAAGAAAATCATAAATCAAATTGAAATCGCAATATGTGCCAGAAAAATCGCAATTAGATTTTTTCTTAAAATCGTTCAGCCTAAGGTAGCACCCCCAAAAAATGAGCAAAAATCTCCTGCAACTGGAAGCAGGTACTCCGATATGCAGAGTGGCATTATTTGGGGTCAGACCTGGTGCCATCTCAAAACTTAGGACCAAGTATGTGAGACTTGTGAAGTCAAAGACAGACTGGCTCCTCACCCTTGCTTCACTGAGGGACCGTTTTCACGATAACGCTGTCACCAGAAACGGAAAGGTTTTTCCTTTGTTTAGCGCACGGATCCGCGATAACGACTGAAAATGCAGTAGCTTGCATGCCAGGCCAGTAGTTGGCGATGTAAGTTTGTAGTGCCCTTGGCGATGATAACAAATGCGTCTTCACTGGTAAGAGTGTTGACGCAGCAAATCCACATTTTGTTGGACGAGCGATAACAAACTGAGCACAGTTAGCAGCAGTGTTCATTTTGTTGGCTAAATATTTTTGTCATAGTTTTCATCAACAACCTTTTTTCCCCTGACGAAAATAAGACAGTAACTAATAAAAACAAGTGCACATGGACAAAAACTAAAACTAAATTAACTGACATTTTTGTGAACAAATAAAACTACACTAAAAATCTTGACAGAGACTTAATCCAATCAGACCTAATTTCGTCATGTAGAAAGTAGGAACAAGGTAGGAATAAATCCACTTGGCTTCAACACCACAGTAGTGCTAATTTGGTGATGAAACAGTGACACATTTTATGAAACAGGTTGGTGTTGATATTAAACCTAAATACATTTATGCAAGTGTAAAATATGACTTCAGAAATTCAGGGAACATAAAAAATGCCTTACACTTAACACTTCATATTTTAGTCGACTAAAATGTTGTAAAATTTCATCAACTAAAACTATGCTAAGATCAAAACAATTTAGATGACTAAATTATGTCTAAAACTGAATGGTATCTTAGGCAAAAGACAATAACTTAAACTAAATTAAAAAGTGCTGCCAAATTTAAAAATGGTAAACAGCACACATGTTGCTCGGTATTTGGCCATAGCTGTTGTTGTGTTTGTTCCTAGGTGCACAAGCCCTGACAACGGCAATTCCTGTTTACGTGGAGACAACGAAAATGTTTTCAAAACTTTTCACCCTGGACCCCGGTTTCAAAAGTTTGCAGATTCAGGCACTCTGGACAGCGTTCTCATGTAAACCGAAAGTGCAAAAACAACAAAAACTCTGTGTTTAAACAGGCCCGGACAAACTGTGGGCTTTCTTTCAGGGGAAGGGCAATTTTGGCTAATTTTTTGAGCTGTGCTTCTCATTCAGCAAAAGCACGATCCTTACAAGTTGTAAAAGTGACTAATCAGACTTTCAACGATATAACGTACAATAACAATTAGTATTATTAAAGGGAAGAAATAATCACCAAAACAATGTTTCCAAACTTTCTTGAGGAGTCTATTTGTAACTAGATGATCCTTTTTTCAGGTTAAAGTTTGGTAGCAATGGCCCTCAGTGTGCAATAAAAATCAATAGCTGTTATAAAACATAGTTGAATCTACTTCAGAGAAGAAGTTGGTATCTATGTAGACCTTTCTGAGTCAGTATTAATGCTTTCAGCAACATTTAAACATTGTTTCACAACAGTTGGTAGCGTATGAAAAGTTGCTGATTGACAATAACATACTACAAAGTTACAGCCAATAGAAAACCAGCAAATTACAAAGTAAACGCTGAAAGCACCTTTATTCCCACAAAGTTTACCAATGTGGATTTTGACTCTCATAAAAGCTTTAGGTGAGGGCTAAAGAGTGGTGCAGGAATGAGCCCTAAAATGCAGAAGTGAGTTTGCATGTTCTGCTTCCCAAAGCCTTAAGTCTACAGGACTTTAGAATAGTCTTTTTGGATAAATACCTGAAATGAGGTCTGTGATGAGCAAACACAATAAAGATGTTATCATTTCATTTAGCAACATAAAATGCATCTGATTTCAGCTCACTTTTGAATTTTGGAGCATTATTGTGTTTTAAAAGGATGGTTTCTAACAAACTGCTCTCAAGGACTACAAAAATGGCTGGAGACGCTAATGCAATTTTTTTTTTTTTCACAAACAATAATCAACCCAATAGCCTCAACTATGGGCATCCATTTGCTCAGGTCATTCAATGAGGAGGAATTTCTAAAATAAGAAGTTACAACATGACATTACGCACTGAAAGTTTGGTAGCTGCTTTGAAATCAGACCGCCATGTTGTAGTTCCATAATAGCTATTCACTCTCACTGATTATGTTTAAACAAAAAAAATTATGAAAGTTGTGCTCATTTGTAAAGATAATCATTATAAACACAGAAAATAAGTTTCATGAACTATAGTTTATCACAGACCTTATTATCAGCAATTATCCAAGAACACAGCGAAAGATGCTATGGGCTCTAAGTCCAGAGAACCAGAGCGATGCTAACTTCCTGGTTAAAATATGTCACTCCTGCTCCACTCTTTAAAGATGGGAAAAATATTTAGTAAAATAGACAAATTGAGAAACTACAGTTTTCTGACAGTGCAGAATCTTAAGGACATAACACTGTACTTTCTCTAAAATTGGGAACTGGCAAGCTTTAATGTTCTAAAGGGACAGTTCAGTATTTTTTTGCATGGGGTTGTATGAGGTTCATGTCAGTTGCAAATACATCAGCCACAGTGGTTTTATCAGCTATACCTCCTGTGAGAAAAGGAACAATACAGAAGTAAGTACAATATGGGGCTGACAAAAAACATATAATGAACACATTTGTAGTGTTTTACTTTTATTTATTCAAGTTCCTCTTCTTCATTCTACCTTTCCCAAGGTGGTTGGATGCATGTATGGCTTTTCCACTCCATGATATGAGCTCAATTTGGCTCTGCTTTGCTTGGTTGTTTTGGTTTTCCACTAGGTATCATTACTCATGCCTGGTTTTTTGGTATCACCTCCAAGCTTCAAGTGAGATGAGCCGAGACTAAATATGACATGGAGACACTGCTGGCTCTGGGATCTTGTATGGCTTTCCAAACTCTCCTCTGACTTTAGATAGGATATTCTTTTGCTGCTTGTAGCCATCTTTAGGACAACTCCTGGCTTCCTTTCCTCAATTTTTGATGTGAGGGTGTCACGGTGGTTTCACACAACCACATTATGACGACCCCGCCTACTTTAAAGAGGTAGTGGCTCATGTTCGGTCGAGCCAAGTGAAACTGAAATCAGCCTCATACAACCTCACTTTAAAATACAGAAGTGTACTTATTCAGGTCAGAATTCTGTTTTGGGAAGGATGAGCATCTACATTTTCCTTCGGTTTCACAGCTAAATACAACAAAACCAGTTTATTCATAAACTTTAGAAGACAACAATCAGATGTGCTGTTTCTTCTCTGCTCTGTAAATCATTTTGGTCTGCTGCTGTTACTGTTTAAAATATACTTATTAATACATCTGGCCTGACTGTGATTACCAGTTGCCCTTAAGATAGAAACTGTTTAACATCTGTAAAAAATATTCCTGTTTCCACTGCTATCTGATTAAATTTAACTGCAATTTAAGGACAGAAGTCTACAACAAGAGCTATGCCTTTGATTGTCTAGTCCAAGCCACTTGTACAGAAACAAACACAAAGAGAAAACTCTGCTCAGAATAAGAACTCTGAATTGATAGCTGATTATTTTTTATATTACTTGGATCAGAGACATTTATATTAAATACAGGATGAGACATCAAAGCAGCAGAAAGCTGTTTCAATGTTAAAAAAGACACTTCAAGACAGACCAAAATCCATCATTTAAAGCCCCAAAAATCTACCTTTGGTTAGGTTCACTTTAAAAAAGAATCTGGACATTAATGAGAACAGAAAACTGATTTACTTTTATATAAACCACGGATCAGGGAATGTGTCCACTAATGCCATTTCAATATAAAAAAACAGCAGTTCAGCACTTTAGAGGATATCATCACATCCTCCTTGCAGTAACATGTATTGAATTGAATTTTATAGCACTGATTTGTCACTGTCCTTACATATACAGGGCTTGATGAATTTATTTATTAACACCTCCCAATGTAAAGTGTATCCCACAACAGCCCTAAATTAACAGCATTGATAATCTCCAAAATAATTTGTCGTTTTTCTGTAAAGTTTAGTTCACTAATATGTAAAAGCTGTTTCATCGAAATAATATTTTTAAAGCTAAAATATAAATGTTATTGTCCATGAATTTTCAGATGTTGTTTAACAAATAATCAGAAAAAAATAGTAAAGCACATCATGATTTCTTGATTCAGATGTCAAAATATAGTTATTTACTTGTTTTTCTAAACAGAAAATTCAGTTTTATTGGTTGAATGTTGTGCTTGATTCATTTCCGTCTTCTTAGAGAGCGGCTCAAATTTGGTATAAAAAGGTGAATTCAGTTCGAAAGTCCTCATTCCTGTTCAAAGATGTCCAACACCTAAAATATTTCTATAATATTTTTATTTTTTATTTTTTATGACAGGTGGTCTGATAATTCTGTTAACCACTATACATCTATCTATCTATAGAAAGACTGATAGATGGATCAATAGAGAATTTTTTGTCACTGCACTTTCAGTACAGTATAGTTAAATATTAATTCACAATAAATAAGTTGTAGCCATATATAACCATCTTAAGTGTTTTTATTATTCATTAGCTTTCATAATGTTTTTCATAATGACATACTAAACTGTGATTGGCTCCTTTTTACTGTCAAAGGAGTAATGGGGTTTAAGAAAATCACAACATTTTGTTCTGTTTCCTTATTTTACAGTACACAATCTATATTTTATTACTTCCTATTATGTTGTGTCTGTTCAGCCTCTGGCCACCAGCTGATTAAATCATTCATCTATTTGACTCGACATATCTCTGCAACATTTATTGTTATTATTTCAGTCATTTGGCCGTGTTTCAACAAGCTGCCAACAGCTTTCTTTATATTCTCCTGGTAGTGTATTTATATTTTTAGAAAGCCTTATTAGTCCCCCTTACTATGAGGTACAACTCCTGAGGCCCATGCATTTGTGGAATGAGCAACACAGCTGAACGTGTGGGTAGCACAAACAAAAAATTAGCCAAAAAAAAATAAAAATCTACTAATTATTTTAAATGTTGAAACTTAGTTGTTACTTTTTAAAGTTAGGGTAAGGAATAATTAATAATGTTAGTATTTGAAGTAGAAATGATTTGTCAGTTGAACTCAATTTAAAATGAAAACAGACATCATGATCACTACAGAGGGAAGCTCAGTAGTAGGAGTCAACTTTTGTAACATAACCAAGCTAAATGTCTGAAAGATGTGATTTGAATTTCAGTTTGATAGTGCTTCAAGAAAAAGTTGTTAGTGGACACACGCCCTGATTTAAAGAGGGGTATGAGTTGGTTTGGAGTCCTCTGGATCTAAAATGTATCCTCTAGAGGCTGCTCACAGACAAACACAGATATAAACTGCATATAGACGGAGTATGTACAGGAAGTAGAGGTACAGGTTTACATTAAAACCATTATCTGGATTCACATTATGACAGTCAGAGGAGTTAAACTGGTGCTTATAAGTCCTTACTTTAAGAGTTCAGGTCCTTAAATCCTTGTGTGTTACGGTATACAGAGAGCTCGGATAATTCCACGATAAATCCTGTTGTGTCCGTCTTCTTTTCTTCACAAAATGGTCGGTTGCTTTCAGCACTGAACGTGTATAAGCCAATAACTGGATGAGGTTTTTTGATAAATATTTTACGAGTCAAAGCTTTAAAAAATGTAGATAAAGTGTGAAATGAGAAGGTCCATTGTCTTTGGTGAGCCACTGCAGACACAACATCCTTAAAATAAGTATCCATGAGGGGAAAGTCCTCATCGTGTTGCATCTGTCAGTCCATCAGAGCCTCTGCGGGCAGGACAGAGGCGGCTGTGGACCGCTGTTTTGGGAGAGGTTGATGTTTCCAGACGGACGGGTAGGGAAGGCGAACGGGTCAACAACGCCATTGAGGGGACCGTTGGGGATCTGTTGAAGAAAAATGTAGACATGTGATCGCTATCTGATCTCCATGAAGACTAAGCGTAGACAAAATCATCCTGCATGTCAGTAAACTGCAAATTAAAGCCATCAAATTTTGACCTTCAAATGGACTGAAAACAGGGAAAAAACAGAGCTATGAGGATAGAGCTTCAACTCTAAATGGATAAATGAAGCTGTCTCGAAAGTTTGATGCTTCCATGTTTAATCCAAAACACTCATTGGGAGTCCATTAATAAAAATTTACAGCATCAATGAGAAGTAAATGCATGGATTTTTGAGTTGTTAAAATGCAAAATTGATCTCTGATAATATTCTGAAAACTAGAGATGCACTGAGGGCAGCATGGTGGCGCAGCAGGTAGTGTGCATGCCTCACAGCAGGAAGGTTGCTGGTTCAAACCCTGTCTGTCAGCACCTTTCTGTGAGGAGTTTGAATAGTCTTCCTATGCATGCGTGGCTTCACTCTGGGCACTCTGACTTCCTCTCACAGACCAAAAAACATGCTCATCAGGTTAATTGGTGACTAAATTGCCCTTAGGTATGAGTGTGAGTGTGAATGGTTGTCTGTCTCTCTATGTGGCCCTGCGATTGGCTGGCAACAAGGGTGTACCCCTCCTCTCGTCCAATGTCAGCTGGGATAGGCTCCACCCCTCGTGACCCTGAAAGGGATAAGCAGTATAGAAGATCGAGGGATGGCGGGATGCACAATATTATTGGTATGATATTGATATTGGCAATATATAAATAAAATTAATATATAAATATTTTGGTCTAATTAACACAATAGTTCAATAGTTTTATCTTTTCCAAATTGTATGTATTCGTCAGCCTTTAAAAGTGAGACAAGTCCCTATTACCCATACTACTGCCAGGCCCTTAGGGCAGCTGCAATATCTTGGCCACTTCTTTTTTGTGGCTCTCCTGGTTTCCAGTTCTGTTTTTGACTTATGTTCTTGTTTCCGATGTCAAAATGTTGGCTTTAATGTTTGACAGGTTGATTTTTGGTAAGACAGATCACAACTGTGAAGTCACTCCTGACAGAAATGTTACAATCCCAATTGTGATACCCTTATAATCACATCCAGTTCTTCCTCCTAATGTTTTTTAAATTTGATAATGTTGTGGGGGTGGGACAGAAAGCTGCAGAGGGCCTGGTGTGGCCCCCGGGCCTCCAGTTGATGATCATTTTAGTGAACCATGGGCTAAGTGTAATGCTGCATCCATACTGCATGGTGTATCAACCTTAGTTGATCAAATCAACAACTTATGAAATTAATTCTGACCAGCTGTTTACAAATTTTAGCTTAAAACTCCCTGACAAATGGTTACGGCAGTTGCTAACGCAGCTGAAGGGGTTGGCGTCCCTTGCCTCCGGAGCCTCGGGTGTACTGTTTGCACCTTTCACCCTTAAAACTCATTGCATGTAAAAGCATACGAATGAAGTAGGGTGAACGTTTTCAAAGCAACCATGGATTCAGGATTTTCCCTTTTCTTTCTGTTCACAGCGTCAGTGGCTGCCTGAGATGGCTCGTTTCCCATGCCTCACCGAATAGACCTTCCAGTGTGACATGGTACCACTGGTTTGTAATAAGCCACTGGTTTGGGATAGCGAGTCTAGTGCAGAGGAAAGACTGTAGACAGAATGCAGAGCCACTGAGGACATGGCCATGAAATGACCAACAACCATAGAGTAGATCAAACCAATCAGAACAGGGCTCACATGGGAAAGAGTAAGAATAGAGGGGCTTCAGGGGTGTAAAATAAAATATGTGAATGTATGTCTGTGTAGGGCTTGAAGCTAACATGAACTATTAGCTTGAATAGTGATATAATTTAGTAATTTTTGGCCAAAAAAAAATGAATCCCAGCTTTGGGCCCCATGTATGGCCCTGCCCACTGGGGTGAACTCAATTTTCTTGTAGATTCTTGATTCTCAGCTTGTCTGTCCCTGCAAATCTGGAGTCAGTCACATCTTCTTTTTGCCATAAGGTGGCGCTGTGAGACAAAGTGAAATTTTTCATTACTAATATTAATTAAGTTATTAGCATTACATTTTTTGTCTCTCTGCCATGCTGCCATGTCTTACATTGGGCCCCCCATGTGGCCAAGCCTCTTGATGAAAACTCTATTTTTTAAATAAGTTTTCATGTACAATCTGTATTGAATCAGCAAAAGACTTTTGGTTATTCACTAACATATGAGGCATTAAAATGGCCAATAATTAGCCAAATTTGAACTTTCACCCTCCGTAGCTCACTTCCTGTACATTTTTAAGCATAATGCCAGGAAGCTTTTTTTGTTGGTCTTGACAAGCTTTATATGTGTACTGATTTCCATGGCTGTGGGTTAAAGCAAGTGGTACTGATTGTGTTTTTTTGTGACTTGTAGGTGGCGCTGTGGAGCCACAGCGTGCATAGATGAAAACCATTACAGAACGGAAATTTCACGACAATTTCATTTCTAATCTTAAAAATTGGGTGAGTTTTCAGACAAGCTAAAGCCACAAAATTAGCAGTTCTTCTGGGAGAAGAAGAAAAAAAAGTAAAATTAATAAAACCAATTTTATGCTGGCCTGCTCGTGGTTCCATCAGTTTCTAGAAGTAGTCTGGGAGGTTGAGCCTTCAGTTATCAGGCTCCTCTTCTCTGGAACCATTTACCCACCACGGTTCGGGAGGCAGACACCCTCTCTACCTTAAAGGTTAGGCTTAAATCATTCCTCTTTGATAAAGCTTTCAGTTAGGGATCAGCTCATAGTCCATAGTTTAGACACATAGTTAAGATGAAATAGGCTTAGACTGCCGGGGGGATCTGGCACACTGGGCTCTATCCCTCTCTCTCACACTCTCTCTCCATATCTGCCTCTGCCCCTTTCTGTTTGCTCCTGTACTCGTCTCTGGCTCTTGTCTTTTAGGTGGCCTGGGATCCTTGGTGGAGACTGTCTGTTGCTGCAGAGTCACGAAGCCTCAATAACTACAATTACAGACATAACACACATTTGGCCATCTCATTCCAGTTCATAATCATTATAGCTGTTAATGTAGACATTAGCATGATCTTTCTATCCTATCCATGGTTGATACATCTATAGTAACTATCTCTAGCTCCACATGGACATGAGTTCCCTCTTGAAAATGAGATGTCACATCTCAAGAGGTCTACCATTAATACCATTAATACCATTAATACATTTATACTTAATGGAGACAAATATGGTAGGGATGCACTTGTGGTCTGGGCACCCATGAGTTGTCACTACCATAAATTCTTATTTTCAGTAAGACTTTCATCGATTATCCTTCTATAAAATTATCACCACACCCATACAGACATGAGGACCCTTCTGAAAACAAGATGTAGCATCTCAAGAGGCTAACCTCTAATAAATTTGTTTGCAGCAGAAACAAATTTGACGACGACAGGTCTATGATTGGTCCATTGATCTGTCACTAGCTTTAGTTCTTACTTTAGTCCACTTGTCTCCACTTACCTCCCTTCCTTCACCCACACACCCAACACAGCATCGTGTGGATTTGCTGTTCATCATGAGACTGGGGTCCACATTCAAGATTTCCTGCTGCTTAACAGTAGGTTTTTTCTTGCCGCCATGATGGAGGGATTCATGATTGGCTATATGGATTCATGTTGGGTGTTGGACGTATATATTTGTATATGCATGTATATGTGTATTTTTATATGTATATATGTATCTATGCATATATGTGTATTCATAGTATGAAGAGCTTTGTGCTCTATTGTAAAGTGTCTTGAGATAACACTTGTCATGAATTGGCGCTATACAAATAAAGATTGATTGATTGATTGATTTCAGTAGGGTCCTCACACCAAGGTCAGTCCTCGGGCCCTGATAAATGTGATGCTGGTCAGTCAAGATCAGTATTACATTATGGCTTTTCTTAATTCCTGGAATGCACAACGAAGGAAAGTTTCAAATAAAACCTCAAATTGTTCATTTTCCACAAACACATCTTTAACATTTTTTATCTTTGAACAAGATCCTTTGTATCACAGAGATGATTAAACCTGGAGAACTTCATGCACATTAAATGTTTTGGACGGGCTCCAGCGTTCAGTCCCTGAAGATTGTGCAGACAATGATCATGACGTCTTAAATGACTGGTCTCGGCTCACAGCTCGATGTGTTTTGGGACAGCTGAGATGAAGGAGAGGCTTATCTAAACAGGGGAAGAAGTGCCTCGGGTCTTTATGTGCTTCCCGCAACAAATTATAACCATCTGGACCAACAGTATGGAGGAACTTGTATCAGTGATCCTCAAACCCAAGCCAGGCTTGTGTCATGATTACATTTTCAATCAATTTCCGCCACTAATTAGCTTGAAAATTACTTAAATTATGTTTATCATGGCTGTTTTATTACCTGTAGGCTTGTCACGATAGCAGTCTGTTAAACTTAAGGTATGTAAGAATACACTCAGCTCACACTTCAAGAAAATGTAAATACTGGGTTCACAATACGATTCTATCACACTTTTTACATCTCATTTTTACTGTATAAGCAAATAAAATCCTTTGGTGATAAAATACCAAAAATCCCTTTCCCTTGTCAGTATCCCAATCAAACCACTAAATTGAGATTTTTGTCTGCATTGGATTCACCAGATCTCTGGTGAATTCTGAGTGTTGTCCCTGGTGCTTGGCAACCTCAATAGCTGCACAGTAACTAACTATCCATTCATCCTTTCATCCATCCATCCATCCATCATCTATACCCCTTATCCCTTATGGGGTCACGGGGAGGCTGGAGCCTATCCCACCTGACATTGGGCAACAGGCAGGGCATCCCCTAAACCAGTGCCAGCCGATAACACCATCACATAGAGAGGCAGATTCATGCTCACACTCATATGTAAGGGCAATTCAGTGTCACTAATTAACCTAACACGCATGTTTTTGGTCTGTGGGAGAAAACTGGAGTGCCTGAAGAAAACCCACCCATGGTAGACCATGAAAACCAGAACCAGCAATCTTCTTGCAGTGAGACACGTGCACTGACCTGCTGTGCCACCATGCACATCAACTAAATCATGTAAAATACTCCGATTCACTGAACAGTTCATCTAAAATATAGATCAAGCTTCTTTAATGAGTTACAGACTGTAAGAAAACATTAAAATGCTGTCACATAAAACATGCCTTCATCTTCTTTAAGGCTGTACTTTTTCTATTTCCATTCTGGACAGGCTTTTTCATGCTTTAAATTAAATTTGTGTTCATAGGCCTCTATTTTATTGTTTATTAAACTCATGTTTTGCCAGTTATGTGCCCTGCATGTCTATTTAAATCTGTATCATCAGACTTTGACTCTAACATTTTTTTACCAGCCAAAATAATAAATTGTGAGCTCATTATCACCAATACCGATATTTCTTGTCAAGGGCGCAAAGCCTCCACTTTACTAAAACTGGCCTGTTCCCGTCATGTTGACAGTCTTAGAAACAGACGTGAAGTGAGTTCTTCTGTAATAAATTGCAATTTATGAAAGTGGACATTCAGTGGTGATGAACGAAACCATCAATGTGCATTTGTATATTCTGCTAATATTTAATCCACTGTATGGGATATAAAGGGCCAAAATGTCCTGCCAAAATATTGGCTGTAAACATTGGCAGAATATTTCTGTACATACTGATACCAATATCAACTGATAATATCATGAAACTCTGATATAATGGTGGGGGAAAAACTGCAGTCTGTGGTTATTTAATCTGTTCAGTGCTGCTCGGCTCCATGTTGTCAACAACTCTGCCTTCATCCTACCATGTATTCTCTGCACTGGTCCTTCAACCCTGAGTCAATGGGCTTAAACTGATGATGCAACAATGGTAGGATATCACACTGGTTGCTCTATTTGGGGTGGTAGTAGGGAGCTACTGTTGCTATAAAGATGGGGAGAGTTGTCTTGTTCATAGAAGTGCTCTATCATGTGAAGGAGACATATTAAAGGCACTAAAGGGCATGCATAAAACAAATATCCTAATGTGGTCTCTTTAAAAAGTACTTAAGTATAAGAAATATTAAAATCACTTACCTGAACTTCGCCATTCCAACAGAAGAAGGTAGACTGCAACGATCCATTTCCGTTGGGATAATCCGGTTGAGATGTTCCCAATCCAGCGTTATCTCCACTTAAGTGACCCAAAGTGATGTCACCTATGTCAGTACAAGCATTCATACAAGTGTTAGATACTGATGGCTGAACCATCCCCTGGTTCAGGACTCCTACAGCCATGCAGGGGTGTGAGAGGGTAAAGGGGATGCTAGTGCTCGTCCCTGCAGCATGCGCGGGTCCGTTGGATCTTTGGGGTCCCAGGAGAGGTCCGTCCTGTCTGCTAGAAACAGTAGCAGCGTTGGGTATGTGACCTTCTCTTTTTTCATACATGCAGCTGCCGGATAATTGCTGCATTTGCGGGTGGAACGGCTGAGCTGTTGAGTTCATGCCGCCCGGTGTGTGCGAGGAATGTGTCAGTGTGTGATGGGGAAAATGTGGCGGCAGCTGCTGTTGCTGCCACGCTGAGGGGCTCTGGAGCGGCTGCCCCACATACACCTGCTGTGAGCCAGAGTGGTTCAGCGTGTAGTGTGATCTTTGGTCCGAGGCAGATTTGTGGATGTTGTTTTGAATGGACGGAAGCCAAGACTGTTGTGTCATGTTGGGCTGGGATTGAACAGCTTGGAATGATTGTGTTGAAATTATCTGGTGCTGGTTTCTGCTGCTTGGAGGCCACAACGAAGAGGTGTGGCCATGATTAGGACTGTTTCGACACTGTGTGGCTGCCAATCCGTTTGACCCAGTTAGGGATGCACCATTGACGTCAACACTGAACAGAGTCTGGCCTGCAAAACCAGAAGTCCTGTCTGTCATAGGCTGCTCATGCACTGGGCCAGAACCGTGAGGTCCAGTTAGATCCGGACTCTGCAAAAATCCACCGGTCTCTTTCCTCAAAGCCTCCTCCACGTACGAGAAAACATCATTAGCAAGGATGCGGTCTAAATCTGTCGATGTTTCCTCCTTCTTGTTGTTCACTCTAACCAAAGTGTTCTCCCAATCTCTCAGCTCTGTCTCATCAACCCCAAGTCCTTCTAACACTCCTTCTCCTATATCATCCAGTATTTGCTCCAAAGAGTCAAGCATGGCGTCTGAGGTCAGATCACCTGTCATGGACCTTTTCTGGGAGGTCTGGATCTGCCCTGGCACACTGAGGAGGGCGTGGCTGTCCAGGAAAGCTTGTTCAAAAGACGACTGCTCATACTCGTTGTCCTCTATTTGGCTGAAGACAGGGAGCTGTGGGGTGGGATTTGGTGGCTGGGTGTAGACCGAGTGATCCTGGCGGCGGAGGGATCCGAGAAGGGAAGCAGGGTCCAAGGGTTTCTCTGTTGGAGGCTCTGTTGGAGGCTCTGTGGTGGCCGGGGCATCAGGTCCAGGAGGGCCTGGCAAGGAGAAGGCGTCCAGGGTGATGTCGTACAGAACGCCCTCCCCTGTGGCGAGGTTAAAAGGGAGCTGCTGTCTCCTCTGACGAAGGTGTTCCTCTCCTTCTTCATTTCTGCAAAGACGAGAGAAGCAACAAGGAAGGTTGACAGTTACGCCAAATGTAGAGATGTCTGTCCAAGCTCTAAAAGAACTTAACAATCCACACTGGAAAAAATACTAGAACCTTATTCTGAGCATTCGTTTTATTTATGGTCAGAATATTTCATCTCCTGTACGACAAGCCCCCTTTTTCTAACATTTCTAGAAAAACAAAGATCTTGTTCAAAGATATAAATGGCAAGAGAAGTCCTAATTGCATGTAATAACATGATTTCACCTGTCACGCTGTGACACTTTACCTTCTATGTACTGCACAGAATGCCTGTTGTCCTAAATGAGACTTACTCTGTTATTTTTTTAAATTTTCAATGATGGCAAATACCTCTACTTGTTCTATTTTGTTTGTTTACTATTTGTACAGTTTACTAATCCATATCTATTATATCATATGTTATTCTATTGATCTAAATGCATGCTAATTGCCCTTTACTGTACTGCTGCAACACCTGAATTCCCCCTCTGGAGATCAATAAAGGATTATCTTATCTTATCAAATACAACATTTTAGCAAAAACACTACAATCCGTGGTTGGATTAAAAAAAAAATCTGCAAGGGATATATTCGACCAGAAACCTTCAACAGATTGACAACAGAGTCAGTTTTTTCAACTCAAGTGTCCACATGAATATCCATTATGAGGTTCTGAGGATACAACAGAGTTAGAAGGGTTAAGAAAATCTTTATAAAAAGAAGTCGATGCTTACGTGAGAGCTTTCTGACGAGCAATGATGAAGTCTGGCCTTCCTCCCTTGAAGACAACTCTAGCATTGGCCTGAACCCACAACCAATGTCCTGTTTTTGTCAGCAGCCTGAAGAATGTGAAGCCACTGTCTCCTGTCTTGATCACTGAGGACACAAAAATGTTAATATTTCACACAAAAATGTCAAAAAAACTCTCACTGTAAAATGGCCGACATGTTAGAAATAGAGCAGAGGTGTGGAAAAGTGTTTCATTCTAAGTGGTTCACTGCATATTTCAGATTGAGTAACTCACTCCGAAGGTGGTTGTCGGCGCAGTACATCATGTCAGCAGCATGGATGAACTGATAGCCGGAGCCTGTCGTGACCAGCTCGATCTCAGTGTACCCTAAAACCAGCTTCCCCCTGAAAGATACGAAAATACAAAATCACAAACAATCAGTGGAATCAACAAATACAAAGACGTAAACATACTGAACTAAAGAGCTCTGATACACTGGGAGTGGAAAATAGGGTTTGCTTGGTAGAAGTGGGATATAGAGGGATTAGCACTTCAGTTGAATGAGGTGCAATAGTGACAACTGGGATCAAAACAAAGATAGAAGAAGACCACTCATCTCCCCCTCCTCATCCCTTTTCACTTCCCTTTAAGAGAAAAGGGGAATGTAGAGCAGCAGCCCACTCCAGCGCCTATTAGGGCACCTCACCCTGGCTCAACGTCCCACATTCTCTTTCTGGGCTCTTTTATCGACATTTTTTCTTTTTGCTGTTGGGCTAATTCAACTAAACACTAGGGAAGGAAGATTCCTTCAAGGCAATCATGACAATGTGCTGGTTGTTCCTGCCCGAAGGTCTAAATGGTCAAATCATTGGGGCCAATTTGAAACTCTTCACTGAGCTCATCCTTTTTTAAGGGCAAAATTATCCATCAATAATGCTCACCTGGTGTCTATGCCCATTGGAGCAAAGTCCATCCTGTGTTTGGTCTGGAAGATGAGGGTCTTGGTCCGGATCTCCATGACTGAAGGAGGCTGTACAGGAGTGGCGATGGCGAACAGAGCCAGCTGAGGAGGCGGAGCCAATCTCCCATCAGCCTCTGCATTTCCTTGCAGGTGAATGAACTTCAGATGTCCATTAAAGTTCAGGGCCTGCAAATAAGGAGACAAACTTTGAATTTAGGACAGGATTACAGGACCAAAAAAATTCAACTGTTTAAAAAAAACAATTCACTTCAACCTGAGCTAACGTGTCCAGGATTTTCCGTGCATCCTGTGCAGTCCTGTGTCTTATCTTCACAACAACAAATGCAGTGTGACAAATAAACTAAACCTCTCTCCTCAAACCTCGTCCAGTGCATCGACAGGTATGCCTAAGGATTCTTCTTCCATTCGCTGATAGTTTGATGATGATGGAAGGTCACAGAAAGGTCACATTAATGCAAATCAATATTCTAATGTTCTTAAACTGACTTCTGTCATCACTTTACAAGAACTTTTCTCAAAAAAAACTGCCTCAGGGCACAAGTAAGAATGAGCAGGAGAGAAATACTCAAGTTTACGTATAGAGTATGTCTACAAGTTTTTGTTAGAGTAACATTCATCAGTGTACTGTGCACTTTAATTCTTATTTGGTATGCACAATATAATAAGAACAATGTTGATATCAGCAGAAAATATCGTAAAATGTTGATTATTGGAACGAGCAGATTCTAAAATTTCAGCCAATATTTTCAGACGATATATCAGTCACACAAATCAGCATACGTTTACCATAATGCTTCCCCTCGTTATCACATAATGTCTGCGTATTCAAATCAACAACACAATTCAATCGTTGTCTTTCTTGTTTCACTTTTGTTTTTAACACAAATAAACTGTGATAATGAGAGGCACAGGTTAATTTGAGGAATCTTAAAGAGGTTTTCCTGGTAAAATAAAGTTTAAATATGAAATAAAAGTAAAGTGGAGACTGGGCACTCTTGAAAAAATGTTCTGAATCAATATTGGTATAGACAATAGTAAGTATGAAAATTAAGGCATACTTATCTCTTAATAATTAAATGCACAAAACAAGGTTCCTATGTACTTTTCGAAATGTAAATATTTAAGACCCTTTTAAGATCCAAACTAAGAAAAATTAGGAAATTTTTCAGCACTTCTGAACAAACAGCAATAAACAAAGGTGTTGCATGTTTTTTTAGGTCAGATATATATTTGTTAAATAGAAAATTTAGTTTCAGTTACACTTAGTAAGCCATGGGGCTGTATTTAAATCTAATAATATGACATTAAGGCTCATTGTTTTCATAAAACAGAGTAAGAGACACAGACCTGTGCTTTCTATTCAGGTGTCATGTTGCTAACACTTGTTCTGTGTTTTCTTAAGTGTCCCTCAAAAGAGCTCAAAAAGATATGACACAAAAGTCTCTATTAAAACACAATTTAAGAATTAAGACATCTATTAAGTAATAACAAGACTGGTTATTACTGGTGTTAAATATAAAAAATCAAATTTTAAACCCTTGAAGCCTTTTTAGGGATCTGCAGGGACCCTGAAATGTACATCTTAAGCAGAGCTGCAAAATGTTTAGCTGTTTTTTACTGGCTACTTCAAACTTTAAACACAGGGGTGCCTGTAGGAGAGTGGCTTACATCTGCTCACATTCCATGTATTGAGGCTAACGTTTAGTTTTGGCACGCTTGGTTCAATATCCACCTGCAACCTTTTTCCTGCATCTCTATCCTGTTTTCTCCCATCCTTTCAGACTCTATCTCCTGTCTTTCCACAACAAATAAAGCAAAATACGAAAAAAAGTAACTTAAACAAAAGGAAAACACTAAAACTCCAGCACTTTATTGCTTCATTTGGTCCTTTACTCTCATTTAAAGATTTTTGTTTTTGCTGCCACAATATCAGGCATGTTTGGCCACAACAATCAATAAAAGACCCTGCAAAATCCACGACATATTAGCATTTTGCACAAGCATCTAGCCTGCCAACGGGGTTTGACACATAAAATCAGTCAAAGAGTTTTTCTTCAGTACCAGGAACCCTGATGTGTTGTCCAGGAGACAGCGGAGGCGACAGCAGAAGCTCCTTTCCAGGAAAGACGAGTTCTCTGGGGGGATGTACTGAGGCAGCAACCTCAGAGAGCTGTAGGAGGCTTTACTGTTGGACTGCCCATCTGAGAAGAAAAACATGAGCATCAGACTGCTGGGTCTCTGAGTAGTGTACCACCACTAAAGCCCTCCAAAAAAAACCTTCTATGTGGCAAAGCTACTAAGAATTATCCACAGAACAGATGAAGAGATTTAATACCAGACATCTAAGGATGAATGAAACCATTTTATGTAAAGCAGAAACCAAAGTGTCACACTCATACCTTCTACTTTCTGGTCGGAATCAGACTGACTGGGGTTGAGGGCAAAGTGGAGCTGACATTTGAACATATCTCTGTCGTCCATGTGAACAAGATCGTACACACTTTGATGGACCACATCGGACTAAACAGAAGAGGGAAAGTTACTTTGTAGCATTTGATAATATTTTAAATACTGATTTTTTACACTGGACTTCTAACTGATTGAATTTGTGTTAAAAAAAAGACATCTTTGGTTTCAAATTTTTACCTGATGGAAGCCCAGGAAGTCCTGAATCGTTGGAGACGTGTAGAAGATCGTGCCGTCAGTTGTAACGACCAACACAAAGCCATTTAACACCTGCAGAAATAATGGAAATTAAGCATGTTACTAGGTTTGTCTTAATGCCAGGTTTTTTTTTTTACTTTAATGCAGTCCTAGTAGAAATCAGACTGTACTGATACCTGTTGTAACATGCTTCGCTACAGTACCTGGAGAAGGAGATCTCCCTCCGAGAAGCTGACTCCATCCAGGGACACTGACCGCCCGTGTCCATTTCTGCCGTTTGCAGCGACGGGAGGAGGTGGTCTCTTCTGGAGCACAGCTGCAAAACACAAAACAACTAACGTGTTAAATCCTCTCACAGTGCTTTACCATAAAATACAACAAAGCAGTGCAGTCTATACCCCAAAACATTCATGTTTATTCTAAGGTGACATAAAAGGACTGTGTAAATTCACAGGGTGATTTGGTTTCACAAATTCATAAAGATAATCACACACGCACCACTACTTTCCCCTTCTGGGTTTGTGTGCTCCCCTCTCCCTACTTCTACAACACTGAGGCCCTGTCCAAATAGAGACAAAAACGATCTATTCCTTTTAAAAAGTCTTCGTTAAACACGGCATCATTTTAAGAAATGTGTTCGTCCACAAGAAAAACACTGAAAATGCTGTAGTGTGTATACCAGGCCTATGAGTGGCGCTGTAACGCTGCTGCAGACAGACACCAAAACCAGAGAAGAAGACATGGAGCATGTGTGGTGTAAACAAACACTAGCGTTTGATCTTCAACGTGTCCTCTTGTTGCTCGTGGTGGTAGCAGAGAAGCAGAATATTTTGCTGTTAAAGCCAAAACAAGCTCAAGAGCTTCTGCAGCACAGACAAGACTGTATTCCACCTTTGTTTCTGTCGCTGTCGGGGTTTGTGCATGCGGTTTAAGGGAGAAGAGGGGGTTTGAGATCACTGGTTTTAAACGTGGGCATTGGTTGTACACACAGAAATGCAAGAGCAGTGTTTTGAGATTTATCCACTCTGGGTCCTGGTTTTATTTTGGTTGTATTTTCAGGCAGCAATAATAACTCCTGCAAGTGCTCAGAGACTACAAACCTCTGCCAAGGCATTTCTGACATTCTTAGCAGTTATTAGGGGGAATAAGGAAAACTGCCTAATTTAAGAAATGCCTTGGCACAAGGTATGTGGTCTCTGAGCACTTCTACTCATTATTTCATTCATTCATTATTCATTGTCATTTTGTTGCTGGACTTAATTTTAAAACAAACAATCCATTATTATACATGGCTAGTCCTGCAAATTTCACAAATAAATTACTGTCATCTTTATTCTTGCTATGGACAACCTGCTGTGTGGACCTGCATGATTCCATCTGCTTTAACCAACATCAGCAACAATACAATTCAACATCTTTATTACACCTTATTACAGTTAATTTACGAGCTGCTATCTTAAACAAGTGTAATGTCCAAAATCTGACATCTTGATCTTATTATTATAACAACCGTTAGTGTCACTATTAGAACAATCTCTCTAGTATTATCCTTTGTATTCTTTTGCTATGATGAAGAATTAGTTATAATTGGGCCAAATGTGGCAGCTTTTGGCCTTAATGGGCTAGGTAGGATTATTTTAGTTTTAAAGATAACGTCTATTAAAAATGAAGTTGAAAATCCAAAATCTGGAAGAAAGAAAAGCACATTTCTGCCACAATGGATCATCAATGGGAAAAAAAAAGGATTCAAACAAAAATATAGGCATCCCCAAAACATACCAGTTGGACCTGAGGGTTGAGATACCAGAATCTGAGTCAAAATATGTAGATATGAAGAGATCCCTCAAACATAAAACACCACTGTTCATTCTCTTACACTTATGAAACATACCTATAATAATAATTTACTTATTATGCCAATTAATCCGTTTAATCTTACACATTTGTCCTTTAAGACTCGTCACTACATGCTCTGTAACACTCTCCAAAGCAAACAAAAGCACAACACTGAGGTATTCGATGTGTTTCTTCAGCCCACTCTCTGCATGTGTCTTCGCTGCATCCCTGCTAACGTTTCCCTCGTTTATTTGTAGAACAAAGTATCAGTGACGTCCAGCAGGCCCTAAGCCATGCAGCATGTGTTCACATCTGCACTTTTTTCAGCATTTGCCTACTGTAAATTCGCTAACAAAGAAGCTCACATATAGAAGCTTGAAAAACTTTATTCAGATGATTGCCGAAATCTGGGGCTTTCCGTAAAAATCCAAACACAAGGGAGTTTTATTTTGCCCAAACAGGACAGAACAGTGCTTTTTTCTGATGTGAGTTTTCAGCAAAATCTTGTGTAATCTAATCTGTGATCGCTGGCATTCATTCAGTTAAGTAATACCTCCTTTCCTTTCCTTACAGTAATGACTCTATGGCACGCTAACAAACTTCCCAACCCTCCCTCCCTCCGCTCTCCCTCCCCTTTTTAAAACAAACCCTGCTGGATCTGCCTCTCGTCCCAGGAATTTGCCCTGTCATCTCGGTCAAGAGCGGCTTGCTCCACACTCAGACGGCTGAAAGAATCTCCAGTTTGTTATTACAGCACGAACTGTAACCGACTCGGGGGATCTGCTCCGACTGGTGCAACAAATCAACACGTCCTCGAGTGTTTGAGTCAAAGCACAGCCGAACAAAAGGACACAATGTGCAGGGTGCAAAAAGAGGCTTTTAAAGAGTGAACAAATTGAAGTTTTAGTGAAAAGTTTGATCCTGGATCTGTAATCTGACCCCCCCTCCCTTCACTTCCATCCTTTCCTGCCTCCCTTCCCTTCCTCCCCCTCCAACCCTCCTCCCGTCTTCCTCCTCCGTTTGACATGATGAAGTTTTCAAGGAAAAGGGTTCACACGCAGAGTCAGTGCACCTCGCCGAACAAAGACCCAGGCCTGCACAGGAGGGGGGCCTGATGGGGGGCTGTAACATTTCAGAGTTTGTGGAAACAGCTGAGAGAGGAACAGGGCTGAGGCCACACAGAGTCACTTTACATGCTCTGCGGTTGCCGGGAAATACTGATTTTAGCACCCTGTCGAAGTGATCTACTTTCACACAAAGACCTTAACTGGTCCAGCCATTTTCTTTATATTCAAGAACTTTATGTATTACAGAGCAACTAAAATATTCAGCAGAAGCATAAGGTTCATTTTGTCAATGCAAACTGCATATTCATTCACTTTTAACATTTTTCTTTGTCTTCACTGACCACAAGGACAGAGATCTGCTTCTTTCAGCCTGTGTGTGCAGTAAATAGGCACAGGAACTGATCAGATTTTATTGATCCCAATGCCATCAGTAATGCTGTTCATCAGTGTATTTGTATGTGCAGGTTCTCAGTCCAGGTCATGGTTATCCATGGTTTCTTCTAAGCTGGCAACTTAAAATTCTTAGATTTCTTCTAGCCATCCATCATCTATCCAGCTTATCACGGGGAGCTGGAGCCTATCCCAGCTGACATTAGGCGGGAGGCGGGGTACACCATGAAGCCGATCACAGGGCCACATAGAGAGACAACCAATCATTCATGCTCACACTCATACCTGAGGGCAATTTGGAGTCACCAATTAACCTTATGGCCATGTTTTGGTCTGTAAAAGGAAGCAGAAGTGCATGGAGAGAACCCATGCATGCTTTGGGAGAGCATGCAAACTCCACACAGAAAGGCCTTGACCGACACGGGGAAAACCAGCAACCTTCTTGCTGTGAGGCACGTCTTCTCCAAAAACCTTTTTCAGAACTAAAGAAGGCTTCTGTTACTAGCTTCCACTAATTCTTTTTTGGATTGGATTGGATAATCTTTATTTCAAACATAGGAATAATAACATATTAAAGTTAAAAAAACAAACGAACAAAAACAACAAAAAGTGAAAACATTATTTATGGAAATTCTTTAAATATTAATGCTGTTCGATGTTAGGAAGAAGCTAAGCTCATCTTGTCCTACCCCATTTTTCATCGGTGTATTACGTAATCACTAATCAATCAGCTGTTATTGCAGATTTTCTGTGTGGAAAAAAGTAGTCCTGCACAGATTTCCCGTCTCAGCAACTTTAGACACATGGCACTACTGATATTCAATACTGTGCTGCACTGACGAATGTTTCTGCATGCTTCTGGTGCTTTCACCCTTTTGCTTCAAATCACAGTCACAGACATTAAATGTGCCACTTCTATCTACTGTTTGCCAAGATGTCTCCATCTCACCAGCAGGCATCATTTTATGCAAGGTACACAGAACTAAGTGAGAGGACAGATAGATTATTATACCACTATTTTGGTCAATCATAATAACACCAGTTGTTTTAGTATTTTAGATCACTGGAAAGCTTGATTAGTCACCTTTAAAATGAGCTACAACTTGTAAGGATCATGCATTCATGGAGCGAGCACAGCGTCCCCCGAAATACTGACAGCACTTGTATGCATGGGTTCTGCACTTTGTTGAGTTTGTGTGTGCTCGAAGCGTCAACATGCCAAGTCCTGTCCCCTC